>JANVFT010000005.1:0-724546 GCA_028011325.1 Lentinula lateritia
CTGTTCAACACTTACTTCGATCGTTTGTCACCTCGTCCGGAGGCAAATCAGCTCTCCTCGATTCTAATCCTATCAATCTGATTCATCTGGATTAAACTAATTGCTTCTCTCTTTCAATAGACACCCATTGTGCCTATACTCTATCAAGGGAGTTACGCATAGTATTCATTTAATTGCATTCTTCATTATTTTCTACGTCAGGACTCTTTGACATTCATTTGATATGTCTTCGGAGCCTCGCAGTCTTTCGATCGTTCTTCTAGTCATTTTCCTCAATCATGCAACCGTATTGGTCTATTAGACTAAATCACAGTCTTTTAGATTAATGCATGATCTCGTTCTAGAAAGAGTATTTGATAATTCCTGAGCTCTAGAAAGTCATTTCGAGTCAATCCTCGGTTCATGGTCACTTGAGTAAGTTCTTCCAAACTCCTGCCAGTGTAAGGTCCAATAAGAATACCCTTGGTATGTCATACGTGAATGGTCATCCTTCGGATGTAGTCCGAGTCTGGTATAATCCTGCTTGACAAACAGGTAGACTGCTATCCGAAGGTAGTATCGGGGATGGGTAAACTAACCAACTGGTGGTAGTATGGGTATATGGTCCCTTCAACTTATTAGACTGATTCAGTATTGACTTTGACTGTCAATCTGGGTCTCAATTACAGTCCTCTCGATACAAATCTATACGTGAAAATGTCACAATTCACAGCATAGACGTCTAGCCAAAATTTAGGCGTGTCAGCGTGTCGAGTCGTACCAGGTTCTGTTGATGGAGAGGAGTTTTTCAACTTTATTCTGGATGATGTTGTGAGTCATTCTTCTATCCTTTCCTACAACTGAGTTGTGACTTGGTTTTTAGTTGCCGAAAATGAATCCGTTCCCTCGCGATCGAAGTATTATCATTCTAGATAACTGCGCTATTCACAAAACATGTGCTCTTTGTGAAATTGTTGAGGCCCATGGATGCAAAATGATATTTTTGCCTCCATATTCACCAGATTTCAACCCCATTGAAGAGAGTTTCAGCTGCCGTATGTTGCAATACATCCACTTCCATTCTCAACTAACATGTTGTCTGCAGTCAAAGCCTGGATCCGGGGACACTGGATACAAATACGGGATGCATATGATCCCCAGGTTGCATTGTATGAAGCAACTGGCTCAATTACAGGTGAAAAGGCAAAGGGATGGTTTCGACATTCAGGTTATAACCTAGTGTAAAGTAGTCTCAAGAATGTGTAGCTGCAATATGTATGAAATGCAGTATTATAAATGACAAATGTGTGCAAGTATAAGGGAAATGAATATTATTAGCAAAATAAAAGTAAAACAAAATGGATAAGATATGATTGAAGCAATATATAGTCAGCCAAAAATTTTTACCAAAATTCAACAAAATCGAAGGTGAAAAGACTACTTTCCGACGCGCTTGCCATGAGACTTGTACTTATTATAAGCCCTCATCACCTGCAAACGCTGAACAGGTTTGATGCCAGCATTGTGCCATTCTTGTGCTGTCACATCAGTCAAGCGTTCTCCTGGTTCATACCCCAGTTGACAAAGTCCAGCCTTAATATCATCACTGAGGCCATACTCAGCACAGAAATCAGCCAACGCATAGCCCTCAGGCGCAGCAGGTGGAGACGAGCGTACATGAACAGATGGAGGGGAATATTGTTCAGCATGAGCAAGCGAAGTCCAAGTACCACCTGCCTGCATAGCAGGCATGCCACCATACGGATACATTCCCATTGGCGGCGGCATTGGCGCTGGCATCGGATATGGACCATAAGGCACCATGGGCATATTGGGATAACCACCGGGGTATATCGGAGTTGCTGGTAAGGCAGGCAGAGCAGTGGCAGATGTCGACGGAGTATTTGGAGAAGTCTTCTTGATGGCCTGACTAGCATGGAATAGTGCGGATGAAAGCGGAATTTGAGTCCAGCTAACGCCCGGTTTATTGTCTCTCTAGTGGAAATGAATGAGGTTTGATATAACAAAACCATATAAAGATAACATACAATGTCACGGGCCCAGACTAGAAGACGCCCACGAGTCAGTTCAAAATGGAGGTTGCCGGGACGGTAATGAAAGCACGAAATGGTTGGGTCATGCTCGCACTTTCCCACTGGATAAAGCGACTGAAGGTGCTGTGTAATGCCTTCTAATTCATCGTCAATCTTTCCCTAAATGAGTGTAAGCATTTTGATTAGCAAACAATTTATGTAAAATACCTTCTTCGCTACAGGACCCAGAAAGTCATCATCGGAACTCTTGTCTTCATCAATGACAGATTTGACAGTAGCGGGGATGATTGTTTGAACAGGTTTCTTCATTTGAATAATGACGTAGGCCTCATCCTTTGCATGCTTTTTCCTCAACTTACCAAGCATAGACTGATAACCCTCCTCCGTAGTAATAGGAAGCCAAGGACCAGTCGCTGGTGAAAGAAAATGCCACTCGAATGACTGAATGGAAAGGCCAGTGACAGGAGCGGGAACGAGACTGGCAATTTTAGAAAGGAAAGCGGCGTAGTCAGTCTCTGAAGAGACATAGATTGGCCCTCGCTTCTCAGGTTCCTGTTTCGTAACTTTGCCTTTTGTTTTCTTGAGTTTTCCAGTGACAGGTCAGTCTGGCTTTATGAGGTGCAAGAGGAGCTCGAAGGTAAATGAAGGTACTACCGGAATGATTTCGCAATGAGAAGCAACAATGGGAGCCTTTTTAGGACGACTGCGGCCCCGTTTGATAGAAACAGGCTGGGCAATAGGTTCCGGGTCTGGGAATTGCACTTCTTCGTCACTTGAAAATTCAACAGGAGGGACTAAGTGATATTCCATTCAATGAGTGTGTTGAATGGCATAGGAATTCAACAGACCTGGAGTGACGGCTTGCAATCCATGATTGACAGTCCTCGGCATATACACTTCTTCGACTATATAAGGTACAAAAGTGCTATTCAGTAAACGAGGCAATAATGCATTGAAAATGACTCACGTATATTAGATGGATCTGGTAAGGAGTCTTCTGAAGGCACGCGGCGGGACTGAAAAGCTTCAGCATCCTCGTTGAAGAGGGTATCCAGTTCAGGTAGCCTTGGCAAGGTCAATGAACCACGGGTATGCTGGGTATAGCGGCGTCCAGGTTCGGAATTGAACAACGAGTTCCCACGTGGAGGGTACATATACCGATATCGAGGAGGAGAGCGTGAGGGTACCCTTGGAAACATGACAGAGTCTTGAACAAACGGTGCAAGCAAAAAACGACAGGAAGGAGAGGGAGGCAGAACGTACTCTAACGTATTCTATTCATTACACGTTCTTACCCGACGTCAAGGCTCGGGTACCTTTTTATTTTATTTTATTTTATGAGCTCATGTAAATTTCATGAATGTCATCATTTTCCGAACACGCTGTAAAGACGACCGCGACATTACGGGTCTCCAAAGATACCATAGAAGCCAAGCCACCCTGATTGAGTGGGGAGGTCAGTCCAGCAAAAGAGACAAAACCAGCATCTCGACGGCTCACTATTGGGGCAGTATACACAACAGTGGCAAGCCCAAGAACGAAACAGGCGACGAAGTTGCAACACATGTTGATGATGAGGTGAGAACTGAAATGTGAGTAATGAGGAGTAATGTGGGTATTGTTCTTCAGAACACCTTCAGAATGGAAGAGGAGGGACATTGACTCACTGGAATAAGAAGCAACAAGTATGAATAGTCGAAGAAATGAACGACGAGGATGCGAGAATTGAACGGGTCGTTCTACGGTCTAAGGGCTTGGGTGCTTCTTTGACCAGCAAAGAAAATTCGAGGACCGACCAGCAGTTGGGGGGATGATTCCCTAGCGCCCCACGCTTTTATACAGCATGTCCTCCTTAGTGAAGCCTTCGTATCAAGCTAAAGATTGAAATTTGGCTGACCATCCTTCGACGCTCTCTGACCAGGGCCTCAGGGAGGGTTTGCAACCAAGAAGCCTCCAGATGTGTGGGTATGTGATCACCCTAGAATTCCACTATTAATTTATCCGTTTTGCCAATCCGATGGCACTGCATGACAACCCGCCTTGAAAAATGAAAGAGGACATTGGTATAGAGTACACGCCAGTACACGCCTGCACACGTCTCTGTAGTCCGGGGTCCTGATACACCCTATGACTTTGATGGCCCTACAATGCAAATTTGTAGTTAGTAATTCAACTAGGCCCCACTGTGTGGACTGTACACCTTGCTCGAGCTTGTGATCAAAAATGCGGCGCGCCCTATCCGCGCCGCAAGGTGAGGTGTCCAATTTCAGTGCTTTGCGAAATGGTTTGCTTGTATGTAGGTTCGTTCCAAGCCTCTCCGTCAACGGTCCTGCGGACCATGCACGTGGAAGTTATTTGTGCATGTATTTATTTGGCTGAGTTTACTTACCTTTTGACGAAGAGGCTTGTGCCAAGGTGCTCCGGTTTAGGGGAGTCAGCAGCTTGGTCGTTACCTCCCTTCTCCACTTCTTTGACTCATTGAATCTACGCTATACATGTTAATTTATATACTTATCAACTTTTAATCTGCCTGTCCTTACTGGAACTTGAGAAAAATGCACAAGATTTCAGCAGTCCTTGGCACAGGGAAAGTCATCGATAGTAGGATTATTTTAGCAATTAGGTGCGCGTTCTTTCTGCTACCTTTCTACCGTGGACGCTGATATTCTACGTAACTACTCTAGAGGTCTACTAAGTCCAGCCAACTCATGTCAGCATTAATCTCTGCCCAGCTAGCATGTCTTTCTTCCCATAGGTCATTGTCAAAACCAATGGAGTTCCGTTCCTTCTCATTGTTCATTGTGGGCTTTTGAGCGAAACAACATCTGTAGCCCCTTTCGCGACTACAGTGACTCGATGTCACATGCACCGTGACAAGATCAGCAATTTTGGAGGTCGTTGTTTCCGAGAGTATACCTACTATTTCACATTCAAGGTATATTCTTTCTAAGTATTCCAATGCCTTACCAGGGTGCCAATGAGTACTGTTACCAACTTTAAAAGCCATTGGAGCATTACCTGATAGTGTTTACAATGCAATCTTTTAGCTTACAGTTTTTGAAAGTGACATTGCCTGTACAGCAGATAATAACACAAAACTGCATTAATAAATTTGTCAAAGATGACAGATAGGTAGATGTGCTTCTTAAATACCATTTTGCCTCTTACAGTAAGTGATTTAGTCAAAAAATGAAAGAGATACCATCTCTTCGCTGACTCCCTGTTTCCGAAGCACTTTGACCCAAGCCCCTTCCTAGCGAAAGCCGGCCCGCCGGCAACCTCATCATGAGAGTTATTCGCAGGGGCTTGAAATGAACCTACGAGCAAGCAAAGAATTACGCAAAGCACTGTAAAGCAAGATGATTGAAGTGGTCTGGCTGATAACACTGAAACCAAACATAGCAAAAATGTGCCTGCACATCAAGAGGTCAAATACCGAGTGGAATAGACCTTGCCAGCAAGGTGATCCCCTAACAATAAGTGTGCTGTTGATCTGTACTTGGTATATATTATATTTCGATGTATATTATATTTTTTATGTAAGCTGATTATAGCAAGCCTGTTTCAGAATATTGCACCAGCTCTGGGGCCTGTACGTGTGCCATTCAAGCATGAACAGTATACATCCTCGCCAGAGTCTGAACGCATGTTTCCCTCTAATGTATCACAGACGAATCATCTCCCTCCGTGCCTTGTCCACCTCCATGTCAAAAATTCTCAGCAACAGCTCCAACCTCCGTGTCTCGTCCTCATATTCTCCATCCTGTTCCTCTGTTTCCTTCCCATCTTCACGTAAGTATTCTGAATGATTTGGAGAGTCGGGATAATCAGTATAGTTCGAATAGTTCGAAGCAACCCATGCCCGCTTGATCATGATCTCCAACGGAGCGGGATTTAAGCTTCGCGATTGAAGGCGGTTGTGCAAACTCGGCTTGTTTTTTACGCCTTTCACGCCATGGGAACGCGAAGGTTCATCAGAGTGATAGTATATCAACGCAGGGAGAGGGGCAGTGCGAGAAATTTGGGCATAGGTCGGCACATAGAGAGCAGAGAGGGCAGATAGAGCAGAAGGTGTAGAGGATAAAACAGATATGAGGGGATCACGTTTGTTAAAGTAGTAAAAATCACGATGAAAAGAATGATGATGCGGATTGGTGGTAGCAGCTCTGAGCTCGGTCGAATGTTGAAGAGAAAATGGATCCAAAGGAGTCGCATTCGAAACCGGGATTGACGAAATTTTCAAGATACGTCCTATGATCTTCTCCGTCGGTCTTTTCGTCTTGTCTGTATTTTCTTTTTTACCTACTCCATCGTGAACCTGGTCTGCCTGCATCCTTCGAGAAGCAGCAGAAGACAGAAGCCACCTGAACTGCCTGAAGTCTCCGGCTCCTATACTGAGCACCCAACGAGCCCAATAGGATCCTTTCCCTGTTCCTTGTCTGAGAGCGAGGCGAAGGTCAGACGTCACAGATTGAGTGAGATGCCTAAGAATAATCCGATATGTGCGGAGAGGCACGGGGATTTGCGGGATTCGAGGAAGTGATGTTAGCTCAGCCGCGGTTGTCCCACCCTCCGCTACCGAAGTTTGAGCACGTCCCTCTCCCTCTATTTCTTCCTGAGTCTCCATTAGCGCTAAACCCATCGATCCATACGAATGCACCCCGAAACACTTTAGCACAACCATAGCCGCTGCATAGTCTGCTCCTCCGCCGGAAGGAGACCGATTAAGAAATGTGAGTAAGGCAGTATTGAGAAGAAATTGAGATTGCGCAGTCGCTTTGACATCTAGAGCGTCGCCATTGGAACGGTTTGATATGTTGTTTCGTTGTTTTGGTTTTTGAAGGGACGTAGTAGGCACTTTGATGAGATGAGAGAAATGATACCGCATCATATCGTGAAACAGTTTGCGGGGTGGAAGGACAGGGGCGACAGGAGGTGATACATTGTCATCGACGTCGGATGGCTCGTCAGAGGGGAACTCGTGTTCGTCGAATTCATCAGACCCAATAGTCAAGTCGAAACCGTATTCATCCTCGATGATATCCTCGTTGGCCTTCCGAGCGTCTGTAGCACCAGAGGTGGGCAAAGGGGAAGAAGAAAAGCGCCACCCAGGTCTGCGCACTAGCAAGTCCCAAAGGGTGCGGAAGGTGAAGAAGTCGGGTCTGAATGACGGCTTGTAAGACACGGTTTCATTTCGTGCGGACTCAGTTCCCACAGAAACCGTTGGTAATATACCTTGACTTTCCTGGGCGTCGTGAGCTTGACACAAAGTGCCATACAGAGTAAAGGCTTTTTCGAACGCTTGTTTTTGTTCTGTTTTCCTTAGTTTTCCTCGCTCCCTGCGATCAATTTTGGTATCTTCAGAATGACCAGAAATGGAATTCCAGATCTGCCCTATCTCTGAGGCGTCGTCGACGGTGGAAGTAGGGGTTTGGCCAGAATCGGCAGATGTGTTAGCGGAGCTGGATGAATTAGAGGACGTGCGATGGCCACCCGCCCTGTCCGCTTGATCTCTGAGAAGAATATTAATCAGGCTCCTATCAGAGGGGATATCGCGTGAGGCCATGATAGTGAGGACAAGATCAATGACTTCTGTACTTTCTTGAGCGGAGAACGAGGATAGAGAAGCAAGGATAGTATTGTATGGATGTGAGCGCGCCATGACGTGAAGGTATTGCGAGTCTGTGTTATTCAGATCGTCACATCGCTCGACAAATTCAAGCGCTTCGCGTACTTTGCCTTGTTTAGTAAGTATTCCAGCAAGTAAAGAGACTATGCTCAATGGGGGGATATATGGTGCGGAATGGGATGAGGTCTGTTCTCGACACCCAATGTACACCCAAATGACCCTCTCGATCAGTGCATTTCCTGTACCAAGTTCGGAAAGTAGATGAACTAAGGCGAGCAAGAGATGGTCGGACAATGTGTGGCGGAAAATAATGGAGAGAGTAGAAATTGTCTGGCCAATTTCGATTGCAGAGTCCGCAAGGGTCTTCTCAGACATAGCCAATGCCATTCCCAGCATCATGGCCTCGGTCTTCCATCCTTCACCTCCACTTCTACCACTGGCGGGAACATAGCCTTCCCAGTCTCTCATGCGATTATACACTCCTGCAGCTTGCACGTAGCATCTTTTAGAGAGAAGCAACTGCACGAGTTGTTCGAGAAGTGCCGCGCGGGAAGCAGCATGAGTATATTGTTGGAGGTATTGTGGCGAGGACAATCGACGGTGAATGAACGAGTCTAGCTGCGAATCGGATGGTTGAGATGCGATAAAACGTTCTATTGAGAATAACAAAGGGTTGTGACTTGGTACTGTGAATCTATATAAGTTTAATACTGAAGTTTATGAGGAAAGGACGTACTAGATTTGAGCCCGTGATTCCTCCGCGCATTGACACAATTCTTGCTTGACCGTTCACTGCGCACATTCACGCCTTTGCCGTTCAATTTTGCTTGAGTTGTCGTTCCTTTCCGCTTCTTATTCTTGTCATCCTTTGCATCCCGAGGGATTTCATTTGACGAGCTTGCATGCGATATATTGGATTTGACAGCAGCAGCTAAATATCTTCAAGATTAAGGCAAAGTCCAATCATAGTAGTTCAAACCTACCAGTGCTCGCTCTGCTGCAAGGTGTACTACCCCAGCGTTGAACTTCGAAGGTATTCTTCAAGCCATGGGCATTTCCTCGAAATTGGCGCAAATTCAAAAGCATCCAATGGCTGCTGCTGCTGCATAACAAGCGCAACTCATTGACAGTGAACGTAGTATAGACCCAGGCAAAGAGTCTACTTGTAGTGCGAACCGAAATTCAAACTTTGGCAATGGTAACTGGTTAAGGAAAAAATTCTCGCTACGGTGACGCAGGCTCTCGTGACCTCTTCATCAAGCGCCTGCCCGTGACCGATGAGTAACCGTGTACGCGTACTCGTCTCCTTCAATCAATCAAAATTGTCTTTCTTCATCCACCATGGCACCTATCTCAGTAAACATTAAACACGCAGGCAAAACGCATGCTGTCCAACTGGACACAGATCTTCCTCCAGCAGTGTTCAAAGAAGCTGTGTACAACGCTACCGGCGTACCAGTCGATCGAATGAAAGTCATGGTCAAGGGTGGAATATTGAAGGTGACGATTTTCTGCCCTTGGAAACTCGTACCTCAACTTCATTTCGCAATTTTCTGATGCTACTTCCTGCTTTAGGATGATTCAAACTGGGCCAAAATCACGCCAAAACCTGTATGTAGCTTGGGTAGATCATCGTCTTGATCTGACTTTTAAGGCAACGTTAGGGCCAGACATTGATGGTTATCGGAACGGCGGGAGAACTACCAAAAGCACCAGAGAAACCGATCGTGTTCTTAGAAGGTTAATATCCGTGACAACATGTTTAATTTCCTCCTTTTTACCCCTGGTCACTCCCTCACAGACATGGCGGACGAAGATCTCGCTGGTCTGGAACGACCTGTTGGACTACTCAAGTACGCCTCCTTTCAATGTATGACCACAAGTCCCTAATGCCCACTCTTATGTTACTAGCTTAGGGAACACTTGTTATATGAACTCTACTGTTCAAGCGCTGCGCGCCATTCCAGAGCTTCAGGTCGCATTAGGAGTGTGAGTTGAACGTTCGTCATATAAGAACCCTGCTCACGGATTTTTCCATTTTGCGCGCCGTACGCATCGCTACACAGACCTCCACCCAACGCTTCATCTTCTTCGTCTTCTACGAATCCAGATCTTGGCGGCACCCTCCCAAGACCTCTTCGTGACCTTTACGCTAATTTATCCCGCACGTCAGACGCGGTAAACCCCGCGAGTTTTTTGAATATATTGCGTCAAGTCAATCCTCAATTTGCTGAACGCGATCGCAATCGAAAGGGCTCAATGGGCATTGGAGGTGGATATGCTCAACAAGGTGGGTCCTTTTCTTACAATCAGTTGCTTTACTTTGTTATTCAACACCTTTCCTTCATTGTAGACGCGGAAGAATGTTACTCCCAGGTCCTCAATTCCGTCCGCGATGTTGAGGTTCCCGACATCCTTATTCGCCCAGGTGCTGTTAATAGTGGTCAGCGGAAAAGGTTCGTTGAGCAGTATATGATGGGCGAAATGCGAAGGGAGTAAGTTTTACTTGTCTACTCCAATGAACTTGACCACCTGACTTCTTCCTGGCTAGGTTATCTTCTCCAGAAGCACCAGACGAGCCACCGACCGTTAGCAATGAAAAAATTATGAAGATTGAATGTAATATCAACTCTCAGACGAACTACATGCACAGTGGAATAATGTCTGTGAGTGATTCATTCCAGTCACTTGTCCGCATTCGCTTCTTCTTCCAATCTAACGCTGCCATTGATGATTTCATATAAATCTTATATATATTCATCCCCTCCTTAGGCCCTGACCTCCGTCATCTCGAAAACATCTCCGACCCTTGGTCGTGAAGCTCAGTACACACAGAACTCGCGCATTACGCGTCTCCCAAGCTATCTTAATGTCCATATGGTGCGGTTTGCCTGGAAGGCTGACGTGCAAAAGAAAGCCAAAATCATGGTAATGTTTCTCTTTTTGTGTCCCTTCCCCTTCACTGTATCCTGATTATGCACCCTCGTATAGCGTAAAGTGAAATTCCCCACGACATATGATGCGGTGGAACTTGCGAGTCCCGAACTAAAGGAAAAGCTTCTGCCTGCATCCAGGCGACTACAAGAAATCGAAAAGGAGAGAGCCGAGAGGAGGAAAGTGAGGAAGCGAACTAAAATCGCTCTTGCTCCCAGCGGCCTGTCAATAGGCACGCAAGGCTCTACCGCTGTTTCTGGTGAAGACGTTCCCATCGCTGGCACTGAATCTGCAACTCCGGCGGGGGGTGCATTAGAGGATGAGGAAGTGTACAGGGCTCGCGAAAAGAAAGAATTAGAATCCCTTATTCATCCTGATTTGAAAGCGGACGTGGGGTCGTCGACTACAGGACTCTACGAGCTGGTTGCCATAATTACACACAAAGGTGCTGCAGCGGACTCAGGACATTATATGGCTTTTGTGAAGAAAAGCGTCTTCCACGGGCCCCCTCCAACTTTGTATACCGGTTCGGCAGCTGATAATGCAACAAGCACAACTAATCCAGAGAGTGCTTCAACAGGAACTGCAGATCCGAACGCCATGGACACTGACGATACGCCTGCTGCCACAACATCCGACAAGGACAAGCAGCCAACTTCCGATGCATACGCCTACGAAGATGATGAAGATTGGTATAAATTCGATGACGATAAAGTATCGGTGTTCCCAAAGGAGAAACTTAGTACATTGGATGGTGGTGGGGAAGATTCAAGTGCGTATGTGCTATTGTACAGGAGTAAAGACTTGTAGATGAAGAGGGAATATGCTGCATATGTTTATACACACAGGGAATAGCTTATATTACAGGGCAATTAAACCAGTGGTTCGTGTAGAGAATGTTATGCCATACATGTCCTCGAGGAGTTGTAGCCGCGAAATTCTACCTAGATATGTGGTATGTAATTGGTCCATTCAACATTTTGTAAAGCACCGCAAGGTAAGTCCCTCAAAGTAAGAAATGATTGTACGATGAGAATCCAACGAGCCATGACATAAGCTAAAGGTGCAATATACCAGATAATCCCAAAAACATACTTGAGGGAATCGGGGGCAGTCAACAGTATATCATGCCTTTGAGCATATGCTTTGTACGCCAGCTCGACGTGAACTGGAATGAAAGTGACCACAATAGAAGATATCCTCCACATTATCTCCTCAGTTCTGGTCGGAAATGTGGAAATCCACCCAATCCAGTGTATCAACCCGAAGAGGGCTGCGACCGCACATGGTATAAGCAGCGATATCTTGTAGATCCTGAACCGAAGATCACTGCCCTTGAGTAACTGTTCAATTTTCTCGTTGACGTCTTGTTCATCCTGGTATAACACTTCCTCAGAAGAATTATCTTCCGCCCTACTCAAACCCAGGAAATAGCTGAACACCTCCCTGAACGGAAAAAAAATGATGAAGAAGACGAAGAAAGCAATCTTGTGCAGCAGATGAGTTTTCCGAAAGTCGACACTGAAAACATTGTCCCAGCCTATCACAAAGGCTTCCTGAAATCTGTTTTTGAGCGCAAGGTTTCCATTTGAGTCGTGAGGCTGGCTCAGAGCTGCAGCAGACTCGGAAATCGGATTCAACTTCATGAATGGCACTGTTTCTCCCGCCCTAAGGCCCGACAGAAACGGCTCACTTTGCTCTTCATCTGGCATGGACGCATGATTGTAGCTCAAATTGCGATCTACATCATCAATATCGGGTGTGGATTCCAGTTCTCGGTCATTTTCGAGTGAATGTGTCGAAGATGGTCGTGATAACGGAGATGCAATTGGGGAAGAGTTTATACCACTATCACTCTCTTTGACTTTTTCGAAGGCGCCCCGTGTCGCCTGAACACGGATTGGGTATTGGACTCGTAGTGGCTTCTTGAACCAGAAGGTATAGGTCATGATATTGATAGTTGCAAAAGCAACAGTCATGACCTCGAGCTCAGTGAAGGGTAGATCCTGAACCCAACGTGCAGCAAGCTGAATGATAAACCAACCAGTTTGCCCAATCGCTATGACCTTGGTTAAACCATCACTATGACTTCGATCCTGAATTTCCTCTTCGTCAATTTGACCGATGAAAGTAGCAGTATCGAAGTCATTGGGAAGATTATAGAGATGGTTCACATCCGATCGAGATTCTTTGGGCAATGCTAACAGCTTCATCGCAGTGACATCTCCATTCTTCAAGTTGTCTATCGAACATAGAATAAAGCCACCCATCAATGCAAAATGAGCGTGTGTCATAGTCCACCCATAGGCCTTATATCCTACAAACAGACAGAGCATAAGAAATCGTGTAAGATCGGAGATATGAATAGACAATACACACTCTTCACGAGTTCCCTCGCTGCAAGCCATTGCCGCACAGCAATCCACAATGTTACCTCAGGTGCAATGAGTGTCAACAGCATGAATCCAATTCTCTGCTTGATTCCCTTCCACTTCTCAACTTGATTTGGTCGGGGGATGTTCGGATGAACTGCTACCCAAGTACAGGTAAAAAGAACAGCTAGGCAACTCCACAAAATTCCGACAACCGTTCGAGGACAACTGCCAATGACAACACAAGGACTTGTAGCATCCGCGAACAATGGTGATAGTGATGGAGGGGCTGACGAGGAAGTAGATTCGACGGTTGCCAATATGACTTTTGTCAAGGACGTAGATCTTTCAGCATTCGGTAGGAGCATGTTCTGAAGGCAAAAACTTCACAGCATTTAAACCTTGATGTCGGTTTATATACCGTTTCCGAGCCGGATATGACATATCGAAATGGATTTAGCCGCGATATGGTTGATAGAATGATCTTGAGGAATTTCCCTGAGTTAGAGCAAGCTTAACGACAACTAAGAACGAGTTATATCAATGGGATTGATCAATAGGAGAGAAACAGTAGTACTTGTTATATTCACGAACTGAATCGTTACTAGAAATTCCTCCGATACTTGGAACCTCTCCCTATCACTTGGCGTATCACATGTTCCCTTCATGAAAAATTCGGAATTTTGCGGCCAGAATTCAAGGCAGGACCGGTAAAACGGTCAAACGGACACCACTCGGAGTGACAGGGAGTGACGCGACTAGTAAACAAGTAAGGTTAAACATCCCAAATGCGTACTGTCCGGATCTGTCAATCGATCAATATCTCGAAGAATGAGATGTCCCCAAACGAAATGTACATGACAGGGTAATCTTGAACGCGATTCTAAGGCATCAGTATGAGGTATGAGGGGGAACATTTTGCGAAAAGACAGAGAACCATTGATGATTAAGGGATTGTCTGAGCTTTAAGCAGAACTGAGCGGTCCTGACTCCTAGGATTCAAACTATGCAGGGACGACGTTATATGGTGAGCGTTGAATGACAGCGCATGATGATCCTATTTGGAGATATTAGTAGATGTTTTGCACACCTTGGTTGCATGATTTTTGTAGATCCTGTTCATGAGGAAGAAGGAGGGGGGCAAGTTTTGAAGAAGGACCTATCACTAGCGGACCCCTACGGGGCACAATGAACCTTGCTTACTGAGACCGATGATGGCACATCAAAAGGATATTGAGAGCCAGGTTATTACGAGGCTGTAGTTTACGGAAGTATCGTCCTTATATACGGCACTCCATACAAAATTAATTTCCTTATATGGTAGGAGTTTCTCCTTATTTGCACAAAAGTAACACTGAGTTGAATTGTATTAATTTATTGTGACCGGCACGGGATATCACGAGACTGTGACTCTGTCACGATTATTTTTTCTCGTCTCACTCAGTTACTCCATAGCTACTGTAGTTTATGTGACTTTGCTTTGATTTTGTTCTCAAAAAACATTCAATGTCGGCGCCTGTAAGGCGCCCCCGTTTATTTGATTACATAATATCTAATAACCCTCAAAAAAGGAGCCGAGTTTCTGCCATGCACCGTGGTGCAGTGGCCTTCAATCGCATGTAGAATAGAGGATCAGATCTGTTGAAATAGGCCACTGAGTACAGTACAAAAGAAACACAGACATAGTAAATGAAAACATTAAAGCGCCTAATGTGTTAAAAAAATGCACGGGCGCTTGTGGCAAAAGGACCAGATAATTACCTAATGCAATTGAACGCTCTGTTAACGCCTAAGGTGACCATCACCATTGACGATTATATGAGTTTTGTGAAGAGCATGCTATTGCAACCTTGGATGCTGGCCTTCATTTCATACTGACAAACAAAGCACCACCAATTCGTAAGGACAGGCTTCAGCCTAATTCTTTTCAGTGCTTATCACTCGACGCTCCAGTTGCACCTAGTCGCGAACCAAGACAATCTGTAAAAATTCCTGTGTCCATTGGATCGCTCAACACCTTTCAGCTTCAACTATTTACTATGTACTCGGAACTACACCCGCAGTGCCACAACACCAGTGAGCGCAATTTAAGCTCATCTCAGGATCTTGCACACCCGCTCAATCCATTGAACAGCTGTAACTTCAAGTGACTCTGCTACAACTATAGAGTCTTATAGAGCCTACTCTACAAAGTCCCCTTATGGTGATTGATGGCTGAGCCTGATTGAGCGCGGAATCTCATTGAACATCTTCCGCGACTAAGGCTAATCTTTCTTTCCTTTTCTCAACAATCCAGTCAGCTAGCCTGGCAAAATGAACAAGTGTACCAGGTAACCAAGTTTCATGTTACTCAATTGGGAAGGTTTGAAGGACAGTGTAGGAAGGACTCTGATAACAGTTGATGTCAAGCCTATGCCTCGGGGCCCCATTCCACTGCTCGGTATTCCGAGATCCACTCTTTATTGTAATCTTCTTCTTATTGTTCTTTCTCACTACACATACCCTTTCATCCTAGTCTCTCCTTATTGTCTTTTACTTACCCTGCAGGTACTACATATATAGCTCCTAGTAGTTAGTCTGGCGTTCTGCCCTGATATGCTGATCCGTAGATATAAATACTGCCTGTACACTACTGTAGTTTCTCAGTTTAATTATCAACTTAGATTCCCTTTCTAACTCAGTCCATCTCTTAAGTCTTCAGGCTCATTACCTCGAAGCACTCTCTATAGCCTTAGGACTTATAAGTTCTCTGGCTCGCTCCTCGTCACCGGCAATACCGCCGCTCCGACTTGGCTGCTCCCAGCTTCTCTCCTCACTACTCTTGATCTCCGGGGACTAGCAGCGCAACGGCGGAGTTGTCAATAACTTCACTACTGTCCCACTCGACTCCCGCTCTTAGACACCTGTGACCTCTGGCACGGTTACATGGTGTACATGATCTTAACATTGCCCCATCACAGCCCATCGCCAACATTCTTTCTTCACTTCCAGAGTTCTCCGTTCAGTTGTTCATCTATCTCCTTGTTCACTCGTCTCCGACCTCGTAGTATCGTATCATCTATCTCTTCACCATATATAGCTCTCCTAGGGCTTCGCGCTGCAACTGCTGTACATGCTGCTCCTTTCAAAGTAAGTCATTGTAAGTCGTCATGTCACAGAGGACTTTTCCCTCCACGAACTCAAAATATTCTTGTACAGACCTCTTCTAATGGCAACTACAACAACTTGAATTTGCTGAATATCCAACACTCTGAGTCCAGAGAGATCATGAACCCTCCCAGAGTCTCGGGGCTCAGGCCCCAGCAGTCCTCTGTTAAGATCATGCACACCGGGTAACCGTGCCAATGGTCACAGAGTGTCTAAGTGCGGAAGACGAATGGGACAGTAGTGAAGTTATTAACAACACCGCCGTTACGCCGTTAGTCCCCGGAGGTCGAGAGTGTAGAAGGGAGGAGCTAAGTAGCAGCCACGTCGGAGCGGCGGTATCGCCGGTGACGAGGAGTGAACCAAAGAACGTATAAGTCCTAAGGTAGAGTAGAGAGTACTTCAAGGCAGTGAGCCTGAAGACTTAGAGGAGCACAGAGTTAAGGAGGGAATCTAAGTCGATAATTAAACTGAGGAACTACAGTAGCGTACAGGCAGTATTTATATCTACGGAACGGCGCATCGGTGCGGATGCCCAGACTAACTACTAGGAGCTATACGTGTAGTACCTGCAGGGTAAGGTAAAAGACAATAAGGAGAGACTAGAACGTAAGGGTATGTGTAGCTAGAAAGAACAATAAGGAGAGATTACAATAAAGGTGGATCTTCGGAATACCGAGCGGCGGAATGGAGGCCCAAGGCATAAACTTGACAGGATAGAGGGATGTCTAGACAGTTGAGAATTTTTCCATTCAGTGTTGCGGCAGCTTGTATAACGTCAACAAAGGTTCCAGGCATATGAGCCAGACTAGGTTGAATTTTGTCAGTCTGTGTGCGATCTGGGATGACAGAGGAATCTAATGATCATGTCATTTTAATTCAACTAGACTTGGTGTTTCAAAACATACCATGAAGAGTGCACATTTCATTAAGGTCACCAATGTGCTCTGCAAATGTAGATTCATTGAATGCTAATTCACTTTGATCAGGAGGCTCGCAATTCCTAATGAGGATGTGGTTCTGGTGAAGGAGATGTTGCTTCCTTAATTCTGGGTACAGGTGTGAAGAGTTCCATTCTTTAGCCTGAACCTCATGTATGGGAAACCTTCAGGTGGGTGCCTGTTGGACAGCTCGACCATCTGAATCTGCAGTCTTCTTAATCATCTTCAAGAGGTTCATGATGTCCTGGAAATGGAGGGTATCCTTACAACAATTGGTTGAATTATGGGGATGACAAAGAAGCAGGGAAAAAATTCACATATGCCTTGTATTTCATTTTGAGTGTATTTTTGAAAAGATGGTCATGGAAAACCAGTTCTTCACTATGCAGAAGCTGAATAGATTGAGTGTAGAAGAGAAAAAATGAGGAGCTCAACAGTTACCTTACGGTCCGTGAAAGGAGAAAACTTTTCATCCAAATTGCCCAGTGTGGGTTGCTGTATTTGCCCTAGAAGATGTACTTCCTTATCCCCAACCTCTGCCTCATTGAATTCGGAAGAGGTCTGGACACCTGAGTTGCTATTGACTGGTGGTGGTTGTTTGTCCTTTTGCTGTACTGATTTAGGACGTTTCCTGCTCTCCTTTTCTGGGGGATAATTGGGGGGAGGTAGGTTTGAAAGCCTAGTTGACCTCCTGGGATCAACAATGTCTTCTTCGGGTTCAGGATTCTTTCTCTTTCCCTTGCCTGGTTTTACAATTAGGTTGATGTTGTCAAGATTAGATACATTACATGCCTTTGGCAGATGTTGGTTCAGTTTCTAAACCAATTGTGTCTATCAGTATGTTTCTATGAGATGAAAGATTACTATTACCTTGTTGTGCTGGGTCCCGATCATCTATAGACATGTCATGCATTTCTGAAATGAATAAATTAGAGACTCAACTCTATTCACATAGGTTATAATTACCTTGGGATATACCACCAGCAGAGTCTCTGGTCTGTGACTCCTCAGCTTCCTTGTCAACTTCCATAGCTGTGTCTATCATATTAGATCAACCAAACATCATTTCATCATACTGAAAGATAATACATACTGTCCTGCTCATCTTCTCCTTCATCCATCTGCGAGTCCTCTGCAACCTCGTCGTCTTTGTTTGCTGGGTCTGGTATATTAACTCAACCAAACACGGTTCTGGGGTGCTGAAAGATAACACATACCTTTCTGATCAGTGTCTCCTTCATTCATCTGCGAGTCCTCTGCAACCTTGTCATTTTCCTCTACTGGGTCTAGTATATTAACTCAACCAAACACGGTTCTGGGGTACTCAAAGATCATACATACCTTCCTGGCCTTCATTGACTTCTTGTATCTGTGAGCTGTTCCCCTGAGATCCAGTGGACTCATTAACTAAGAATTTCGAATTGGATGATATGCAATAACTGGATAAGCGGTAAGTACCTTCATGTTCCATGTTTTTGTTGAGAGCTACGTGGGGCTGAGCATCAGCATCTAGTGCAATTGCATTGAGACAATAAATTTTACCTCTAGTATCAGCTTCTGGTCAACCCGAATTAAATTAGCATTGAGGTAGCAAAGAAAAAGTATACAGCTGCTCATACCTTGGGCCATAAATGGGCCAGTCGATTCTTGATATAAAGATAAGCATAAAGATCTTTCAATGTGTAGAAGGCTCACCTATCCCAATATTTATTGCTTTGGCCAAGCCTTGAGATGCTGATGTACCCAGGTCTTCTGGATCCGATGGGTCTGATGACTAGTTAGAGGCAATTTTTGGTTTTATATAGGGAAGATAATCACAAATGAAGAAAAACTTGAGATCTTCATCACTTATCTGCTCAAACGATTGAGCATGACTGCCCATAAACTCTCTAAATATATTCAAGGCGGTTTTCTTATTATCAGCTGCCTCAATCAACAATTTCATCCACTTTGTCTCCAGATCAACAAGTGTGTCTGGTCTGGAGGGGCCTAGAGCTTTAGCAACCTAAAGTACTTAGCAATTAATGGGGGAATGAAAAATAAATTCTCCAATTTACCTCCCAGAAGTGAATTTGCTTTGGACTGTCTTTGAACAGTGCTGAGGTTTTGAAGCAATACAGAGGTGAAATAGAGAAGCAGGCATGGGCAGGATGAAGCCATTTCTGGGCATTATAGTGAGGTTCTAAGCATTGGAGTTTATCAAGAATCCCTTGGGCAGACCTAGAGTGTGTTGGAGTAAACCTTTGAGAATATTAGGTCAAAAAATGCAAACCCTGCAAATACTTGGGTGAGTTTCTCTGAAAACTCTTGGAAGTCATTTGGGAAACTCAGGATTCCCTACATGGAAGAACTGTGTTAGTAACTGGATTTCCCAAGGCATGAATAATACTGCACATGTCTGCAAAGTCCTATATAAATGACAACAAGACTAATGTTGATGGCAACATTGGAATATGCTCGTTGTTCAAACAGCACAGACAGGTCATCTAGTGTTTGGAGGAAAGGATCTGAAGATTGGTGTGATGCAACCAGCTGGTGTTCTTGGTTTTTTTGAAGGGCAGAATTAGCTTTTTGAAGCATGCTTCTCCATCCAGCCCCTTGAGTAAGAGGACAAAACTTGGGGAATGAAGCATTATGGAGTAGGTCATAAAGTATTTTGTGCCACTTACAGATCTATCAACTCCACTGGGAGGTACTTGGGCTAATTGATGCCCTTCTGTTCCCAAGCTGAGGAGCTTATGTTGCTCATCTCTCAGGAGGTGTGTCAGCGACTGGTTCTAGTGACAGGTATCACCAGGCGTCACACTCAAGAAAACCTCAGTTGGCGGAACGATAAAGGAAGCAAGCAAAGTTCTGGGCTAAACCAGGTAGAATAGACGAGATCAAAGCTAAGGAAATACAGCAAGTAACTACAGCTTATATACGAGTAAACAACCCTCCGCCCTACTAATGCCCAACGCCCTGGGTTAGTGGTAAACATGAGTAGAACATAAGTAAAGCAATGTGTAAGTAATGAAAGCTCGATCGTCATGCTGTATATGTGTTGTGAGACTGCTGTGTTTAATATCCTATATACTAAAAAGCGACGGGTTAGGCGCCCAAGTAATTTACATAAGCAGCTCTAGGATCCTGCCGCAGAGCGGCGGCGCGGAGCGCCCACAATATTTGCCGCGAAGCGGCACAGTAGCCACTATACTCAGCCTTACTGTATGGTTTAAGATAGACATAGACTCAATGATAACACTGACATTTGTTGTTACTAATAGTGTCATTATCCTCAAAGTATCTGATAAGTGTGGTGTGTTGTACATATATGAAATGATACAGTGTATGGCAACTTGGAATGCCTGCATTCAATGTCTGGAGAAAGTCATGCATATCACAACTCTGACAATGCTCATGCCAGTGATTTTTGGTATCCTATTGAGTATCTCAACAGTATCAATGGCTCTGGACTTCCTCTTTAAAATTGAAAATGATACTCAGGAATCTGGATCCAACTGCCAGCATCTGCAATAACACTTGGGCATTAATTCAAAGCCATAACTAATAATAAGTTGCAAAGCAAGGACTAATGGGGTTTTGGGGGCTTGAGATCTGCAAAACCTGTATTTTTGGCTAAGGGTTTGAAAGCACTGGGATTTGCTGGGATCTGCTCTCAGTGCTTAGCTGAATATCCAGGTTTTGCAGATGGACGTTGAACAAGCTGTGAACACAGCTGTAGCTTGCAGCATGAGCAAAGCAAGCTACCATAGTGAAGGCACAAGTGCTCTCCATCCAGTACCCTTGGTCAGGCAAATATACAGACATTGTTAAGATCATGTACACCATGCAACCGTGCCAGAGGCTACAAGCTATCTAAGTGCAGAGGGTCGAGTGGGACAGTAGTGAAGTTATTAACAACACCGCCGTTACACCGTTAGTCCCTGGAGAACGAGAACAGAGAAGGTGAGAACCAGGAGCAGCCAAGTCGGAGCGGCGGTAACACCAATGACGGGGAGCAAACCAAAGAACTTCTAAGTCCTAAGAGCGAGAAGTACTTCAAGGCAACAAGCCTGAAGACTTATAGGTGAGAGAGGATGAACTCAGTGTTAAGATCATGTACACCGAGTAACCGTGCCAGGGGCTACAAGGTGTCGAAGGGTGGAGGGTCAAATGGGACAGTAGTGAAGCTATTAACAACACCACCATTATGCCGTTAGTCCCCGGAGATCAAAAGTAGAGAAGAGAGGAACCAGAAGCAGCCAAGTCGGAGCGGCAGTATTGCCGGTGATGAGGAGTGAACCAACGAACTTATAAGTCCTAAGGCTAGAGTAGCAAGTACTTCAAGGCAACGAGCCTGAAGACTAGAGAGTGACGAGAGTACAGAGAGAGACTCAAGTTGAGGATGTTAATAGAGTGATCTAAGATGATAATTAAACTGAGGAACTACTGTAGTGTACAGGCAGTATTTATATCTACAGATCGGCATATTGGAGCAGAATGCCAGACTAACTACTAGGAGCTATACGTGTAGTACCTGCAGGGTAAGTAAAAGACAATAAGGAGAGACTAGGTTGAAAGGGTATGTGTAGCAAGAAAGGACAATAAGAAGGAGATTACAGTAAAGAGTGGATCTCGGAGTACTGAGCGGCAGAATGGGACACCGAGGCATGGACTTGACACTCAGTTGGAGAGAAGAATCTAAGTTGATAATTAAACTGAGGAACTACAGTATCGTACAGGCAGTATTTATATCTACGGATCAGCACATTGGTGCAGAGCGCCAGACTAACTACTAGGAGCTATACATGTAGTACCTGCAGGGTAAAGTAAAAGACAATAAGGAGAGACTAGAAGGAATGGGTATGTGTAGTGAGAAAGAACAATAAGGAGAAAATTACAATAAAGAGTATATCTCAGGATACCAAGCGGCGGGGCAAGGTGCCGAGGCATGGGCTTGACAGACATGAAGTACAATGGTGTTAAAGCTCTGTTTAGTGAAGATAAGTCTCTGGACATTGCTTTACTACAGATAGTGTGTACCCAGAAGTTCTTTTAGAAATGAAATGTATGTTGTTGTCAATGAAAATAGCTCATAACACTACACAATAAATCTGAAAGTATGGAGGCGCAAGGCACCGACCAAGGGGGGTTTGGGGGCTTGCCCCCAACAAGCTGTGAACCCTGCTGTAGCACACGGTGCGAGCAAAGCGAGCCACCGTGGCAAAGGCACGGGTTCTAAAGCTTGTAAGTAAATGAAAAGCGCATGTTGTATCAGTAAGCATAAATAATAGGTCAGGTGACAAGATAAGACAAGATATAGGATAAGGGAGATAGAAGATAAGACAAAAGATAAAAGATAAGACAAGATAAGGAAAAGATAAGATGAAAAAGAAGTGATCGTAACAAGGTGCAAGAGATTAATATGAAACAGTGGGTGGCATATGAACATCCACTGTTGTTTGGTGAATGTGTTTGCAGACCATGGTTCATTCAGGAATCTGCTCCAGGTTTTACTGTCTTCTCTTTCTCGGAGTTCAGTATATATAGCTGTTGCAAAAGGCTGAATATCCGGGTGAGAATGAATTCAAATGGGACACAGAAGTCCTGGCGCACTTGTAAGCTTTGATCATCCTCCTTTGCATTTTTAACTACTTTTGAGAAAAATAGAGAGAATGCCTTGTCTTTGGCCCTAAGCCATGGGGGAACTGTGAGTGACATGAGGGAGAGGGAAAGAAAGCTGTTGTCGGTTATGTAATATCTGTGGGTGGATTTACGCTCTAATGGCACAGCCACTAAATCCGGCGCTCTTTGCCCAAGTTTAAAGGTACAACATCATTAATTGAAAATTGTGCTAAATTTTGGGCTGGATATCCACCCACAGCACATTCTAACAAGGGTAAGCTGTTAATATATTAAAATATTCACTCTAAACCCGAACATCCCACCCAACCCTGAACCAATATCTCTATTACCCAACCCAGTACCGATTCCTCCTGCTACTGTTGGTGGTACTGTGATTGGATGAATTCAGATCTAGGGTACCAGAGTTCTCGGAGTAGGCAAATTCATCCGAGAGCCTCGTGGATGATGGATTATGCCTGAATCACCTGGTGTCGCAATACCACCACCTCCTTTCCTCGTCCCAACACGCACATATGAAGACACCTTTCTCCCAACACACCTCCCTCAACGCCGACTCAACCGCCAACTCCTCACCCTTGAACAATGCCTGTAGCCCTTTCCCCGCAGGCTGTTCTTCGAGCGAGTTTCTGACGCTCGGCAGGTGAGAGGCTTCCGCTTTTCCGGCAGCCTCAATATGGGTTTGAGTGTAAGGGAGGCACGAAGGGTTGATACGCACGCTGTGGAAATATTAATCGACGATTATGTATAAGATACGAGAGGGATAAGGGAGGAAGCAAGGAAAAAGAGAATGTACATTTCATTAAAACCTGATATTTGCCTTGTACGCTATGTAACCAGCCACCGAGACCGAGGGAGGATTAGTTGGTTGCGAGGAATGGGTTCGCTTTGGAGAGGTAGTCGAAGGCGATGGCTTGTCATAGTTCAGGGTGGTAAGATTCTTGGGAGAGCTCTCTAGCAGGGAGTGAGTGTGAATTGGAAAATATAGATAGGTTGAGACGGTTAGACACGGAAAATAAGGATGGAGTTGAAGGACTCACCGAAGCAGAGTACACATCTACATCGTCTATTCCAGTTGCGCGTTGGGTAAATATCCTGAGTTTGTATTCGAGGTTGGCGAAGAGTTGCGTTACTTGTTCGGTACGTGCTGCGGCTCTCTGCTCACAAAATAAATGAAGAAAGATTAGGATATGACAAGAAATGAATGAAGAACGACGAACCTCTGCACTTCCTTGCTTTTTCCTTCTCACTAATCACAGGTTTCCCGTCCCTTCCTCCCTCTCTGCCTCATCCCCAGCCTCCTGCAACGCCGCCTCGCTGAACTAATATGTCCTATAACACCCACAAACCTCTCCCAACCGAAGATCTTCCCGAATACTTCTTCCGGGTCAACGAATATGCTCTCTGGAGCGCTTTCCCTGGTGTCGAATTCGTTGTACATGGATTGGAAGTGCTCGGAGGCGTGCGGGTCAGAGCGTTTTCGTCGTCGTGGTGTTACTGATATACCCAATGCATCGTAATATGTACATTCTTGCGTTCCAAATCATCGTCCACTTGCCTTAGGGGCCACTACTCGACATTGATGAACGATGTTCAGCGCGGTGGTAAAGGAAGCAAGTTCCGGGACGTAATTCAAAGGATATATCTGCTGCGTCGTCATCGGAGACGACGGCAACGAGGACCGTCAACAGCCTGCCTCGGTAGCGGTTTGGTTGGCTTGGTTGAAATGGGGAGCTCCTGGTAGGCAGTGCATGAAGATCTGGCAGTTATTTGGTTGAGGGAGAACAGGTGCG
Source organism: Lentinula lateritia (assembly GCA_028011325.1). Classification (NCBI taxonomy): domain Eukaryota; kingdom Fungi; phylum Basidiomycota; class Agaricomycetes; order Agaricales; family Omphalotaceae; genus Lentinula; species Lentinula lateritia. Next base: position 24,472 of record JANVFT010000005.1, read on the forward strand.
ATGGCGGTGACTTCTGTAGGAGAACAAGACTAAATCCTCTGGGTCTCCCGAATCATTAGAATCTAGCATTTTCGGACTTGGCATTCTGAACTAGGTTGTGGAGGTTTGCCTTTTCCGCTTCTGTTCTGCCTCCAATCCTGATCCCCTTCCACTGACGAGATTTGTGTCGACCGGTGCAGTCATCGACAGGGTTTTGTGTGAGCCGGAGTTATTCGGGACTTGACATTCGGGCGAGTCGTTGGGACGAGATTGTGGTCGGGGTGAGGGTGTCAGAGAGAGATGGAAGTTCGTGGGGGGCTGCGGAATAAGTAGGGCTCGTATTGGGAAATTTAGTACCTGCAGGCGTCGGTGAGCTCCGTTGAAGATGGGTGGTGGTGTGGAAAAGAAACCCGTGCCGGGTTCGAACGGGCGCCTAAGCTCAGAATTCTGAGCTTTAGCGCTTTTCGCACAGCCACAGATCACATGCCATGCTTGAAAGAGTTGTTTTTCATCCACGAGCTCAATATTCAGCCATTTTTCCTTGTGCTTTTAGAATTTTTGCTGATGGTGCTCCTCTCCACACCGTAACTGCCTAGCGATAAGCTCCTGTTTTTCGTTAGGATGTGGCAAGATGATATTATCACTCGCAGATGGCCCTTGCGAATCGACATTGAAAAAGACGTTGTTTTATGTTTGCTTTGGTTTTGTGTAAAGGACGAGAAATTACTAGGATTAGAAAGGTGGTTGAGAAAACTGCTGGACGGGTATAATAAAAGTGAATTAGGCTTGTGGCCCAGGAAGATATGAAATCCATAAGGCAGAAGGAGAAAACAGCCGAGGAGGCGGGAGACATATGTAGACATTTGATAACTGCGGGCTGTTTGCTGGATTAACCCTTTGGCTACGGGTGGCTATGGCTCGATATAGAGCTCAAAGCAGGCGACAAGCAGATAATTGGCGGGTAAGCTCTGAGGAAACTGAAGACGGTGGAAGGTAATGGAATCTGGCCGTAAAAGCGGATAGGCCGAATTAAAACGAAGGGGGTTTGTGATCGGCCTTGTTGACTGCATATGCTTAAGAATTTTAGAAACACGTTCATAACGGCAAGGGATGAATGGAAAGTCGAAAAACTAACCGTGACCACCAGTATTTATTCATCGCTGCTGGTTGCCCTTTCTCTGAACCACGGGTCATAAATCCGGTTTGGTACACTGGGTCTTACGCTCGATGCATTAGGGGAAGAAGACAATGGATGGCACTGGTGACGGGTTAATTTCTGTGCCCAGTGCCCCAGCTACAACAGCTACAACAGTTCGGTAATTTTGATGACTGGAGCTATATATCAGCTAGCTGTATGTAGATAATTATCTGTACATGCGATTGTAGGCCACTGCACTATTGTGCATGGCAAAACTCGGCTGGTTTTTTTTGTTGTATTGAATAAAAATAGGTAACTTACTTGATAATTGATGTCTGCCATAACTAATTGTCAGTCCTGGAATAAATCACTGCAGAAGCTGAAACTGACTGGCACTGGGCCCAATCTAATACACTGTAATCAGATGATTCTAGAATTGGTACACCATTGTTGAACATCCCATCGTAAACATAAACCATATTGTCACTAGCAACAATTCGAGATATAAAGTGCTCTCTTATGGAATGTAATAAATGACACCCTTGAGTACATAATGAACATCTTCATTATTACATTGTAAATGAACAGAGTAGTCAATTTTATGTTGAGGCCTTCCATCACAAGCAAAAGCAAGAATATTAGGAGCACATTTGATATGGAACAATTTTCTCAAAGGTAAATTACATACATTACACATAATGCTTGATGAAGCAGGGCCATTCACACTAATCCATTCATTAGTGGAAGATGGCAAGACCAAACGAGGTTCTTCTAATAAACTCACCTTTACATTATGAGGGCGGCGCCTTGACAGGTGACCCTGTTCACATTGAAGCTTGGTAGTCATGAAAGGACTTTTCATTTTCAACATTTCCTCAAGAATGGCAGTGCTGGAGCAAAAGCCAGTCAAATTGAACTCTCTGGGTCTTCTTGAATTAAGCGATATCCTCAAATCATCACGTACAGTTTCAAGTGTATGTTTACCCTGTTTATATTCAGAGAAACCTTTGATCAATTGTGGTAAATTGCTATATTCATCTCCAGTAATGTTCAGTTCCATCCAGATATACAAAAGAATAAGCAATACAGAATCAAAAGCACAGCTATTATTTGACCATGTTAAACCTGTTGGAAGGATTGCTAATTGTCTTTGATTTCCTGAAGTGATTCTATTTTTTTGGGCACGTTTTTGTGAAGCTTGTCTAGCAGCTGATGAGCGACGCAATTCATTGCTAAGTGGCACTATATGTTGATTTGTAGTACGTTGTCTGACAGCAGATGGCAGTGGAATATCAGTGGAGCCATACACATCTGATAGATTTCTTTTCTTGCTTTTGACTTCAAATTTTGATATATCAGGTGGAACAAGTGGAGCAGGAGATGTGGTAGTATTTTCTAAAGTATTAGACTTCTTATTTTGCTTCATAAGTCTTTTCACTGCTTTTTTCTGTACTCTAGACCAAGATAGTGGCTGTTCTGATTGTTGTATATATGGATCTTTAGCAGACCAACTCACAGCAGAATGAATTTGGCTTAGGACATAGCTTGTGCCTTTCCAAACTAGAAAACTTTCAATCAGCAAATTCCTGGTAACCCCTACAACTGAGGGGTCCAATGTACCCTCATATTTGAGATGGGTAATTTCATCCAAAATTTCCAACTCACAATATTCTTTACGTAGGGGACCACTTGCCCCACCAGTAATTGCCCTTGAGTCAAAGCCTTGAAGAATAACAGTTGAAGCAGCAGATCTACTTCTAGACAAAGCAGTATACATTGCATGGTGATCTGACAAGGTATTTAGATCAGTTGCATTAGGAATTAATCCTTGTCCTTGAGAGGCATATGCTGTCATAGAAAAACCAGGCAGGACATCAACCTGGAATCTAGTTACAGATATCTTGACATCATTTTTCAATGTTACAATACCTTTGGTTTTACGCCTAGTTAAGGGAACCACATTTGGAGGCAAATCTGGGACTTGAATTGGTGTTGGAGGTTCATCTAAGAAAACAAACAAAACATCTAGTGTACATTGACCAAAAGCCCCAGTGCTTTTATGCCATGCATATACAGTACCTCTCTGACCCTTTGTAATCGAAAGCTCAGTTGCAATATTATGGCGAATAATAATGGGCAACCCTATGCATAAAGAGAGGACAGGTGGTGCATGGTATTCATAAGCACAGGTTGGTAGTTCCCAAAGGTGTTGTTGAAGGTCTTTGGATATAGAGGACATAGACCGTTTTTTATTTTTAGATTTAGCAGGAGCACCTTGATCTGTATTGCCAGAAACAAGGTCATCACTATAGAAATTAGTTAACTTCTGTTTTGTATCTGCTGCAAAGCGTAAGCATCCTAGCCTGTTTATTTCATCCTTATATTTATTCTCACCTACAATAATGGCTGCATCACGCTGATATGACTCATTTTTATTTGAGTCTATAATGCAGTAATTATGCATTTTCAACTGTAAAGTACTATCAGTGATGCTGAGACTGGACAGTACATTGTATTCAGAGAAGACACACAGAACTACACAGTGATTGCATCTGAATGACACTTAAGTGGGTCTTCATAGCATAATACAGTTGTATTTCCAAGTAATAAAGCTCTAATACTAAAACCCATACTTGTGTTTGACTTGGACTAGGACAATATCTGCAGGATTAAAGTGTTCCGAGCTTCATCTTTGTATGGCATTGCCATAAAGCTGAAAGATTAGATTAAAAGATAAACTCCGGACCTCTGGAGTTAATTCCGAGAATATCAGAATTGATTTAGCATATGTCCCTCATCCGGAAAGTGTCAAGTCCATGCCTCGGGCCTTCACTTCGCCGCTCGGTATCCCGAAGATTGACCTTTATTGTAATCTCATCCTTATTGTTCTTTCTCGCTACACATACCCTTTCACTCTAGTCCCTCTTTATTGTCTTTTACTTTACCCTGCAGGACTACACGTATAACTCCTAGTAGTTAGTCTGGCGCTCCGCACCGTTGCGCCGCTCCGTAGATATAAATACTGCTTGTACGCTACTGTAGTTCCTCAGTTTAATTATCGACTTAGATTCCCTCTTCAACTCTGTGCTCCTCTAAGTCTTCAGGCTCACTGCCTTGAAGTACTCTCTACTCTACCTTAGGACTTATACGTCCTCTGGTTCGCTCCTCGTCACCGGCGATACCGCCGCTCCGACTTGGCTGCTACTTAGCTCCTCTCTTCTATACTCTCGACCTCCGGGGACATACGGCGTACGGCGGTGTTATTAATAACTTCACTACTGTCCCATTCGTCTTCCGCACTTAGACACTGTGTGACCTCTGGCACGGTTACCCGGTGTGCATGATCTTAACAGAAAGCCTTCCGAGGTACAGCATGATTCCCATCAAAGGTAGCACATGGTACAACAGGTCCACATGCTACTCCGAGATGCAGCATGATTTCCATCAAAATCAGCACATGCTACAAGGAATCCACATGTTACAATGATTGATATCAGTTGTCAAGGGTTGTTTTGAGCATATATAAGGAGGGTGCTGGCCTCTAAATGAGAACAAGCACTTTCCCCCCCACTTCTGAGAGGATTTGGTTGGTTGGTTAGTAGCTTCTGGCTATAGTGACAAGTGCACTCTAAACAAAGATGATATAGTATTAACTTTCACTGTAAACAAGTTAGAGTTTAAGAAAGACAGAAAGAAAGAAAGTTCAAAGTCACAGATTACTATTATGCTTCAGAGTTAATAGCAGTCAGAGTGTTGTGAGTAGTGCACACTCTTTCTGTGGATTGTACTTGTAGTGTATAATACAAATCAGAGGTTTTGTTCAGTTTAGATAAAGTCAAAGAAAGATTTAGCATGCCCAAGTTTGATAGAATCTTGAGAAGAAAAACTATTCAACCTTAACATTATACCCACATGATGTAGATATTTGTAGAGTTGCAGTGTGATCTTGCTTTTTCAATGATAAACCCCCTTGAACTTAGTGTTTGATGATGGTTTGTGTTGGTGTTGGTGTGAGTGTTAGAGCTTGCATTAGCATTTTACGCATAGCCCAGAGTCAGCATATCAACGCCAAGGGCTTTTACTTACAAATGGCCTACCTGGCAATTTAGAGGATACTAGTGTATTGAGAAAGAGTAGATCCTCTTTAGTACAAGACTTGTACCGCATATTATCTAAAGCCAATCGAAAACTGATATCCATCTTTGATGATCCAGTGTTTCTCATATTTTTTTGTAAAATCACAACATGAGTTACATTATGCCAAAGAGATTTTCCCATTGCAGCACATTGACCATTGTATTTATTTGCATCAGTTGGCTTTCTATAAGAATACAAGGATACAGATTCACCACCTACAGGTGGAAGTTGAGCAAAATCACCTGCAAAAATCATATTCATACCACCAAATGCAATATCATGTTTATTCTTAGCTTCACATAATTGCACTGATATACGATATAGATCTAGACAACTAAGCATAGATACTTCATCTAATATCATATATTGGATATGTTCCAATCTTGCACAAACCTGAGCCATAGTACCTCTTCCAACTTCTTCAACCTTATTATTTAAGCCTAAAAGAAAATGATAGGTAGAACCACCCAGAAGAGCAGCTGCATTACCAGTGGGAGCAGAGGTAACAATTGCAAAAGAGCTATTCCATTCTGCAAAAAATTGTAGCAAGGCTTTGATAACTTGAGATTTACCTGTCCCACCCATTCCCCCAATATACATCTGAAGAGGCTCTGATACTAAACAAGCAGAATGCTGTGCTATAATTCTGAAAGCTCTCTCCTACTCATTATTGAGATTATGGCATTTAACAATATTCAGAGTTAGTTCCTTGATACTTCCATATTCTAATCCCAACTTATCAAAGTAATACTTGTCACAAATTTCTACAATATTTGGCCTATATTTACCTGGCTCATTATTTTTGCTGGTATCATTGTCAGCAGGGGGTAAGCCTCTACTTTTTTCACGAGCAGCCAATACATGATCTCTCATGCCTTTCAAGATGAGATCCCAATGCTGAGGTTTTTCTTTGGGCAATGGTATGGGGGAGCAGATAGGAATGGGCTTTGGTTGTATATTACTAGTTAATGGTGTAACCCATCCACTATTGAATAAGATATCTTTCATTGCCTTCATTGCTGATTCTCTTTTGAGGAAAAATGAACCTTTTTTATCTTGAGTATATTGATCATAACTGTAATCAGTGTCTTCTATGACAGATGAGTTCACATCCAACTGAGAGCCATCAAGTTTATTTACCAAGTCTTCATGTAATTGGACAGGAATAGAAGAAGGGAGCTTAGTAACATCAAGCTTTCCAGACTTCAACTGAGCACGAAAGTCATCACGAGCATCTAAACATTCAAATCAGATATTCATATTTTTCATATATAATAAACTTTGGTCAGAAAAAACATAAGCTTCAAAGGCCTCATGCCAAGATTGATTTTTGTTCTTCAAGTCTTCACCTGATCGCCAAGGTTTGAACAATGTCAACATAGTACAGCAATAATATTCTCTATCATCTTTGTCAGGGCGAGGGAGAGAGCCCACAAAGTTTGGCACAGTCATAGATGAGTCTTGTCTAGTAGCAATAGCATGAGTGTCAACTAAGGGGTGACCAGGTAAAAATAGGAGTTGTTTATTGCCTTTGGAAGACCTGGAAGATATTAGTTCAGGATCATGTTCAATAACTCCTTTACTTTTGTTTTTTGCAGTTTTATAGAAACAGCAAATCCAGTCATAGAGATTATAATGGGCATGTTGTACTGGACGGTGAGTATAATCTAATGAGGAGGATAAGCCTATAATTTTACCCCAACGTTTTGTAAGAATTACTTTTGGTTCAGAAGTAGCATCATTCTCCTCAAAGACTGATCTAGCTGTAGAGACATATGTTCTCCAGTAAAACGGAATAAAATGGTGGCTGGTGTAATGGTCAGGATTGTTCAGCAAATACAAGCTAATTATTGGACTCCCAAGTTCAAGTTTAGTTAATAATAAATTTACTATACGACTGATCAGGCGCCTAGATTTTTCCTTTGTACTGAAAGAACCATCAATAATCTCAGTGCTTTTGTCAAAAATGGTCTTAATGCTGTCAAATACAACATGTGTCTTCAAACCTGTTTTTGTAATATAATCAGCAATATAAATTACAGCAGACTTGATAGCTGTACCAGACAAGATAGATGACACATCTGTGTTGCCCCGCACCAAATATGTCAAACCAGGAGATATGTCATTTAACCATTCTTCTAATTTCTTGAGATTGATATGGCCATTTTCAGGATCTACCAAAGTTTGTTGAAAACACTCCCTTGGAAATCTAGCTTTACATTTCTTGTGTACATTATTCAGACATGAAGTCTCAAATTTGTCCTGGTTAAGTACAGAGCCATCTGGAGAGATACCACGAAAACAATCATGAACATTTGATTTTAGAAGTAAGTCATCAACAGTTAATTTGAACTGTTCAAACCATTGAATGAAAGTAGAGCATTTATGACAATCTGATGTTCCACAATCACAATATGGTGGTGGAGGAGTAGGTAAAGTCCTTTCAGGTGATACATAATTTGGGTTAGACTTAGTCTGTGAAGCAATAGTTTCTTTGACATAAGCATGTGACCCAGTTAAGAATTCACCAATTCTGACACTTTCTAGAAAAGATACCAATTGTGATTGAAATGAGGAGGCAGGGTCCAAAATTTTGTCACGTATTTCTTGGGGAGACAATGTCTTTCTATTGAATATTAAGCCATGTAGATGAAGAGCAAGGCGGCCTTGTTGCTCTACAGTGCAGTAGTAACCACTTGTGGGGCCAAAAAGCCCCCCATCAGAGCTTTCAATATCTACAACATGTTTCAGAAATAGATTGACAAGTAAATGAAAGAATCGTGCACCAGCAACTGAATTATTGCTAATTAAAAGCCTACATTCAGATGAAGTTCTGAGAGGAACATCAAACTTTTCCTTTGTGTCTGCATAGTAGATACAAATAGGATGCTTGAAATCACAAGGAGATACAGTTATATACCAGCTGGGGCCTCCAATATGATTAATCAAAGACCAAATCTCAGATTGCATAGTTTTTTTGGAACTAATAGATCCTTGGGTTTTGGCTCCAGCATGTGTTAAATCACCTAGTAACTTGAAACATTGTATTTCAGACTCATTGGCAGGCTTTACATGCTCCCCATTAGCCATACGGGTTGCAATATTTTGCAAAATGGATTTATCTACTGACAAAAACTGGTCACTAATTTCACTGAATTTTTTAGACTCTGCAAAAAGATAAGATTGTGAACTGTTGGCCTTGATTTGCTGGTGACTAAAAGCAATTAATGGAAAATTAGAGTCAAGTTGAAAGCATTTGTCATGATATAAAAGTAAGAATTTAATATGTGAAGACTCTGAGAAAGCTTTAATATCTGAAGTACCAATACCTCCAAGACCAAAAGGGAAAAGCCAAGGAAACATTTTTGGATACAACTGAGGATTATTCCAAAGACTCTCAGGATTTTCAGCATGTGATGTCCGCATAAATTTGCCTTCATTGTCAAGATGCATTGCAGCAATACCAATCATTTGATCCCTTGTCATATTCTTTATTGAAGGACCAACTATTCCATGAACAGTGAAGACACAATCACCTTCCTCTGTTCCATCATCATTCAAATCATCATGAACACTAATACCTTCTGCATTTCTATTAAAGCCTTTCTGGAAATATTCAACAGTAACAATTGGTGCATCTTCAGCATAGCTCTCCAGATTAGCAGATGAAAAAACAACATCATTATAGTCAAAATGATTAAGGATCAAGATCTGAAGTGCCTTAGCAACAACATTTCTCCGCACAAGCAGCAGAGCACGGGCATAATCATCTTGAGTAGGCTTTGTGGAACCTGAAAACATGACAGCTAGTACTTCCTCAATCTCTTCTTTAGGAGGAGGTAAAGTGTCATATATTTTGGGAATCGGATTTTCAAAAGCAATGACATTGGAAACTAATTTAGAATAATTAGTAGAACCTTTCTGTACTCGAACAAAGCATTTAGTATGTCTGACTCTTGCAATTAACATCTTCTCATAAAATGTTAAGCCTTTCAGCTCATCTGGTATGACACCCAACCAAAGTCCTCTGCACAATGCCAATTTGGGCACATTTCCAGCTCTCAGAGAAGAACGACAATTATTGCAAATATTATCACCAGCTGACTTGTCTAAAACTGGACCTTCGATTTCAGAAATTGATTCATCAGGAGATGACCTAAATGCCCGGGTAACAGATTGGGCTTCTAGTACATGCAGATAATTTTTCATATTCTTGAGAGCAGAAAGGTCTGTACATAAGGTAAGTTGACCACATACTGCACACCCAGCTTCTTCAAAATTCACAGGTGAGCTAGATTTACACCATTTATCAATTACTAGAGCCATATGGGATCGAGTAATTGGAGGTGGTGGAAAATTGAAAGTAATATTATCAACAGTATTGGGAGGTACAGTACTTGTCTTTGGAATAGGACATTTAAAGGTAAAAGCCTCAGTAATCAAAGTAGATACTATACCACTTTCAGACTTGTTGTGAGGGGGTCTGCCTCCACCAAAATGTCTTTGCTTGGACAGGAGCCTCAGATACACAATTTTAAGAATACAATACTCAACTTTGAAAGTTACAAAGAAACAAAGAATTATTAATTTCACAGAAAAAAGACAATGGACCATAAAGACTACAGTTAAGGGACACTGGACTATGAAGGTCACAGTCAAGGGACACTGGACCATGAAGGTCACAGTGAAGGGACACTGGACCATGAAGGTCACAGTGAAGGGACACTGGACCATAAAGGTCACAGTCAAGGGACACTGGACCATAAAGGTCACAGTCAAGAAACATTGGACCACAAAGGTCACAGTCAAGAGGAACTGAACCATAAAGGTAACAGTGAAAAAAAACTGAGAGATGGTGAACACAATAAAGACAATAGTAGGAACAGTGCACATTGCATAGAAAAACATGCAAAGACAGGCCATAATACTGTCTGAAAACCTAAGGACAAAAAGCATGAAAAGGGTATCAATGTAATGGTTAAGCTACAACACATAGAAGTTAGACAGGAGCATTAGAAAACATAGGAGGTGAAGCTTACCAAGTGAAGAGACTGAGTAATCAATATAATAACCTAACATTGTGAAGGAGATTAAACATTGAAAGAGAAGTGGATATAAGAAAACATACTGATAACTTAGCCCACAAGCTTAAACATAATACAGATATTTTAGCAGCAGTGATGATCATATTGCAATAGATGGAGGGCAAGAGGTTTATATAGATGTATTTAACTGCTGTAAAGTTAGAATCATTTGGAAAACAACACAATGAAGGGAGTGGAGAGCTCACTATATAAACAATTAGGTGCAAGTGGAAGACAACGTCAAGGAGTGCGAGGGAAAATTTGAAAGAAAATTTGATTCGTAATAATATCACATGATAGATTAAGGGCCGGCAAGGATACACGTCAGAAAGTGAAAATATACAGTGCTATTTAACGGGGATGTATAAGCAGTCAACCAGTTGGACTGTAGACGCCATATCACAGACATGACAAGGTAATGAGACACAAATATATTATTTGAGGACAATGAAGTGTACGGATTTACATGATCAGTTTTATAGCAAGCGACGGGAAGCGTAAAACAGGACTACAGAAAGACAAGTATAATGACACGCCTACGTGCGAGGATCGTATTGTTGAAGGGACGTTATAGGATGAGTGCAAGCCTTGCTAGAAGGGATAAACTAGAATTAAAAAGTGCATTATGTGTTATAAAAAAACCAACCTTCGAAACCAATTCCATATGACCCACTGGTCACCCACTTCCACGTCACAGAGGTGGCCTTCAGAATTGACTGCGATTCCAAAAGCATGTGTAGTGGAATAACAGGTTGCCGTAGAACGTGTACAAGTGGAAGAATCGCTGCATTGATGTATGGCATACGGCGGGCCTTGATGCATGGAGAGCATGATGACCTCCATCTGACGACCAATCTCATCAACGGTGAGGCAGGCAAGGGTAGGCGCAATGACACTTGCGGGTTGATAGGCACTCTCCTGAATGGCGATTAGGAATGATGAAATCCAGGGGCGGGGATGGTGCACAACTTGTGGTGAGATCGCAAATGTCAAAGGTTGGCGGAGTGGAAAAGGAGAGTTGGGGTGCACGTAGAAGAAGTGGATGGTCCTGCGATTATCCTAGGCCGTATTAGCTCAAGAAAGAATAAAAGAAAAAATGCACGCACAGTGTCAGGAAGAGTCGGAACATTTCGCAGGGTAGACAAAGTGTCGAGGGAAGGAAAAGCAGCCATAGTTGTTGCAGGAAGTGTAGGAAGTCAAGTGTAAAAAGACTACGAGAGATAGCGAATAAAAGTCAGTCGAGTAAATTAGTGACGGAGTATTGTCGGTACTTGCTCCGATGTTACCGAGGAATCAAGCAAGTGAAACGAAGAGAAGCCACAGAAGAGTCTTTTAAGGATCCACAAATTGGGAGGTCGAGTTGATTGACAGAAATAGAACGAATAAGATTCGATTGTATTTACACTAGCAGTTAACACAAGCTGAGCTATAATATAGAATGAGCAGCTTAGAGAAGTAAGAAGTCGTGAAGACGTACCAAGAATATGTAGGGGTGGACAAAAAAAAACGGTGGACGTCATTTGAGATGAGGTTTTAGGCTGCAAAAATGAAATGTAGAGGTGATCGGAGAAAAAAAGAATCGAAGAACTCACCTAGTCGATTTATGCACCATTGCGTCTTCATCGGATTGAGTCATGGAGCGAACTACTCCGGAAGAAGAAGAAGCGAAGACTACGACGTGGTGGATCCAGATGCAAGCATCGGTGGAGCTGGGACGAAAAGTAGTGCAAAGAGAAGTCGGACCAGCAGGGTTCTGTGTAATGAAGAGCAAGGGGTGCCAAGACAAGGATCCTAGCGCTTCGAACCATGGTCCTGTTGTGTCTGTGCGAACCGCTTCGTGGACGGTGATTTTGAACACGTCACTGCTTAATTTGAGAAGATTGTTCAGTGGCGCCATGACAGGAGGTAGTGGCCATGACGTTGACCAAAGCGCGACATAGCCAAATTGAATCACCATGTCGGAGTAACCACCAAAGGCATCGTATGCTGGTGACGCTGCTTCTGCCCGAGCTTGGTCCAGGAACTCCTTCTCCGCTTGTCCACCCTTTCCTTTCTCATCTTCGAACACCACCTTTCTCTTTCCGAGCAAAGACCCAGTGCCAATTGAAAGATCTGCTTTTTTGGTTCGGAAAGCGGTGATCTTGGGCAGAACGTACAGAATGCCAATCTCAACAAAGGTGCTGACAATCTGGTTCGTGACAGTATAATGACTGCCTGTATGAGGGACGAATCTGTCGAAGAGCCGTGCTTGAACAATACGCATGAGGCCTTCACCGAAAGGAACGTACACAAAGGCGCTGAGGGCAGGACCGAGGTAGGCGATGAGTGCAGTGAAGATGAATGTTTTGAGGGTAAGGAAGAAATTGTACGATGAATGGTGAGTGTGATTTTCCCGCGTGTAGGAGTCGAGGGAAGAAAAATAGAACACGTCAAGTCACAAACGCGCCTGGCCTGTGGAGGGGCTTGGCTTGCGTGCGTGCAGAAGAAGGGAGAAAAACGGACGGCTTACGTTATTCATTTAACGGTTACAATTTTAGTTCTCATGTGTTTTTTTCTCCTCACTCGCGTGAGTTTGGGCTGGCGAGATTGAAGTGAACAAAACATTATAAATGTAGTACAAAAATAGTGTGATTTGTATTGTCATGCAGGTATCCCAGTACTACTATATACGAACTATAGACCCAAATAAACATGTGTAGTACTAGCTTGCTCTGCTGATCGACTTTGTTGCCATAAGATCTTCATGGTATTCATAACCTTCCTTGAGACAGCCAGCAGAAAGATAAGGGCTCTCATCCTCAGAGTCAGCCTGGCTGCGGCGAGTAACACGCAAAGGCCTGGCAGCTTCAGGACTGACTCTGGAAGAAGAAGCCTGTGTGCGAGAATGGTTGCGACGAGGTGGGCCAGGGAAGTCTTTGGTGCGGGTTGGAGTATTGTATATGGGTTTTGGGAAAGGACCCGATGAGCCACTACTCGGAGGAGCAGGGCCGTCATAACCAGGCGGTAGAGCAAGGACTACAACAAACTGGAGGCCAAGTGATAGACAGAGAGGAGGAGCCTTGGATGACCCGGATGACTGCCAGGTATGAGCAGTATACCCAACACAAACAATCGAATCAGGAGGAGCCTCTTCTTGGGAGTCCAAGTAAAGAGGATAAGTGCGCGAAGAAATTTGATTGAGTTGAGTGGCGGAAGCGACAAAAGAACCCCTGCCATCAAAGATAGGAACTGTTGCCTGGGTCAGGATAGAGGAATGAGGGAACCGCATGCGAAGCTTACCTGCACGACAAAAGGGCATTGGATCTTTACAGTGGATATTCTTTGGTATGTTGGAGACCTCACGTTTTTTGCCAGGAGTCACTGATAGAAGAAAAATGATTTGAGAGGACACATCAAAGAGCGACGATGATGACAGACCAGGTTCTAGAGGGCTGAGGTTGTCGGGATCATCCTTCCATACATCAGAGTCGAAACGCTGGTTAGAACGGAAGTCTATAACGCCTTCAGACACAGGGCACCCAAATTTAGTAGAACCAATCAGGCTCCCGAAACACGCAAACAGTCGCTGCGACTCCTGCATAAGACCATGAATGCGTAAGCCCCGAATATAGCGAACAGCTTTATCTTTAGCCAGGAAGGATTTCGGATTGAATATATAGGATTCGTTCACACACCGACTGTGAGGAAGACGACGTTGAAAAAATGATCTTCAGCGAGGATGAGATGAATTTTATTGTTGACTGTAGGACATGCAATTGCAGAGGGAGAAGTAGGGTCGAAACATGCTCCATTGAATACGTTTGCACAATGGATGAAATTCACAACCTGGCGGATACATCTAAACGAATGCAAGATCAAAACCCGACAGATAAAGAATATACAAACCACTTACTTCTCATGACTTGGAATAATTCCCAAGACCATATCGCGGTAGAGAAGATATTCATCATCTTCCGTAATGCTTTCATCAGCAATAGGCCTAATGACTACAGCGCTATGACCAGGCACAATAGATCAGCAGAAGATAACATAGAGGTTGACTGGCAGAGACTAACGGGAGATTGGTGACTGATCTAAAGGACTCAGCAAAACGACGGTCGATCCAAGCAGGATTCAGGACGCCAGTATCGCCGAGGTTATTATCGACAAAGGGAGGCACTTCCTGAGGATGATTGAGTTCTTGCGCAATCGCGGTACCACTTGAGTTCACGCCGTTTGAGAATCATTCTCGCCAAGGGCATCTCGAATGAGTGCATTGCGAAACTCACGATGGGGAGATGAAACACCTCGCTTGTTGGCTACAGCAGATGGAGTCGAAGGAGGACGTTGGCCATCGCAGAGCGCATGACGAATAATGTCATCGCGATACCTCTTCCCTGCAGTAGATGATTTGGAGGGAGACTTTACTGGTAAAGTCCCTGCAATGAGAGAGGAAGGAACGGAATGATTAGGAGTCGATTGTTTGAAGGGATGGAACCGAACATGGTCTTTCCCCCTAGATTTTGGAGAACCCTGGGCAGAAGCTTTTGATGGTGATGTATTTGCGGTAGACGTGCCAGAGAATGAGTGGGACAGTGATGATAATAGGGAGCGAGGAGGTGAAGGTGAAGTGCCGGACAATGCCTTCAAAGGAGACATGCCACGCTTTAATTTTGAAGGAGAGATGTGTGGATTAGTAAATGAATTGGCAAATAAGCCAGGACGCGTGAGAGACCCCAAAGTGGATTGAGAACGAGGAGTGGGCGACCAGCCTTCCAATGGATTAGAGGGTAAATCAGGTGAAGGAGTTCGCAAAGCATGGATTGAGCGGAAATCAGCAGATAAATCGATGTCCATGGCATCATATTCATCAACTGAAAGTCAACGGGAGAACGTTTCAACTGCCGTAGGAACTACAGGGTCTTCTGGTGGATAACACAATTCAAAAGAATCTTCATCAACCTGAAGACCGACACTGACATCAGCACTGGCCGATGAAGTTGAGGATGGATGAGGGTGTCCGTGAGAGGTTGGAGTATTAGCCACTCCCAAGAGTAGATTGCCGCCATGGTGTTGGGAAGACGAAGGAGATGAAACTAGCTTGGTGAATTCAGGATCATCGGATGCGTAATACGTTTGGCCGTTGACAACAATTGATGTAAGGTTCCGGGGAGGGGAAAGAGAAATTGGGGACACGCTAGGGCTACAGAAATGTTTAAGGTGAGCAGGCTGAGAAGTATCCAAAGAAAACCCACCGCAACCGTTGTGACAGAGTGACAGGGACATGGCTACGCAATGCAAAAGGTTTGAGCGATTCCTTAGACTCCTTCGGAGAAGGAGGAAGGACAGGGAAATCATCGTCGCTCAACTCGATTGGACTAAGATAAATAATTGAATGAAACCCAAGGAAAGGACGTAAGACAGAGACAGACCTATATACTTTTGGAGAGGATGGGCGACTTTCCTCTGGAGTACCTCGACGAACACGATTGGAATACAGCTCGTGAGGTACAACAGTGACCGATTTTCTGAACAAGAAGACTGACAGAGAAATAAGGGATTGAGAATCAAAAAGAGCAAGAAAGACGTACTTGGGAGACGGTTCAGCATCCATTTCATTCGCAGATTCATCTTGAGCTTCACTTCAAAAAATGATGTAAGAACCTACGGGATTCAAAATTTACAGCAAAACATACAGAGCCTGACCCCGAGGAGGAGTTGGAGACCATTCAATGGGAGACTGGTCGCCAACTTGTTCGCCGACGATAACCAAATTTGAGCTGTGATCATGGGCATTGGTCTCATATACCCCATCACTGCAGTCAGCATCGGAAGCAGCAGCCTCAACCTCTGAGAAGTGGCCATCAGAGTGGGAAGCGTCAGGAGAACCGATAACCCCCGAAGATGATCTCGCAGTACGAGGTAGGGATAGACTAGGGACAGTGAGGAATGTGCATATTGAGGTAATAAGAATACTTACAGCATTTCAGAGCCTAGCAGACGATTCGTGGGTTTGCGGGTGCGGTTCGATTTGCGAGACCTGCAACAGAGCTACAGCTTAGGCAAATCAAAAGAGAATGAGAACATCATACATTTTTTATAGAGCAGAGTAGAGATCTCGACACAGATACAAAAGCTGAGCGTGAACTTCAAATGAGCAAAGAGGAGGCAAAGAAAGACAGCTACGAAAGTATGATTGCAGATAAAGGAAAGGTACAAATGATTACTAAGGGATCAGCGCTAGGATGCGTAAAACGAACCATGCAGGAAGTGAAAGTCCGGAGCAAGGAAAAGAAGTTCTGAGGTGGGGAGCAATATAGGAAGCACGGAAAATATTAACGCTGGCCATGGACCATACAGCAAGATAAATATTTGAAAAGTAAAGGGACTGCCAAATTGAGACAGCGTCAAATTGTGAAGCGAAAAACGGGCGAAAGGCGGAAGCAACAGAGGCAGAAATATAGAAGACAAGGAGCAATAGAATATTCCCTCGCTCGCTTTCAAACGAAGTACAAACCGAAAGAAAATGGACAACAGCTACGACAGCAAAAAAGCAGGTAAGCAAAAGCACTCAACGGGACTTGCACAAAGACAACTTACTTTGATAATAAGCTGAAGTGTTGATTGAGGTGAGGACAATATGTCTAGGCAACGAGATTTGGCCGCATATTAGTAACTTCGTCGAGGTAAGTAGAATGAAGTCTTACCTGGTAAACATGGTGATCTTGGTCGACACTCTTAAGATGAAAGGATGGGAAGACGGCGTAGAAATTCGCAAGTTCGAGGAGCCAAGTTGCTGGCGGATGACCCAGAGCGACGCGAACGGGATTTTCGAAGTGATATTGCACATGCAAGGAGTAATTGAGGACAAGAAGCTTCCACCTATTCGCGGTGAACTGTGAGTGCTAGTCAAGTGGAAGGACAAGTCACTCACCATGAATTGGGCAGCACGAAGAAGAGGATGCAACACCTTCGCCAATCCATCACAGTGAGTGGATTGGGAAGTAAAGACTTTGCAGGAGATGTAGACGCCGTGTATGACATGTACGCGCTCTTTTCGCAACACGTACCCGGCTTGAAGATCATGGCAACGAAGGGGACAGTAGAACAGCCGATGCTTGAAATGTCGAATAGGATTTTTACGCCAAAGATAGAAGCTCCGAATATGAACCCAACCACAGTAAACCCGGAGATGGATGAGAATGGCCTAATTGCAAGGACGAATGCGACAGATGTGATGTTTATATATGGGGAAGAGAATGTTGTACTATATGGAGAAGAGAGGATGGACAGTAGTGGGCGCAAAAAGTGAGTAATATTAACATGACAGTAAATATAAACTCACCAAGATGAAAGGACTGTCCGTATTCCGCCTCAAAGACTGCATGTGGGTGACATCGTCGATGTGGCATTCAGTATGGTCGCATTCGGAAGAGGGAACGAGTTGAAAGCAAGGCTATTACTCCGCAATATCACGCTGTTGGATGCGACACACACACAAGTGAGTACATACGTAAGGAGTAAGAATGAAAGCAGCTGACCTTGTGTAGAAATGGCTCAAGGAAAAGGTCAAAAACCAATCCATGAACGTGAAAGTGCCACCAACGCTCAAGCGACGTTTGGAGTTTGAAGATGATGAAGAAGAGGCCAATATACGAATGAAGCGAATGGATATAGAAGGCGAGGACAACCAAAGAGAAGGAATGTGTGACTAGTAATGTGTTGTGTAAGGAGGCAAGGAAATGAAATGTAACGGAAAAAAAGAAAGAGAAGGGACGTAGGATGAACAGTCACATAGTCACTCAGATGATTAATGAGGTCCCGTGCAAGTCACATTAATTGAATGTATTTCAACTCAGTGTTACATTTGGATAAATAAGGTGAAACTCTTACCATAAAAGGAAACGAAAAATGTATGGAGTGGCGTATATAAGGACGATACTTCCATAAACTACAGCCTCGTAATGTAAATTTGGCATCACATCATCATTCGTGCTTCAAGTTCTATGCGCGTAACGACATGGACGCCTAGAAAGTCCGATGACGATTGTGCTAGGTAGGTGAGAGATATTATCCGTTCAACAGCAGCAATGAGGCCTGAGGAGCGGATGTAGAAGCTAGACCAAAATAATATGCAAGGTGCTGTGCGGGTCCACAACCAGGGATTGAGAGGGAACACTGGCAGCAGGAAGAAGAAAATAAACGCGTTGAAGATATCTGATAAAGTGAAATGCCATGTCACACTATGTGACTCGGACTTTTTCGAATTTCGTTACGACTCAACAAATGCTTAGACTGGGGATCGTCAGGAGGTCGGGGAAAAACAGAGATCTCGTCGATGAAGGCAAACCAAAAAAAACGCCCAACGCCCCAACTTGGCCAAAGCCAACCCACCGATTTGCCCTTCTCTGAAACGCAGTAGGGAAGGGGACTGTGTTATTGTTATATACAAGAATGGCTTGCAAAGAACCGGGGGGGGGGGGCCTTCATTAATCATTACTCTGTTCGCCCTTCATTACTCTGTTCCACAAACGCGAGCAATCACAATCGCAATCAGCAATCAGCAATTCGCAATCGCAAACGCGAGCAATCACAATCGAATCGTGGAGGCTGTTTTATGCCAGACCATTCACCGTTTCACGGTGCGTCCTTCAAGGCTTCAGCGAACCACCCCAGGAGAGGAAAAACGGCTGCACTGCAGCCGTAATTCTATTCTATCAAAGGAGGAAAAAACGGCTGCACTGCAGCCGTATTCGTATTCTATTCTATCAATTGACATTATTATTATCAAAATATGAGGGCATACTTCGACAATCACAATCCTCAACAAAACATAACAAAACGTAACAAAACGCTCGCTTTGAACAGTCGCTTTGGCTTACAGCAGGAAAGTGGAAGAAGGATTTATGTGATGGGTGTCCAGAGACGATAGGACGTAGCATATAATCGTTTTCTTGGTTACAGATCAAAAAACCGACGACATTTTCGAATAAATACATCCTTCCAGTAAACCTTTCAAAGCTCCTCGCGTATGATTTCTAGTCCTTCTTCTTGTCGGCCTTGCCTCCGGTGACCTTGTTATACTTGTCTGCGAGTTGATTGTATTCTTTGGACTGAGAATCGAACTTGGCCTTGAGCGCGTCGTATTCACCTGCACAGCAAATGGCAGGCTCAACGCATTGTTTGATTGGCATATGAACGAAATTTACCTGAATCACTGGATGGACTAGCCTTCTTCAGTTTAGCGTATTCCTCCTGGGTGTGAATGAGATCGAGGTTGATGGCAAAGGTGCGTGTGAGGACAAGGGAGAGGAATAGTGTGAAGCCAGTAAGATACACGTTTCTCTGGGCGCTATATCAGAAACAACCGTTCACCACAGCTCAACAACAAAATGACTGGTACGCACTAGAATTTCCTCGCAGCAAAACTCGTTTCTGTCCTAACATCCCCAACCGTCTGTTGGGTTTTAGCCAGATCTGATTCTGCAGTGATACGGAACATGCGTTGTAAAGCATCGAAGAATAAAATCCCAACGAATCTTGTAAAGATTAGACCAGAGTCCAGAAAACAAAATTTAGCCAACATACATGAAGCTGATTTTAATGCCGTATGCAACTTTTGCCACTATAGGGCTTTGAGAGAGAAAAGTGAAGACGCGTTTGCGAACAACGAAAGGAAAAGGTGTCACTAGTCCAGTAAAAGTAACCATTTCAGCCGCCAAAAGGAGGAAAGTGAGAGAATAGTAGATAGTCATTTTGAAACAAAGTGGTAAAAAGACAAAAGTGTATTTTAATTTAAGCGTACGTGTCCTAGCATACTGGTATGACGTCAGCGAATTACATTGACGTCAGCTTACTAATCATTTGGGCGCTTGTTTATCGTCGCCTAGGAGAACGACGCCTTGCACCACCGTTGGTGTATGGTGTTCTTTGTGTAAGTGTCACTTTGTCTGTCTCGATGTTAAAGGTAACAACGACGTTGTGCAGGAATGTGTCTCCTCTACAGCACACCATTAGTATCTAGCTCTGATAATAGACCTTTGCACTTGCAAGATGAATATATTTCCTTCCTCTGCAGGGCCTCCGTCTAGCGTAACAGCGGATGAGCACCTATACCCAGAAAAGAAACAAGATCCTCACCAAAAGTCCCACTAGCACACAAATCATTCCCCTCGTCATCTTGGATACCCAGAGGAAGAAGATTATCAGCTGGATCGACTGTGAATTCTACTCCGCCGATGTTGACCGTGAATTCGGGGACAGTGGCGCTGCATACGACTATGTAGACACCTTCGTCTTCGTCTTTCACAGCGGGAGGATCGAAAGCGGCGGCGAATGCATCTGCGACTTGGGTTGCTGGAAGCAAAGTAAGGTTAGTGACCACGAGATTCCAGGGAAAAGGGATCATGACTCACGGACGTAGTCCAGGGTGGTTCCGGTGTCTAGGATGATATCTGCAAAAGATATCAAATTAACCAAACTGATGTTTACGACGTGATCAAAACATACTATTAGTTGTACCAAACACCTTTTTATTACCCGTGAAGGACATCGACTCAACATCGACGGTGTAATAAAAGTACGTCACGCTGCTCCCGTTTTCAGGGAGGAAGCTCGCGGCGTTGTAGCCTTGAACTGGAACAGTCACAGCTGAATCCGTGACGTCTACTGGGGCGATACCACCGAACGCGATGAAGCCCAGATTTTGATCCAAATCGGAGCTGTTCTCAGCCGCGAACGATCCACGGTCAAGCGCTACAGAGAAGACTAAACCCGGAGAAACAGAAATATCCCTTGTAAAGACCATTGCGATGTCCAGGGAAAGCGGGAAACCAACTCCACTTACATGGGTTCGAAACCACTCCCTGTTGAACCGCCGAGTAAAACACAGGGTTATACGGAATCTGCGTCTGCGGGAACTCATCGTCGTCGGGATCCGTCCCTCGGAACACACTAGTCAAATTCGGCGACGCCAGCCCCATCAAACCCGTGTTAAACCCATCTCTCCTCCCATGCGGCATTCGTCACAATCCCAATCTCCTGTTTGGCAACCACCATATTTCCTACAGTGACCGTGTCGAACCCCACTGTGCCCGTGAGGAACTCGCCGTCGCCGTATTCGATGTTGAAGTTGGTGTCTGGGTCGGCTACAAAAGTCGACGAACCGTTGACGTCGAACCCGGAAGTCCCAAACGCGCATTGGGTTTGCGGAACGGGGTTGTTATCAAGATCAAAACACGCAAATCCTATCTCCGGAGCCCAGGTATCCGAGCTGTTGCATACCAGAGGATTACCACAATGATACCATTCACGGGTCATGAATATTAAAACGGGTGCACATACCTCCCCGTATCAACAATAAGCAAAAAATCTTGTTCTCCAAACGTCACATTGGTAAGGTATTCCTCGTCGAAATCGGAGCCCCCGATGATTGTGGTGAAATTGCTCCCAGCTTGAGCAGCTTGGCTTTCGCGTAGAGCCTGCATCAGGAACCTCTTCGCCTTTGTCCGAGGGACAGACGCGGTGATGGGTACCGCGTAATCCGCAGCAGGGAGGGGCGACGAGGGAGTGCGAGGACCTACACTGGATACATGCCTCCTTGTAATCGTGGGCGTTGCAGAGACTGAGAGCGAGAAGAGGGAGATAAGAAGGCTGTAGAGGGTGCGGGAAAGGAGCAGCATGAGGGGAATCAGAAGGGGATTTCAAAGCTGAGAGGATTCATTAAGAAGCTTGATTTTATGGTCAAGTGTCTATGTATGACGATGACAGCCACGTCCTCAATGAGTGAGAATATTCGCATGGGTAGCTACATAGCGACAGCAAGGTTCACTATTCACATCAGAACTTAGAAGTAGATCTCTGCGTATTGGTCTTCACTTCGCAGGTGATAAGACCACATGCAGATGCCTTTTGTACCAATTGAGACCCTCGTGAGGAAGGGAAGAGGAACTTCCCTTCCCGAGGTTCTTGGGCAGATACATATGGAGAAGGGAAGAAGGGCAAGATAAGGACCTAATATTGACTACGGCGCTAAGCTATCTACCGTATAAGCGCTTCAATTTTTCCCGCTCAGCTTCCGCTCTCGATTGTCTCAACACGCTTACACCAGTACACCCTCATCATGCAACATATTTCTGCATCAGGTATTAGTCAACGCCTCTGTCAGTCCGGCATGAATATCAATACAACATCACGGTGGGCGAAGGACGGAAGGTCTAGCAGTTTTCCCTTGTCCTGCCAGTGGGACCATATATTGTCGGCGGAAGAAGCTTGCATCATTGGAGTTATTAATGACAATAATGAAAGATTTCTTCCATCCAACTACAAGCACACCCATGTTACTACACACTGAATCCTGGAGTATAACAGCTTCAAACTTTTGCAGCAATAACATCGAGTTTAACGAGATCCGGAGCCCCAGTCAACAGCTCATCTGCTGATCCAAATAAAGCCGCCGCCACTTTGCCAGCGACATGCGCTCCTCTACCAGCATCGTCAGGGAAAAAGTCCACCACGCCAAACGTGTTCGTTCCGGGGAATTCCACAGCATACCAGTAAGTCGTCCCGGGCTCAGCTTCCACGAGTGGAATAGCACTCTATGGGAATTCGAAGAAGTGAATGACATGTGTGAGTCTCTCCAACATTCCGCCCAATTGTAGTGACTCACCTTCAAAAAATCTCGAACCGCATCGACCTTGTCCGGTTTTGCAGTAAACAATACCCTCAGCCCTTTCGTCACTCCTGCTGTCGTACCTTCTCCGGATCCCTTGTTGGGTCTGACGAGACCAACCAGGACATCGAGCTGCGCAATCTCCGGGCTCACATCCAACAAACTCGACGCATTGTCCATCAATGCTTTAGCAATCTGCCCAGTAAGATGCGCTTGCCGACCTTCCTCGGCTGCAAAGGTATCGAATATAGCGTATGTGGGTGGATTGCTGTCTTCGTATTTAACTGCAAACCATTCTCTGGTGAGAGGCTCGGATGGGACTAGAGTATATCCGGTATGGAGAAAATCGGTGATAGCCTCGGTCTGGGACGGTTTTGCGATGAGAGGGACGAGGAGACCCACAGATGCTTTGGGGGGTTAAGTGTGGTAAGAGTAAGTTAAGTGACTTCAAATCGTCCGAGGTTGCGTAGGAGACTCACTCATTCTTTAGAAGGTACTTTACAGACAAGATGTTTCTACATACTTCGCATCGATTCTCAGAGCCTTATATACAATCTCTCAGAGCAAGTGAATAAACCAATCGGGAACCCTCAATTTACCACTCCACCGACGGCACACAATCGATTGCTTATTGCCTCAATTCTTCTGCGAAACTTCCTGATTTCGACAGGACTTCTCACAAATGCGGCTCTCAAGTGAGCCGGGGATAAGTGTCATTAGTTCATGAATTCGGAATGGCTGTATGACGATGCGAGAGCATTTTTCTCATCGTTGAGGAGATTGTTATGTACCTGTTATGTACTGAGAGATTTCCAACGGGGGCCAAGCCATCTTTTTCATTGTCGGGATGTGCCATTCCAAGTTACAACACACTATCAAGACCTTCGCTAATAAGGAATGGTCACCTTGCAGTCTCGATACCTGGATACGTTCATCGCTTGGTGAGCGACTACAAGCAATCGAAAAGTACCAGTGGTCGAGTAGGTTCGGCATGCCGCATGATGACATTGAAGTATGTTTATTGACACGATTGACTCCGATATCTTGAATATGATTAGGAAGAAACAAAAAGATTGATGTCCTTCACGATATTACTACATATATCCTCCACCGTTGGCAAATGGTGATATGCAAACAGAGCCCAGATAACAGCCACAGTCAGGAGTGCGAACGTATAAATCGTGCCGAATATCAAGGAAAAGATGAACATTGGCGGAAGAGAATCGTGTTCGGATGAAATATCGCCTAAGCCGAGCGCGGATACCAGTAGAGGAACCATAGAATACTTCAAGAAACACACAAGAGCAATGAGAGGACAGTGAAAAAACGCGCAGAATGGGGGATTGTATAGGGTTGTCGAGCCAATCGTATTCAATGCTCCGATATGAACGACTGATGTTTGAGGGATATTGATTACTTGTGAATGTTGCGCAGGAGAGTACAATATTCGTAGGAATGCGGCTTCAATGTCGGCGATACAAGTGGATTGAGGGGCGAATTCCAGAGTTTCCAAGTCTACTTTCGAAGGATCGACTATCGCTTGAATGCAGACCCGCGCACAGACATTGGCGCGCTTCTTGAGGGCTCTTGACAAAGACGTCAAGAGAAGCACCAAGGGTAGAAGGATGCAGATTTCGAGTTTGAGCCCATACACGACCCGAGGGATTTGACGGAGAAGGGTAGTAGCATCGGCGGTTGAAGCGGCTTTGATGTCCCGATACAAATACGATAGAATTCTCTTGAACTCGCTAGGATTCATCAGAGATAGTAAGATACGGCAAAGGGTTGAAAGGAAAAGTTCACCTGGCTGAGAATGGTTCGAATGTATATAGCCACAATATTTCGCCTAGTATGCCAAGTCCCGGATGCAAGACGAGTAATAGAAGGAGTGTCTAGCGAAGAATCCGCCCATTCGGCGACGCGAGCCATTGGAAGAATGAAGTGAGTACCCACTCGAAGCCAGATATGTTTGATTCTCATAGTCCAGGCCTTCTCCACATTGCGGACCAATATTATCCATGCCCTGCGGCCCAAAACTTCGTCAATTCCCTCCTCAGGATCTATCCCGGGCGAGTAGGTATTATTATTCAATATGGCGAGTGTGTGGTAAAGGCTCTGAGATGAAAGCTCTATTTCTTCCGATAGCTGGTCCTGGTAAACAGTAGATTTTAGGTAGTTCGACTGAGTTTCATTTTGCTCACCATGAACTAATTTTGAGCAAGACAAGAGGGGACGAAGGCAATGTGAATGGAATGGTTGTCGATAATGCAGTGGGTGCAAAGAACACCAAATAACAGTTATGATCTGTAGTAAATGCGGCAAAGCCTAATAAGTACATAGGGGATCTCGTATGTCTGCCCGAGCAGATCATTGTAACAAGGCCGCTGTTACATACCTTCTATAGAGTGATCAAAGCTGTTCAACGTACTCATCCGGGTACATTACCTGTTGAGGAATACTCCGTACGCGGTACACGGGGGAATACCCCGTAAGCGGATATGTACAATAGTCCGTTTACAGCGACGGCATTATTGGCTTATACTGTACGCGGTCACGCTTCTTCATTTTCATTTCGACGTTTTCATCGTTCGCATTACTACCCCCGTGTAACTCACTGCAAGACTGTTTCTCGTATTTACGCCCTCTGTGGTACTCTCTCCTGTTCTCATGCTCTTTCGTACGCTCATTGTCGTACCCGTTCTCTATTTCGTACACTGTTTACTCTCTCGAAGAGAACTCTATCTTATACACTCTTTACTCTCTCGTACTCGTATTCTTGCTTCTTAATTGACCTCTTCTCGTTTGCCACTATCTCACTCGTGCGCGGTACGTCGCCAGTAGTCTACCTTCCCTCACTGCGGGTTGAGCTCGCTGCTGTTGTCCTACCGTAACCGGCTGTTCCGAGACGGTGCCGTGTATCAATCTATCAATCTATCTATCTGTACAGTTAAGCTTAGATCACGCTTGCGGCGTCTTCGAATCCCTCAGTTGCTTTGCAGTCAACTGAGTTTACATTAACATTACCACATTCAGATACAATGAAACAATGGGGTTTAGCGCTCTCATTTAAGCTCAAGGTTCGAAAGGCGTCAAACTTCAACCCATCCTTGTTTCTTACTTGCACCATCCCCACTGAAGTCCAACCAACCAACCAGCCACACATATCGATAGAGATGCGTCTCACAAACGTCCTCGTACCTGTCCTGTCAGTCCTCGCAGGACTACAAGGTGCAAAAGCAGGTCTTATCGCGTACGGGCTCTGCCAGACTGGTAAGCAGTTTCCATTTTCCAGCTTCCGAGATAACAACGATGGGGACTTACTGTTGACATTGACATGGTTTCGTCGCTCTTGGTCGCTGCTCTTCGTCTTGTAGGATGCAACACCGTCGCGGGCGCCTGTTACGCTGCCGCAGGATTCACCTTTGGCACGGTCATCGCTGCGCCTGCTACACCTGCTGTTATCTTGGGGTGTAATGCGGCCCTTGGGACTTGTTCCGCCATGTGTGCTACCGTGGCTCTTCTAGCCCCGACCCCTTGATGATACAATATCTTGATGAAGATCAATGGTCAGCTTGCTTAACTTAATGTGGTATATACTTTGCGGTCAGATCTCATTGAGATTTTCGTCTCCTTAACAGCTTTCGAAATCCGTCCGAAGTACTACCCACTGGTACGAAGTAGTAAACATATTGTTGTTGTAGGGATAGGAAAATGGACGTAACCTGTATACCAATTATTTGCGGAGCTAGAGATGCATTCGGAAGTTCGGTCCCACTCAATCAAAGCAAGGCACGAAGGTATGTAATTAGCATTGCAGTATTGCAGTCAGTGGAAGCACGCAAAGCATGATGTCAAACGATAAATCAATCTACTTCTAATACTGTGCCCCGTTGGACACTGCCCCAACCTTGTAGAAGAAAGATCAGTACAGAAACTTGAACAGAAGCGGAACATTTTTACTCACCGACTAATCGCCAATGTTTCTCAATTCTACGAGAGAGCGCGACCTTCTCGCCCACCTCAGTACATGCCGGTGACGTAAGCTGAATTTTGGCCAAATCAGCCTTCACACTGAGAACACGACCGCCGGTTGAGGTAGAGCCGATGTTGATAAGGAGAAGCTCGTTTTTTGCCAGCTTGGAAACCTTGGTCTGTTTTTTATCTTCCGTCTTAACACCAAGCAGACGACGAAGAAGGAACAGACTGATTTCAAGTTCTAGATCCGAGCGGTAAATTCCGAGCAGAAAAGAATAATGACGAAAGAAACGAACCAGAGTAGATTTTGGGGAGCTTTCCGACAGCTCCCAAAACTTGACCAACTAATCTATCTGCTCTGCAAAGTGTAGGGTCGATTCGAGTACCGACACCAATTAGTCCACCGGGGACAGCAAATTGCAGGAGGTTGTTCTCTGCGTGAAGAGACATAATTCGACTGAAGATGGGCTGACATTTGTTTCGACCTTGACTGTCCTTTGTCACGATGCCGGGCCTGATCTCGACTTCCATTCCTAACCGAAGGACCCCGGTAAGAATGGAACCACCAGCTACACCGCCTTTAAGCTCGTCGACTTCAGCTCCAGGTTTGTTGACGTCAAACGAACGGATGACGATGAGTCTTGGGTCTGAAGTGAAATCCCGGATAGGAATAGGTATGCGCTTTACAATGTACTCGTTGACAGCATCGATGTTATATTTCAATTGAGCAGATATCGG
Organism: Lentinula lateritia; assembly: GCA_028011325.1. Classification (NCBI taxonomy): domain Eukaryota; kingdom Fungi; phylum Basidiomycota; class Agaricomycetes; order Agaricales; family Omphalotaceae; genus Lentinula; species Lentinula lateritia. The sequence goes on from JANVFT010000005.1 coordinate 52,172, forward strand.
AACGATGGGCGATGATTCAGCAACGGTTCCTTGATTTTTAAGTTTTAACGGAGCTATGTACACTGAACAAAATTACACACCTTTGACGAATGCTGCGATACTCTTCTGGTGCTCAAGCGCTTGGCTCTCTTTGATCAGATCGACCTTGTTTTGGAGAATGATGATATTTTCAAGCTTCATGATCTCGACTGCAGCAAGGTGCTCAGAAGTTTGTGGTTGAGGACAAGTTTCGTTTCCTGCAACTAAAAGAAGCGCTGCATCCATGACAGCGGCACCGTTAAGCATGGTAGCCATGAGAATATCGTGTCCAGGACAATCGACGAACGAAACGTGTCGAATTAGTCGCATACGGTGTCCACATCCTGGACGTTCACAGGGAGGATTATCTTCCTTGTCCGACCGATATGACCGGTAACAGCCTGGCCTTGGGCAAGCTTCGTTTTCGCATTTGTAGATCTGATACAGGCAATGTTTAGCGTCGATGAGTAACAAAAAAAAACACATCAGGTAACGTACTTTAGCATTGGCATAACCCAGTTTAATCGTGATATTCCGCACAAGCTCGTTCTTAAAACGAACAGTCATGACTCCTGATATTGCCTTCACTACTGTTGATTTTCCGTGCGCGACATGTCCAATGGTACCTACGCAGCGACGCCGATCGACTCATCGATAAATTCCATCCCAAAGTTCAAAGCAGCGCGTACCGAGATTTATTGTAGCCTTCCAAGCTTGTTAGCACTCTTGATCCTTTCTGATCTCCAATCGTGTAGCTTACCTGTTTAGATATAACCTCAGGCGAAAGAGGTGTTAATTTCGATGGGTCTATATCAATTTTTGGTACATCATCGACGATGTCTTCATCCTCGGCATCTGAGTCCGAATCCTCTTCACGCTTCTGCAATGTCTCTTCGTCGGCCATACTTTCTTCGTTCTTAGTGAAAGTGATCAATGAATATGGATGGTCCTGGTTTAAAGTGGTTAGCAAGATGACTCCGGTCCCCAAGAGCACGTGACTGTAGACGCCCTTTTACTTCTACCTCCATTTATTCTTAAACCCAGATACTTCTCGCCTTCCTTCCTACTGATCAAATAATGAGCGAATATGTACCTACCATTGATGATATACGTCTCAAAATGTGCTATATCTGTCGAGAGGAAGAGTCTTTCGATGGTAGGTCTACCACAACTTAGGTATTTGTACCTCTCAATTGATACTAAACAGTCCCTTAGAACCCTCCGATCCTCCCCGCGCCTGGACACATCCCTGCAAATGTACATTAATTGCCCATGAAGCTTGTTTGCTCTCCTGGATCGAAACTGCTCAAGCGAAACCGTCCGGCCGCGATGCACTCAAGTGTCCGCAATGTGCAACTCAATACGAGATAGTGCACAGTGGAGGGCAATTCGGCTTTCTACAACGAAGCGCTTGGAGAATGCTTACTGATGTGAATATCATCGTGGGGTACCTGGGCAAAATGTTCCTCATTATGGTGCCTTCAACAATACTTAGTGTTGTAGGGGCAGGCAAGTTAATCTTCAATTTTATCAATATTTTTGTTCATAAATTTGATCATAGGTACTTACTGGATGCTAGCAAAGTATGGTGCATATTCCATACGTGAATTCTTTGGAAAAGAGTACGTGACTTGAAATGCAATTTTTCAGCGCAAACTGATTTCCTTATTCACAGAGTATATGACGCTTTTCTAACAGACGACTTGTCCAAGTGGCCCTGGAGTGCCTACATCAATCTTCCTCTCATTCCTGTCTTTCTCGTCGCCTCTCGCTTCAAGACAAGATTCAGCTTTCTCCCAATCGTCTCAGCCCTCCTTGAATGGCCAAATCTTTACGATCGCGGTCTACAGAGTCCCGCTAACATCGAATGGAACACCATAACCGTCTTTCCGCCTTCACCGTATACTGTTGGATTCATTCTTCTTCCACTAGTTCGCTTCTTGTATAATAAAGCACTGAAGAGGGTCACTAAATGGGTCCTAGGAGCTCGGATACCTACTGTGGATGTGGAAGATGAAAACGCATTGATGGTCGTCCGTCTGAGGGGCGCCGCAGAGAATGGAGAGCCTCCCGACAATGACAATGCAGACGCAAATGAACCAGGTGCTGACCAAGCTGCGAATCAACCCCGATTGGAGGAACCAGTAGCCGAGCACAACCCAGCTGACCAAACCATCACCATATACGCCTCCCCACTAGGTCGCAAGCTTGCCGGTGCACTTCTTGTGCCAATGATCGCCCGACACATGGGCAACATTCTCTTTCATCTCGCGCGTAAGCAAGGTGTGCTTGCGCGGTATCTACGATATATCCTTGCTATTGGGCCGAGGTCTGCTCCGAATAGATCATGGTGGGATGCGAATTCACTTTCCCCATCTTCATATGCTAGTCGGAAGGTAGAGCCAGGATCCTCATTGAGCTTTGGAGTCGGGCATTATAGGTGGAACCTTGATAAGAGCGGCTCAACAATCCTTGGGAGTGATGTCCCTTGGAAGGACGTATTGCGCGCACTGTGGGGTGGATCAAAAGCTTGGGCAGAGTTTGACCCTATATGGTATACAATCTCGTCTCTACATCTTGCTTGTTTTGATCTGACAATATTTTCTAGGTGGAGAAATACCCTTGGGTTTGGCATCTTTGTAGTCGCGAAAGACGCTTTGAATCTCCTTCGTCTATGGCTCGTCAAGCGCGAGCGAGAAACTAGGCGAATCAAGAATCGCGATTTTGCAGGAGTTGATATTACGGGGCTCGACTTGATTGAGAGACCAATGGATTAGTTGCTGCCTACTGTATAGTTGAACTGGCGGACTTGATCAAGTTTACCCTAATTGAAATTTACTCGAAATGTATGTAGCTTCGAATACTTGCTCAATCTATAAAATCAACGACTATATATGGTGAGTTCGAATTGATGCATGTATGTATGGACAACCTCAACATTCGAAACCGCAAACAGCAAGTAAGTATCACGACAAGGAAAACATTACAACTATATGTACCTATCATATCCGCATGCGTGTCAAGGTAATTCGTCACTTCCCTGTAGACATTTAGTCCAACACTTAGCCCCCCTAGTACTTAGTACTCTGTCATGTACATACGTTGCAAGATTTTGTTCATAACTTTGGCGCATTTTCATTTTGGTCCTTGCTCCGTCACGGATCCTGTTTTTCATGCACCTTCGCCTCCGCCTCATGACCGATATTCTCAAACGGTTCTCTAGGCGGGGTTTTGGCATAATTATCTGCCTCAACATCGACCATTTCGACGGGAGGAGGAGGACCTGGTGGAGTTCGAGCGTAATCTACATGTTCTGTAAACTGCATGTTCTGAGGTGTTGGGGATTGTGGTGTCTGATCAGCTGGAATTCGTGTTTGAGTAACGGGAGAGGGCGACCTTCGATTTGTGTACGATGATGAGCGCCTTGAACGACTAGGGGGGAATTCCTGTGTTGAGTCATCGTCGGTATAACGTACTTGGCGGGACGAATGATACAAATTCGTGCCAACCTCGGTCAACTTTGTCGAAGGCCGATCCCAGTTACGTTTTTCGGATATTTCTCTTGATGCACTGTCAATTTTTTCAGCTGCGAGAGCAAAGGAAGCATCTCCCGCACGGGTTGACGCGTATCGTGAGGCGCGGGAGGTTCGTACAGAGGGCGGAGTGCAAGAGCGCGAGGTTCTTGTGTGCTTATGATGAACAGGACGATGATCGGTATGTTGATAGTCCGAAGAACGTGAATCCTCCTTCCTTCGCTCACGATGCGGTACTGGTTCCGGGTCCCAGTACCGTGACCGTCTTTCTGGGAATATATTTTGTGGTTGCTGCGGTTCGTAATGTCTACTATCCCAACTCGAAGCCAACCTCTCATGTGAATCCCCATTCCTTTTATGATTTGGATCACTCCGAATTTCATATCCATGATTATACCGCTCATCGTCCCGATGTCTACGTTCGGTATCGATTGCATGATAGTTCGAGTAGGCTTGAATATCGTTATTTCGAGAGGCTATATCGGAGATCTGTCTTGAGTGATGATTATTGTCACGATGGTGTTCGAGGAAAGAAGAACTATGCAAATTTGGTATTATTCGTGTCATTTCAGAAGACACGTCTCGACGACTTGGAATTGGACTGCGGCTTCTGGATCGACAGGATATATGGTGTCGAGAAGGATGGGATAGCGGAGCATGAGGGTCATCTTGATTCGGGGGATGTTCAGCCCACTGTTGAGTATGTAGATCAATCAAAACCAATCAAACAAATGCTCACATACTCACAGCGATCTTCAATAAATATCCTTCAACATAGGTATGATTCCTAACGTTGAAATTAGCCGTCTATAAGGTGACATGCAAGGAAATCAAACTTACAAGCTTTTAAGAGCATCGTCCGCGTCACGGCTGGTTAAGAATTCCACGAAAGCGTATCTGTTGAAGTGAAACGTATCAGTAATGACACTCAATCGTTGCTGATTTCGTCTGGTAAGAGAAAATATCATCTTCGATCCGCTGCTACGCTTGGAACCACAACACTCATACAGAGTATAAAGTAGATTTAAGAGGACTTACGGATTGTTACTGTTATGAGTACGTCGTTTCTTCGGGGGCATAATGTCGCATCGTGCAATACGGCCATACCTGATATGAGTTTCCAAGTTGCTCGTGAATATCTTTGGATACAGTTGAAGGTCTTCAAAGTTCAAACCTTTCAAAAACCTCTCCTAGTTCCCGAGCCCGCGTAGTAGGGCCAAGACCAGCAACAAAAAGAGTTGTAAGCATTGAAACAGGATGCTAACGTAGCAAAATTTCAGGATTTATGTAGATATAGGCGAAGACGACTCGCAGCACAGCCACATGTTCACTACAGACGTTATTTTATTTATTTAAACAATTTTCATGTAAAGTTACAAAAAGTATGATATTGAGGTACTAAAGGGTACTAAGTATACGAATCGAGTAAGTGACGATAATGCAGCAGTGTGAATCACCTCGAATTTGACAACGGAGCAGGTCACGACTATAGGACAAACTCAACTATTCAAAGGCGCTCCCGCATCTTCACGACGATAGACCTCCCTATCATCATAGTCCCTGCTCCTATCCCCGCGGTCCCTACTACTGTTTCTGCGGTCCCTGTTACTATCTTTGTGATCCCTGCTGCTTCCCTTATAGTCTTGGTCACTGTCTCTGGCATCTCTATACTCTCTATCATTCCCAGTATCCCTACGATCACTTTGGTAATCATCCACAGCAGCCATCGGAGTCGCATATAGCGGCGGTGGCGGAGTCCTTGCCTCGTCTCTGTTTCTCCCTCTTGAACTATGTCTGCGCCTATCGCTATGGAACGATTAAGGGCAAGAAGACATTGCTAAGCAAGCGAACATACCGAGGCTCCGTATCTCTATCTCGTCTACGTTCAGGGCTTCGTCTACGAGGGCTGCGAGAACGAGCGCGAGAGTCACGGTCTGAGCGAGACGGTGGTGCGGACCCATCCGACACACGCCAAGCGGCAGATGGAGGCTTCCTTGCCCACTGGGTAGAATGCCTTAATATGAAATAATTCTCGGCTGACATGATCACCTCACCTGGACACTCAATCGGTGGCCTTCAAAATTCCTGTCATGCCTAGGGAAAATTCGCCTGGGTAAGGATTGAAGGGCAAAGACGTGTAAACATATCCACACACATTTCATGGTATGCATTTTCAGCGTCGCGTCCTTCTCTGAATTCCACAAACGCATAGCTGTTTAAGACTCTCGTTGAGCATTCGTGAGTTGAGAGCGCAAGGAAGAGGCGATCGACGCGTGGCGAACGATAGAGGAATTCGATTTTTAAGGCATCTGCGCCTCGTAACCATTTGTCCCATGTCGTAGGACAATGTGGTTCTTTTCGACATCAGATGAAGACTTCACAGCCATCCTTAGTCTTTCGAAACAAACCACGTAACATGCAAAAGATATCCAAAGAGATCGAACGCGTTGCACTCACGGAACAGTCCTTGAGTGCGAATGGCGAGGAGCAGGAACGTCACAGCGAATTAGAGGCCCAAACCTAGAGAAAAAAGGTCGTTAATAATTCAATTGCAGGGAACTTGATTGCAAAGAAAAACGTAATGGGTCTATACATTCGAAGAAATCAACACTCAAGCAGTTGTACGAAATAAACACACCTTTCAAACTCGAGTGCAAGCTCGCGAGCGCGAGTACTTGAAGAAAAACCGCTCACGAACAAAATTCGCATCCTTTGATGATTCCTTTTCTACTTGAATTTGATAGAACGATGATCAACGTCTGAAAAGCTCGAGGCTTTCGAAGGCAAACGATGGGAAGAAGGTAGAAGTGGAATGAGGGTTTGAAGTGATCAAGACCGTCAAGAAGAAAATGGAGCAAAAAAGTTAGCAGTCGGAATTTCATTCGGCGGCGATGCCGATCCGGAGGCCGACATTAGATACTTTATTTGGTTAGTCAAAGCGTAGAATTTCTTTACAAACGTGGAAAGAGTTTAAATAATGATGATCATCGAACCCTATTAATACTATAATACTTATACATAGAAGACGGGTAGTATGAGGGAGAGCGGCGTGGTGCCAATGTGGGTATAGATTTATATTAATACAGTGAGAACAGTGAAAAGGTTCAAGTGTTAGGTAGAAAATGATAGTCTCTAGCAGCTTTTGAGCTACCACATTATGTGAGCAAGACCATAGGTAGGATAAGGAGAGCAAGTCCGAAGATATGCACAAGACAGATGATGAAGAACAATTGCGGAAGGTATTCACTGGGATACATTTATTAAATCCCGCCATCGATGCATTCGAGTCTTCCAACCAGGACAATCCATCCACAAGTTATAAGACACTTGAGTGGACTCCAAAAGTGCGCCTTGAGCGTATGGCCAACAATCTCGGTCTCAATGCGGAGCACAAACGAGACCATTTTTTTGTAGGATATAGATTTGGCGCTAGCGAAATCTGACTGGACGCGCCTTTTGCGAATGCTCGTCCCTGGTGGTTGGCAGACAAAAACAAAACCTCGGCGTGGTACGCCGTTAGCGTATGGCCAACAATCTCGGTCTCAATTCAGGAGCACAAGCAAGAATATTTGCAGGAAATAGATGTGGCGCTCGCAATACCTGACTAGACGAGACTGGACGCGCCTTTGGCGAATGCTCGTCCCTGGTGGTTAACGGACAATAACAAAACCCTCGTGTAACGCCGTCAGCGTTGATAAAGTGCGAATCAGTAATGTAGCCTATTCGGCGACCAAGATCTGCAGCACTGCGCATTACAATGATAGGCGAGCGAGTCGGAGTAAGCATGAGTATTATGATAAAAAGCTAATGCAGAAAAGATGGCAAAAATAAGGAAAAGAAATCAAAGCGGAGAACATACGTCTGTCGATGTGTGTCTTCTGTGCTTGTTCATAGGATGGAGAAGCTGTAAACAGGCTATGGTTGCTTCGAGAGGATTTAGATCTGCAATTTTTTTTTGAACTTGAAGGGTTTTGAAATCCTGAAGAGCTTTGTAGTCTGCGACTATGTTGCATTCACAGACAGGATGAGTGTGATTCGAGAGAATGAGCGAATTTTATATACCCAAGAGCAGGAGGACAGACTTACTGGACTTAGAACAACCTTGACTGGCGTTTTCTGGACGCAGTAAAAGTTTTGTAGGCGAAGGGAGACGAAGTCTACATTCCAAAAACAGTATACGGAAGCACAGCTTTGACCGAGCACTCACTCGCACGTGGAAGCTGATGAGTCGCATCCAGATATGGCCAAGCAAATTGATTCACCTTGGAACTCCCTGGAAGGATGGCAGTGCTGTAGAGTGCTGTTGAAAATCATAACAAGGATGGAGGGCTGGATCCCATATTCAGAATGTGGAATTGAAATTTCCTGTGCGGTGTGGGCGTCGCGTCAAATAATGTGTCCAGTACATAAGCAGGAAGCCCGGGGTATTCGGACACGATCACGCGCGCCTTCCCTCGCACGGACCAGCTCAGCGCAATTAAAATTCAAGTGCGCCACAGTGCGCCACATTACTTCGTCTTTTCCGTATCTGCATTTTTCCTTGTCCTGCGCTGCAATTCTCTTCTAAAAATATGAACTCAAGGAGAACTGGTGTATCAGATGATGTTATCACCCTCTTAGGTAAGCACTGAATGGTGAACCAAACTTCATGCGCCAACCACGCGAATTCAGGTATCAGTACGATATGGTGTGACTTGACTGAGGACGAATTCAGAAAGAGGGATTTCGGACCCTCAGAGGACCACAATCGTGCAATATCTACTTATTGTTTGCTCAAGGGCGGACACGTTACTGTGATACAAGGTCCAGTGCGTGCCTATGCGACTAGATTCGACGATATGGAGGCAAGAACCCTTGAGTCCGAAAGAGGGGACCTCAAAGAGTTAGAGATCGTAGTACGTATCCTATCCTATCTTTGTGGTGGAGGCATTTTCATAAGATCGATTTCAAAGCAATCCCTGCTTGATACGATATCATTAGACTCCACGTACTGGGCCCATCTTCGCTACGACGAGAAGGCTGAGAAATATAGCTTAACTCCAGGTAAACGGCCGATTTTAACCGACTGGTACGATGAATTTCCGGTATTCCTTCCCCTCGTACCCGAAGAGGACATAGAACTTGTGAAATTTCTGAACCACGAGGTGGCAGAAGGTGTTTGGAACGGAAAACTAGTTGGTAAGCTCCAACTTACTCTCTGGATCGTGATGGCTCAAATACTGGTGTCCTGTAATAAGATGTCTACATAGCTTATGAAGATGAGGTCCAGGCAATAATCGTGAAGTCCACGAACATCTTCTACCATTCTCAGCACTTGAACATCACCTTCAGACCTCTCGCTCATATTACGCGTAAGAGTATGATCGTTGGACTTATTGTTGAAAAAACAAGGGGAAGACCTCTTGAATATCGAGATCGAACTCTGGTGAATATTAATCGCCGCACATTCGCTCAGTTTTGACAATGGTCAAACAGATGTATGAAACCTTCAACAAGATGCAGGAGAATGACCTGATCATGTATATCCCTCCACGGATGGAACCATCGCCAGATATGTTTCTGGTTTGCGATGGAGTTCTTCGGATCAATCCTTATCACTTATGCTTCTTCGAGCATCTGAACTTCGAGCCAGGAAAGTCGATCAAGGACTTTACTACTAATAATCTCTACCGTGACCCGGTCTACAATGAGCCTGAGATAGTCTACATTTTAGAACAGTTGAAAATATGTGAATGCTTCCATATCCCGTCAACACTCCAAAGTCCTCTCACGTTTCCCGTCCTCTCGCACCGTCAATCACCAGATCTTCCCTTCCCGGATTACGTGGAATCGCTGTACCGTGCATGGATCCGACAACATATTAAAACCGACAAGTTTAAGCGTGTTCCTTGGCACAGCCAGCTGTCTTTCGAGCTTGAGCCAGGAGCAGAAGAAGAAATTGCATTGAGCAAGCAAAGTAAACCTAGGAAAGCGCTGGAATTACGAAACGTGGATCATCGTCCCCGGAAAAGGACAAGAACGATCCTTGTCGCAACATATACTAATGTCACAAGGAATACAGAAACTTCTGGATCCATTGTAGAAGTCGAAGATGAGGAGGATGAAGGGCATAATTCGAGAAAAGTTGAGGGAGAAGGGATCAATCGGAAAAGAACTAGGATTTGACAGTTAGAAACTTCTGCCATACGAAGTTTTTAGACCTGCGATTCAACCTATGACAATTCAATGTTACCATTCCCCCAGCTTATGTACTAGTGATACAGATAGATGTGGTAGATTATGATACAAGTTGGAAAACGAACCAGAGTGACTACTCTCCGTCAGAAGAGTCCAAATCAACCATCCCTTCCCCACCGGCGCCCGGGTCATTGCTTTGTTCCGCCATTTCTACATCTGTGCTCATCATACCTGTGTGCAACGCAGCTTTGAATCTTGCCGGCTCAATCGCAGGCTTAAACACCCCCGACCGAATCTTCGGACCTGGTCGTGGACCGAGATTGACTTCCTTTCGTGAGTTTTGCAGGGTTGCGAGATCAGCCAGCTACATATAAGAAGGACATGAAAATTCACATAAGAAATCCGAGACAAATTAGAAATGAAAAGGGGTAACCTTTCTTTGGACATCTGCATTACTTTGACGTTGCGGTCCAAGCTTCATCGCGACAGGATCAAACCCAAGTGTCTTGATCATCTCTGGACGGTAGCGAGATGCATTGGGTTTTCTTGTCGTCTGATCCTCTTCCGTCTGATCCCCATCACTGTCATCACTGTTGTCACCTTTATGGCAACGTCTCTTCCTGTTTTCGTTCAGCTCTTCCCCCTTCTCAATGGTTTGTCTTTTGGTTTTCGAGTCTTTCTCCTTCTTCGCTCTCTCAATTACCTCTCTCGCCTTTAACACACTTCTCATATGACCTGTCCCCCCATCCAGTCCTTGCGCCCTTTCTTTCTTCAACAGCTTCTTCAATAACTCATCTTCTTGTCTTCTCATTTCGGCGCGCTGCGCCCTGGCTTGACCCTCTCTGCCCATCTGTTCAGAAACATGTGCCGTGTCGACGGTGTTGGAGTTGTTAATAACGTGTCCGGAGAGAACATATGTTGCTTCGGGGGCGTAGGACGTCGAACCCCCAAACTTGTGTTTACTTTGAGTTGCTGCTGCTCCACCTCGGGGCAGTAATCCCGTTTTCCGAACGGGGTCGTAGTCAGACGAGCTGGAGTTGAACCTTGATTTGACAGCAGCTGAGTTGGTCATACCGGATGTACTACAGCGTTGAACGAGATAATAAGCAACATGATACAATTTTTTTTACAAAGCCGTGGAGCTCACCCTACAGCAAATTCCGAACGTGCAGCTCTCCGTCGCTGAACTGCATTTGTGACATGCCATTCACAGACGTTGGAGATCCGCTTGTCACACCAGGAGCCGCATACCGAGCCATCTCGTTTTTGTACCATACACATGCCGAGATCAAGACTACGTCCAATATGAGTTATTGAGCTAGCATTCATCGGAGTAACGGCGAGGATATTGTGGACGGGATGAGGGTTTGATGTAGACGAACTCTAAAAAAACAAGGCAGGAATGAGACTTAGTACTAAACACATCATATAGTAGAATATGCACCGTGAAAGGTTTCATAATCCTGGGATTCAGCAACGCGATAACATCTCCCTCCTTCAACTTTGCCATCGCCTCAAAAGCGCCCCCGCTCCCACCTCTATACACTTTCCTCGGATGCGCTAATTTCTTGCCATATTCCTCTGTAATCAGATCAACTGCCTCGGCTTCGAAAAGCAATAGCGTCAAGAAGGCGTCCCCGAGGATATGACCTTTACTCTCGCTTGATGAAGACTTTCGAGAGCCGAAGTCAATTAGTTTGACGTTAACATAACGGCGTCTAGGATTCGGAGCGTCTGACGGTTTGGATTTGTTTTTCCTAACGATATTGTCCTTGCCTTTGCCTTGACTAGCACTCGGTGCACCGTCTTCGTCCGCCTCCTCTTCTTTCGCGATCCCTACCGGCGGATTCGTGTACTTGATAGGTCCGCGCTCAGCCACCACTGCGATAGTTATCCAGTCACCATCCACAGGTACATCGTAACCGGACTTGTCGGGGGTAAGGCTGATAGAGGAATAGAGTCGTGAAGGAGAAAGGTAGTATCGACCACGCAAGTGATCTTGTAAATCTTCGTGAGGCAGAATACGAGATCTAAACGATATTGTCAGGACAAATGCGTTGTAGAAGTAAATACAAAAACCTACTTCAGTCGAATACCAGAATTGGGCTCGACACGCTCAAAATGGGGATCATCAAACGGAGGCTTGTGATCTGTTGGCCCAAGTTCAAGCGACTGGATGATTGCAAGGTTTTCATCACGTTTAGACGAGCCAGGCTCAGGCGGTTTGTCTGCGAACGATGATGTTCGCCGAACAGATTTGGACGATGTGTCATCTTCATCTGAGTGTAGTTTTGAGAGTCTTTGGACCAGCTTTGAAGGTAGTGGTTTTGGTGGAATGATACATTCACCCTGTTCAGCCGGTGTCCTGGTGTGGTTTGTGATCGACGCCGCAGCCGACAAGATATTCCGTGGCGGTGGGGCAGATAGTTCTTCCAATTTCCGCTTTTTTCCTAGGAGACAACAGGATGAGCAGCAATAGATAGAACAAGATCTCAACAACACACTTGGAGAAGGTGTACGAGGTACCAAGACGCCTTGTGTAGTTGACTTCTGTTTTGGCGAAGCCGGGGCTAAGTCTTCTTCGTCAGATAGCTGGGATTGGAGCAAGGCGATTTGTTTTCGAAGAGCTTCCTTCTTTTGTTTTTCCTTTAAAGCTTGGTTGGCAACTGACTCCATTTAAAGAACTGACACGGTTGTAGACAGACCTAATTTAAATTAGTCACAACAAACGCGTCGGATGGACGCGAGATTCTCATCATGTGATGTCCTTCCATTTGGGTCACCAATGGAATTCTAGTTACTACCATGAGCGCTAGCCCTTTCAGGCTTTTGAGCGTGTTCTGGTATGTATCAGCTTGACCCGGGATATTGAGTAGCCTTGTAGTCATAAAATCAAATATTCACACCTTCCAAAGTCGTATAAAGCCCTGTATATTCACTTCAACAAATCAATTTCTCGGCGACTGCCGAACAACGGTGTTGTACTATAAAGAGAAAACGCACGCAAAACGACTCATCGAAATAAAATTGGGGGCAAGCCTGCTTCTGATCTACTTGTACTACTTAACCGCCACCATTTCAAATGCTGTTGCGTTCTTCCCATCTTTTCCCTTCCACCCCAATGTTCAAGCTCAGCTCTTCGTCAAGCTGTTGTTCTCCTCTGCGAGATCATAGTACAAATTACAGGATCCGTCCAGATGACACTCTCTCAGACTTCATCGCTTTTAAGATGGTACCAAGTCCGGATGATCCATCACAGAGTAATTCAAGCCTTGGGGGCAAGGTTGTTGTATTATCAAGCTTGAATTTGAGTGGCTCGCGATTTGAGTCTCTGTCGTGGCGGCTCGGGCATTTTGACCATGTGCTGGATTCCATGAACGAACTTCGTTCTGAATTCTTCACCGAGAACCAACATATCTTACCTGACAATGAATACCGTCTCTCTGCGTCCAGGGTAAGCCAATCCGTTCGCATACCGTATTTCTTATTTTAAGCTCTACTAAACGATGTTAATTTATATAGGTAATGAACCTCATAGATGTAGGCATCGGTTTAGTGGCGTTCCGCCGTTTACAATATCTCGAACCTCAGAATAATTACTTCTTCTTGAACAGATTGCGAAAGATACTTTGGAGAAGGTCGGCGTAAATTTATGGCCCTATTCATTATGTGTCGTGGGTCTTCGGCGGCATAAGAAAGCCTACTTTGCTTTGTTGAAATTATTGAGGAGTAGAGAGGGCTGCTTAAACTCCCAGATGCAAGGTCAGTTGTTCAGACCTTCCCGTATCTCACAGCGCAGATTACTGCCTGCAACCCCACTGGCCAAATGTGCTCTAGGGCTGTCATCTGTCATAGTGACTCGAAGCCTTTCATTACCGGCTGCTGCATTTGATATCATTTCAATTTCACCGGGTTTATACCATTTACAGTCACTGCATTTTCGGCTTTTATGTTCGACGTCTGATCATATCGGTCAAATATCAGTAACTGACTAACATCCATCTCCATCAACAGCACGTAGTCGTAGGCTCACTTGCCGCCTTTCTACGAATTTCTCTATACGCGTCAATCCCGTGTATGATTTATATTTGGCCCCCATGCCACGTAATTTCAGGCAAAACATCGGTCAAATACAGCCTCTTCACCAAAAGGCATTATTGTGCAAAAGTATGCCTCGTAAGTCGATTACTTAGCTCATATATTCACCTCGTCTTCTCATTTTTTTGCTAAAAACTCACCATTTCTACCAGCGCCCGATGCCTTCCCACCTTCTAATTTCACTCCCGTATCCTCTCACTCCTTTTTTAATCTTCATCGACGGCGACGCAGGATGCGCTTAGAGTTCTCCAACGATATTTGGGAATCTCTAGAAATGGAACACCTTTCGCATACAAGTCCGTACATCGTACGCCATCGTCCTGGTATAAAAAAGCAGCGTTTCGGGATATTGTACACAGGTGTATCTAGATCAAAGACTGGTAGTCGTAAGGGTAGGCTCAGAGCTCCAATTTCGATTTGAGCTCTGCTCGTCGAACCAGATCATCTTTTACGTTTTTTTACTACTGTTGGGTTTTTGTATTCTGTCGACTTAGTTGGGACAACTTTAACGTGTATAACTATCAATAACCATTTCCTGCTACATGCACATGCATACTAATTCTCAGCCTGAAGAGAGAAATAATGTATCTTGATTACAACATGCCGAATCCGAACAAACTACACCTCTTCTCCTTTACTCAAACACTTTTAGTCCGTAAACATCCCTCCTTCCTGCTCAGGGGCCACCCTTGAAGTAGACCTGGATTTGCTAGAACCAGGAGACCGTTGTCCGGCACGAATTTCATCCAATTCGTCTCGCCATTGACAAAACTTCCTCAACAATCCATTTTCATTTTCGGACCCACCAACAGACAATTCTTCCCTTTCAAGGATATCAATGACGTTTCCAAGGGCGTGGTCTATTTCAAGAAAGGCTTCGCGCATAAGAAAGGGATTACCAATGAAGTTTTGGGAACTGTTCGAACGGCCTGTGCCAGGTATTGTACCTAAATGGGCTGCAAGTGCTTGTGTAAAAAAAACTCAGCAAAGATCAAGTACGACGTAACAGACCTGCATTTGGGTCAGATTTGGGGTATACCTGTGAATAATGTGTGACAATTAATCTCAAAGAGCTGTTGTGTATACTTTCTTACCTGCCCAGGATTTTCGATCGTTGGCGAAGGAGGAATATCGGGAGTTCCGGAATGGGACAAGATAGGGAATTTTGCGTCAGCTATTCAAGGCAAGGAATTTATCGTCATGACTAGTGAGTAGTGACTAATGATATTCCGCACCTTCACCTAGGGACATGAGTAGCGTATGAAGAGCGTTAAAAGACGCTGTAAGAGGTTTAAAGATCAAAATGACGATGACGTATTATATTTTGTAAGCAAAAGGTGTGCGCCACACTTCAACCGCAGTTAATCAGACAATCACAGTTGCAACAGTTGGTACTCAGTGAATCAGAATTCTCTTCCAAGTCCAATGCACCTGGGGCCCACCGAACAAAAATGATTGCTTCCAAGTTTAAGCTACTGAGTACTACACAAACTCGAGTGGATGCTTGTCAGTATTGCTGACAACAATGTCAAAAGGTTCGTCAAACGCTGCAGCGTGTAGCTGAGCTTCAAGCTTTGATGCAAGTATAGGAAGATAACCACGTTCAGTGTTGGTATGACCGCCTTTACTCAAATTAGCAGCTCCGAGATGAAATGCACGGTTCATATATCAAGTGTTACTCACATAAAATGACGTTGGTTCCTGCAGCGACTGCCGCCAGGACTTCGTGCTGTTTATGAGAAGATATTGAGTACCATGCGTACAGGAAAAAAAAAAAAAGAAAACCTACGTGTTGCATTTCGCCGGTAAAGTACACGTCGGCTTTTTTACCAGCGAAAACTGACCCCCCACTTCCCGCACAGATAGCGATTGTCTCAACAATGGCAGAAGACCGTAATCTGTCTCTTGTGGACGCATATCCCACTTGAACTTTGAAACACACACATCATTACGCAACGCATTAAAGGGAAGTTGATAACTCACTTTGTGATAGCTTCAAATGTTCTTTTACCCTTTCCTCGAGAACACCCATGGTGACTGGAGTCTGTAAAGCTACGAGCCTTCCTACCGCGCCTTCACTGTCGCCGCTGGGCGAGAATTTCTCCACTTGGAGAGGGCGCACAGTTCCCGGTGCCTGATTTCCTCCCATGATTCCCTCGGCAAGCCAGTCATTTATACCTCCCCATGTACAATCCAGCGCAGTGTGAGGGCAATAAACTGATATCCCGTGGGCAGCACATCGAAGCAAAGAAGCTTGTAGAGGATTCGCCATAGTGAAAGATTTGAGAGCGCCAAAGATAGTCGGATGATATGCTACGATCACTGAAGCCTCTTTCGTTATAGATTCTTCGACCACAGCAGTAGTGAGACTATGAGAAAGAAAGTAATCAACAAAACGGTAATGACGAAAGAACTTAATATGCCAAATAATTACTCGATTGTGAGCATCACCCGATGTCGTTTTGATTGTTTTAGAGGGGTTTCTGCGTTTTCGATTCAGCGTCTCCCTCCACTGAAGAGATTCGCAGAATAATTCACCGAGAAGTAGTCCGACCTAGAAGCTGCAGGATGATATGATCGTTCCACTAGGCGGATCGACAATTACTAACGTTATCGAAGGATTCAGCAAGTCTGAGTGGAGCAATTCTTTCCATTGCGGCCGAGACAGCTTTGAGGAATGCGCCAGACATGACGAAAGACACCAGATTGAGAAATAATGAACAGGTCGTGGTCGTGTAAGAACGAACGCGTGACAAATTTCAGCTAAACCCTAACCCGGTCAAATCCACTTTGCTTTTTTTTGGCCGAATCGAGTCTGAAATAAACAGCTTTGACCAACTGAGTCTACAAATAATACATCGATTACAGTGGCTGAGCGATAGTCCCAACTATGCGCAGTAGATACGATATAGATTATACTGGATATACATGAGAAACAGAATCAACACGTCGTTCGTTACAACAGTTACATAATTCCTCGATAATCTGATATGTTTATCGCCCTCCAAATAATCGAGCTTGACTGTATAATGTTGAGCGAATCGAATATTTGATTATCCCTCAAGTCACTTGCTTCCCCGCGCTGACTCTCGAGTCTAGTCCATCATTGAACTCATGTTCTTGAAGCATACCAGCAACATTACCTCCATCGCCCCCGTTTTGCCTCTGTCTTGGACGCTGTCGAAGCCAACATCATCAATGTGTTGTGTGGATCTTTCGAGTTGCTGTCACTGGTCAGTACTATCACTTCTGGTTCGGGAACTTGGGTTTTTCGAAAAGCATTGAAGAACCTCAGGCTGGAGTGAGTGAGTGAGGGACGAATGAATGCACGGTCCTCAAGCTCGTTACCTTTTTCCCAGATCCATAAAGGTTCGGAAGGGCATTCAGCAATGCAACGGAGACGAATGGCGAAAGAGGAGAGCAATAGGCGGGAAACGTACTAGTACTGGGGTGAAACGTGATACAGGTGAATATTATCGTCTTTCTCTATAATCAAATGATATCAAGCAGGTGTAAGGCACAGAAGACACGACACT
The DNA here is from genome assembly GCA_028011325.1 of Lentinula lateritia. Classification (NCBI taxonomy): domain Eukaryota; kingdom Fungi; phylum Basidiomycota; class Agaricomycetes; order Agaricales; family Omphalotaceae; genus Lentinula; species Lentinula lateritia. The sequence continues at coordinate 69,534 of JANVFT010000005.1, forward strand.
CACAACCGTTCGAGAGATCTTGAATGTTTGACTTTCCGCATATCCTCCCATTGATTTGCCAATGCGCCCGCCGCCCTCTCGTTCTTTTTCATCTCTTTTTCTCTAATTGGGAAGGGCTTGGAAGTATTTGTGCATCTGGCACAGGAGGGGTAGGCGTAGAATCATGAGTGTGACTCCGAAAGAGTAATCAATCAGCGCTATCGGTCGAAAATCAACTTCTTCCACCCTGGGATCGTCGAACGGAATGAGAAAAGCATCCTTGCGAGTAGTATTTGGTATTCTTCTGCGTGTTCGGATGAATTTGCATCAGGAGTGAGCGGGTTGTTGTCCATGATTTCTAGGAATAAGCTCCTAGGCGGACGATGATCATGAAAATCAAGGTGGAAGCTGTTTAGGCGCCCTTCGGATTCCGATTACGCAACGCAGAATGAGAATCTTTCATTTACGAACATGCCTATTTTTCCGCTAGAAATCCTCCATCGCATATCCTATTTCTGTGACCCCCCGACAAACGCAATCACTGCTGTAGTCTGTAAAGGATGGTCAGATGAGAGCCTGAATAGACTTTGGTACCAAGTGGACGATTTGGAGCAACTCACACCGGAAGGAGAAAAAATTCCGCTCGACGGAAATACCAAAATTCAGTGCAACTGATATATCATGTGACCGGCGATATGCCTGATATAGCTTATCCGCAGTCACATGATATATCAGTTAAGCTGAATTGTTACGATTCCGTCGAGCGGAATTTTTTCTCTTTCTGGGGTGACTGCTGAGCCTCTTCGGTGAACTCCGTGCTTATTGGCGACCTGTGCGTCCGAACCATCTCTTCCAGGATGCTGATTAATTTCTTGATATCAGTATCACGAAGGTCACTATTACCTCTACCAGGATGGTAGGCCAACACACAAAGGCTGGCTTCGTTTTCAAGCCATCTATCAGCACAGAATACGAATCCTCGGACCCATCACGGACCAAGACTCCTATCTAGAACCCTTAGCTGCTTTAGCTATGCTTAGGTCGTCTGGTCCCCTGCTCCCCAGACTACACACTTTGATTTGGGAAACTTGTGCTTTTGAAGAAACTAGGAACGATGAACGATGTCTCATGTTCATGAATGAAAGCGTTAGAACGTTCAGAATTGCAGGTGATCCAGCAGACGACACGATAATCGCAAGCCTTGAGACGCTGTTCTCGTGTACTTCGGCACGAATGCCGAAGCTTACCTCCCTTGAGGTTGATTTTCCCCCTCTCGACGAATATCAACTCCCTTTACTGGATCTTGTCCGCGATCTTCCGGACCTCACCGAACTCATCATACCACCTTTCCCAGATATAACGGTGATCCTGCAAGGTCTCTATGAACTTGGTCAGTCTTCGCGTCTGTCACACCTTGGGATTGCTTCATCCAAGGCCGCAGACTCAGATGATCCGGGCGAAGTCACAGTAATTGATCTCTCTGGAGTCGAAAGCCATGGCTTCAGTCAGTTACGGATGCTCCATATACATGCAACCTACGATGCAGCTTCACAGATCTTTCTTCAACCTTGGCCTCTCACTGAGGTGTCAATCCATTGTCATACACCTGCATCAAATATTGCGACAGCAGAATTGGTCTCCCGAATCGCTTCCAGCTGTCCTAATCTCGAAGAGCTTACATTGTCGTTTTTTGACATGAGCATTGAGACGTTAATTACACTAGAAGACGCACCTCTGCAGCTTGTAACTGTCAGCGATTTGGAACCACTCCTGCGATGCGCCAAGATATCTCTGTTTCATATGGATACTATATGGCCTCTTTCACTCTCCGACACGGACATACAACGATTGGCGAGGAGCTGGCCCTCATTGCGGTACCTATCTTTAACACCAGTCCCCGGATTTCTAGTCCCCGAAAGAGTAGATAAAGTCTCTCTCCGATCGTTACTTCATCTTGCGAAGTCCTGTCCAAAACTTTGCGATCTTCACCTGCTTTTCGATAATCAGGATGTCCAACTAGACGACCTGCTGCAGGAGCTTCGAATCAAAGGTATTCTCCAATTCAAGAGATTATTGAATTTCGGAGTTGGGTTTTCTCCGATACATGATTGGCTAGGTGTCGCTACGTTTTTATCGAAGATCCTACCCCCCGGCGTGCCACTTCTCTGGGGATGCGGTCCAGATGAGTGGATCGACACCGACCACATCTCCCCTGACATAAAGTCTAGTTGGGATCACCGCTGGAATAGAGTGGTCAGTTTTTTGGCAGGAAAGGACGCTATAGACATAGTTTCCGATGATTCAAGTGAAGAATAAACGTCGAGGCACATATGATCAATCTAATTTGAAGCATATCGAAAGAATCAATATGCTCTCAATGAATGCTGCTCTTGCTCATTCTCACATTATTCCTTATCATCATCACTTCTCCTGTGCCCAACCTTCTCTTAATCAAGCTTGAGATGAGTGTTCAAGTTTCAGTAGACATTGGGCAGCAGGATGTGGGATAGAAAATGCAAGTCGAAAAGCTTAGGGACGATGCAATATGGTGATGCTAGTGGGCTCAGAACCAGCGACCCCCCTAGTATTGCTGCGCAGGATGCATATAACATTGTTGGTGAACTGTTGCGGCAATTTGCGCCCCAGAGACATGGTCCTCTACTTGATATCGGGCCCGGGAGCTCGAACGCTATTCCCTATTATTCCCTCAACGTGATTTACTTCATAGTGTCTGGTCCACCCGAATGTCAACCTCTATGTTATGGGCACACTAGCAGCTCGAATAACAGAAACCCTGTTGGTCATATCACGCGAGGAGACCTCTGACTCGAACCAAGTGCTCTTCGAATACGCGCTGTGGTCAACTAACCAACTCGTATCTTCTCTTCTTACTTAGAAACCGTCGGAAGCTGCACACACAAATCATTCGTGTACGCTAATTGTACAGGGTGCAGGGTACCATGTCTCCTCTCTCCCAGGAAATTTCTTCAACTCTGCTAATTCTCATTCTGATTCCCGTCTGCCATCGCGTTCTCTGGGTCCTCTCAGTATGAATGCTCCCTCCACCGCTCGATCGAGGAAGACTCCTGTCAGTGGTGGCGGACTTAAATCAGCAGACTATTTTAACACGAAACCTCTTACTACGGAGCCTGACCCGCTTATTGATTGCGGGGACTCTCCGACCACGGTGCAGTCTGCGTCGTCTATCGCGCGTCCTCTGGCTCCTGGTTCTTCGGTGTCATCATCTATGACACCGAGGACCCCCACAACACTTGCTTCTTCTGTTACACCGAAAACACCTTGGCTGAATCACTCCAATGCCTCATACACCTCTTACACGTCTTTCAAATCCAACAAACGCGGATCTGTGGGATCTATAGGGTCCACCACATCGACCGTGGCCATGACCGGCCCCGTCGCGCTCGCGCGCATGACGGAATCGGAAAAGAAGGGATACAAGTTGCAGATGAGGGTGTACAAAGCGAGAGGGGTGTTGCCGTTTCGAATAATGTTGAGGGTCTTTAGGGAGCCGGGGGAGTGTGTAGAGACGTGGGATGTTGTTGGATAGTTGAGGGTTAGTCCTTTGGTGTTCGAGTTGTTGGGTTATTAGGATCTTTTGAATGGGTTGTGCCAGTATGTCTCGGTTAGGATGGAATGACTCTATCTTATATCAATAACTTGTATTCCAGGTTTATACATGAGTGGTGTCGATATTAAAAGGGTTTCGTATGTAGTTGTATAACAAGGCGTTTTGACAAGTGCAACGAGTTCCTAATCAAGTATGGTATGCCGCCTTCAAGGATGGCACACTTGCAATTGTTGTGCTGACTTCAAAATAGGAGATCTGAAGCGGACAAAATGTTTTAGCTGCATAGCAGTGGGCTCTGCACCGGCAGCAATTTGTACACTCTGAAGAATAACTCTTGAAGGCCTCATCGACATCCGCTATACCGCCGAGTGAATTCCTCGGTCGAATAGCAATCTATGAATCTGGCGCACAACAAGGCCAATGCAGAAGTCTTGACAGAACTCACGGAGCACTGTAGCACCAAACGGCTTGTCGGATTCACTACAAGAGGTTCTTCATTCATTCCCTCTCTCCATCTAGAGCTCATGCAAATTTGTATTAGGCGTTGTGAAGACCAGGGCACCCAGTAATCATTAGCGGCATCCGGCTGTATTCTGCATACTTCCATCAACGAACCTAATCTTGGTGTGAACCGGCCAGGATAGAAAGCTGACCTCACTCTCGAAAGTAGGATCCGTAACACAGAACAGCGGCACTTTCAATAATTATGAGCAGCAGTCATCGGAGGTAAAAGCAACCTGACCCATCTGGGTGTATGGAGAAATAGGCAGGATATATGTATCGTTGAAAAATGAAGCGTGTCCTAATTCTAAAATAGTTATCTTTCATGATGAGCAATGTTGAAACTTTGCAGGCGGCACTCCCACGCCTTCAAGTTGTTATCTCATCTCATCTCCTCTACGATGTTACTTTCCTCGAGCCTCCACCGGGACCACTTGAACGTTCTCTGTTCTCATACAGACCCTCGAAATTTGATTTGTAAATTGAACACTTAAATGGAAAAAAGTAGCGATCCTGCTGGTACCCCCGTCGCTAACCTATCTTTTACCTTCTCTAGGTTCTCGACTTCTTTCATCTGAACCTGGGGTATATTCAATGGGTCTGGCATCAAGACTTTGCTGTTAATTCGTGGAGCGTAGCATTGCCAAACATGCTGGTGCACAATCGGATCATGCTTGCGATTAGGGATTGTCAAGGAACCCCTTTGGCAAGGGATGGGGTCGCACCCATGATAGGAAAACTGAGGACCAGTTTTCCAGCAGGACAGGACCGCGTCACCAGAGCTGGGAGATGGATGGTGACCTTCCGGAGCCTGCATATAATCCTCATTGTTTGTGTTTTTATCCTGAAAGCATAAGCATCGAGAATTAGATGTGGTGGCTGGGAGATAACACTCACCATTGTTTTGCTATGGATAAAAATGTCTTCGGAAAACTCGTCGCAGTCGTTGAGTGGAAACTTCCGAACTACGTCGAAGGCAATTGTTCGCACGTCCAATGCTGCCTCCAAAGTACTAGGGGATTCCTTTGTCCTGGCGACTAGACCGCGTGGAGTAGGATAATGCTCCCATTCTCCACCCTTATCAGTGTCCGCAAATCCGACGAGGCGTTGTGCAACTGCATCATGCCGAACGTTTTCAAAATTATCCTGCAGAGCCTGCAGGTAGTAGGATGCTTCAACACTGAGTGAGACAGTGGGCGGAGGGGTAGACGGTATTGGATCGAAGCTCGTCAGGTGCGCGCACTCGGAACTTGAAAGGGGCACAAGAGGGTCCGAGGAGAACGAAGAGATGGTATTGCTATCAATCAGCATGAAAAGTTGCGGTGCCTCATTCGTGAACAGCAAGCGTCTGGTTGAAGGACCCTTGCCCTAGATTATTTGTCAGTCTCATTCTTCAACATCATTGAATGACGAGTTGCCACGCTTACTGTGATGGGTGGGACAGATATAAAATTCGTTGTGAAAAGCGGAGCATTCGTAAGCTGAGATGAACACATCGCTGAAGACCTGTCTCGATTAAGAAGAGAACGTAGTCCGGGAATAGGTTTTGCCAAAAGTATGCCACCAAGGTTTGTCTTTTATACTGTTCATGGTATGAACTCGTTGTATTGAAAGCATGACCAGGGACCCTCTATCGCTCCAAGTTATCTAGCAAGTTGATGAGTTGTAAATTAAACATCACTCGCTTTCTCGATGACTCGTCTAAATGCAATACACGTAAGTAGTACCTTCTTCCATGGTATTATCTGTCAATAAATGATATACTTACAACGCGTACCCATCGTGCTGCTCCAGATCATATCGGTTTCTTCCCAGAAGGAGCTCAACAGCTTGAAGATTGCACTTGGTATTTGTCTTCCCAAAAATCGGTAAAACCGCTTTGACCTCTTGTTAGTACTGTGTTAGTACAGTCCCGCTTACCACCCATCTTTTACTACCAGCCTTTTTGAAACTTTCTGGAAGTCTTGACCTGTTTTGACCTGACTAAAACTGGCTAGCTCAGCTCTCTCGTTATTTGCCATGGATCTGCCACCGAATGCCTAATCTTGTCCAACTTGCACTTTCTGCAAATATATTCAGAACGATAGATTATCACTTCAATAATGATCCCCGTACCTGCTGCGTGTAATCTTTTTGCTCTTTCCTGGCAATCTTCGCAAGTGATCGCCGTCGTTATCCTTCGTCTACCGCCTTGCGTTCACGCCACATTTTTCTCGGAGACCCCCGCACGGCGAAGTGAGCAGCAAGGTGGTTTTTTGTCTTTTACCCCATACCACCATCCTCCTGTCTGCTCATACCACTGTCAGCTTCATTTCATCTAACCAGATGTATCGGAACATACCACGGCTCTCCCATCCTTATTTGGAGCCTAAATGCAACGCTACCACCGTGACCGCGAAACGATGATGCGTCCACCCGGCAAGAAGGATCATAGTAGGTGATTCTTGGAAGGTAGCAAACAGCGGCTCGACATGTTGCTGGAATACAAGCTCATTATGGTGGCTTGCCGAAATGACTGAATACAATCCTGGACCCACAAATATTTGAAAAATTGGCAAAAACTCGTGCTGCTGAAAGTCCTTCACTCATTGTTTGCGCATGGAGCGTGGAAGGTCGGTATTTTGCTCCATTGGTGATTTGGACTCATGCATTTCTAATGCGATGCTGACAGTATGTCTGCTCGAGATTGAGACCAGAAGTTCGACATCGCGGGTCTGCTGTATTCCGGACCACTGATTCCGGAGCTCTGAACAAGAGAAACCACTAGGAAACTGCCGCGGTATAATATTGGTTGTTTATGATTCTTCATGAACAGGTTCTTGGGGCCGATGGTATGGATTGGTCTATTGGATTCACAGCCGAATCGACAGGTTCAGCAGACCAAAAAGTCAGATGAATGACTGTGTCTAATCCATCTTTTGCATTTGATGTACCTAGACCAGGTTCTATCGTATCTACAACGTCGCTTAGCTGGTGTTACTGCAAAGATGGTGCTGCTGGTCTACTGCTCAAACTATGTTGATTCTACCCTTCGCATTCTTCCATTCTAGGTCTCTAAAACAAGCTTTGTTGTCCAACCACAAGCTAGAGACGTTATAGAGAGCATGTACAGGGCTTTCCTCCTAGGGCAATGAGTAACCGTCCATTGTTCCAAGATCCCGGTGAAACCAATCACAAAGCCCCGAATCGGGAGCTCAGTGATTGAGCTATATCAAGAATCATAGCTCGAAGTAGCAAACTAACTACATATTTAGAGTTTTTACGATCTAGTGAAGGAGATTGTGAGCGTAAGGACCGGATAGAAGGGAAGGAAGTGCGAGTAGAAGGGAGAATGGGGATTCCGCGATATCTCGTGGTCCTCTTACCGGCGCCCACAGAAATTATCGGATGGGAGTTGCTCAAATTCGACGCGTAATGTATGAGACCTCTGAGGATCGACCCGAGGGGAAATTTCGGGGGGGATCGTATCCGAAGTGACTAGTCAGAGATATAACTTACAATAGAGTGGCTTACTAGTTGGCCATACGAATATCAATCAGATCATTGATGCTTTTTTCCTATCCCTTCTCAGCGCTCAAGCGCTCATCAACATTAGCGGCGTCTGGTTGAATTCTGCATACTTCCATGAACGAACCTAATCTTGGTGTGAACCGGCCAGAATAGAAAGCTGACCCTCACTCTCGAAAGTGGGATCCTTAACACAGAACAGCGGCACTTTCAAAAATTATGGGCAGCAGTTATCGGAGGTAAAAGCAACCTGACCCATCTGGGTGCATGGAGAAATGGGCAGGATATAATATATATGTATCGTTGAAAACATAAAGCGTGTCCTAATTCTAAAATAGTAATAGACGTGCTCAATTAAAAAATTCTGATTTTTTCAAAACTTATATTACACAAGCTTTAGAACCCGTGCCTTTGCCACGGTGGCTCGCTTTGCTCGCACCGTGTGCTACAGCAGGGTTCACAGCTTGTTGGGGGCAAGCCCCCAAACCCCCCTTGGTCGGTGCCTTGCGCCTCCATACTTTCAGATTCATTGTGTAGTGTTATGAGCTATTTTCATTGACAACAACATACATTTCATTTCTAAAAGAACTTCTGGGTACACACTATCTGTAGTAAAGCAATGTCCAGAGACTTATCTTCACTAAACAGAGCTTTAACACCATTGTACTTCATGTCTGTCAAGCCCATGCCTCGGCACCTTGCCCCGCCGCTTGGTATCCTGAGATATACTCTTTATTGTAATTTTCTCCTTATTGTTCTTTCTCACTACACATACCCATTCCTTCTAGTCTCTCCTTATTGTCTTTTACTTTACCCTGCAGGTACTACATGTATAGCTCCTAGTAGTTAGTCTGGCGCTCTGCACCAATGTGCTGATCCGTAGATATAAATACTGCCTGTACGATACTGTAGTTCCTCAGTTTAATTATCAACTTAGATTCTTCTCTCCAACTGAGTGTCAAGTCCATGCCTCGGTGTCCCATTCTGCCGCTCAGTACTCCGAGATCCACTCTTTACTGTAATCTCCTTCTTATTGTCCTTTCTTGCTACACATACCCTTTCAACCTAGTCTCTCCTTATTGTCTTTTACTTACCCTGCAGGTACTACACGTATAGCTCCTAGTAGTTAGTCTGGCATTCTGCTCCAATATGCCGATCTGTAGATATAAATACTGCCTGTACACTACAGTAGTTCCTCAGTTTAATTATCATCTTAGATCACTCTATTAACATCCTCAACTTGAGTCTCTCTCTGTACTCTCGTCACTCTCTAGTCTTCAGGCTCGTTGCCTTGAAGTACTTGCTACTCTAGCCTTAGGACTTATAAGTTCTTTGGTTCACTCCTCATCACCGGCAATACTGCCGCTCCGACTTGGCTGCTTCTGGTTCCTCTCTTCTCTACTCTTGATCTCCGGGGACTAACGGCATAATGGTGGTGTTGTTAATAGCTTCACTACTGTCCCATTTGACCCTCCGCCCTTCGACACCTTGTAGCCCCTGGCACGGTTACTCAGTGTACATGATCTTAACACTGAGTTCATCCTCTCTCACCTATAAGTCTTCAGGCTTGTTGCCTTGAAGTACTTCTCGCTCTTAGGACTTAGAAGTTCTTTGGTTTGCTCCCCGTCATCGGTGTTACCGCCGCTCCGACTTGGCTGCTCCTGGTTCTCACCTTCTCTGTTCTCGTTCTCCAGGGACTAACGGTGTAACGGCGGTGTTGTTAATAACTTCACTACTGTCCCACTCGACCCTCTGCACTTAGATACCTTGTAGCCTCTGGCACGGTTGCATGGTGTACATGATCTTAACAATGTCTGTATATTTGCCTGACCAAGGGTACTGGATGGAGAGCACTTGTGCCTTCACTATGGTAGCTTGCTTTGCTCATGCTGCAAGCTACAGCTGTGTTCACAGCTTGTTCATGTAATGGAATAGCTCAGTTGACTGTCAAGCAACTGTTTGTATTGTAGTTATATGTACCTGTAATGGAATAGCTGCCGTAGGTTAGTACCGGTGTATGGCTAGTGTACTCGGGCTCACCTCAGTTGACTGTCAAGCAACTGAGGTACTCGAGTACGCCTCCGGCGTGATCTACTATTAACTGTATAGTATAAGCTAATAACGCCGTCTTCTATATACGTACGTACGGAGTCCTTCCCCAACACCCCCCCTACTCCGTACGATCCAATCCGAGTCCTGTAACCATTTTTGAGTGTAGTGTGCCATTCAGGGCCTTTGTAAAGATGTCGGCAATGTTTTCTCCGGATCGAATACGTTGAATGAGTACTTCGCCGCTGGCGACCTTCTCTCGAACGTAGTGGTGTCGCATCGCGATGTGCTTTACCAGAGCGTGTTTCTTGGAGTTCTCGGTAAGGCATACGGATCCGAAATTGTCGCCTAGTATCTTGATTGGCCCGTCTTGGGGGAGGTCCACTTCCGCTAGGAAGGATGCGAGCCATACCGCCTGCTGAGTCGCGCGCGAGAGACCGATGTATTCCGATTCGGTGGTGGACAGTGCCACCGTCGCCTGCCTTTTGGAGCTCCACGATACCGGGGCCCCTGCCATGAAGAAAACGTACCCGGAAGTGGAGCGGGAGGTATCCTGGCAACCAGCGTGGTCAGAGTCTGCGTATGCATGGGGTTTCAGTGCGGATCCGGGTCCTTGTGTATTATCGGCGGGTGCTCGGTATGTGATAGCGTATTCCAGAGTATTGAGAAGGTATCCCGCCACCCACTGGACGCATTCCCAGTGCGCACGGCCAGGGTTGAGTTGGTATCTTGCTAAGAGGCTACCTGCGAACGCGAGGTCAGGCCGTGTACAGACCTGGCCCCACAGGATCGAACCAACGACTGCCCGGTACGGCTTGTCGCTCATGAATTTGCTCTCCTCGTCAGGCAGTGGGACGGGGGATTCAGTCAGCTTAACGTTTGGGGGAAGTGGAGTGAGTCGCCGTCGGACGTGATTAAGGCCGAAGTGCGTGAGCATCCTGTCGAAGTATACCTTCTGCGAAATGGTTATTGCTTTCGTCTGTGGGTGCTGCCTAATAGACATTCCGAGGAGTACCTCCGTCGTCACCTCGTTAGCCTCCCAGCGCTTCCCTAGGTCATGTACTGCCTGATCCCTGCCTGTCTTGGTTGTAGAGCCACCGCATACGTCGTCCCCATAAGTGCTGGTGATGGTATATTCACCGCCGGCCCTCCTGTATCGAATACATGGGTCGGCGCGTGAAGTGGTGTATCCGTCTGCCTGGTATCCGGTAGCGAGAGTCTCCTGCCAATCGTGGCTACCTTGCATAGTCCCGTAGATGGACTTCTTGAGTTTACAGACGAGGTGTCCCGTACCTGGTTTGACAAATCCGTCGGGCTGTTTCATGTACACTTCGTGTGTAATGGGGCTGTTGAGAAACGCCGCCGTGAAGTCGACTTGGAAAATTGAGAGCCTGAGGGTCGCTATGATAGCCAGTACGATGCGGACAGACTCCATCCGTGCCACTCCTCCGTATGTTTTGTCATAATCTTGGCCCTGCACTTGCGTGTAGCCCTGCGCCACGTATCTCGCCTTGCGTTTCAGGAGGTTTCCTTGCGCGTCGAACTTAATCGCGTAGGTCCATCGCCCTCCGGTGAGATTTGCGTCGGGTGGTAGTGGTACGAGTTCCCAGCAGTCTTTCAGGGTCAGTGTCTGGAATTCTTGTTCCATGGGTGCTCTCCAAAGGTCGGCTCGTTTCATGGCCTGCTTGAATGACTGCGGCACCCAGAGGTCGCCTGTGGTAGCTGCAAATGAGTACGGGGTTTGCATGATTAGTGCCAGTGGTACGCCTGTCGCCGGAGTGTCTACCGTCCAATCTTCCCCTCGGTCATGGGCTGCCCGTTCGCGATCTCTGTATTCTGCGCTGTCGGTATATCCACGGGAGGGGATGTGTCCTCTTTCACTGCGTCGGACAGGCGCGGGCTGGTCTGGATGTTCGTGTGCGGTCGCTGTGTCGTTGGTTTGAATCTGGTGTGGCAGTTCCGGCGGTAGATGGCCATCATTTGGTGTGTCGTAAACATCTCTATTGGCGGTTTCTGCGGGTTCGGGGATCAACCCGATTGGGTCTGAGTTCGTGGGCGTATTGTGTGTTTCTGCCTCGTCACCATCCTCTACCACTTCTGGCTGTCGAGTGCGATGTGGCGTGCCCTCCTCGAAGGTCACGTCGTGGGACTCCTCGATTCGCTTCGTTTCGGGTATCCACAGTCTGTATCCCCTCCTGCCCATGTATCCCAGTAGTTTTCCTTTTACAGCTTGCCTTCCCAGTTTCCCATCCGTGCGTCGCCTTGGAAGTGTCGCCCAGCAGTCGCATCCGAACGGTCGCAGGTGCGAGATGTCCTGGCGCTTCCTCGTCCATGCCTCTACCGGTACAACGTCTGGGAATCTCGCGGAGGGGACGAAATTATCGACATATATGAATGTGGAGGAGGCTTCCCCCCAGAAGGAATAGGGTAGGCCTGCATCCTCGAGCAAGGTACGTGTTCCCTCCATTACTGTCCGGAACGACCTCTCAGCCACCCCGTTTGCTGCAGATGAGTCGTGGGGTACCTTCTCGATCGTTATACCATTTTCCGCGCAGTACGCGTCCACTAGACTGTTATTTAGTTCTCCTCCACCGTCGATCCGGATTGCCCTCAGCTTCTTGCCAGTCTGGTTCTCCGCCAACAGCCTGTACTCATGCAGCGTCTTCACTCCGGTCTCCTTTCGCTTGTTATTCAGGTAGTATGGCACCCGGAATGATGACCTCCCATCTGTACAGAGCATGAGATAGCTAGCCCCTCCACGGGTTTGCGTTCTCGAGGGCCCGAATAAGTCCAGGTGTACCCTCTCTAGTACCTCTGATTCGTGCGTCAGGACCTCATCGAATGGGTGCTTGGTTGCTTTCCCATAGATGCAGTCCTCGCACATCCCATGGACTTCACGATTTGTGATTTTCAGTCCGTCCACCAGGTTTCGGTTTGCTAGTCGTAGGATTCGGCGTATTGCTACGTGACCGAGTCTTCTATGCCAGGTGAGTATGTCTATTGGGCGGTCGCGTGCTCTCGAGTAGTAAACTGTGGTCTTCCCTGTTTCTAGCACCTCAACCTCATACATTCTGTCCCTCCCGTACCCTTCGAGGATTATTTCGCCTTTCGCGTCTCTGACGGTCATAATTCTCAAGCCCCACTCGCCTTGCACTGATCGTCGAGTGTCGGGACCGATATCAGGTTGTGTCCGAACGAGGGTGTATGTTTTACCCCTCGAAGCTTTATCACCCTTTCGCTTTTGCCGATTCGTGTGGTGAACTGGACTGTACCTGTCCCGACTATCTGGAATCTGCCAGCTTCGCCCGATATTGCGCTACTGCCGCCTTGCCCCTGGACCTCCCTGTACTCAATGAAGTCCGATCTTTGCACCCAGCAGTGCTCGGATGCGCCTGAATCGAGGAACGTTTGTATTGCTTTTACTGGAGGTGCGTATAGGGATGTACTGCCCTGACATGCTCTGCAGTCTCTCTTTGCTACGGTATTATTGCTACGTAAGTCCCTGTCTACGTCCTCCTCCCCTCTCCCGTGCTGACCCTCGTCTCCTAGAAGGGGATGATCCTGTCTAGTCGCGAGGTCAGTGGGCGGTTTGGATTTCTGGGCAGATAGGGACCTACTGCGCTCTCCGCTTGCGTTTGCGGCCATCACGTAGGTTGCCATGGGCGATGTGATGCCTGGGTCGTCTGCGCTTGCTGAGTTTGCGCTCGCTCCGGCGCTCAATTTGTTGGGCTGGTTCTGCTTCGGCCATTGACCCTCCATCCCGCCACCCTTCGCCCAGCATTTCCTGGCTATGTGGCCGGGTTTGCTACAGTTGTGGCAGATAATGGCCGCTTTGTTATTGGTGCCCCGTTCTTGGTTTCCTTTGCTCTGGGTCGTGACCTGCAGATGCGCCGCCATCAGCGCTTTCACCCGCTTCGTGTCGCGTTCGGCCTCCTTCCGTTCCTCCTCCTTCTCATACCAGAGTGTGTGGAGGTATGTGAACGCATCTGCGCTACTGGTACCTGGCACGCTGCGTACGTCCTGCCTCCATTCCGGGGGCATCGAGGATATCACTATCCTGCGGAATTGGGCGTCTGTTGCTCCGCCTCCCAAGTCGTGTACCTTCTTCAGGAGGTTTTGCATTCGCTTCTCGTGGTCTTCCATCGTGTTTTCTGACGGATCGTATTTTTCTTGTCGAAGGTTTGTGTCGGCGAGGTGAATTCGCTGTTCGTCTCTCTTTTCGAATCGTTTGATTAGAGCTTGCCAAATTTCGGACGCTCGTTTTGTTTCGTCTACCCCGAGTCCTACTGGGTCTATTATGTTCGATACTATGGCTCCGGCGACGAGCCTGTCACGCGCTTCCCATTCCTCAAGGCAGGGGGTAGGGCTGAATAGCGGTGTTGATGTCTGCGTGGTTGGGTATATCGGTCCCGGGTAGGAGTTCGGCCTTGGGATGGTGCCGTCGATATAACCTGCCAGTCCTCTGGACTGTACTGCGAACAGTATTTCGCGTTTGTATGGTCGCCAGTTTTCCTCACCGACGAGCTGTTTCTCGTCCGGGAGTCTCGGTACGTTCAGACTGTTTCCGAATGACATCTTTTTAACTTTTTAACCTTTTGCTCTTAGTTAGAGCCGAGTCTCATAATCTGTAATGGAATAGCTCAGTTGACTGTCAAGCAACTGTTTGTATTGTAGTTATATGTACCTGTAATGGAATAGCTGCCGTAGGTTAGTACCGGTGTATGGCTAGTGTACTCGGGCTCACCTCAGTTGACTGTCAAGCAACTGAGGTACTCGAGTACGCCTCCGGCGTGATCTACTATTAACTGTATAGTATAAGCTAATAACGCCGTCTTCTATATACGTACGTACGGAGTCCTTCCCCAACAGTTCAACGTCCATCTGCAAAACCTGGATATTCAGCTAAGCACTGAGAGCAGATCCCAGCAAATCCCAGTGCTTTCAAACCCTTAGCCAAAAATACAGGTTTTGCAGATCTCAAGCCCCCAAAACCCCATTAGTCCTTGCTTTGCAACTTATTATTAGTTATGGCTTTGAATTAATGCCCAAGTGTTATTGCAGATGCTGGCAGTTGGATCCAGATTCCTGAGTATCATTTTCAATTTTAAAGAGGAAGTCCAGAGCCATTGATACTGTTGAGATACTCAATAGGATACCAAAAATCACTGGCATGAGCATTGTCAGAGTTGTGATATGCATGACTTTCTCCAGACATTGAATGCAGGCATTCCAAGTTGCCATACACTGTATCATTTCATATATGTACAACACACCACACTTATCAGATACTTTGAGGATAATGACACTATTAGTAACAACAAATGTCAGTGTTATCATTGAGTCTATGTCTATCTTAAACCATACAGTAAGGCTGAGTATAGTGGCTACTGTGCCGCTTCGCGGCAAATATTGTGGGCGCTCCGCGCCGCCGCTCTGCGGCAGGATCCTAGAGCTGCTTATGTAAATTACTTGGGCGCCTAACCCGTCGCTTTTTAGTATATAGGATCAAAAGTTACTAAATATAGTAATTTTTTCCAACATTTACCAACTGGTGTCGACGAAAAGATAATGGAGAACACTGCAGGATATGCACAAGTATCGCCCGAAGCCTGCCTGAGTCTTTGACAGCATATATACTCTGTTCGAAAGCTTTCCCATCCTGTCCCATCCATATCCATCACCATCGCTACTACTGGAAGTTGCAGATTTTTGCAAATTTTTCCTCATCTTTCTCGAGATCATCCTATGGCAATGTGGTCTATTTTCAGCAGAAAAAGTCAGAGTAATCATCTGTATTGTTGAGAATGACCTCTATATCTGTTGCAGGGGCATACAAAGTTGGCGACGTCGAAGGAGGGAGAAAAGGGAGAAAGACAAGATAAACAATGTCAAAAGTTACTATATATAGTAACTTTTGATGTAATATGTGAAAAACAAAATTTTAATTGAGCACGTCTAATAAAAACAAAATCACCTTGCTTGCAAGGTCTATTCCACCCCGGAATTGTACAGTTTTGATGTGCAGGCACATTTTGTGTTTGTCTACGCCGTTTTGTAATTGTTTGTTCCGGCCCGCTTTTTCCCCACTGCGCATGTCTCCTGCCACGTCTGTACCCCAAAAATGTGGTTCCCTTTGACGACTTATGTACTTAGTTTCCAAATATTCTATCTCTTCAATAATTCTGTTCAATAATAACAATTGTCTGCTACACACTCTGCCTTTTGCCTACATCCAATCTCCATTAACTTTTCCCACCAGGTGATCTATTTTCTTGTCAATTTGGAATGAACCATTTTCAAATGCTACTCACACAGGGTTCTTGTTTCTTGATACTTTGTCAGTCCTCTGGGGGTATCAATGAATACCATCATTAGATTAACACATCTATACCACAACACTCCTACACAGGCCTCCATGCTCTTCACCTCTTCTAACATGTTTTGAGCTTTGTTCAGTTCAACAACAATCTGCTACTGCAGACTGAGCTGTCCTTGATGGGGAAGCTACTCCGTACATACTGAACGCTCCCCCGTACATACTACTGCCTCTCGGGAAACTATAACCGAGAGATGGTGTTATTACTTTATACTATACAGTTGTCAAGCCCATGCCTCGGGCCTCCATTCCACCGCTCGGTATTCCGAAGATCCACCTTTTATTGTAATCTCTCCTTATTGTTCTTTCTCGCTACACATGCCCTTATGTTCTAGTCTCTCCTTATTGTCTTTTACCTTACCCTGCAGGTACTACACATATAGCTCCTAGTAGTTAGTCTGGCACTCCGCACCGATGCGCCGTTCCGTAGATATAAATACTGCCTGTACGCTACTGTAGTTCCTCAGTTTAATTATCGACTTAGATTCCCTCCTTAACTCTGTGCTCTTCTAAGTCTTCAGGCTCAATGCCTTGAAGTACTCTCTATAGCCTTTGGACTTATAAGTTCTTTGGCCCACTCCTTGTCACGAGCATTACCGCCACTCCGACTTGGCTGCTACTTAGCTCCTCCCTCTATACTCTCGATCTCCGGGGACTAACGGTGTAACGGTGGTGTTGTTAATAACTTCACTACTGTCCCACTCGTCTTCCGCACTTAGACACTCTGTGACCTCTAGCACGGTTACACAGTGTACATGATCTTAACAACAGTTCCAACTACCTAACCCAGCCGGCAGCGTAGTCTCACCTCAGTTGCTACAATATCAACTGAGGTGAGTACACCGAATACACTTACAGGTATTACCGATACTAACATATATTAGTTTAACTTAGTTCAACAGGTACATACAGAGTTGTTACAATATCAACTGAGTTTAACTTAGTTCAACAGTCCTCCGTATGACACCTCAAAATTCCACCATGCCTGTTGAATTTCTTCTTAGTACTTCGTACATTAATGTCTTAACTAATTCACTGTTGGCACCCATTCAAACCTTGCTCTCAATGCTGCTAGGAACAAATCTCGTCTCCAAGTAACATCAGGTTCCATATCTTTCCCAACTCCAGTGCCTACTCTTGTTCTGAAGATGGTGTTATGCCTCTTGCTATTCCTGCACACATTGGGTTGAGGAAGGCAGCATTTTTACAGAAGCACCCTATCAATGCAACATGTGTAACTGCAGGAAGCAACAGCAAGAACATCTGTAGTTCTGGAAGACTCAAATGTTTGAAGGAAGATAGGATGATAGGAGAAGATGTGCTAAAGCTGGTGTTTAAATGGTGTAAATGTTAAGTCTAGTAAATTTCAGTTGATTGTATAGCAACTGTAGTGTACCTGGTAAATCTAGTGAATCTACAAAGGGTTTCAGTGTCTGGAATATCCATAAATATACTCGGGCTCACTTTAGTTGATTGTATAGCAACTGAGGGAGTCGAGTACACCGTAACTCGTAATCTAAGGGTGGTACTGTACAGTTTTGTTAATGACGCCGTCTCCAGTTACCTACCTCCCCGAGTTGACGGCTATGTCGTATGTATGGAGTATGCTCCAACAGTAAATTGTCGGAGGAATTCATGATTGATCCTGCCCATGTACTCTTACACAGAGCAGTATGTTCAAAAGTTTGTGTTTCTGTTGCGGTAGACTTACTGTTATTCATGGCATTATAGGCTTGGATATTGGACTTGGTGCAATGGAGTTTGCACCATCTGCAAAATATATTATCAGGTTGATCTACATACTGCGCATCAATGCACATGATTTATTGCCGTTTTCAAAATAGTTGGCGCCTGTTCTCATGACGTCAGTTTTTGCATGAATCAATCCGGACCTCAAAAACATGATTGTGGACTCAAAACTTCACCAAATTCTTTGATTTTTCGTGTGATACAAAGCAATAAGCAGCCATTAGTGCGCCCCATAGGTAGTTTTGTATAATCACAATTTTTTGAATATATGAATATTGGGGGTTCTACCACCTCCAAAACACTATAACTTAAGAAACAAGATTTATAAGGCTTAATCCTTATAGCATGTAGTTCTTTTAGATAGTACCTAGTGCACCCCTGTTGGACCAACTCCATACATAATACGTATAGCCCGACTCGACAAGACCCTGTTATACGTATACGCCGTTGCTTACTATAAACTATACATGTCATGCCTCGCCCCGAATCACATAGCCCCCAAGTTCCTTAACATAGTTCCCAACCTCCTCAGCCTCCTTCCCTAGACCCCTGAGATCACCCTCAACATCCCCCAGACCTCCTCACTGCTAGAACAACCTCCACGATCCTTAATTCCCCTCAATTCAACCGAACAACTCCACCACAGGGCCCTGGAACCCAATACATGCACCCATCATTCCATCCTCATGTACTTAGAAACCCCATTAAGTGCTTGTTTCATACTATGTCCCTTTGTTAACTTCCCTATACATATTTAAGCAGCCCCATAACGTCCAGAAGCACAGCTTGGTACATTTTGAACACACACCCTTTTACATAGGTCCAGTCCCTGTCCCTTTGTACCTGCTAACCTATATGGATTTCTCTTTACTCTCAGTTTCTCTAACTCAGTTTCTCTCTACTCTTGTCCATTGTCTCTACAATCGTCTTGACGATCTAATATACACTTTTACTTCACGTCTAAGCAATCCGAGTGAGTCTCCGAGCTCCCTCGAACAGTACTAAAGCTCCCCAACGCCTAAAGCCTTGGTGAGCTAACCTCCCCAAAACCTCCTCGAGCTCCCCTATTGCTCCACAAGCTTCGGGACCTTGATTTAGGTAACGTCGAAGCTACTTCCTATGTCGAACTACATATCACTTCTCCGTTACAACCTCCCACACTCGAGGACGTCCACCCTCAAGCCCAGTCCCCGGGAACCTACCCTCCCGGGCGTATACCTTCTCAGGAGCTTACACACTCAAGACCCCTTTCCACTATGACCTATTCGATCTTACGTTGACGTTCTAGCGAGTACAACTCCTACTACGCAACACTACTAGGTCCCGTACTTCTACTTAACCTCCATACGCCTTAGGGACCTCCCTGGACCTTATAGGAATCCCGTCAAGGGTCATATCTCTTCATCTCAGCCACTACTAGGTCATTCCTGTCCTCGGTCGCGGTTCCCGTAGCTCCCTTCGAGCTCCAGCCTGCTCCTAGCATGCTACAACATAAACCCTTTCATACCAAACCCTACCCTAAGACCTATTCTGACCCAGGTTCTACAATACAGCACCTAGCATATCACACACAACAGAAACTCCTGAGCCCACTCAGTTGTTTTCATACCAACTGAGGTGAGCTCGCGGACTACCTGAATACGCACATATCATATACTAACTAAATACGTAGCCTAACCTTACGCTAACAGGTAGCTATGAAACTCAGTTGTTTTCATACCAACTGAGCCTAACCTTACACTAACAGGTAGCTACAAGACTCAGTTGTTTTCATACCAACTGAGCCTAACCTTACTGTAACGGAGTGTCACGCGTTACTGGTTACTTAGCGCCTGATTTAGCGCTTCATTCGGACTTTACCTATGCCTGCTCGTACTTATGCTTACCTATGCTAGATTATGCAGTATGAATATGCTACCATATATGGAACACTGACTCTTGTAGGGTATATAAGGATACTCGATTGTACTATGTACCCTAGGTTATCCAGAAAACTCCCCAGTTACAACAGTTCTCTCAATGATCTACCCTAAGTCCCCATCTCTCTCTCGTGTGGTGTTACTGTGATTCGTCACGCTACCGCTACACTTACGCTAACAGCCCCAGGAGAAATTTGTGCCCAAAGACTTGACATACTGAGTTTAAGTGCATGCACACTTCTGAGCCTTGATCCATACAATCTCATTACCATACCTGGGCCCTGATCAAGATTTTGGGCATGGGGTGCACTCGAGGCAGCCTATTAGCTTGAAATACTGTAAGGAATAGATCTCACAAATCTTGTTCCCTGAGTTACAGTGTTTCGGAGGTGGTGGAACCTCCAATATTCATGTGTTTAAAATATTGTGATTATACAAAACTACCTATGGGGTGCACTAACGGCTGCTTATTGCTTTGTATCGCACCAAAATCAAAGAATTCGGTGAACATTTGAGTCCACAATTGTGTTTCTGAGGTCGGGATTGATTCATGCAAAAATTTGACGTCGTGAGAACAGGCGCCAACTATTTTGAAAATGGCAATAAACATTGAACAGGCATTTGATGGCTTACATGACATTTGCCTGTCTTTGCGTGAAATTCAGTTCCATGATCAGAAATGGGTATTTGGCAGTGGAAGTTGAACGGAAACATACTTGTGACACAATAGGTATAAATGTCAGTTATGTAGTGAAATGAAGTAATGTTGAGGACATGACCCAAGCAAGGTGTGGTCCACGGCAGTGGAGCCTAGTTTTAATTGAGCACGTCTAATCTTCCATGATGAGCAATGTTGAAACTTTGCAGGCGGCACTCCCACGCCTTCAAGTTGTTATCTCATCTCATCTCCTCTACGATGTTACTTTCCTTGAGCCTCCACCGGGACCACTTGGATGTTCTCTGTTCTCATACAGACCATCGAAATTGTAAATTGAACACTTAAATGGAAAACAGTAGCGATCCTGCCGGTACCCCCGTCGCTAACCTATCTTTTACCTTCTCTAGGTCCTCGACTTCTTTCATCTGAACCTGGGGTATATTCAATGGGTCTGGCATCAAGACTTTGCTGTGTAAACGTGGGGCGTAGCATTGCCAAACATGCTGGTGCACAATCGGATCATGCTTGCGATTAGGGATTGTCAAGGAACCCCTTTGGCAAGGGATGGGGCTGAACACTCTCAGGTCGCACCCATGATAGGAAACCTGACGACCAGTTTTCCAGCAGGACAGGACCGTATCACCAGAGCTGGGAGATGGATGGTGACCTTCCGGAGCCTGCATGTAATCCTCGGTGTTTCTGTTTTTATCCTGAAAACATAATCATCGAGAATTATATGTGGTGGCCAGGAGATATTAGTAATGCTCACTGTTGTTTTGCAACAGATAAAACTGTCTTCGGAAGACTTGTCGCAGTCATTGATTGGAAACTTCCGAACTACGTCAAAGGCAACTGTTCGCACATCCAATGCTGCCTTCGAGGTACTAGAAGAGTCCTTTGTCCTGGCAACTGGACCGCGCGGAGTAGGGTAATGCTCCCATTCTTGGTCTTTTCCGGTGTCCGCAACGAGGCATTGTGTAACTGCATCATGCCGAACGTCTTCGTAATTATCCTGAAGAGCCTGCAGGTAGTAGGATGTCTCAACACCGAGTGAGACAGTGGGCGGAGGGGTAGACGGTATTGGATCGAAGCTCGTCAGGTGCGCGCACTCGGAACTTGAAAGTGGCATAAGAGGGTCCGAGGAGAACGAAGAGATGGTATTGCTATCAATTAGCATGAAAAGTTGCGGTGCCTCATTCGTGAACAGCAAGCGTCTGGTTGAAGGACCCTTGCCCTAGATTATTGGTCAGTCTCATTCTTCAACATCATTGAACGACGAGTTGCCACGCTTACTGTGATGGGTGGGACAGATATAAAATTCGTTGTGAAAAGCGGAGCATTCGTAAGCTGAGATGAACACATCGCTGAAGACCTGTCTCGATTAAGAAGAGAACGTAGTCCGGGAATAGGTTTTGCCAAAAGTATGCCACCAAGGTTTGTCTTTTATACCGTTCATGGTATGAACTCGTTGTATTGAAAGCATGACCAGGGACCCTCTATTGCTCCAAGGCCTTACACTGGTTATCTAGCAAGTTGATGAGTTGTACATTAAACATCACTCGCTTTCTCGATGACTCGTCTAAATGCAATACACGTAAGTAGTACCTTCTTCCATGGTATTATCTGTCAATAAATGATATACTCACAACGCGTACCCATCGTGCTGCTCCAGATCATATCGGTTTCTTCCCAGAAGGAGCTCAACAGCTTGAAGATTGCACTTGGTATTTGTCTTCCCAAAAATCGGTAAAACCGCTTTGACCTCTTGTTAGTACTGTGTTAGTACAGTCCCGCTTACCACCCATCTTTTACTACCAGCCTTTTTGAAACTTTCTGGAAGTCTTGACCTGTTTTGACCTGACTAAAACTGGCTAGCTCAGCTCTCTCGTTATTTGCCATGGATCTGCCACCGAATGCCTAATCTTGTCCAACTTGCACTTTCTGCAAATATATTCAGAACGATAGATTATCACTTCAATAATGATCCCCGTACCTGCTGCGTGTAATCTTTTTGCTCTTTCCTGGCAATCTTCGCAAGTGATCGCCGTCGTTATCCTTCGTCTACCGCCTTGCGTTCACGCCACATTTTTCTCGGAGACCCCCGCACGGCGAAGTGAGCAGCAAGGTGGTTTTTTGTCTTTTACCCCATACCACCATCCTCCTGTCTGCTCATACCACTGTCAGCTTCATTTCATCTAACCAGATGTATCGGAACATACCACGGCTATCCCATCCTTATTCGTGTAAAATCCAGAGCTTGAATGCAACAGTACCACGGTGACCACGAAACGATGACGCGTCCACCCGGCAAAAAGGATGATAGCAGGTGATTCTTGGAAGGTAGCAAACAGCGGCTCGACATGTTGCTGGAATGCAGGCTCATGATGGTGGCTTGCCGAAATGACTGGACCCACAAATATTCGACAAATGGACAAAAACTCATGCTGCGTTTGAAAGTCCTTTACTCATTGTTTGCGCATGGAGCGTGGAAGAACGGTACTTTGCTCCATTGGTGATTTAGACTTGTGCATTAGTATTCCAATGCGATGCATGTCTGCTCGAGATTGACTGCAGGAGTTCGACATCGCGCCCGCTGCATTCCGCACCACCAATTCCGGAGCACTGAACAAGAGAAACCGCTAGAAACCGCCGCGGTATATCGCTTGTTTATGATTCTTCATGAACAGGATCTTGATATGGATTCAAGGTCTACCGGAATCACAGCCGGATTGACAGGTAAAGCAGCCCCCAAAAATCAGACGAATCAGCACGTCTAATCCATCTTTTTCATTTGATGTACATACCTAGGTCAGGTTCTATATCTTATCCACAACGTCGCTTAGATGGGTGTTACTGAGTTAATGCGAAAAGATGGTGCTTCTGGTCTGCTGCTCAACTTGAAAGTACCGAACCTATG
The DNA here is from genome assembly GCA_028011325.1 of Lentinula lateritia. NCBI lineage: Eukaryota > Fungi > Basidiomycota > Agaricomycetes > Agaricales > Omphalotaceae > Lentinula > Lentinula lateritia. The sequence goes on from JANVFT010000005.1 coordinate 92,778, forward strand.
TCGAATTGACCTGCATCGTTATTCAACCGGATTGATGTTCAATCGCTGTTGTGGCGCTTCGAGAAGAGAGGTGAGTTACGAGGATGGTATCCTCCGCAATAATTTTGCACGTTTGGGAAAGACAACTTCGTATCGCAGCCTACTACTGTATTTTAACTGGCTGTAGTGATATGATCTAAATGCACATGAGTAAACAGCCTCGCCCTTGAAGTACTGCCTTCCCGTGAGCCGTCAAATGACCGAGTCTGTGGACGCCTGTAGAGACGCTGGTAGCTAATGGCCCCTATATGGCGAGAACAATGTGCAAAGAAAAGTTTGACATTCTCACGGTTGTTCTTCGTTCCTCTCATTCACCATCGATAATAACGATAATGACCGGCACTCAACTTCAAACTACTCAAGCTCATGCCGCAAAGCCTACTCAACCAAGGCAAATAGTTCTCATTTCATGAAATTCATTGTTCACAAATACATAATGCATAGTGGACATGAAGTTAAGGATGTAACAGGAATTCTATAATCAACATTTTCTTGGTATTGACGAAGGCTATTTCTCACTGCAGCCCTTCTTCCTCTCATTCCTCTCAAAATTGCTCGAGGTGATCAAGGACCATCGCAAGAGGGCTGATGATCGGTTTCGGTGTCCAACTTGGTGGACCTGAAAGACCAGGACTGGGTTTTATGTTAGGCCGGAGTCGTTGGAGAGTTCGCTGGTTTGTCTGCTCCACGATTGGATCGCGTGGATCGTTAATGGGATTGGGTGAGAACCAGTTACTCTGCCTATCTCTGCTAGTTTTCTTCAAGGTTTTTGGCAGTTCGTGAGGCTCGAAGGAAAACTTTGGACCGGTTTTTCTGCAGGACAGGACGACGTCGGGCCTGGGCGGCAGGGACTCTTGGGTGGGATGTGATCCCGTCCACTGCGTGTAATATATGTGTTTGTGAGTTTCATCCTGAAATTGACAAGCATGTATATTAGATGCTGTGGTCGGAAACATTCAGCGGGACCTACCGTTGGGGGGCAACGGACTAGCGGTTTGTTGGGAGTATTCGACTGTTTATCGCGGTCGCGTGCCAGTACAAAGACTCGATGGCCGGGTTTTCGTGCTTGTGGCTCATATACGCTAGGTACTTTGGACTTGGTGGTGGTAGTTTCGTAACGAGCTGAATCATACACAGGAGCAACATTGTCGTTAGGCCTATACCCCTCTTGGACTCTGCGAGTATAGGCTTCCGCCTCGAAATGATATGATGCAGTTGGTGGAGGTGTTGGAGGTGCTGACCTCATCGAGTCCGAGCTTGAAGTTGAATGGGAATAACCCAGTGACGGAGGGCCGAACGAAGAGCGAATGGTTAGTGATGACTCTCGTGATTGCGTCGGTGGTGGTAAGGGCTGCCTAAGACATCCATGTATGGTGCAAGGGCACCATCGGTACAAATTCGGATCCATATCCTGTTGTGATGAAGGTCAGTCACTGTACACGAAGACGAAAACGGGTCACCACTTACTTTAGTCTGACAGTGACGAAAGTTGTGGCTAGTCATCGCAAGGTAGACGACAAGTCACAGTCGAGAGGCTCTTGTGCGATGGCTGTTTCAGTGAAGCGACAAGGAATTTTCTGTAGCTTTCCTCGCACGTATGTCTCTTTTATACATTTATGCCTCGCAAATTCGCTAATCAATGTGCAGTACAGGTGTCTATAATATTATTTATGTTCATAGCATTGCACTGAAGTTTTTCGCAAATGTGGGATCAGCATGTTCGACCATATGTCTGTCTACATAACAAACTCAGACTCATATATTCACCTCCATTTGCCTACGTCTGTCCCTGGCTATGGTTCACTCGAATACAGTCAGCACATGTCTATTTTTCGTCGGGGTTTTGCTCCAACACGATGCAAATATGTTCAAAGTGTCAATTTTTGGCAGTTGCGGAGATATGTTATAGGTCTAGGAGACATTCCGGGATTCTAACGCTTCATGGAAGGCACGTTGAAGCTTTCTAACGATCTACGATTTACCGGAATTTTTAATATTTTGCCAAGCCTCGAGTGCGGAACGTCGTGGTGCTTCAAGCTTGTGATTTTGTAGTGTCAAGTCAAAATTGCGCCTACAGTTGCCCACAGCGTCATGTTTGAACATGATACATGATGAGCGATTTGCTAGAGATTAGTTTAGGACGCTAGGCTAACAAGAACATATTAAAGAGTCATGCTAGGATCCTACGAGGAATTGAGGGTCATGCCGATTCTCGGGTATAACGTATTTTTCAGGAGAAGGTAATTTGGGCCCAAAAATCCCTCAAAGACTGGTTCTAGTTGTCGGAATCCCCAGACTTGTGGTGCAGGCGATTGCAATATCGTGTAACCACTCACGTTGCTCAGGATTGAGGAGAGGAGTCATTGTAAGTAGTTGTTTTCAAGATGCTGCTCGAACCCGGTACTTAGCCAAGAAACAGGAGAACAGTGATCAACCTCTTATCTGTGATACTCCTCACACTCATTTCGACAATCTGGCACTTTGAATGGTTGAACTTCAGAATAGCTTGGATCACTGCACTATAAAGGTAACATTTCTGAGTTCATTCCTTGCTCCCTGGGGCAGTCGAGAATATCACCTATAAAAATCCTGATCAAAAATGAGGAGCGCTGTTGTTTGTCTTTCGAGCGCCAAATGCGGCCCATATGACTCATGCACTCATACCCTCATGGTGACTTGAATGACTGAGAACAAGATCTGGAAGCTATGGGACGACACGTTAAAACGGGTTCTTTCAAGGATGACTTGATGTTGAATTCCACCCTTAGCCAGGGCCGCGTAGTGGACTCTTGACCGGGCAACTTGCAGTGCTTCCCCAACGTCAACGACCATGCCTCCAATCTGGAGAATGACTCCTGATGAGCTGAAGGAAAATCTTACTCGATTGACTGTCATTCTTCAGAGGTCAATGGACCATGCATCTCAGCACAGGCTGATCAACCAGGTAATTCCACTCCTAGTAGTTGTGGGAGCATCACTGGTTGGGGATTGTCCCTGCCATAGTTGATACAGATGTGCGCCGCAAGTGGTTCCAAGATGTCGACCAGTTTCTCCGTGAAGATCGAGCTCCTGCACCTGACGAGTGAGTTCCAATAGCACGAATAGACTGAACTAATACTCTCATAATATTACGTCGTGGTGTCTCCGTGCCTTTGTCGCTTTTGCTGCACTGCAGGCTATGCATACTCATGACATGGGTTATTTGGATGAGCGAGTGAACGGAAGCATCAATCAACATGTCATGAGATAGATAGATAGATAGATACACGGCTCCACCCGAAAGTGTGGTCCCAGATCGGAACAGCCGGTCTTGGTGGTCCAATGGCAGCGAGCTCAACCCACAAGGAGAAGGTAGACTGACACCAGGCCACCAAGGCAGAGTTACAGTACAGAGTGACTGAGGTACAAGTATTAGAGTATACAATACAATGGCAGGTCTTGTGAACACTTCTGCACCAAGCCATTATCCTCCTCCACCTCCAATCCCCAATGTTGAAACATGTGAAGGCCAGCTGAATGATGGTGAGTTTGACTTTTCTGGGAAGATAAGATTGATGAGATACTAAATGAGGCTGTCCCTCCAATGATAAGGAACAAGAAAGGGCAAAGTTGTGAGCAGAGTTGTGAGTAACAAAGGTTGGCCATTGGGAAGTATGAGTAAGAGGGCAGAGTGATGGGCAGAGAGAGATATGAGTAAGAGGGCAGAGTGATGGGCAGAGATATGAGCAAGAGGGCAGAGGGGTTATTGAGTTATTCAATTGGCAGAGCAGCAGTGACAATGGACACAATAGCAATGCTATGCCGACGAAAGCATCGTAGTATGACATCCTAGAATAACGACATCAGTAAAGTGAGCACTAATGAGAGCGTACCTCGATATATTCCTTTTGTATAGTAAGCGCCCAGCCAAAGCTGGGTATACTGATGTCATCTGTTAGAGAACCCATGAGACGGGCTTCCATCTGAGTCCTCTCCGTGGCCATGGCCTGGGGGAGTTCCTGTTGACATAGAGCCGACGCGGACGTTAGCGAGGAGCGTGACTCCTCAATCATCCGATGGAGCATTTGCTCTATGCGAATCGTGTTGACCTCAACCCGGAGAATCTGGTTCGTATTTGTTTCCTTCCCAGCCGACGGCCTCTGTTGAAGCTCCGAAGAAGCCGGGTAAACTATTGTACGAGGGACCGAATCCGGATCCTTAGGCTTACGAGCGACTGAAGTGCCGCTTTTCCTGCGATTGCGAGAACCCCGAGGAGGAGGAGGTTGGAGGCGTGATGGTGATGGAGCTGTCGAGATGCCCCTGGCAGAGGAGAGGGACTCTGCCGACTGGTTAGCTGAACTGCGCCGAGAGGATGGCACTGGGAGCAATGGGGATGGGGGTGAGTGATTAGTGGTTACTCCACTAGGTTGAGCCCGTCGACGCAACACCCCGCTGAGCTGGAGCATACGAGAAGCTAGCGCAGCAGGATCGGATAACAGTGGCGTCGGAGATAGATATATAGATAGATAGAGTGATTGCAGAAGGCCCGCGATCGTAATCCGGGCTGATTTGAAAATCCTCGTCAGGGACCGTTTGGGACCTGTTGTTATCGGTATCGTTGTCCTGAAGGGGCTGTGAGTCGACGAGCTCGTCCGATCCTCCGTCGTCAGTGCCGTCCTCGAAGTCCAGAGGGTAGTCGTCGTCGTTGTAATTGTCCATCAGGGCGGAAGGGAATGTGAGACAGGAGTGTTATGACCGAAAATTGGGTAGATGCAGGCAGCAGCGACGAGGTGGCGAGTTTGAGTGGTTGCTAAAAACCCCGACGTCGACTCCAACGCAAGCTTAGTGTTGTCTTAAGGTTGAAATTAGGAGAGGTGTAGTGTAGGAGCTGCTTCGAGGTCGGTTTAACAGTTAAGCGCCCATGAGATGATGGTGGTTAGTGAGTATTCTTGACGATGAGAGAATCGTAAGTAGATATCTATTTTTTTTGGGTCGTCTTCGTAGATCAGTTCCTTTAGCTACATTCAGATCGCAGGAGCACTACCACCGACCCCGGTTGCTCAGTCCAGTCCACAAACTGGAATCAAGCTTATTGGCACGAAGCTTCATATGAAGGACTTGAACACAGGCTACGGTCACGCTACTCTTAGTGGTGATATTATATCCTTGAGTATTACGATGGGAGGGCCTCAAACTCGGATCGTCTCACAGGAGTTGCTAGAGGAATTGGCATCATAACAACCATCGCGTCGTTAAAATCCGGTCATTCCCACTGTTCCCCATCTACAGTCTACAAGTCCTCTAATGGTATCTTTACTCTCATCATGCGGTCGATTTGCTCCCTACTCGCTGAATATGTTCACACTGTTAAGCTCGGGGTGTTGTATCCCTAAGAACGGAAGGCTTGACGTTGACTTTGATTATTGGAATCGCGCTCTGTGACTTTCTCCGACTCTGAATTTGAGGTTCGGGATGCGGAGGCGCACCAGTAACATAAGGATGATATATTAAGAGTTCGTTAGGAACTGGAGGACGAGAGTGTCGAAGAGGTTGAGAACGATTGAGGATAATGATTGGAGGGGATCTAGAAGATTCTAATAACGACCCTATCGGTGCTGTGGAAGTTGGGGTAGGAGACTCGGGTATCAAGGATGAATGTGAAGGTTCGAGCTCAAGTGAAGCGTGGGTGATTCGAGATTTCCAAGAAGGAAAAGGCTGATAAAAGACGTGAATGAGCAGGGTGGAATTTTGAGACACTGGGAAAAGCCAAAAATATATGAATGTTCCTACACCGACCAATTGTGTTTTCCTAGATTCTGTTATAACCCAATCATAATCAACCGCAACGGCTTTCGCGCGTTCCCGTCTCTTGACACTGTCTTCTTCCGTATCCTCGTGTGTGGGTTCCCGATATCTTACAGATTCAGGGTCAATGAACGGTTTGTATTCGTCATCTAAAAAGACATGTCGGACGTACTGAGGCGGGGGTTTTGGAGGTGGTGGATCGATATTGATGAGTCTTGGTTCTTCGATACCAGCGGTGGAAAGTAATTTGAATACTGTGGTTTTTGTTTGAGTAAGTATCTGTACGATATCAATATGGAAAACGCGTACAAATCGGCTCTAAATTCGAAGGAGCACTGGGTTCGGAATTGACATCTGTTGAATGTTTTCCTTTTCTTCGTTTTTTTCGAGGGATGTCGACCACCGCGAATTCCAATGACTCGTGCAGTCTTTTGTAAAGGATGTTTCGAAGCCGGGATCGGTATTCGCTATCGAGCTCGTGCTCAGAGGTAATAAGGTTATCGTCGAAGGTAATTTCAGTGCGGGAAGTTTTCTCGGTGGGTGTACGGGTAAGGTAAGGATTGACGAAACGCGGTAACATGATGGTAACAGAAAGACCGTGGATCATCTAGTTCCACACACGTCGCTTCGTGTTCCGCTATTTCCATCTTGTGTAGCTTCTTCTCCCTTTCCAATTCCTTTTCCAGATCTTCCACTTTCTTGCTCATTTCTCTCTCGGTGCTCAAGCGCTCACTAGCGCCCACTGCCGAGAAAGTTATTCCGCGTATCATAGTTTCCGTGTTGTCAAAGCTGTCCATCTTCCTGGTGCCGACATGTCCGCAAAAAAGGCCCAAGAGCTCATTCTTCAAACAAAAAACCTCACCCATAAACCGTTACCTACATGTTGCTTTGACTTGCACAAGGCCTTGTTCTCTTCAGTGATACCCTGTACCTGACATTTTGTCATGCAATCCTCGCCACTTTTGGCGCTTGACAACCCGCCGTTGCTTTATACTACAGGTCTTATTCTTGTTCTTTTATTCTATAGGTTCGGAGGATATAACATGCTGCATTTCACGATGATCAATCCATATCGATAACACTATCCTATTTTTGTGTGACCATGGGATTTCTTCGCAAGTTATGCCCTTGTTTCAATTGGAAATCAAGCTCTCCTCCTCCACCTCCTCGATCCTCTTTTCGAGTCTCGGAACATAAAACCCAGTTCACCGCCGCTTCTCCTGCTGCTGCGTCGCGTCGTCCTCGACGATCTCGGCGTCACAATGGTGCACACCGAGTTCGGCGCGCCTCTGTCCCGGCTGGCTATCGACCTCTTACGTCTCATCCAACACAAGATCAGAACCTGTCACAGTTTTCACCAGCAAGGCCTGTACCCTTACAAGTTCATGGGGAAATTATATCTTCTCCGGCAACATCTCGGAATAGACGTACTGGTATGACCAACTTGTCTCCTGCTCTTAGAATCTTCTCAACATACCTTCCTCCATCGCATTGACATATCCTCAGTTCGCCGCCGAACATCCGAAGCTCATATACAAAGGTATCAGCCAGGCTCATTTGGTCCTCCAATCGTCACGACCGGGCCGCCGCTACAGGAGCAGTGGATCAATTCTGGCACGAAAAAAAAATTTGTCTACTCTAATGCCGATGTTATTTGGAGATCAAACGAGAGAAGAGTTCGGTGGGGAGGCAGCCGAGAGCGTATATTCGCTGATATCGCCCAGAATGAACCCAGAACAAATGGAAGAAATGCCCGCAATCTTGACATAGTGAGAGGAAGAAGACATAATATGGCTCAACGTTCAAGTCTCAGAGATGAAGGCGAGGAGGAGGAGGAGGAAGAAAACATCTTCAACCGTCATCATAGCTTGCAGCGACGTCCGTCGAATCCTCGAGACCCGACAAGAATACCCTCCGCCCCTTCGCTTCGTCCGATACCTCTTCCCGGTACATCATTAAGTACAACGGACATGAATGTATTCATGTCACCGACTCGAAATCATCAATCAATCCCATTTGAAATACATCCCGAACTTCGAATAAAGTACCCACACGAGCCACAGCCTCGTGTTCATTGGGATATCCTACGCCCCCCATATACCACTGCAGTTCAATACTACCTCCAAGCGAGCCCTAATGTAATCCCTCTAGACGTTTATTCTAGTGCTGCAAACCCGCCATTGCATAGAATCAAAATCACGATCGACTCTCCGGAAGTGAAGTTTTGGATGCGACAGTGGGGAATGATTCATGTAAATAGAAATGTCTCTGAACCGTATATCACAGTCGGAGACGTTCTTCAAGCCATATACGAATATTTTCATACTGGTTTAACGCAAGACGATCTTGCATCTATACCATTCGCTTGGAGACGCGTTTTGGAAAAGGCAAGGACAAAAAGGCTTAGAAGTGAGCAAATGGAGCCGGGAATTTTGGGAGGAGGAGGAGAATTTGTGCGCGCGGATCTCTTGAATGGGAATACGCTTTTCGCTGGCTTGCGATCGAATCAAGGAAGCCATATGTGGGAACTCATTCTGTCCGGACAGACAAGCTGATACCATCATGGTTTTGATTCAATGAATGAAATTTCGACCTTTTTTCGACCTTCCACCTTCATTGTAACTATGTACATTAGATTTTATGAATTGTTGCCTGTACCAACAGCCCGTAGTCAAATATTTACACAATATGCATGATGTCTTGAATCGAAATTTGAGTCCCGAAACACAACTGCGCGAGCGTCAAACCAGCGCTAAACTCACGATTCTGGTCTCTTACGGTCATCATCCTCACTCTGATCGTCCACGATGAACATTCGATTGGCCCGGGTACGTTCATCTCTTTCTGAAAAATTTGTACAACGAAGGAAAGGGTACCAAAAGAAAACTACCACAACAGGTCAGTTCTCCATTTCAAATATCACTCAAAGTGTCACTCAAATCCCAATCACATAGGCTGAAGATGTTGTGGACATGCAACAAGCAAATCTGGTGAACTTACCGGAAAACTATCATATACGCCTCTGTTCGTGCATGTTATTCATTCACATTGGGGTGCACTAAAATCTGTACAGGGATTTATCATATAGTTACCTGGCCGCAACTATCGTACGTCGCCGAGGATCGTAAAGGAAGGATAGTTGGCTATGTTTTGGCGAAAATGTACTTTTCTTCACTATCATACTCAATGTCAACGAATATACATTGACAGAGACGAAGAATCTGAGGACAAGTCAGCGGACATTCACGGTCACATCAACTCTATATCTGTCATGCGGAGCTACAGGCGACTAGGATTAGCCAAGAAGCTAATGTTACTCTCTCGTGCGTGTTCCTTTCTTCACGTCATACACAGCTCCGACGGGACTTTCACAGAGGAAGCCATGGCATCCGTCTACAAGGCCAAATATGTCTCTCTACACGTACGGGAAACCAACCAGGCCGCAATTGGGCTATACAGAGATACGTTAGGGTTCGAAGTCGCGAATACTGAGAAGGGATATTGTGAGCCTGCCCTAACCCATGCCTGACATTAAATTTACAAAAGGTTCTATTCTATCAGACGCGGATGGAGAGAACGCATACATGATGCGGTTAGATTTCAAGAACAAATTCTAACGTAGATGACTACATTGGGACTAGAATCATCGTGAACCAATGTGTTTTCACGGGTCGCTTTGACAATAAACATGAATTTTCTGCATCGTCAGCCTTGTTCTGTCGTCTGGTGGGTCCACGCGTTATACTAAACCACTTTGGTAGTCCTTGTCCTGTCATTGTTATCAATTGTTCTGTGGTAAGTTTCTCTCAAATAGTGTTTGCCTCATTTTGATTTTATACACCAGGTATCTCAACGTTCCTCTGCGTTCAGATCCGCCCGTTTATATCTTGAGTCATATCTGAATCCCGAAGAACCTGTATAAATATACCACTCCTTTGGCGTGCCTACTGCCAGTGAACTGGATCAGCACGGGATATAAACTGCTATAAGTGTACTATGCCGAATTAGACCGTGTTTTCTCCGTTCAGATAGTATCAATGAATTGTACATATCTGCTAAGGCGTCAAATTTAACGTCTTCTACATCGAAAGGTTAGTTTTCTATGCCTCGATGAACCGTATTTAAAGAATATAGCAAGTGCAAGTATAGATATGCTCAGTCACCAGTTTTCTACTTAATCAATCACAATGCTGCCGTTTTTCGAAGGTAAAGAAAACACGGATATCGATATTGAAAAAGTTGGAGTTACAGATAATGAACGCCTCGACATCCCCGAGTCGTTACCTGCGCTAAGAGAAGAAGAGGTATTCAAGGAGAAGAAGGATCTAAAGTACGTATCTAACCAGCTTGGTTCTCAAGTCTCATTTGTTGCCTTACAGACGAGGTCTCGAGCAGCGGCATATACAAATGATTGCTCTTGCGGGTACCATTGGGACAGTGAGTATAAGAAAGTCCTGGAGTCCATACTTCGCTAAGCCACTTCCTCCCCAGGGACTTTTCCTTGGTTCGGGTCGCGCACTTGTAACTGGCGGACCTGTCGGCATCTTTCTCGGGTATCTTCTCACAGGACTTCTCGTCTCCGGTGTTGTTATATCTATTGCAGAAATGTCTGCTCTCGTTCCTCTGTCCGGGAGCATCATCCGTCAAGCCGAATACTTCTTCGATCCCGCTTTAAGCTTTGCCCAGGGCTGGAATACAATGTACAACTACTCAGTTGGTATACCTGCGGAGATAGTTGCTGCAGGAGTATTGATCGAGTTTTGGATCTCATCAAGCCAGGTCAGTTCTCTACATAACTCTATTGGTCTTATCACAACTTACATTCTTGCCGGTATGCTTTCGTTCAGGTCAGCAGTGCAGTTTGGATAACAGTGTTAGGATTGTTAGTAATATCAACAAATCTGTTGTTCATAAGAGTTTATGGGGAGATGGAGTTTGTGTTTGCAATACTGAAGATTTTGCTCATCGTTGGACTGATTATCATGGTTCGCACTGCTCTTTACTAGTGTCATTCATAACCGGAGCTCACGCTGAGCATCTCACAGGGTCTTTGCATCGATCTCGGAGGAGTGTCAGGTCAACCTCGTCTCGGATTTCACTACTGGAGGGACCCGGTGGGCTTAAAACTCCTTTGATCATTGACTTCAGCTTATGGATTAAAGGGTCCGTTTGTTCAATACCTTTCCATCCCTGGTCCTCTTGGTCGTTTCTGTGGCTTCTGGACTACTTTTTCTAATGCTGCTTACGCCTACTCTGGGGTCGAAGGCATTGCCAACGCTGCCGCCGAAACCCGCAATCCTCGTCGAAACATTCCCAAAGCAGCAAAAAGAATATTTGTGCGCGTGTTGATTTTTTATGTGCTCTCCGTTTTCGTCGTAACGTTGCTCGTTCCGTCAAACTCGGAAGATTTGTTGAGCGCACAGGGGAAGGGAAATGCAGCCCAGTCTCCGTTCGTGATTGCGGCAAGTTTGGCGGGCATCAAGGTCGTACCACATATTATGAATGCGGTAGTCTTGACTAGTGCCTGGTCCGCCGCGAATTCTGGTATGCTGGTAAGTGAAACGTTCAAGCTGGATGCCGATATCTTCAATATTATCAATTTATAGACCAGTACACGAACATTATATGGTCTCGCCCGTGAAGGCCATGCTCCCAAATTTCTTCTTTGGACCAATCGCTTTGGGATTCCCTACATGTGTGTTATATGTGTTGGTGTTTTTATCGCTCTGGGATATATGACTTTGTCCAACAATGCCTCCATCGTGTTTGCTTGGTTCCAAGATCTCGTTTCCACTGCGGCCCTCGTGCAATGGTGTATCATATGCATTGTCTATTTACGATTCTACTATGCTTGTCAACGGCAGAAAATCGACAGATATACCGAACTTCCCTGGGCAGGTCCTTTCCAGCCTTATGCTGCGTGGGTGTCGTTGCTAAGCTTTGCAACTATTTTGTTGACGGCGGGGTATCCGGTCTTCATCAAAGGCGATTGGGACTCAGAGGAATTCATTGGTGCTTATTTCAACCTCCCGTTAATTTTTGGATTGTTTTTTGGATATAAATGGGTGAAAGGAACGAAGATGGTAGGGTTAGAAGAAATGCCGGTCAAATATTACATCGAGATCGCGAAGGAGAATCCGGAAGAGGACGATAAGCCAACGAAGGGGTGGAGGAGGTTCACAATCCTTTGGTCATAACAAATCCACGGTCAAAATTTATCATTTCAACACATTGAATTCAAGTTACCTGAGCCTCGGGCAATCGTTACCTGATTGTCATGTGTGAATCCTAGTATGCCATTAATACTGCAATCAGAATTCTGTCTGCACTGGCCAGCTACAAAAAGATTTCAAGGAAGGATAGCTTCATTAAAGATGAGGATTATAGCTTAGCTCAAGAGTAAGCAGACCTTTGTGGATGCTTGTAGACACATTTGTGGATGCTTGTAGACACATTTGTGGATATAGGTGGATAGCTGTGGATAGGTGGATATGCACAATTTGGATAAGCGCTAGGAAATGATCGTGGCTGTTCTGAGGGCCGGGTGTAGGCTGTTCCGCCGTCAACGAAAACAGTCATCGTGATATGATTTCTTCAATGGAAACCCGATTGAACACAGAACACTCCTCTTCTTCTGCTACCCATGCTATCCTGACCGAACGATGAATTGTCACCTTCGAGTACCAAGGGCACCAACGGATTTGCTTCGCCTGGAAAGCATCAAGATCCTTGCCAGGCTTGAGCTTATCATTGAATTCAGGCCCTGGATTACTGCCAAATCACATCGAAGAGAACCTGCCTACAGGGTCCTTTTCGATTGCTTCTCTCTCGGTGCTCCGCTGGGTGTATTACTTGACCTGCTCGGGTCTCCTGCACCCAGTTACCTCAATGTAGACGTGGACAGTTTTAATTTCGGTCTTTCTCTTGCAGAGAGGGAAAGATTCGTTGAAAGTTTCATCCAGCGTGTTAATATTCTTGAGATCCAAGGAAGACTGTCGTATGGAGAAGTTTTACGCGTGGATGATCTCTTCAATGGCACCAGTTCTGGTTTCATGAAGGTGTGTATACAGTCACTAGTGTGTTATGCCGCTTGATTCAACCAGGTTCATTTTGAAGGTTCTCAAAACCGTCAACCGGATCCTTGCCGCCTTACAAGACTGCTATCCTGGTATATTTGTAACCGCAAAAGATACTGAAAGCCGTAAATCTACTGCGATGGAAGAACTCGTGGAAAGTGAACATATTCATGTTGGATTCCTACGTATGGTCATTGTGAGTAATCATACCATCAGAGTCCATTACGTCTTCCAACTGTTGATTTGTGTACCCCACGCAGGACCACGCCGCTTTTCTATCTTGCGAGTCAAAGGTTCTAGAAACCGCCCTGGAATCTGTGGTAGTCATTGAGAAAAGATTGCGGCAATACCATGATCGTGTGCTCAGTTCTTTTCAGCAGGCTGAACTGGACTCTTCCTTCCTTGGTTCTCCAGACTGGGAAATACTGTTTTCTTTTGACCAACAATCCGTTCAGAACAACATGGCATCGACTTATCGCTCTCTTTGTACTTCTTATGTATCTTTGTATGAATATTTTGAACAAATTATAGGCACGCTCGAGGTGAGTCGATTTTTTTCTAAACATTGATTTCATTTCATCTAAAAATACGACAGCCGGTTCTCGCAGCGCACGCTCAGATGCTCCTCGACATTCTTTCCTATCTTCCCACTCGAATATCGGATTATTGTGAACAGTTACAGGTAAATCTATCGCCATTTCCTCCATTGCCAACCACATCTCAACACCGTTCTCATACAGTACATTTTATCGCTTACCCTCCCCGACACTCTTTCTACCGAAATTCATCGTTCACAGCATGATACACTTTGCAGCACCATTCTTAAAATGACACACATTTCCACCGGGATCAACGAAATGAGCTGGGAACTTCGTACCTTGCGCGCTGTGAAAATACTCAAAGGGCGTGCTTTTCATTGGCACTCGCCCGGGACCTCACGTAGGGGACTAATCATTGACCCGTCTGAACTTGGAACATTGATCTTAGATGATGAGTTGGTCGCCGAAGATGCAAAAACAACTTCGGGTTCTGCTCTATATCAGATTTTTCTTTTCGATACCATGCTTTTATGTTGTTTACCTGGACTACAAAGCAATAGTCGCCATCACGGATTCAATGACGAACATATAGGCTCAGCTAGATATCCCATTAGACCATGGGAGCTGGGCCCGGCCCTGAGAAGAACTGTACCTTTAAACCTTATTTATGCTATTCCGACCAAAGAAATGGTGGAGCTGCGGCTGCTCGATTCTGGTAAGCAAAATCCGCGTTTAGTTTCTTGAACCTCGTGCAAACATCTATATCGCTTCCAGATTGTTTCGAGTTGGATTGGAGTCCAAATTCAAATCAGGACCAAGCATCGCGTTTCGCTCAATCTACATTGAGACTATCATTTCAATGTACTTCAGGACAAGGCCAATACAATCAATGGACTTCCGTTTTGGAAGAATTCGTTCATACGGTTATTGATGCACGGTACACGTCGTTCAACCCAGGTGGAGAACCACCTCATCCAAAAACCAAAATTGAGGGATATAATGGGGATGATGGAGATGTTCAGAGCCTCGCCCTATCAGAAGACTTTCCCGACGACTTATCAACAGAATTCGCAAAATTCAATCTCAGTGAATCCAGCGACGGTCGACGCCATTCTCATCCTCGGCCTTGGAGTCTCATCGCTAGAAAAGGGCCTCATTCAGAGTCGTCTTCGCTTCATCAACAACTGCTTGAAGAGCAGGGACAGGAGCTTGAAGACATTCTCAGCCCAAATATGCTTCCAACGTTGTTTACCTCCATCAGTATCGGGAGCAAAGGTTCTATTACTCCTTTGAGCCCGATTGCTCTGGGTGGTGTAATGCGGGATCCAACAGAATTCCAACACATGGTGATGCCTCCTACGCCTCCGCCCGAAGGTGATCTTGGTGAGCTGGTCATCTGCTCAAAACCGCACGATAATCACTCAAACATACTCTAGTGTATGAAATCGCAGTATCAGAGCGAGTCATGGACTTTACTGGTCAAATCTCACTAGTGGGAGGATGCGCTGTCGCAGGAGGCGGATATTCAGATGTTTGGAGGGCGATTCTGAACAGTAGGAAGGACGGACACGGGCAGGAGTTGAAGGTACGTGTCGTTGGTTTTGAGCTTCATCCGTGCTCTAAAATTGTAGCAGGTTGCAGTGAAGGTTATACGACCGAATTATGGTAATCCTGAGAACGAGATGATCCTAAAGAGGGTAAGCCTCCATGCCTTAGCATTTTGTAAATGCTGATCTGCTTTGATCATCCTAGAGACTTGCTCGGGAACTTGACGTATGGAAACAACTGAACCATCCAAACATACTTCCTCTTTACGGAACGACATCCGGTTTTGGACCATACGATTCTTTGGTATGTCCCTGGATGGAAAACGGAAGTGTCAGCCGATACATGGAGAAGTGGGGTGATATTTTGTCTATGACGGATCGATTGCAACTGCTCTGTGAAGTAGCGGAAGGTCTATGTTACTGTGAGTCGTTCGTATGTTCTATCATCCAGACCTCGCTCAAATGTACGGACTAGTACACTCTCATGGTATCGTACATGGAGATCTCACTGGCGTGCGTTCGTTTTCCACCATATAACCCTAATCTCCGGATCCCTACTTATAATCGTCATCATAGTCTAACATATTGATTGACGATAACAAACATGCATGTCTATGTGACTTTGGGCTGTCGAGCATAGTCAGTGAATATCAGGGCGCCTTTTCGACCCACTCGACAATCAGCGGAGCAATACGATGGGCCGACGCCACCCTGTTCATCGCTCAAGCTGCCCAGTCGGAAATGGAAGAACCCTTGGATGAGCGGCAAGAAATAATGCCAATGCTAACAGCAAAGAGTGATATATACTCGTTTGGCAGTGTCACTTTAGAGGTAAGTAAGTGTCCGCATCTAGGGTACCAGGTAATAATTTGAGGATTCTCAGATCCTTTCTGGCCGCATACCATATCACTACATCCGCGGCGATGCCCAAGTCATCTTTGAACTGGCCCAAGGTAGAAAGCCTCGTCGACCCAATGCTTCATTCATTACCGATTCTCAATGGAAATTCATCTCGACGAGGTGCTGGCATGATGTACCAGACCTTCGGCCCGATGCAGAAGAAGTAGTAAACACGATGCGGAGATTATTGCGTGTTAGTCTGGAGTTCCGTCGACACACAGGTGCTGGTGATGTATGGGACACAGAGTCGGGGGAAATGTCTCTTTGGGGCGAACCTAGTGATATTTTGAATTTAGCCCGCAGGCATAGTGAGCCTCTCTCGTTCTGATATCACATTCCGCGTTCAGCGTCTGGTGCGCCGTGGTGAAGAAGTATGAAGATCGGTGAAAGTACACAAGTAGTGTTTGTACGAATATGATTTCGAACTGCTATTTGAAATGGTTTTAACTCCCTATGAAGGCTTTTACATCGAACAAAGTAGGCATCCCCAGTGTGAGATGAAGCCCTTCAACTAGCCGTTGGCGCCATTTCGTCCAAATATAGAATATTTGTTCCCGTTTTGGACGAAATTAGTCGGCAGGCAAATTTGCAAGGTCACCGTTGTACTTTATGGAGACTCCATGGATTGGTGCTCCACCTCTACGCGACTCGGGTACTTATAAATTCAACCCTGCGTACCCTTTCCTTATTTCTCTCAACCCACACACTCTTTCATTGCTTCAGTTGGCATGTCCACTGTCTGGACTGTCCTCACGCTCGTTTTATCTATCTGCAGCCTCGTTAAATCCCGCTCATGGAGTTCACCGCACACATATCAAGGGATGCCTTCATATGCATATAGTGAAGAAGGATGGCCTCAGTGTATGTTACTCTTTCGTTTTATGTTCTCTTTCGCTAAACTTGACACTTTGCTACAGATTTCGAGGTCGTAGATTCCCTACCTAACGTGACTTGGACTTCCCCTCGCTCTTTTGCTGGTAGCATATCTACAGAAACGCCAGATATGCCCAACAACACGCTCTTTTTCTGGGGATTCGAAACGTTTAATGGTTCTATAACTTCGACGAACTCAAGTGATCCTTGGGTGGTATACCTTGCAGGAGGGCCAGGTTATTCATCCATGGCTTCGGCCCTTGTGGAGAACATCGGTCCAAACATCATGACTCCAAGTGGACTAGCCCGCAATGAATACAGTTGGCATAACTTCACTGATGTGGTATGTCGAAGTTGCGACCTCGAATTCAGAATCTCTAAATTACTCAATTCAAGTTCTTCGTCGACTCGCCTGTTGGTACCGGATATTCTACGTCAGGACTGGGAGGGGCGGCGGGAGACGAGGAGAGGGTTGCTTCAGATTTCGTACGTTTTTAATCGTTTTATCTTTTGAACCAATTGACATTAGATCAGCTAGCTTTCATTGAAAACCTCACGAAAGTGTTTCCTGGGCTTCGCACGCGACCACTTTACCTCTTGGGCGAATCTTATGCAGGACGCTTCATACCTTACATTCTCAAGGCCTATTTCGGACTCGATGCATCTCGCCGTAGTGTGCAATTCCGCAAAGCTGGCTGCTCCTCCCCTGCCTTGCTGGACGCCTCTGTTTTCGAGAACATCCCGATTTTGCAAGTGGTGGAGACGTACCCTCAGTTGATTGGGTATGACACAAGCTTCTATGACTACATCCGCGAGCAGAATCATCTGTGCGGGTATGACTTGAATCTCACCTATCCGCAACTGGGAGGCAAGTTCCCTTCAGTCGAAGTGAAGTATGGGAGCATCGGAGATCGGGTGCAAGGACTGAGTCGAAGGGACTCGAACTTGATCGGAGGTAGCAACCGGAATGTGCCACCTAAGAATTTCAACTCGCCGTGGAGTAAGCGGGCTAAGTCGCAATCCCGTCGCCAAAGTGACTCACCTAGCTTCAACACAACGCTGACAGAGAAAATCAACGACTATTATGGGTGCGATATCAGAGATATGGTGTTTGAATACACGCTAAATTACACTTACCCGTGGTGTGAGTTCATTTTAAATGTTTCATAAATGCTCAGCTGATAATGCGTCTTACATTGTGTATAGCAGAACTCAAGGATGCAAGCTACTTTGATATCACCGACGTTCCATACGTAGAAAGTCCTCGGGCAGGGTTTGTGCGACCCCAGCACTGGATGAATGGTATGTAGGTCCATACAGGCTACGGACCGCCTCTCAAAATCTCCTTCATTCGGTAGATAATACTACACGCAATGCTATCCACGCTCCTCATAACAAATTCTGGGACTCGTACATACGTTATGAGTGGGGAAATCCTGAGGGCATTGACTCGAGCTCTCCGTGAGTATTATTCTCCACTACTCTCATGCACAACAAAATCGAGAATGAACCCTAGATCCATTGATTTCATGGATGAGCTTATGGCCAATGCAACAGCGGAGAATATCGGGATTTTGTGGTTTTCTGGAAACGATGATGCACTTAGTGCACATTTCAGCTTGGAAGTCGCAATACAGGTACGCCATACATGCCATCCCCATTTTTATGAAGCTTACCTGCGTACTACGTTTCCTGAATACAGAACACCACCTGGGATGGCATACAAGGGTTTACACGACGTCCAAACACCACCTGGTACGACGACAATGGGATACCTAGTGGAATCGTCCATGAAGAACGAGGGCTCATGTATGCGCTGGTTTATGGGGCAGGCCACCAAATCAATACCGTCCATCCTGAGCGTGTTTTTGCGTTCATTCGAGACTTCTTCGTTGGCGATATGTATACCGGACTAGTCAATGCCACTGTTAAGGACACAACTACGTCCAATGACCCAGGAGCTTTACCAGATGGTGTTGTTCCAGGTCAACGAAAGATATACTATGGATCGAAAACTGTTACCTGGCCCGAAGCCACTATTACTGCATTTAATAACCACATTCTCAGCACAATGTTGGACTAGACCAACAAATAGAATTAGATGAACCGTACTCTAGAGTCTGACTGTTACATACTACTTTACTTTGTAATGTACATACCTGAACCTACTTATTGGACCGGGACATACTATCAAGTAGAACGGCTCACACAATACTTATTGATGCTTTCACAACGCATTTATGTAAAATTCTTCACATGTACAATGCGAATTTCTTCTCAGTCTCGTGCCATTCAGTCCCTGTTATTTCTCTTCATCCTCTCCGGTCTTTGAAACATTAGATACTGCATTTCGTACACTACTGATCTACCACTGTCATCCATTCAACTTGAGCAATGCAATCGCAGTCTCCCTGGTGAATTTTCTCAGCTCTTCTTCCGTCAACTCATCCTCGAGCTCATCCAGGAATACTTTTCCGTCCTCCATAGTTTCAAACGGATAATCAATCGAATACATTATCCTCTCTAATCCAATCTCCTCTTTGTGATACTCAAGCAATGCAGGGGAAAACGAACCCGATGACGTGGTCCAGATGTTGGTCTCGAAATACGACGAGACATTGCGGAGCATGGGCATCCCAAGGACTTTTTGACGTGCGATTTCTATACATAACCGGTTCGAAAAGTTGAGTTCCAAAGGGATAAGCTTATTAGCTTGAAAGCCCACCTTTATCTATACGGTCCAAGTCAGAGGGAATTCGTTCTCCCATATGGCCTACAATGATTTTCAAGGAAGGGAAACGACTGAGATATGGTGAGCTCGAACCAAAGCACAAAGATACGTCGCATGTACTCACTCGAACACTCCATTCGTGCACAATCCCAAAATATGGTTCGATAATGTTACAGCAAACTCTTGTCCAGCGCCCCTCAACCACGGAGCTTGGGTATATAACAATGTGGAAATGGGCGCGACGTTTATTCTGGGATGGAAGTAGACTGGAACGTCAAGCTCAATGACCGTAGACCAGAATATATCGTATTCCGGTTGGTCGTAAAAGAGGAGGGTGTCTGTGAGGAGGGGGATGTTCGCCATTAGCAAATTTGTATCTGGCCAATCAACTTGGGCAAACTCACCATTGTTCGTTCCACTCTGCTGATAATCATTCACCAGTGCACCAAGGAATCCTAGTTCCTCTACCGTCCTTCTCAATTCTGCTGCCGCTGCGGTTGCATTATGCATTGACAGGGCAGCGAATGCTCCGAATCTACCGGTACTATTTCCTGCTGAGGGGTCAGATATCTGGGCCGCCAACTCATTGTTAATGTGAACTGCCGTAGATTCAGCTGTGGAAGGATCCGATATGCCTTGAATGCAAGGTGAAGCACAGGAGAGAACCATCTGATCGTTCAAGATTGTTATTGCGTCCATCACCGAAAAACAGGGGAAAACTCACAAAATCCACTTGCGTGGCGTCCATATGGGCAAGGCGTTGATTGTGTATATCAAGAAGATTGGCATTGAGTTCAGCACTTGTTTGACCTTGAGAGAGTTGGTTTATGATCACAATAGGCCAATACCATTTCAGAAGAAACTCTAAGTACTCACCTAGTGGCGGAGCTGCAAGACTAGCACTAATGATTCGTCTTCTTTCACAACGATACGAATCAGCACTTACCTTACGCCCAACTCGGGGACCGACCATGCCTCCTCCAACGCGATGGAACCATTTCCTGTATCATACCAGTGTATTGTGCGGGCCTCAGCATGTTGGTTGTTAAAGAGCAGTATGCTGAACACAGCCGCTATAAACGCAACTTGAAGTGGTGGCATAAGACAAATGGCACTACAGGCAAGGAATTGGGGAACTAGGAACTGGTTGAAAATACATTTTATATCACCGTAAGGCAGGCAAGGCGAGACACTACGACTACTACGGAGGCTAAAGAACTAGTAGTTTCATTCAACAGATGGAACCTTGACACTCGGCCGATGTACCCTTGCTAGCATACTCGACACCTATCCCCGCCTGTACTTAAGATAGGTGTCAATTTGAATCGGCCGCGGGAAGGAAGCACAAAAATGGGTCACTAGCAGGTCAATCGTTGAGCTTAAGTAGTTTAATTGCCGCTCCTCTTTTCAAGTTCAACAGTTCTTCTGGCGTCAGCACCTCATCCAGCCCATTCACCCAAGTCGCCCCGGAAGGTATATCCACGAACGGATAGTCAATAGAAAATAATATCCTATCCAATCCAATTTCCTGAATGTGAAATTGGAGGAGAGTAGTAGCGAAGTTGCCGGAAGTGGTTTCGTAAAGATTGGTGTGGAAATACGTCGAGACGTTGCGGAGCATTGGCATCCCGAGAGGTACCTGGCGGAGGAGCTCTAAAGACGATATGAGTTTATTAGTTTGAATACACATTAAAATGTCTAGCCCAAATCTAGAGACGAGAGATCGTAACAACAGATCAACTTACGCGTGTCAATACGAACAAGGTCTGACGGAATTCGCTCTCCAAGATGGCCTACAATGATTTTGAGATCAGGAAAACGACTGTCAAGGTCATAAATTAGGAGACTCGACGAGAATGAGAAGCTTACTCGAATACCCCATTGGTACATAGCCCAAGGATATGGTTCGATAAAGTGACGGCAAACTCTTGTCCTGGGCCTAGAAGCCACGGTGCATGTCCGTAGAGCAAGGTCGAAATAGGTTCAACGTTTGTACGCGGGTGAAAATAAACCGGCACATCAAGTTCAGTCACCATTTGCCAGAAGATATCAAAGTCGGGCTGATCGTAGTAAATCAAAGTATCTGGAAGACTTTTTCAGTTGTGTTTTCCAGAGAAGAGGAGACTGAACGTCAAAACATGGAATGCTCGCCATTATTTTCTCCACTTTGTTGATAATCGTTGACAAGCCCTCCGAGGAAACCCAGCTCTTCGACCGTCCTCTTGAGCTCCGCAGCTGCTTCAGATGCATTGTGCATTGATAGGGCAGCAAACGCTCCGAAACGAAGCGTGTTATTAGAGATTTGAGCAGCGAGCTGATTGTTCGCATTGATGGCCATTGCATTAGCAACAGTGGGGTCGGAAATGCCCTGAATGCAAGGAGAGGCACAGGATAGGACCATCTGACGAAGAAACATAAGTGAATTAGTTGCACTATCTTAAACGATTGTCAATAGGGAGGTGGGAGATATAAACAACAGTTGAAAATCAAAGAAAAGTAGAAGCGTACAAAGTCAATACCATTTTGATCCATCTGTGTAAGCCGCTGATTGTGGATATCAAGAAGGTTAGCTCTGAGTGTCCCGGTGTCACTACACCCAATATTGTCAGCGTATCTAGTGATACCAAGCCAAAAAACTTACGTCGTAAGTTCGGGGATTGTCCACGCTTCCTCGAAAACTATCGTCCCGTTCCCTGTATCGTTCCATACACGAGCATATACAAAGGAGGAAACAACGAAGGCCACAATGAACAAGTGGAATAACTTAGCCATAATAATCGTCCCACACACATAATGTCATGGATTTATATCCTTGAAGAAGGGCGAGAAGCCGCTAGTTTTAGATACAGATCACATTCAAGCCTGTTGGCTCATCTGAAGCATCCATATTCACTCAATATCTTCACTCGACGTTCCTTTCGCTTGAGAAAAGAAAAAAGGGAGGTTTCACTTGCATCCAATTGGGTTTATTCCTGGTCTAACTGCCATACCAGTTTTATTTTCAGGGACAGATTTATGTATAGATTACACTCACGAAAGCCACATGAACCTGTAAATAGATGGCTTTATTCATGCTTTTCACAATCAAGAAGATGGCAGACAACGCGCTTTAAAAAATATACGGTTCCACTGCATTTCTCATCAATCAACGTTCAGATAATGAAGAAATAACCCACGTACAATCACAATCGTCATCGAAATCAAATTTTTCCAACCGTCGATCGAGATGTCCAATTCCGAAATCGTCCGGCACATCTGCAAGGTCTTTCCACGGGCCCCAGCACCCAAGGTCTTGGTCTACATCAACAAAGCAACCGATTGGAGGGGATATCGGGACTGGTGCGCCTTCCATACCAAACACGCCACCTCCGCGATGATGCTCATAACCTAAATGCAGCTCTGTTTTGACTTCGAAATCTCCTTTGACTCGTGCCTCGCTCTCGATCAAAATTTTCGCCTTCAAGTCCGTTAGTGTAGGAGGAATATAATGAACTTTTCTTTTGGTGGCAGTACTCGGGAGAATTATCGCTTTCTGGGGAACTGCAACCGGATGACATGTTTTTTGTACTTCTGCCGCCGACGAGAATAAATCAATCCGATATACCTTGAGTGTATTATCACTGCATGTGAGATAAACGTTTGTTGACGTCCAAGTGAGTGTGAAAGGAAAGCTTGATACTGCGATTGAACTCTTTTGACCCAGATCAAGCCGTGTTCGATGTATCAAACGAGGTGGGCTCCTCGTTGTCTTGCTTTCAGAAAGTCGGTAGGTTAGAACCAGCAAAGCGACTTTGATTCCTATTGCATCATCCACTTTTTCAGCTGGCTTGCGTTGGCCTTCGAAGGCAGCAATAAAAAGGTACTGTCCACAGTTTGAGAAGTGACATTTTACTGATATATGAGCACCTATCAAGGAGTAAGTAATTAAATGGCTCAACAGTAACAATACGGATATTGAAACTTACTATTAGAAGTTGTCAGCCGCAGTTTTCTCATGAAGTACGACTGGCATGAAAAGTCTGCGAACAAAACATCGCCTCTACCGATTGGCCACACAATCAATGACTTGAAGGGATGAATAGCAGGCGGAGAATCATAAAGGGCAATAGGGAGTTCCTGAGTGAAATGGAAAAGTTTTGCAGGCAGCAAAGGGGGTTCATCGGAGGACCGGATCAAAAATACTGATATTGAAGCTTGAAGTTCAGGTCGTGTCTTGAAAAGAGCAGTCGGTCCATAGGCATAGTACATGTAAGCGTCTTCATCGTCTTCATCTTCATCATCATACCATCTGCCGTAACCGGCTACTTGCGGATCAAACTCTATTTCCTCATCCAAGGACTCGTCACGAGCACCGACGGGCTGAGGCTCATTTTCCTGTTCGGATGTTTCTGAGTCTGAGGATAATTCGGATGAACTATCAGCTTCATTGGGATCCCCCATAGGGCCAGACCAAGGCGTAATCCTGTCCTCTTCGAATTCGACTCCCTCAGGTACGTCCGTGTCACCTTCACTCCAGGATTCATAGGCATCATTAAGTTCCGAGTCATCAGACGATGTCCAGAGAGAGCTTGAACTCCGATTTCCTGGAGAAAATATCGAACTGGAAGAGTCGTCATCTAATGAAACCATTTCTTCCATTGCATTAAAATCAACACCGAGGTTGGCCACTGCGTCGTCGGACACGCCCGTCTTCCTGATATCCTCCTGTTTGACTCGACGTCTACTGGCGAACACAGCGTAAGGTCCACGTACAGCAAACTCTTCCACATACGTAGGATAACGATCTCCGGACAAAATATGGCAGAGAGACACGTAATACTTATCGTTCTTCAGTTCGTAGAGCTGGGTGCCGATGCGCATGTATTGACAGTCGAGGGTGAATGCTACGAGTGGAGCACGTCCGACCCGTTTTCGGTTGGAGGTCACCGTCAGAGGAGTAGTGTAAACCGGCCAAGATGACTCGGATTCTAAAACTGAGATCATCTGAGTGTTCTCTAAAACTATGTTGTCGGTACGAGTCGAGCATACCGACCAATGTTCGCATGTAAAGGTGAGTGTACCAGACGAAGCATCACTCGCACTGTAGGAAGCTTTAGTATCCTTGATCGACGGGCGAACGATCTGAAAGAAAACGCACTTCAATCTAAGTATTTTCATCTTGTCTCCTTCTTGGGTTATTCCTTCAAATGATGGCCCAGGTTCTGTGGTGACAATTCCTTCCCTCTGAAAACTAAAGCTGCGATATCGACCTTGTAACCTGGACAAGAAATTACGAGGTCCTAGAGCGCCCCACCAACATCGGTCGATCTCGCCTGCGCAACGAGCGAAGAGACATCCGCGCTTTTCACAATTGGCGCACGAAAGAAAATGTCTCCAATCATGAATGAATCGGCGGTATGATGCCCACAGACGACGCTCATTCGTAGCTTCAATTCCGTTAATGAGCCATAGAGGGAAGACTCTGACAAGGAATCGAATTCTTGTGCAATCATCGCACTCACACCCGTTTGACTGACGAAATATTGTGAAACGATTTTCCAACCATAAGCTTTGAATCTGAACAAAGGTTTGGAAATTGGAGGATGTGATGAAGCTGACGATGGCGTTTCGAGTCACCTCGTCTCCTAGAACTTCGTCGAAATGCTTGTCCCAGTATTTTGCAGCATAGAGGAGGAATGAATGTTCTTTGACGGCGTTGCCGTTCGAGTCTAACCAAAGTTCATCTTCATGACGAAGAGTCAAGGAGTATCGTTGTTGACGGAGATATGCGAGACAGGCTCGAGCGGATATCTCAGGGCTAACCACGAGGCCAGATGAAAATTCTGGGAAAACATTTCCGCCGTACTTGCGAAGAAAGTCCCGGACGGTAGAGTGAAAAAGTCGACAGGTGTAGTCCTCTGATTCTGCAACGGGGTATATCTGGATTAAAGGGGCAAACAGTTTGCGTAGATGGGGTTCGAACGGAATATGTCTTGAATTGAGGGATGTTGAGATATCTATGGACAATATTCCAATAGCTTCTCGTAGTTCCGACATCCGCAAAGGACGTCTCGCAAATGCGATCAACGAGAACACTTTGCTAGAAAATGATAAGTGGGCAATAATTGTATAAAAGAATGAAGGCTACGTACCAAACCAAAGACCGCTGATTTACTTCGATTCGTCCAAAGATCCGGCGATAATACTCGTCTAATGTCGATGGTAAGCCATCCTCCAAGAGCCTTGTCACTTCTTCAGGACTGCTCGCTTCCTCACGGAGAGTATTGATCATTAAATTGACCCAAAGAAAGTTACTCTCGCCTCGTCTCTGTAGTTTCTCCAGAAGGAAAGATTTTGCCTGTTCCGATGCAATAAGATCCTCGAGTTCGGACGAAAGACTTGCCAGGAATATGCTGACGTCTTCCTTCATAGGTTCGTGGAAATTGCATATAGTGAATTTCTCCATCTTCGCTCTGATTGACGACCGGTCTTGGCTACTGAACCACAGCCGAACAATGCGCGGATGTGCCTTGGACATACCAACAAGGAAATCAATCACTCTGCATGCTTCTGACCACCTGTCTTTCACGCATTCCTCGTCTAGCCCGTCTAATAACAGATAAACTGTCTGGAATTGTGGCAGAAGCATATCAATACAAGCAGACAGACTATCGAACGTACGGGCCCCCTGAGACATCAAGTAAAGTTTGTCGGATATCTTGTGACGGTAAGTCAGGTAGGAGTTGGTGATGAGCTGAGCTGCGAGTAACCGAAGTGTCTCAACAGCCGTGTAAGGCGCGTCGAATTGGTAGAAAAGGTAAGCGCAAGTAACAGAAGGGATATCCATGAGTCTCCGGATGACCTGCGAGCACAGGACAGATTTTCCCGTACCAGGAGGAGCATGACACCAAATGATTGAAGGAGAACTGGCGCCCTGCTCCCAGTCGCGATAGTCAGTATTGTCAGTAAGCCAGGCGCACGTTCCGGTAGAATGACGACGGAGATTCATATCATGCCGACTTTGATTTGATTCAATGGCCTCCCGGGAGTCGAGCCAGGAAGAAATGGAGTAGTATCGCTCATCTGTGAATGACTATTAAGGACTTTTGAAGTTAAAGAACGCTAGTTGATACGTACTGTATCGGTCATCTTGATACATATCTCGGAATTCACGCTGAGCTTGTCGTTCTACACGTGCTTCCAATCGTTCTATGCCAGCCTCAACACGTTCGCGTCTTGCATCTTCCTGCTCGCCTCTAGCACGTCTAGCTTCTATAATCGGAACAAGCTTGTCAATGTTGTCGACGTTTGTCTCAATCTCCTGGATGCTCTCGTCGAGTTTCTTCGTTGAAAATGAGACGGCTACGCGTAAAAATGATTTGATGCCTAAGTGTGCGCTCTGATCAATAGACGTAGCGGCAAGGTTTGGTATACCACTTGCCGTATTGATCACATTCCCGGTCGATTCGCGACCAGAAGCGAAAGATTTCAACGTAAGTCTTGCACAGAAGATCTTGCAGGATGGTTGAATCGCCGTAGAGATCTTCGTATTCGGAAATGCGCTGTAACATCACTGTGAGTGCACGTAATTGGCTCTTGATTGTGTCAAAGAGGGTGGCACACCGGTCGATACCCTGTCTTTTAAGGTCAAGGGCATAAGCAGGCTGATATAGTGGAAACTTGCCTCGATGATCACTTTTATTGCACCCCACACGATAGCGGCTGGCATCGAGGAGGAAACTGTAGCATCTATCAGTATAGCGGTTTACTATCAAAGGAAATCGAGCGCACCAAGCGAATCAACCACCATGAAATAGTCCTTCAGAGCAGTGATAACCGGTGCCACAACTTTTCTCAGTATCTTTCTCGACGAGCGTTGAGACGCTCTCTCTTCAGCTTCAGCGATTATTTCGTTCAGAGACTCTGGGGTGACAGGAGATTCAGCATTATAACAGCTGAGCAGAAACTTGCTTTTCCTCTTGTGTGAAGGAAGGGTTTGAAGATACTGGTCCAGCGCTCGCTGAAAGGCAGAAGGAGGAGTCATGGACATTGCGAAGTTGTCCAAGCCGAGGTCCATTTCCTATCGATACCATTTGTACTGAATACATAGCCTTGTCTCTACAGGTTCTGGTTTCCACTGAGTCAGAACAATGAAATATAAAGATTGTTGACAGATACGAACATGTCGGCGCTGCATACTGGTTTGTACCGCGTGCCTTGAAGTTCAATACCGAAGAGGATACCAACATAAGTACTGAATTTCTGTACCAAAACGAACTTCAACATGGCCTCGCAAGAAGGGGAAGATCGAACAACGGCTCCAGAGAAGCGTATAGCTCGTTATGATCAATAGTGAGTAGATAAAGGATTCAAGGAACGTTACTAAGCGTGAACAAGTTTTGATTTGTAGATCCTTTCTTTACTCTCAACGTCCGTTCGACTTATAAATGTTGCAGGCGCACTTTTTCAACTACTCTCAAAAAAACAACAAAATTAGCACCCAAAACCCAAAAAAAACATGTTCTGCTTGTCCGACGGATTATTGATTCCAGAGGTCGACATGCAGCTACTGAAGTTGATATAAAGAGCCCGGCACTGGCAGAAGTGCTGAGGGAAATCAACAGAGGAGTTGGTGGACTGACGTTGAATAGAAATCCCCCTGTTGTGCGTAACACTTATAACTGTGTTTTCGTTTGTGCTACTGAGGATTCACACAGGCTGACCCAAAATTGTTTTTCTATTCGCGGGTTGGTATCCAAGATAGACTAGACGCAGAGAACGCCAAGGATGTCCTGGATGAGGGTTTTGTCGCAGACCTCGAAGCGGCCATGCAATACATCGCAGAGGATCACTCACAGAACCTTATTGAGTACAATTCGATGACCTCCGAGCAGGAAATCACATATGAACTTCTATGGGCCCTTATACCTCCAAACACGCTTGCGTATCATTATCATCAATACACTGAGCAGCCTCAGATTCTTCTTGCCAAAGAGGTCAACTATTACTACCCCACGAACCGACCTTATTATGCTGATGTCGTCTGCGACATTATTAGCAATGACGGAAATTTCTTTGGACTTGCGCAAGTCACTCTCGAAGTCGAAACTTTTACCGGGGCTCGAGTAATACAGGATCTGCCTGTGTTCCCACTTTCTTTTCACAAAGACGCGTCAGAGCTCCGACAACATGCATTGAAGCGAGGAAGAAAATTCGTATCTATGAACGACTATACATATCATGAAATCAGTGGTCCCGTCATCCAGGAGCGGATTACCCAACAGGAAGAAGTCAAGTGGTATAAGATCAACGTACGTTATGTACCTATTCTCCGGTCAACTCATCTCAACTGAATGACAAAACATTTAGTCTTATGGCCGAGTGATGATAGATCCTGTTGCATTTCGCCGCTTCGAGCCTAATCGCAAGTTTAACTCCTCTGTTTATCGGCGACTTGATCGTTCTGTTATCACTGATGAACATTTCATGATCTGCAATCCCGTAGTGTACGGTTTTTGTTTCGGAATCAAGAAGTGGGGTATGTACACCGTTCTCCGACTACCAACAAACCTGGTTAACACATCCACACCCAAATTTCAAGGTGGTTTTGCTATGGACCGTTTACAAGACATCGAATGGTCTGACGATCTCTTCAATTTCCTCGTTCTCGGACAAAAACAAAAGATGCTCATCTCTGCCCTTGTTCGACAACACGTCACCGACGATAACCAATTCGATGACTTCGTTCAAGGCAAAGGCAAAGGTCTGGTAGGGTTGTTATCTGGACGGCCGGGATGCGGAAAGACCTTGACCGCTGAAGCCATAGCGGAAAAAACACATCGAGCATTGTATGTTGTTAGCGCTGGCGAGCTTGGAACTCACCCCAAAGAAGTCGACGAGCGACTTACTTCGATACTTCAACTTGCTCAAACGTGGCATGCAGTGTTGTTGCTTGATGAAGCAGAGGTGTTCCTACAGCGGAGAGACTTCACTGACCTTGAAAGAAATGCCCTCGTTTCGATCTTTCTGCGGCAATTGGAGTATTATCACGGTGTCCTTATACTGACTACGAATATGATCAATCACATCGACCCCGCGTTTGAAAGTATGTGATCCTTCAAGTCGAATTATCCACACATTCTGAACTTATATGTGCGGATCTGCTTAGGTCGAATCCATTTCTCCATACAATATCCCGATCTCGACTTCGACGCACGAAAACTTATCTGGAAAACATTTTTCACCAAAGTCATGGACCAATCGAATTTCATCAGCCCGGAGGATTTGGATCGTCTTGCAGGCTATCAACTTAATGGACGCCAGGTATGTGCCTGTGAAAGTAGGGAATCTTCGCTAATATCACCAAATGGGAAACACAGATCAAGAACATGGTCGGTAGCGCACAGGCCATTGCATTGGACAGAAATGCTCCGTTGACTGTGGAGCACGTAGACACTGTCTTAGACGTGGTAAACAGCTGGAATTCTGAAAGCTCTCTGTCTTCGGAACGCCTGTTGGATGTTGGGCCAAGTCAGTCTAAGGAGGATGGACAAATTGAAGAAGATCTCTTATTCTAGACTTGCATGTATTACAGTATAAGCTCAGGACTTGTAGGATTGTGATATACGTTTTGAACACCCACGAAACACTGAATCACGCAGCACTACAAAATGGAATATCTTCTAGCGCCTGTTAAGCGTCTTAACGTTATGCTTCCATGAATTTTCGCATAGTCTTTCGGAACTCTCTTAGTTTAGAGCTCAATCGAATTCTCTATATCGACCGAGCCTTTGTGGTTGTTAACAAACCTCCAAACTTTGTCACGCAGTACCCTGGTGATGGTCAGACAGACGCGGTTGCTGAATTGGTTGGCAAAAGTAGAACCATGTTTTCTAAGCCCATACATCCTCACAAGCACTACTGACTCGATGATTTGATCAAATTCATAGTCCCTTCATGTCCAAGCTCAACCAAGCTCTATCCAGTACATCGTTTAGACAAAGTGATTTCCCAGTTCTGCTCTCATGTTCCTCTAAATTTCCTGAAACACCAAGTGCTTTGGTTTTGAAGGGAACAACAGGATGCCTAGTCTTTGCACGCTCTCCTGACCATGCTCACGCATTCTCTCGTCAACTTCAACAGCACACGGTGCACAAGACTTATCATGCTTTGGTCAATACGTCTAATAGTCCAACTCTGACTATGAAGATGGGTTCGGGGAGTATACGTGTTGGGATGACGTTGAAGGACGGCCGACCACACCTATCGCAATCCAAGTCGGCACGAGAGACATCGACAGATTGGCAGGTCATCGGGTGGTCAGTAAGTTTTGTGTCCTCTATCTTCTAATACTCGCATTCTTGATAACGCGTCGACCTACAGGACGATATAGCGCTTGTAAAGCTTCATCTGCGCACAGGCATGAAGCATCAGCTCCGTGTTCATATGTCTGATGTACTGCAAGGTCTGGCCAGTCCTTCTCATGAAATTATCTTAGCTGAATTTCGCCTCTGTAGCTCCCATTCTCGGTGACATTCAACATACCGGTACACGACCATGTACAGTTCCTGTCCCGAATGATCGTCTTTTCCTCCACGCATCTGAAATATCCTTTCACGTATGTTCATGCGTACGTACCCAGATTTGCCTAATTTCTGATACTTCTTTTTTCCAAATAGCGATATAGGCGGACGGGCAAGCAAAAGCGAGTGGACCTTACCGTGAGAGCACCGCTCCCGCTGGACTACATGGATCTGTGTATCCGTAACAAGATCGAAGTACCTTCGAATTTAGGAGAAGGGGGCTTATTCATTGACAGCCAGCCCATGCAAGAGGTTAAGGATCTCGATGGTTTCTGGGCGTGCCGTCAAGACACAATACCATGAACACAGAATAGATGCCAGGGATCTCTACTTGATACTCCCAAAATTGGGATCGACGTCGCATGAATTCTGCAACGCTGTAATTCTAGTGACTGGATCGAATTTTCGAACTCGCCGAAAGACCGGAACCCCAATCATAACCGCATTGGCGTTTCACCGACATTCACAACTGCGCGAGGCTGCGGTGATCAAAGCGGCCGGCGGCTGTTGCTGGGCGCTACTCCAGCTCCACTCATTTTCAGTACAAATAGTCGGGTTTCTGTTTCATTCCTCTTACCTTTTTGTTTACACCCTCGCCTTCGCTCAATTTCTTGGACTTGCACCATGAAATTCACCAGCACAATCCTCGCCGGTCTTTTCCTTTTATTAGGTCCCGTGGCCATTCTCGCCCAAGACAGTTCATCTTCTACCGATACTGCTGCAGCGGAGTCATCAGCCCTATCCGCAGCATCGAGCGTTGTATCTGCTGACGCCGGCTCAGTCACGGTCATTGATGGGTGAGTGCACTGTTAAACCAACAATTATGACATCTCGCCTTACAACTTTTCCAGGTTTACAATTACCATTCCTTCTGGTATCTCTATCCCTTCGATTCCCAGCGCCGTCCTTTCCGATACCTCTCTCATCGCGTCTATCGCGTCTTCCATCACCGCGACATTGACGGGGTCGTTGGCTTCTGAGGCTTCTTCCGTCCTCAACGAAATCACCGGGGGCAGCGCGTCAAGCACAGCTACCTCTACCGGAACTAGTGCCACAACCACTGGCAGTGGATCTAGTGTAGCTAGTGCGAGTTCTACAAGTGCTTCCAACGGGGCGATGAGTCTGGAAGGCGGATTTATTGGCTTGATTGGATCTGTCGGAGCAGGATTGCTTGCGGGCATGTGGATCCTTTGAGGTGGCGGGCATGGGTAGGATGAGGTTATACATATTCTCTTTCTGTGATGTGTCCCCTGCTTTTTTTGGGACGGGATCACAATGGACTCTTTCGTTACATCATTTAGAAAGCAGTGTCCGCAGTATTTGTAGCAATCTGCAATCGATCAACTCACCCGCCCACGAGGGCGGCGAGATGGCCGAGCGGTCTAAGGCGCTAGAATCAGGCATTTGAATCTAGTCATTCGTGGCGTGGGTTCGAATCCCACTCTCGTCATACATATATCAGTTCTTTCTTTTTCTTGCTTCACGATTTCCCGAACTCACCCTCAATGATTGCGGCCTGAATTAAGTCTCAACTTTCAACACATGATTCCCGTAAGCCTTGGTCCAGTAATTTCTTATGCAAGTAAAAAATTCTTGAATCGGTCGATGCGACAGATGCTCGCTGAGTCCAGTATGTAAGTGACCGCAGAACCTACTTCATACTTAGACAGTTCTGTTCGGAGGCTGTTGACTGGACGAGCTCGTCCACTAAATCTTCACAGCTTGCTTACATTCATGAACAATCCCTACAAGACAGATAATTGGGATTGAAACTGATTTCCGTCGAGAATCGACATTATCCCCGCAGCCACTCAATTTTTGCCGTGCTCAACCTGCTTGACGTTTGTGTGGCTCTTCTCATAAAGGACTAATGAGTTCAATATGAGGGTTAACAAATGTCGATAGGAAACCGCTGAAACTGAGTCTACTTCCAATACTAAATTAATCTATGAGGCGGCCCACCATCCATTCCACTATATTACTCATGTACGTGGTTCTCGAAATCTCAAAATACAGTACTATGTAGTATTATGTTTATGATTAAGTAGATAAACAGAAATACACTAGAGGTTAAGAAAAAAACTTGAGTGACACAAGAACTCGATGCTAGTCCTTATGTATACAATGTAACTCTCGAGGAGTCACAGACGAAAACCATCACCCATCGTCGCTATCATCGTCACCGCCACCTCCGGAGTTTGATAGCCCTTGGCTGTCTCGATTATTGCCAGTATTTGCATTGTTCTTCGTCATGCCGAACAACTGCGACCCATGGTGAAGATCAAGAGCACTTGCAAAAAGGAATGAACCTACAAACTTGATATTCTTCACGCTAAGCTTATTTAGCTTATTACCTGTCCCCTCTCCGAGAGCAGCTTCAGCAAGACCTATATATAAACATAACCATCCTCAACTCTGATTCGTTGAGAGGAGACGCTGCAGAAATACGGACCAACTTTTACGTCCTGGAGTTGTAGCATGCGCTCTTCGATGGTATTTCGTACAATCAAACGCTTCACGAACACAGGCTTTTCCTGCCCGATGCGGTGGGCACGGTCATAGGCCTGAGATTCAGCGGCATAATTCCACGAAAGGTCCATGCTACATAAGTCAAAAGATATTAACCACATGGGATCGGAAAAAAATACATACACTCACTTGACGATCCGGTTGGCAGCTACCAGGTTCAATCTGAGAAGGAGTTTGAAAATTGAAAGGTCTGTCCTATAAGTAAGACTTGCCCCACGCCACCCGATTTGGTGCTGATCAGTATGACCTTTGGTCCGTCAGGCTTCCTGAACTGCACCAATGTACGATCTCTTGATGTTCGGTCCATTTTGCCATCAAAACGCAAGCTGCGGATACCATATCGGGAGAAGAGAATTTCAATAAGATCGAGCATAGAGGTCCCTATGTAGAACATGAAAATCCAACGAGCAGACACGAAGAACGAAATCACATACACTGAGAGTAGCAAATAGTTTTGTCACCAATCGCCTCCCATTTCTTAATGTATTCAAGTAATTGAACCATCTTGATGCTGGGTTCCATGTCATCGTCCCCTTTTGACCAGGTAGCGACAAGGGCTTCTGGGAGACCTCCCTCTGATTCTGTATCCTTCCTTTTTTCTCCACCATTTGTGGACTGATGTGCCTTACGCTTATGATTTGAGGACTGGCCAGGTTTAATAGGACTAGAGAAAATCGGCTGGGCGATATCGTCCATTGTGAGGTCTAGGATATCGTCATCCTGTTGTCAAAAATGAAGTCAGGTATGATTCATGCTAGAGGAGAACCGGCCTACATGATCGGTGTTTCTCTCCCCAGTCTTATGCCTTTTCGTTGGACGCATGATGTCTGCGAGATCGGGTAAATCGTCGTCCGAGTCATCCAGACCTTTTAGCTCGAATGTTTTGTGTAACTTTACAGAAAGTTCATCATCGGAGCCCTCGTCCTCGGATGACCCGTAGGCGACCGCCTTCTTCTTTGGAAAAGAAGGAAGACGGTGAGACGAAGAAGTGTTTCGACGACGACGACGTTCCGAGTCGGCATACTTGCTGAGCTCCTCGTCCGTCGGCTCGAATGCAATAGCTTTGAAGATTTTCTCCGGCCCCATATCAAGAATAGTCTTGCATGTCGGACCTGAGCGCACAGATAATCAGTCTGGTTCAAGAATGAAGAAAATAGAATCACATCTCACATTTTCGATGGCCTTTAGCGTTGGCTTCCTCAAACTTCCTCTCGGCCTCCAGATTTTCTCTTTCTGTGCCTTCACCGCTAAAGTGGAAGGGCAAATGCTGTGAGGTCGTAGACATTTTTCGAAACCATTTCAACACCTACAAGATTCCATTATGCTCCATTGGAGAGTTTCGAATGTCCAAGACACAGTCTGCGGATATCGTTTAGGTTATCTGTTTTAAACAAACGGTTGAGAACTGACCCAAACAGATTTCGTGTCCGCAAGAAAGAATCCTTCCTTTTGCAGGAGCGAAAACTACACATTAATGAGTAGGTCGAAATATAGAAGAGCATGTATTTATGCATACTTTCTTCACATACGGGACACGAAGCAGTGTCTGGAGCCTCGTCATCATAATCCAACAGTTCGTTCGCACGTGCACGGAGAAGGAACCTTCGCGCGTGCACAGATGAGAAATATCGAGAAGAAAGTTCGCCGAACAACCTACTGGCGTATGATCTAATCATTATCGAAGGTATTGCGGATGAGTTCAAATGATAGTCAACAATGAGAATCAACCTACACCCTCAACCCAAGGTCTCCCCTTCGCTTTGATCGCTCTGGCTCTCTCTTTCTCTGCCTCACCACCCATCAAAGCAGTAGGATCGTCAAAGTTCTCCGTTTGAGATAAAATAAGATAAGGATGGCAACATAGTTGCCGGAGACGTAATATCATCACCTTCGAACACTATGTGTTAAGGCAGTTTATAGACAGAAAATCGAGGACTCACAAGTACGTATGTGTGGCTATGAAGATTATAGGATCATCAGTCGCGGTGAGGGTGTATTATTCAAGATGCAGGATCATCTTACTTCTTCACAAGTGTCCTTTCTTTAATGAATTTATTCAGACGAATTTTAGATTGTTTTTCGAACGAGTCGTAGCACTGGTCACCAATGAGAATCTTAACCGGAGAAAAATCACGAGGTACTTACTTCTCTTTCGTCGACGGAAAAATCCAACTTAACGAGCTGTATCTCCTTTGGAGGTAACTTCAAAATAGGTTCACCTTCCAACGTAGAATTCTTTGTGCGCCGGAGAAGGAGAGGAGCCAGGATAGCTTGGGCTCGTTGACCTGGGTAAGGATTATGATAAACAAGCATTGTTATCAGTCGAGGTCGTTCACGTACCGGCGAGAGGTGGATCTATAATCTGTATCTTAGCCTGCATTCACTCATTTATTGAGCACAAGAGGATGTCGTCTTAAAACAGGGGTGTACTCACGACGTGGTGGTTGAAATCATTCCAGTCGTTCCATGGCCTGAAGTGTCCAAACCGTAATAGACCGTAGATATCTGCACTGAAGAAAGCAAGTTAGTCGCGAAGTATAACTCAATTAAGGCGACAATAGTACAGGGTATTTGTCACGGGCGTGCCAGTGAGCATCCATCTATACGTTGCTTGAACGTGGGCGAGGCTAATACTAGATCTAGTCGCCCTAAATTCATAATCATAAGCTTAACTCGAGAGAGTTGGTAAACCGCACAGCATTCTCACCGATTGCGGATGAACTGAGCTTCATCAGCGATAGCACGATGGAACTTTGTACGAGCAAGGATACCACTGCCATCAAAATGAGCAGATAACTTGAACAGCGAAAGAATTAGAAATTTTACCCAGCCCTCAGTAGCCATTCAGATTCTTCCTCGATCGGAAGGTCTTTAGGAAAGTTGAAGTCCCCGTTCAGAGTCTGATAAGTAGTAATGATTACCTGCACATAATATGAGCGAAAGAATCGTCACGTGAAACAAAGCAAACTGACATCATAATTTTTGATTTCCGAACGTTTCTGTGGACAACAACAGAATCCAGTACAGTGAATTGTGACAACATGTAGAATACACGCACCTTCAATTTATCTTTTCCATGGTGAACATGCACACTCATGATGTCGTTGGTCCTTGTTTCTATCTCTTCCTTCCACTGTATACGTTGATCAGAGGGCGGGTGCTCAACGAGAATTTAGAGAACATGCCTGCTGCAAAAGGGCGGCTGGAACCACGATGAGAGTAGTTGTGGGGGCATCTTCGTCCTCTAAGGATGGTTGATTCATAGCCATGGTAGCTATCATTTGTACCGTCTTTCCCAGACCCATATCGTCTCTGGAATACAGATTACAACCAATGCAACTCGTGAAGGTAAATGAACTTGAACACATCACATACGCTAGGATTCCTCCCTTGTATTTACTCCTTTCTCGATCTAGCATCCTACATATAGTGCAAGTTTGTTGGTGAGATATTTCTCTGTATACTTAACTCACTCACCAGGAGACGCCGATGACTTGATGCGGAAGTAATCGTACATTCATGCCAGGTAGAATATCATTCAAGCTAAGATGTGTTCAGGGATTGAAGCTCAAAGGGACAGTAAATGAACATACTCCTCAAGTCCTAACTTTTCTACGGCAGACTTGACTGTTATACCATGGCTTGCGTTGTTAATGGTCTGAGTCACGAATTCGACCATTCTTTCAAGTGAAGAAGTGTGAAAACGGAAATCTAGCGGTTGCGGAATCTGAAGCTGACCGTAGTCCCTGGTCTGCACCCCCTATAGTATTGTGGCTATTGGGCCGCTGTCACGAAGGCGAGGTATGAATGCTCACCTATGTCAATCGTTCTCACAGGCGTCTGATCGTCATAATTTAATCCAAATCCACCTGCTCCTGCTACCCTGGATGTTCTAGAGGCTTGACTTGATGGTGAGCCTAACACAAGCTGCGCGTCACCGTCTAAATTGACAATCTATGTCCACTTTGATTTCCTTGAAAAAGGTCAGCACCCACCTGCTTGCATGAGACGCATCATATTCCCCTGCATCTGAGTCGAACGAGCTTCCATGACCATTGTTCTATCGGGGCCGGTGTCCGACGCTACAGGGCTTGAACCTGCGTTCAAAGAATGCACTGGATCTCTAGGAGTGGTCTGCGATGTCGATGGCAAGAACATCGAGCTGTCCAGAGCGTCCAAGAGACGCGATCCTGTGCTCATTCTGCTGGAATCCGCAAACGGCGCGTGTAATAGAAAAAGACGGCAGACGCGTAGAAAGCGTGCGATCCAAGCAAAAAAAATGAATATATTATCTTCAGAATAAGATTAGCGCCCCAACACACAGAGAATGAAGGGAGCGTTTCGCGTACCTCGCGGTTCTCTGCCAAAGTTTACAGGATGTCACGGTGGAGTCAGGTATGAGAGAGCGCGTGTGTGACGTGCACGGACCATTTTCCCATGGCTCACCCCCACTGTGTATCACATTCTTGCAACACCGATACCGTATTCGAGAATATGTTCATTTCGATATTCGGCCTTCGTATTACCTCCATCGAATAGGGATCTCCTATCCCCCCCGCCGGGTAGTAATCAAGCAGGGCCAAACCCAGCAAAAACACCCAAACGCTTGTTCAGCAATGAAGGTTCTTGTTCTTTGGTTCTAGGTACTCGTTTGTATCTCGTTTTTGATCCCTCAATTACTTAAAATTCATTAGCATAAACAGCTGAGACGTATAAGAGAGTAGAAGGGACTAGGACTAAGAAGGGGACTGCAAACGGCTCATCTATTCATACGTGAGGCTGTGCTACTGCCCTTTCTTTCCAACCACTACTGAGAGCTACCAAGGCATGCTGATGCAGCTGTTCTTTCCTCTCCCAGGATGAAATTTTGAATGTAGAGGTTATGATGACGGGTACGCGCCTGCTGTGCATGGTAACGTTTTCGCAGACTGGTTTCATCTTTTCAGATATTCTAGGATTCTAGGATTCAGACGGATAACATCTCAAACAAATTTTCCCTCTTGTATTGAAGATGGTTGCAGCAAAACCCCATCAAACCCTCGTCGTGAAGGTCATGAGAGGTCATGCTAGGTCATGAGACCTCGAGACTCGTCCTCCCTGCTCCCGCTTTCGGTCAAATCTTCTCGAAATCTCGGTACGAATTACAGCGATCTTGATTAATTTGGCTTTTTGGATTTGGTTCCTGGAGATCTTGCTCTTGAACAGGATGATCAGGGTCAGTCGCGCTATTTTCTTTGTCCTCACTCGTATACGGTGCGTGTGTAAAGTCCCTCAACTAGAATTGCACAGCAATGTGATTCCACTCAAACTCATGTTGATCATAGAAAGGTAGAAGGTATGCAAAACAAATCGTCCTGCCTCAATGATGATTCTGCGAACTAATCATGGTAATAATATGGAACACTCAACTCATCTGTACTCATAATATTCTGCAGGCAAAAAGTCATTTCGTATTACAGAGAAGACCCACAAGAAGCGTTTCCAAAATGATTCCTCATCATTGGTCGATAGTACACCAGACATAAATGGGTATTCTTTCCCTCAACAGTATGTACACGTCGTCCAAAACGATATCTTCCTGCACGTAGGCTCTCAGATTGGGGATTGTTCGACGGTAAAGAAACGCTCCAGGGCAAGGGCTTGGGACTGGCCCGTGGGCCGTTCTCAAATGTCACTTTTGCGCTAACATCGCCTGTCTCCGCCGTCCACAGCCCCGAAAAATGCTGTACATACGTATCCAAAGCGAAATGCTATCGTTATGCGGGAGCTCCGACCGTGAATCAAAGGCATGAAGTTGATAGAGATTAGAGAATCATCACATGTAAATACCTTCCAGTCCAGTTCCAGTCATCCATGTAATTTTAACCACAGGAGCGCATGGGAGGACGATAACGACCAGCTCGAAGAGTCATTTTCCATTAAGAAATTCCTTCACTGTTCTCCATTTACATACATATCGCCGTCTGCGAATCAAGCAGCCTTGTGGAGCCAGAGAAATAGCAAGCGGATGTGACTGAGGTGGAGTGCTTGCGACTCAGTTGTAGAAGCAGTGGGGACAGTGGAGTACAATGTACATCCTAGACTTTGCAATATGTAACGCGGCGTTGTCAAGCAGGGTTGGCGACATCCACTCATACGAGCGCGGAGAGGCGTGGATGTAAGTCTAAGCAAGTATATATCGCATGGTTCCACGTCCGAATCGTATCCATTGACACTTTGATTTAGGATCGATAGAATAAAGATAAAATTCACCTTAAGCTATGAGTCGCCTAAGTATGACAAGGTTATAAAACTCATTGATAATTTACATTGGATATTTAATGTAGCATCTCGGACACTTTGTGAGCTGATTATAATAAGATGGTTTCAAGATAATTCTACATTGAGTTTGAGATTACAAGTGCTATATACCTAATCGCCAGTATTAGTATGTACATGGAATGGATGATCTGAATCTAAGAACTGTAATTCTCTAGGGTATATACAAGTAGTTCAGCGTTGACGCTTAAACTCAAAAACCACCCATGGCCTTGATACCACGAGCACCATAATCGTCAATTTCAGTCCCAGGTTCTCGTGGAGTTGCAGTACCACTGTGAATCTTGGTGAAAATGTCCGTGGCACTGGGCACACGAGAAAGGGCAGGTGTGTGAAGGGGTGTGTCGTCGGGGGTGGGCGCAGTTTCTTTGCGGTCCGCAGGCTGCGCAATAGCCAGACACACCGAGCCGTCAGGATTGCGGGATGCTTTTACGCTAAAGCATGTGCATTAGAAATTATCCCCGTGTAATTAAGTAACAGAAGTAGACTCACTACGACAGATTGGGAACGAGGAAATCGGGACTCTCGCGTTCAAGAGACTCCCGAGTGTGAGAGGTGCAAGTGGCAAGGACTAGAGCGCCACTTGCCTTCCCGCTCCGTATACCGGTTGGGGCATCTTCCACAACGATACCTATCATGATAATCAACAACCAATATACCGCTCAAAGCGCAGGTACTCACAGTCAAAGGGCGAAACATTGTTCAACTTCGCACCCAAGAGATATGGGTCAGGAGCGGGCTTGCCGTTCGTAACAGACTCGGCGGTGACGAAAACGTCGGGTATGCGAAGCCCAGCAGCAGGGAGAGCTTGTGATGCGTAGAAGTGGGTCGCTACAATGCCCGTTTACATTTTGTAAGGACACCTAAAATGAGGGAGCTTACAGGACGTGCAAACGGACCAGCCTTGACTATGCTCGTTGTTTGTTGATGCCTCTATGTCGTCGAGAAGTTGAGCAACACCCGGGAGGGCAATAATACCTCCTCCTGACCCAGCCTTGGCTTGGGCATTACTGAGAATCGCGTTCTCGAAACGGACAACTTCTTTCTTCAAGAGTTCCTCTTCCGTGATCTTACACCATTTGCGGAGGGCATCGATAGTCCTGTAGCCATGGGCTGATTTAAGTATGTGGTCGAGATCGAGGAAGTCGTAGCCTGTCTCTTTGAGGAGTTTCCAAGCGGCAGCCACAGCAGGCGAAGAATCAATCAGAGTGCCGTCCATATCAAAACTGGATGTAAAGTTTTAGTCTATTAACGGAAATTGAACAAACGATTTAGTTCTTACAGGACAGCCTTGACCGTGTGGTGCACGATTGTAGTAGGGACTGCGGTATTTGGGGTGGTCATCGTGAAAGTCGAGGATAACAGTGCGTATTCGATGATACAAGATATGGGAGTTGAGTACGAATTTGCTGAAGGCTTGGCCGAGATATTTAAGTCCGTCCTTCACTGCCTAGGTGCCCCTGGAAAAATTTCTTCCTGATACAAAATCCGATACGAATGGAGACAATCTTATGGAATTTCTAGAAGATGGAGCTGGGGGGCAGTGTTGGATACAACAAAGGAACAAGGGCTCCAACGGCCCCAAATTGCTTGAAGTTTTTTTCTTTCACGTCGGTCTTCACCCCTTTTGTTGGCGAACAGTGTTGCCCAAATGGAGGTTAAGAAGAGATGATTCACCACAAAACGTGTCTTCAACACACACACAAAATATATGTGAAGCCTTATCTATGAAATGAGGGTCAAAAAGTCAACAGCTTGCACTATCTTTATCGGGGCTGTTGAGGGTGTAAGCTGTTGCGTGCCGAGCGGCGAGCTATGTAAAATATGATTGGCCCTGGATACAGTAACCCGGTTCGAGGTCTCCGCTCCGAGAATCTGGAATCTGGAATCTAAAAATTAAATATTCATGATGTCATCAAGTTGAATTTTTTTTTTTCGGTTGCTTGAAATTTTCTCCTCGTGGCTATGGCGTTAAGGTCTACAGCCGGTTTTGTATTTATCCTGGCCGAACTTTCAGGCTTGAAACGAGCGCATATAAATCCTATCGTCAACATACATCTTCAATCAAAATGTCCTCCTCAACCTCAGGCTCTTCTTCTCCCAAGTCTGCATCTCCTTCTCCTCTATCCATGTCTCGTGCAGCATCTCCCACTACAACACCGGAATCTTCTCGACCTCCCTCACCAATGATTAAACCATTTCGTGGAGGAATTCGCAAAGGTGGCTTGAATGCTCTCTCTGGAGGTAGTATTGCTATCACTAGCATGACTCCCAAGCCCGTGCAGCAATTAAAGAAGCGGGAGGTCTTTCACGAGAACAACTCAAACCCTTCCTCTGATGATGAATCTGACGTCGATGACCGGCACCCTCCTCGGCCTCCAAAAACTCGTCGCTCTAGTTCTGGGGTCATTGCCGCAGCGATGGCTCCTTACGTGACAGAATTTGATTTGTACGAACCTCAATCCGCAGACGACAGAGAACTTCCCATTCAGAAAATCGCTGTCGTGGGTAGCGGAAGCTGGGGAACTGCCTTGGCTCGTATTGCTGCTCTGAATGCTGCGGAGAAAAAAGTAATATACCTTGTGTATCTAAAGACTCACGCGTTCTGACATGTTCCACTAAGGGTTTCGATCACGAAGTTCGCATGTGGGTTCGCGAGCGAGAGGTTTGTAGCATTTTTTTTCGATCCGTTTCAACTCCTCACTGAGACAACGCAGATACCTGGCCAAGGACTATTGACCGATGTTATCAATTCCACTCATGTCAACCACCGCTACCTTCCGGATGTTCCCTTACCTCACAACCTTGTAGCTGTGTCAGAGCTTGCAGACGTAGTCAAAGATGCCACTCTAATCGTGCTAGTCGTCCCTCATCAGTTCCTTACACCCGTGCTTGAGGAACTTTCGAAACCTGGTGTTTTGACAACCGGTGCACGAGCTATTTCTGCTATCAAGGGCGTTGAAGTCGCCGGCGCTGAAATTTACACCTTTCCCTGGCTCATTGAGAAGAAGCTTGGTATCCCATGCTCTGCCCTAGGTTTGTGTTCACTTTTGAAATTGCGTCCGATCGACTTAACATAGGTTATATGCATAGGTGGCGCTAACATCGCAATGGAAGTCGCACAATCTGAATTCTGCGAGACCACGATTGGTGTTCCGTCAAAGGACGATGCAGCGCTCTGGCACGCAGTCTTCGACTCACCCATGTTCCGAGTACACCCCATTGAAGATGTCGCCGGCGTCAGTCTCAGTGGTGCATTGAAGAATGTGGTCGCCCTCGCCGCAGGTTTCGTCGATGGCATGGGTTACGGTGGTAACACTAAAGGTAAATATCCTAATTCCAGGAAGATCGTAAATATAAGCTCAAGCATGTCTTTTTTTGCCCAGCTGCCATTTTAAGAATCGGTCTTCTCGAGATGGCTGCATTCACCAAGGAATTCTTCCCGTCCTCCTCATCACTCACTTTTTCACACCACTCTGCCGGTGTAGCTGATCTTATTACCAGTACGTATCTTGTATCTTTTCTTCGATTCATTTTACTGACTTCGTTGTTACCAGCATCATTCGGAGGTCGTAACCGCAAGTGCGCCGAGGCGTTTATCAAAACCGGAAAGACATTTGCCCAACTCGAACACGAACTCTTGAAGGGACAGAAGCTGCAAGGAGTAGCCACTGCTGAAGAGACGTACCAATTCTTGCATGCACGAGGACGTACGGAAGGCTATCCGCTTTTCACCAAGGTCTACAAGATCAGCTTCGAAGGCATGGACCCCAAAAGCCTTTTTGATGACCTCTAGACTTCATTCGTCACGCAGTAATTTTTTTTTGCCACTGTCAATCCATCATATCGATGAGCATCCTATCTTGTAACAGAAACCAGCCCCCCGTAGATGCATTTGTACTATTATCTAACCAAGCCCAGTTTGCATGCACCGCGCACGTACAACTACTTCGTCTTCCATTTATGCATTATCCATCGCAGATCACATTTCAAACCCTGCGCAAGACTCGTAATGTAGCCAGTCACACACATCAGTTTCTTTGCACATATATCTCTACCCCATCGATTATGCTTAGAATTGTGCCCTTTTGTATGCATATAGCCTTCCTTCACTCTTATTCGTTGTCTAGAAGTACATACCCAATCGACATGACGACGCGCGAGCGCGCCCGGTGTCGTTCCTCGACTTTTATTGCAAAATTAAGGATAGGCTAAAGGACATCACTAAGTATAACAATCACTGTCGTTGTACCTTGCGGTCGTTCCGACCCCCGGGTAACAACGTCTCATACGGATGGATCAAGTGCGTCTACATAGACAAGATGAAGGAATACCGAATACGTAGGTAAACCTTGCGGAATCGATAGCAGTTCGCCTGTTGAGGAGGTACTGCATCTAGCGTGATATCAGGATGTCATTCCCGGCTTTGAAAGTTTTATTGATAACTTGAATAAGATCCACCGGTGTTTTGAACTTCACTGGAAAGGTAGTGGAAAGCCTGCCGGTGAAGCCTGTGTTACTTTAGTACGAAGGACTATAAAGGGAAATGAACAGTCGAATATGAAGAAGCACACTTACGGTACTACATGGTGCGACGGAAATTTTTGTACCGAACCCTGTAGCTTAAGTCATCCTGAGCATGCTGCACCATCGTTGTTGTCAGTATTACTGAAGTAACTTGATTTTGCTATGTGTGTTGAAATAAGAGCA
Organism: Lentinula lateritia; assembly: GCA_028011325.1. Classification (NCBI taxonomy): domain Eukaryota; kingdom Fungi; phylum Basidiomycota; class Agaricomycetes; order Agaricales; family Omphalotaceae; genus Lentinula; species Lentinula lateritia. Next base: position 137,385 of record JANVFT010000005.1, read on the forward strand.
TCCGCCACTGTCGGTACTTCCCTTGCTCCACGCAACACGCAAGTCATACGACAAAGCCATTTGAATCGGTCCTCGTTCTTGCGTCCATAGTCCATGTATTCTCAGCTTCACAGGGGATTGTGCATCAAGCCACTATGTCCGTTGCATCAAAATTCTATTTATTATCTATAGCCAATCCATGACGTCCTCAATCCTGCTCCGGAGTAAGAGTCGCTCTAAGAGCCAAGATTCGATTAGAGTGCCTTTCTAGCCGTTATCGAGATTTGAGGCTAGTGGATCCAAATTCTTCGAGGTCCCTCCGAACTTTCGAGTCTCAACAACATCGAGGTACCCATCACTTGAATTGCTAGCTTCCGAATTGGACTCCGCACTGAGTCTACTCCTGGTTGTTGTCGTTCGAGGTAGTGTAGACTGCCCTGTGATGATAAAGACAAAGTCGAAGCTCACGTGGTAAGTCGAGTTTCTCTTCTCGCCGTTTTCCAAATTCCATTCCTGGCTTCAATCCCACTGGGTTTACTTCAAAGAACCAAAGTGCACAGAACAAGAAACTGTACAGAGCGCGTCTCCGGAAATATCCTGATCTTTACGAGCTTTTGCATAATGATTCGGGTTCCTTCACGTAGTAGCTCTTCACGTGCAATCTGTTTCAATCCTTTCGCGCTACGGCGTAGTCACACAATGTCCGAACGTCGTTTCATTCCCTCTCAACTTGACGAGGTCGAAGATGCCGAGGACTACCGACCTGGGGGTTTCCATCCTATGTATATTGGCGACGAATTTGCCAACGGGCGCTACGGGATTGTACACAAACTTGGATTTGGTGGATCATCTACTGTTTGGCTGGCTCGAGATCGACAACAAGGATCTGGTAAACTAGTGACACTCAAAGCCTTACGAGCGGACGCCTCAAATGCTGATTCTCCCGACTTGGTTATTCCAAAGTTGCTTCAACGGACCGGACTTCCCGATGCATATTTGAGAACTATTGAGGACCATTTTGTCGTGGACGGGCCCAACGGTAGTCATGACTTCCTCGTCTCCGCATTCTCTGGACCTAGTATTCAAGCCATGTTGTATAGACCCGATGGACCACGGCTACGTGCAGCTTTGGCTCGGAAGATAGCAGCACAAGCCGCTTGCGCAATGGAGCATATACATCGTGCAGGCTTTGTCCATGGGGGTTAGTGCAATACCCACAAGACTTATCCTTACGTAGAAGCTCACGATTAGTTCTCAGACTTCACTACCTCGAATCTTCTCTTTCGTTTGAACGACAAGGTCATGAAATGGTCAGATAACAAAGTTTACACGCATTTTGGGTCTCCGATAATGGATGAGGTCAGAACGTGCAGTGGACAGGTTGTAGGACCTCATGCACCTTCAGAACTTGTAGAAGCTATTGGCCATGACGCCTTTGCCAACATACTTGAGGAAAACATCATTGTCATTGACTTTGGGCAATCATACCGTGCTCCTGACCCTCCCAAGGACTACGAACCCGCAACTCTGGCGGACTATATGTCACCAGAAACTCGTTTCGAAAAGCGCGTAGGGCCTGAGGCAGATGTGTGGCAATTAGGATGTGCTATCTTCGAAATTAGGACGGGGGGCCCGCTCTTTGATCCCTTCTTCCCTAGTGATACATACATCATCCCACAAATGATCGAAACGCTGGGAAGATTGCCTGATCCATGGTACAATGCTTTCAGAAACCGAGTACAGTGCTTCGAAGAAGATGAGCAGCCGGAAGAAGGTTCATCTATTCGAGAGAAATTACGCTCTTTTGGTACCCCGAAGAGGATCCCGGGGTATAATCGAGGACCGATGTTCGAGAAAATGGAGACGAAAATGGATGATAAAGAAGCCGAGCTCTTGACAGATCTTTTGGAGAAAATGCTAAGGTATCGCCCAGAGGATAGAATTGGTATACGAGAAGTTGTTGATCACCCTTGGTTCAAGGAATGACACTCGGTAGAAGGAGCATCGTTATGTTGATCATCGTGATAACCGCCTACGAATTGTCCCTGCCCCAATCAGTACCCATGATGCGTTCAGATAGATATATTCCTCAGGCATCAGAGGAATGTCCAGGATCACCCAGGATCACACCCCTTTTCCAATCTGGCAAGCGGCGGACCGCCCTCTACCTCTACCGTCATTAAAATAGAAAATGGCTCAATCGTTTCGACTAAATATCGTCTGGTTTGTTCAGCAAGCGTCCTGTCGAAAGTGTTTCAACATTGAAGGGAAAGGTGAAATGGATTGAATTAACCCACCCTCCATACCACCAGCAACATTGACGATCTGTCCAGTCACATGCCCCGACACTTTCGTTGAACTTAACAACACAACTTGCATTGCGGTATCATAGGTAGTTGCGATCTTCTTGAGCGGGGTGCTGGGCAAATAGATTATTCCATATCAACGGAGAGAGGGTGAAAGGAAAATTAAACGCACGTTGCTAGTGCACGATAAACTACATCTGGGTCACGTAATGCGTCTTCAGCTAAAGGCGTCCTGACCCAACCTGGCGCAACACAATTCACGCGGCCTCGGGGTGCGATTTTTACAATTTCGTTCTTAAGGGTGAGGGTCAACCCATACATTAGGGCTATAAACAATGATATATCAGTGGTATTACCCGAAGAAGTTGATACACATACCACTCTTAGACGCAGCGTAATCCGAATGTCCCTTTTCCCCGAATCTTCCCGCCGTACTCCCGACAAACACAATATTCGCCTTCTGCTTCTCTTCATCTTTTACATCCACCTTTGTCAAGCATCTCAGGAAATGCTTCGTCACTAAAAAACTCGCAGTGAGATTGACGTCGATAGTGCGTTTCCATTGTTCTAGCTCCATTTCCCATATAGGCGTGTCTTGCGGAGGCCAAATTCCATGATTTACAACAAGAATTTGTACAGGAAGGCCAAAATGGGCTTGAGCGGATGCGAAGACTGATTCAACGGAAGATTCGGAGGTGAGTTCGGCTTGAGCGGCGAATAATTGCTTCGAAGAAAATTGAGACTCAAGTGAATGAAGGGAAGTTGAGTTGGAGTTATAGTGTGCTGTTACTTTCGCGCCTTGTTCTATGGGAGAGATATTAGATTTGCGCAAGGTCTTGGAATTTTGTTCATACCGAGAAAGAGCTTTACGGTTTCCAACCCGATACCGCCGCTCGCACCTTTGTTTGTTGCTTGTGAGTATACATTGCACTGATTGCAGAAAGAATACCTGTGACCAAAACGTGGATATCCTGTAGCTCTAAATTTAATCCCATGTTTCGAGATTTCGGTCAGAAGTAAGTGTTATTTTTGAGTCATAATGAAAATCGATATCGATGACAATCATAATGTGTGCGTGGGATGATGATCCAGAAGTTCAAGATAGACATCCCACAGCTTATTGGAGGTGTTCAATCAAGGGTGTTGAAGCTTGCGGGTCTGAAAGTGAATGTGCTATGTATCAGTAAAAATTGAAAGTGCTTACAATAAACTTTAAAGCATGGAAATAAAATGGTATATCCGCCAAAGTTAATTGATCAGTGGTCCGTGCGTAGACAGTGCCACCGCACGTGGCACTATTGTGGCAGTGTTTGGAAATTAAGTTGAAAGACGCTGTTCAAGTTCAACTTGAACTTTGTCTTTTACCTGTCTGTGTCGACTAGAGTCGATAACCTTTGGGTATCTCCCTCCTCATCATACCTCTAATCCGAGAATGGTGCGTAATATCTCACACCCCACTCAACCAAAATAATTAATGATGAGCAGTCTGTTTCACCCGCTGCTCTCCGCCGCCTTATGAGGGAACTGTCTGAGCTCAAAAAGTCACCACCGGAAGGGATTCGCGTACAAACTAGCGAAGATAATATTCTGGATGTGATAGGCATTATCGAAGGTCCTGGTAAGTTGAATTCTATCTTTGACTCCCGCAGTGCAGGCTTCGCGTACGTTCCACTGACTTTGCTCATCTTCCAGAGGGAACTCCGTATGCAGGCGGATACTTCAAAGTCAAGTTCAGATTTACCGAAGAATTTCCCGCTGCCCCACCAAAGTGCACCTTTGCGACCAAAATATTCCATCCCAACGTCTCCAATTCAGGAGAAATTTGCGTGAACACGCTCAAGAAGGATTGGAAATCGACGTATGGGATTGGCCATATCTTGGTCACAGTGAAGTGTCTGCTGATTTATCCTAATCCGGAGTCTGCGCTGGACGAGGAGGCAGGCAAGCTGCTTTTGGAGGATTATCAGGCTTATGCGTCCAGGGCAAAGCTAATCACAAGTGTGCATGCCACGCCTCGCACAAAGCCTGTCGAGTTTCTCAGCTCGTCCATATCCGGTGAGGATCCGTCTGAGGCAGGGCCCTCAGTTCCCACCTCGTCCTCTTGCGTGCCCACGCCCTTTACACAGACACCTTCTCCATCATCACAGTCCTCTCTTCCTATCATCGTCACCTCGAAGCCCCAATCTCAATCACATCCGTCACCACCGTCCGCCACTGCCTTATCGATTCCTCTCACACCATCTCCATCCTCCAACAAGGAAAGTCTGGTTTCCAATAAGGAACGACACCTTTCTCCGTCTCCACTTTCCACGGCAGACGCGAATATCGAGAACGATAAATTTAAAGCTAGTGCGGCGGTGGTAGATAAAAACAAGATGAGCTTGGTCTCCACTACTGCTTCACATGGTCCAAAGGCTGTCAAACGTGCTGCCACTGGCGGTGGTGCCACGAATGCGGAGAAGAGGAAGAAGGCGTTGAAACGGCTGTAAAACGTACGTTGGCTTATTAACATACCCTAATTCACGTCTAGCTATACCTGGATATACCTCGTTATACCTGGATTCTGTTAGAGGATGATGAGACTGGCTGAAGACTAGTTATTATAGTTATCGAATTTCTTCTGTCTATCCTCTTTCTCATTTCGAACTGAATTATCTTCCTTGGTTTTATTTGGAGGGTAGCTATGTATCGTTCCAAGTCATGCTTTGTATCTTTAATCTAAATATCTACGTACTACTTTCTCATCACATTTCATTCTGTCGTCTATCGCTGATACGTCCCCAAATTCTGCTTCGTTGAGTATTCACACGATTACCGCCATTTGTCACATTCTCTTCTTCGAATACTGACTGACCCAGGACTGACCTATGGAGAGTTATATAAGGTAAGGGTATAGGGAATCTAGGTAAGAAGTTCAGCTGCGCATGCCCAGGCAACGAATCATAATGCGTAAAGAACGTGTACGTATGAAACAACGGTAACCAGACTGCGTGGCTAATATACACAATGTTGAAGAAAATTACAAGATGATAATGCTAATGAACGGGAAGATATGCTGATTATAAGACGCAATACAAGTCATCAAAAAAGAATGAGGGTCGTACTGAACTCCTACCAGAGTCGTTCAGCGCAAATTCACAACCTACAACAATCCCAACAACCCCAGCTGAGCCTCACCGGCCAGATAAGACACTTCTTCCCAGGTGTATTCCTCAGCATCTGGTCTCGGGCGGTGCTTTCCTTCGAGAAAATTAATGTCATGCGCTAGTTTCATGTGCTTCTTGACTTGCTCCGGCCTTCCTCTACCCATCGGCCCTCTCGTGCAGCCTGGAACCGGACAGAGGACCTTGATCTTGTGATGCGTGTGGAAATGTCGTTGGAGACCTCTATGATCTGCAAGCATCGTCGTGCAAGATATCACCTGCTGCCCTTCCTCCCCCATGTTCCATGCACAAGCCAATCGTAGCTTTTCCCGGTGAGCCGAATTAGCTTGCTTTCCTTTCGCTGGAACAGGCTTCAAACGATCAACATGTCCCTGAATATGCCCGTTCACATTTTCTGGGGTCAGGTTGGTTCCGCATTCGCGTCCATGTTCGTCCAAGATTCGGCAGATCGCGGAGGCGAGGATAGGTTGGACAGCTTGGAGTGCTGCTTTAGGCGGTTGCAGTCTGCGACGTTTTGTTTCGAGATTGGCTCCCCCGGAAGAAGGGTTGCTCACACCGTTATTGGATTTGGTACGCTTCGAAGATCCTACCGGCTGAACGACAATATCCTCGCAGTCGTCGTCGAGGGTGGAATGAACGCGTTTCAGTGGTTGCTGAGGTACTCCGAATCTACCAACTGATGCGGGAGTGGGGGATGAGTAAGATCCTACGTTCTGCGCATCAGACCGGTGAATAAATCCCTCGTTCTGCTGATCTAAAAGATGGGCCAGGGAAGGGAATTGAGGACCTCCTGGAAGCTGAATCATCTGGGGCAGCTGGGTCGCACTGGACGTGGAGGCCATAGCGACACTGATTCGATTTTCCGGTGCACAAGGGTAAGATGTATGATCTTGATATTGGGTAGGGTTGTAGCCAAAGCCCAAATCGAGGGATCTCACGTTAGGCAGATCATCAAAAGGGTAAGGAACGAGAATGTTGTGGTTCGGAGATCCTTCGATGCGTTCCATAGGATGAGCTTGCACGGAAAGAATATCTGGAAGCGTCATGGCGTTGGGCAGATCAACAGCGGAGCTATTGGACGCGTCGAAGGTAGCTTCACCTTGATCCTCGATCCTGTCAACGTCATTGAACCTGGAGAGTTCCGGTAGAGCTCCTGAATTGAGGGCAGGGTAGTTCAATCCATCGTACCCTTGATACGCATGATGATTCACCCCGGGCCCGTATTGTATTCCGTTCACCGCGTCTGGAGGAGTATAATATTGATCAAATCCTACTGCTTTGGTAGATGCAGGGCTTTGACTACCCAAAGGCGTGTAGGAGTTGTATGTCGTAGTTGGGGATACGACTGGGCTTGAGAAAGCTGAGTCCATAGAAAGGATGGAGTGCGCACTCGAATCGAAGAGGGGGAAATACTGAAGGTCGTAGGCCTGCCTATCTTCCGCGGAAAGTACAGGGGCGCCCAACTCTTCGAAAATTCCAGGCTTGGGAAGTGAGACATCTTGTTGTTGCTCGTGTACAGCGGACCCGCGCTGCTTAAAGTCCTGGGGGCTATGATTCGAGTGAGTCAATAAATTGTAACATTTCAAGAGGCTCCAGGACTGACATGAACCAGTGATCACTCTCCATTAACATCACTTGTGTATCGGTTCCAGCCGCGATCTTTAAGGGCCCACCAAAATGATCGGCATTCCAGTCCGAGTCCATTGGAGTAACTGTGACGATGAATGTACACAGGTGGTGATGCAAGATGCAAGTCTGAACTAGTCTTGGATAAAAATTGCTGGTGTGCAGACACAGTCTGTCTTGGTCCAAATTCCAAGCTGAACATCCAGGTGATGTCAATCTCTTTATACCCTCCGATTCCCTTGGTAAATCACCACTTGAACGCGTACATAACGCGCAAGCATTTGAAGTACAATGAAGATAGTTACCGAAGCCTTCATAACCACAATCACTCTTTTAGGTAATACTCTGGCCCGTCGAGATTATGGCCCTCTTGTACCGGGATTTTTTCATTTGACTGGCTGTGACACTAATGCTCATGGCTCAATTTGGTGTTTCCGGACTGCTTGGGCCTAATCTTATGAGAAATATAATCTCTGAACAATGAAAATGTGCCCTTTTCAACTACTGAGCCATAGTGATTGAATGCTGGCCAGAAGAATTGAAGTGCCTATGAAATTCGCAAATCTGATGATGGGTCTACCGATAATTGAGCTTCATTGGTATTCTCTGCATCGCCCTTTGAAAACAAGGGCCATAAAAAAGCAGAGTCCTATGTGCTTTGCTTTGGATCATTTATATAAGGCTTGTCTGCGCCCATTAATGATTTTGTACACAGTCGAGTGTAATTATTCTTTTGGCCTGCTATAATGCGCTTTGACACTGCCTTTTGGGCCTAGTTGGAATTTTCGGATCGGAGAGCGCGATCCGTTTGTACCGAAACGGGACCGAACTTGGCGCGCGCGGCTGATTACTCACGACGACATCGATTTTTCTTTCCTCAGCTCTCTCAATACAACAACAATGTCTACCGTAGTTACCTCCACCAATACTCAACAGACGGCTTCATCTCAGCCGCAGAGTCGTGAACATCAGTACCGAGGAGGCAGAGGCGGAAAAGCTCAAGGAAATAAAGGAAGAGGACGTGGTGGACGAGGAGGACGAGAGATTAATAATGGAAGGGAAACCAACGTCATCAAGAATCAGGACTCCGGAGCTAAGGATGGCAGAGAGAAAACAGACTTGGTTGAAGATACGACCCGTGTTGTCGCTGCTGCTGCCGACGACGTAGATTCTGAAAGTGATGTCTGCTGGATCTGCGCTGAGCCCGTAATATACTACTCACTTTCTGCGTGCAATCACCGCACGTGTCACGTTTGTGCGTTGAGGCTCAGGGCACTTTACAAGAAGGATGTCTGCACATTCTGTAAGGTATGTTGGTCAAATTGCCATTAGCATCTTTTTGATGAAGCTAATCGATATCTTTCATGTGCATAGGAACCTCAACAAGATGTGATCTTCACAACTTCAGCTGATAAGCCTTTTTCTGAATATGCCGAGGAACTTTCCTCGTCGATTGATGGTTCTTCACCAAAATTTTATGATCCGAAACTTAGAGTCGCATTCGAAACGCAGGAGATGATGACAGAGTCGCTCATTCTTTTGCGCTTTAACTGTCCAGACAATGAATGTGACTACATCGCCAAAGGATGGGGCGATCTGAAGATGCATGTCCGAGCAAGCCATGGCAGGTTGATGTGCGACCTGTGCATCCGGAGCAAAAAGGTATTTGCATATGAGCATGTGTTATACACCTATCAGCAGCTCCGAGTCCATCTACCTTCCATGGATTACAGTGGTAGGCAGCGTCCCGGTCAGTTTTCCGCCTTACCTCGAGGGATATCACAATTGATAATGTTCGATTGATAGGCAAGAAATCTAATGCTACTCTGAACCCACCAGAAGGTGGGATTCACCCCTTGTGCGAATTTTGCCGAGAATGCTTCTTCAGTGAGGACGAGCTCTACGCTCACATGCGGGAACGGCACGAAGAGTGTTTCGTCTGTAAGAGGGAAGGGGTGAGAGACAATTAGTAAGTATCTAAATATCCGACTTATCCACTGTTATTATTATTAGTGCTAACCACACACCTTGATTCCTTTTTTTCAGTTTCGCAGCTTATCCTGATCTTGAATCTCACTTTTCAATTGCACATTATGCATGCACGCATCCCGAATGCTTACAACGCAAATTTGTCGTGTTTGGCAGCGCTTTAGATCTACAAGCACACATGGTAGATGAACATGGTGCCAGTAGAAAGGTCGTCGGAATTGAGTTTGCAAGTGGGGCTGGTGGAGGAAGAGATATTGGCAGCAGGAATAATAGGGATCCACCACCAAGACAGCAGCCACCTCCGTTACCGCCTCCAGCTCCTTCTCAAAATCAAAGCAGAAGAAGGCAGGCGTTTGGCGGGGCTTTGACTAGTGGAGGTGGGTTGAGCTCAAACATCTGATTCACATCATCAATAACTCGTCTTCGATTTTTTATGAACAGATGCGACTCCAACTACAAGCAGTCCCGCACCCGTAAACATTGGACCCGGTCTAGGAATCAGTCGGCGTTCATCACCCACCGCGAATGCAGATAGGGAAGACACATTTGTGGATCCCGCTGTAGCAGAGTATGTTATTCGTCCTGCTTTTTAGATGTCGAGTTTTGTATTCACAATCCTGTTTCCAGTCGCCACAGTGCGTTCCTCACGCTCCTCTCCAATCTCGCTCCAAATCCATCTAGCGCGTTGATAGCCGTGAAAGCTGCCGCGCGGGGTTACAGAGCCGGCGAAAGCACTGCGCGGGATCTCATCGGAATCGTATGGAATGTGTTGGATGCTTCACAAAATAAAGGTTCTGGAAAAAGCGGTACGGAAGGATTGGAACCTACCGCAAGGGTGATTAATTCGTTTGTGGATCTGCTTGAAGAGGATGAAGATAGGGATGGTATAGAAGAGAAAGACAAGAAGAGTCTAGAACTACTGAGAGAGTGGAAAGGATTTGAAATCGAGGTGAAGCAAGACTTTGATTCCTCGCATTTATTCTTTCCCTGACACTTGCCTACTTTGACAGCAACGCCGTCAATTCCCGGACCTCATTTCTTCAGCAACAGCATCGTCGTCGACCGGAGGTTATGCAGCTATCACCTCCGGACGTGTACTCAACGCAAAACATTCTACTCATACTTCTTATAACCGAGGGGGCTCTTCCACCAGAAGAGTATGGGATCGTGTTGCACAAGCAGCCAATTCGGGCTCTGGAGCTCGAACACCGAGTGCTGCAGGTCCTTCAGGTTCTCTCGTTCCCGGTTCTTTAGCGGCTGTAAACGCAAAGAGTGTCGACAAGTTTCCGCCGCTTGGAGGTGGTAGTGGAGTTGGCTCATCCAAAGCACCCACAGGATCACGAAAAACTCCTTGGGCCGGTTCCGGGTCCTCCTCCTCTAGTGCTGTTAATCCCAGTGCAACATCTGCATTCCCTGGTCTATCATCCTCAGCTCCATCCTCTTCCCCCGCGCCATTACGCCCGTTTTCGGTCCCTGCCTCATCCATGACATCAAAGACAAGGACCAATGGCACGCCCCCTCCAAAATTGAGCACAGCTGCGTTTCCAGGTCTACCCACCTCTGAGAATAAGCGTGAGAAGGTGCAGGTGAAGGGGAACGTGTCGTTGAGGAATATATTGGGTTCCACGAAGGAAGTCCCAACGTCGAAGTGGGGCGCTTCTGGTGGAAACGGCTTGAATGGCACTGGTGCGTTGCCTGCGCCTGGATCGGGATCGGCTACACCCGTTACGACACCTGGTCCCAATGAAGTGGAAGAGTTAGTTGAGCCCACAGAAGTAGAAGCTGGAGAGGGGCTGAGTGCGACCGGGAAGAAGAGTCAAGTTCACAACAAAGGGAAGGGTAAAGGAAAGCAGAAACAGATGCTGTTCACTTTGGGATCATTTCCTACGTAGTATGTCGAAACGAGTTCTGTCACCTCAGTACAGTAAAGACGGGATGATTGAAGATGCTTTGGATTACCTGTCATGGCAACGATCAAGTTGAGGAGGAGGGGGTAAATGGAGTTGTCGCGAGGTATCGCAGACTGGACCGCACGGCGCTTACTCTTTCATCTCACTAGGACATAAAGATCAACACTTCAGCAAAAAGGATCAGGTAGGGAGTTAGTATGTTCTGTGAATCTCCAATTTCTGTTAGATAACTTATACATTTAAGTGGGTAGGCTATAAAAAGAGCGAACAGAATATAGTCTGCATGTTATTTTCGAGGTTCTGATTACATATGGAATCATAACTTCTATCTGCGGCGTTTCTCGCCTCAATCCACATATCTCAAAATCCCAGCTCACAACTCCGTCTCTCTTACCAGATTGGTTATCTCTTTCCAAGTAATTTCCTGGTCCCTCTTATTGGATGCTCTGGTTGGTCGTATATGTATCTAGCAAAGGGATGGAGTGGTCTTGTACGAAGTGTCGCTTGACGACCTTCCTCCCACGGAACGCGATTCGCAGCCTGGAACAGAGCACGGTTCTATTCCAAGGATATTGAAGCCCCTCGGTCTCAAGAAGGTGTACGAAGGTGTACGAAGACGTCTTTATTGACGTTCTCTGACTTCAATCTGAATCCGCATTCGACACATCGAGCGGAGACCTTATATGCTCTACTATTCGCGCTACTTCGCCTCTGGTTGACTGGTAAACGAAAAGCGCGCTTCCCCGCATTTAAAACCTCAGTTGATCTCGGCAGTCACAGTAGCGGCCGCAGGATCGACATGGACGCGGTGATGAGGTGTTGCAGCTTTCCTGCGCTTGCCAGGTCGTCCTCGTTGTAAGGAGTAGTCCTATCTATGGATATAATTGCGGCTGTGCTGATCCAGAGTACTGTTGATTAGGAGGTTCGGACACCGAGAAGGGAAACACAGAGGGAAGAAGAGCCGACTGACAAAGATTGATGTGTCTCGGACAACTCTCTCCTCCTTGGGGGAACCAGGAGTTGGCTAAAAAGACCGTGTCATTCGTGAACTAGATGATGAATCATGCGATTTGCTTTTCTAAGATCACCTAATCCGGCAACGGTATGGTGAAGGTCAAAACGGAGGAGATTTGAGAGCTTGATCTACATTTCACGTATCTGGGGTTTCCCATGGTGAGCCACTTCAAAGCTAAGGATGTTGGGGAAAGCTCACTCCGTTTATGAGAATGTGCATAGCTCTCAAGCTGCTTTAATCAACGATCGAACTCCGTTTGAATTCGCTTTGAAATGAGACATGAGATTCCAGTACTAAGCGTTCGTATGTAGGCTAACTTTTCCCAGTAACAACAACCTTCATACCAGCTTCTTCTAGATGTTTCAACGGCCTATAGAGCTCCATGTCTACCACTCGATTGGTAAAGCGTAACACCACTGAGCGTAAACAGGCTGTCTCCCCTTCAGACTTGCTGAATGGATCATCTGAGGTCTCCATCCCGTACGCGGCAAAATAGGAGTTAGGGGACCACCGTGAAGATACCATATCAGTGAAGTCTTTATCACTGAAGCCTACAGACCCGGTACATGTCAGCGAAAGGCTTTGCATGTTGGGGACTAACACAGGAGAGACGGTAGCAGGGTTCATGCAAGGGTAGGCGTGCATACGTTGTAAAAGCCTTGGGGTGATGGGATTATCACAATCTTGAACGGATACCGGGTCGGATAGGATGATGTGAAGGAGAGAGGGAAGACAGCATAGAAGGTCAATCAGGTTAAGATCACTGAATGAAATGAATTTGATAGATAGTGTCGCGAGGTGAAATGATGAACGAGATATAAAAGTGTGTAGATTCTCCATCAGAAAAGGGCGTCCATAACCACTCGTATCTTCGAGTGAAAGAGAAGTTAAGGAAGGGCACGTTAATGAGGAGAAGACAATGTTTGCCAGACTCTCCGGATCAGGCTGAGTTCGGTTAAGTGATAACGACAACTTTTCGAGGGAAGACACTGTAACGGGAGAGGGACACGGGTGACTAGGCTCATGTACTTCACCAAGATGTAACTCTTTCAGGTCTCTACACAGGTTGAACAGGGTTTCTACACTTTTTGGGAAATGGGCAGAGCTGAATGCGACAATTTTCCTCCATGGAAAGTGGGAAGAAGGAATGCTATCGATCGGAGAAAGTGTTCCGATGTTTAGACTGCGCAGAGCTGGCGCATTCTCATAATGATCGAGAATCGGTTGATTGCAAACAATGATGTTTGGGAGCGCGAGGTCCTCCAACGCTTGGAATTGATGCTGTACACCCCTTCGGAATATCTTGTAAAAGAGGAAAGACATTTCTGCTCGATGTACACGAAAGACTCGCCATAAATTGGTGCGAGCAACAAGTGCTCGACATAGCGCGATATGATAAGGCTGTAAAGAATCCTCCGGCCATACACCGGCGATCACAATGTCAAGAGGTGAATTTTGAGAGAGGCCGAGATATAGATTGAAAATGGGAAAATTAGAAGTAACTTTCTCCATTTCTATGCGTATGCGAGACCATAAAATAGATTGAGATTTAGCGAGATTTCGCCAGCGAGCACACACGCTGCTGATGGATGAAGCGGGCATGGCCTCGATGTTATTTGCGAAGACATCGTTCATATCGCATGCGTAGTCGAAGATGCGGAGCATGACTTCGTTGGGAAGTTTCCGGATAGGCGATTTGAGAGAGCGCAGACAAGTTCTATAGTTCTCTAAACGTCGATGTTGATTTTGTAAAAAGATAACGCTAGATTGCAGATGATGAATTTCGATGCTGCAGGCCTCGAGGTCCTTGTCAATGTCAGCAATTGATTGAGATAGTTCTCCGTCAGACAGGATTGTAGCGCCATATTCTGAACGTAATTTTTGGCGTACGCTTGCAAAGTCAACATTTGTTCGAAGTTGAAATCCGGTAGGTGGCGGCATAGTCGAGGAAGCTAAATGCTGTTGACTTTGTTCATCAAAGGGATACGGGTAGAGGGATTGTATATTGAAATCTCACCATCGAGGAAAAAAAATTGCAAGGTATTCGAAACTTTTGAAGTCGAAGGAGGGCTCAGGCTGGGACTGTGGGAGCGCCCTTGCCTAATTTGGAAGGGCACCTAACGAGAAAATTCATGATTTGATTCAATCTCATTGCTACTCTACTTTGGACTAATCTATTACTCTACACATACACATAGGCCAATGCCCGGACGAATGTCCGCCGTCTTTCCTTTGCATTTCTAGAAATAATACCCGGACATATACTGAGTATGACACTCTCTCATATGTTCCCCCAATCTACTCCTCCCTTCTGTCGAAATAACCTCATTGCATCCTAGTAGCGGACAGAATCGCTGCAACAACTTGTGTGCTGCATGTGTGTTCCAGTGTCGAGCCAGCGCGCCATACGTGTTGAACGAGCTGCTTTTGGTGAAGGATACCTCGTGGCAGAAGATTCCCCGGCGGAATCCCCGCGCCCGCCCTTGGATTTCAGTTTTATCCCGTTCGTCGTAGTGCCACATGCACTGATACGTGCTATGGAATCCAGCAGCATGTGAAACCCTCATCTTGTTCTCGGTCGCAATCCGGTGGCAGTGGAAGTGTAGCTCGACCTCCACAGGCGTTGCGGTGTCTATTGCGAACGAGCAGATTTTTCGTTTGGAGGTGATCGACATAGTCTCCGTGGTATCCTCCTCGACGACGTTGACCACCTGACCTTGATCATCGTGCGTATATTGGAGTGGGGGTAAACAACAAACAACGCCAGAGGGACAATCCGGGACCTTAATCAATTGAACGCCATAGTGTCTCCTTAGTAGTTCTACGGAAAGTTCGTCTGGATGGATCCATACTAAATTCGGGTCATCGAGCTCAGAGTTTGTCATTTCTCGAGCATGTTTACCAAGTATGGACGAGCCACTCGATTGGGGAATCGTTTCATGGGCTGGTTTCTTTTCGCTTGTTCCTCGTTTTCTAGTCTTCCGCTTGGTGGAGCCGGCAGGGCTTTTCGAAAGTTTACTCGCAGGCATGTTAGCGGGGGAAGGCGTAGGGGACTTCAACAAGTCGTAATTCTTCTGGAGTTCGGCCTCCAAGTCGAATATTGAGGCCGCCTTGGTTAACTTGGGTTTCGCCCGAACGATAGTAGCAGGCGGCAGTTCCTGTGCCGGTTCATCCGCGGAGAAGGCAGCGGAGAGAAAGTCATCATCATCTCCCACATCAATCCCATTTACTGTCGGTATCAGAATGGTTGCATCCTTAGAACCAGGCAATGCGAACCCTTCTTCTTCTCCGTATCCGGCTTCGCCCCCAAACAGGGATTCATCATCGCTCTCATTCCCAATGTCGACCTCTTGACCATTCTCACTCTCCATTGCCATCGCTTGCTCAACCTGTGAATGGACGTCTCTAATACCCTGGATGCCCTGAGATTTGAACGTAAAGTCGAAGGTGGCGGATTGAGGAATGAACTGGGGCTGAGGCTGTTTTACACCATGTTCTTGCTCTTGCTGCTGGGCAGGAACTGCCTGGACTCCCCTGTCCGAGTCTAGCATCATACCGTTCCGAGACCAGAAATCTCGTGTATCTGAGTCCGGAATCGTAGAGTCGAGAGTAGGAACAGAATACAAGGTAGTTGAGGTGGAAGAGGATGCTGCGAAACTCTGATGCGATGGTTGAAAATAAGACCCCGGAGTCTCAATCTGCGCGGAAGACATTTCGCCTTGATACGAAGGAAGCCCGGACTGCTGATACGTCCCGTTCAGATTTTGGTATGGCTGATACCATATTTGGGGCACAGTGGGAGCGAGTTGGTGCTGCTGCTGTCGACGGAATGCTAGATACCGTCGGTATGCGATCATCAGTTTTTCGTGCCTCAACCGCTGTAGCCTCATTGCCTGCTTCAGTCTAGCAACCTTCTCGGACCGGGCAACATATCGCACTCCATTTTGAGCTGTCAAGTGGGACGATTGACCATAAGCTTGCTGAGCACCGGCAAGGTACTGTCCCTGGTGGAACTGTGAGCTTTGGCTTTGCTGGTAGTTGGTGTTGACCAAAGGCTGGAGCGACTGGAACTGTTGGCTATATGAACCGTCATTTCGCTGGACCTCAGGGCCGATCGCCGACTGGCTTTGATCTTCGCTCTGTTGACCTGTGGCATTACTACACCGTGACGAACAAAACAAGGGGAATATTAGCCTTGTCAGGAAGACAACTGGGAACAAGAACCTTACAGGTCTGGAGAGTCTTGATTACCTTCGGTTACTTGAGCTTGCCAGTTAAATAGGTAAATCTCCGGGGAAGTTGAAGGCGCCGATGTATCCATCCGCAAGAAGCCAAAATCAGGATTGGGAGGGTAGCGAGGTTTTGAATATTTTTTAACCTTCTTTTTGGGAGCTTCCCTTTTAGGTTTCTTCCTTTTCCTCTCGTTGGGATCTGTGTCATACATTGCACCCTGACTGCCTACAGGTGGTGGGATTAATTCAGCAATGGGCGATGGAGCGACGGGGATCGGAGTAATAGTCGCGCCGGAGGTGTTCGTTCTTCCTCCATAGTAAATCTGCGGGTTGGATAGTACCGCGGGGTAACCAGCAACACCTTCTGGGTTTCCTGGCCAGATATTGCCAAATGGCCGGTTCTCGGGATATTGTTGGTTGTTCATAATTTTGTTTTTAGCGTAAACCAAACGAGTGGATAGTGAGTTTGTCGTGTCGATGCCGGATCGAAATTGATTGAGAAACGAGAATGTGTGTGAGTATGTGGTGCAAGCAAGGGAGTGTAGGGATGTTTTGCTCGACGCCTGGTCAAGGAGGGTAGAATGTCGATCAAGAAATTTCAGGATGAAATGAGAGTGTGGGTCGTCAAGAACTTATAGAGAAGGGTGTACTGGATTATCGTTCAACGATGATGTGGTTAGCTGGAAACAGAGGCGGTTCGGTTCTGAAGAAAACCAGAAGGTGTCCGTGACTCATCCATTGTTCGACTATTCTGTCATGCTGCTTTCGCCACTTCGCACACATCATGTGTTATGCTTGGATACTCTTTTGTTCATCTCCTATGAACAGCCCTTTAAACGTCTTATAGGGAATTTCTGTGAGCAGCTGTTGCAGTAGGCTTGAAAGCTCCAGAGTAGATTCTCCTGTGAATCATAAATTTCAATGATACATAATCAAAGCACTCCCCAAACATTACACATTCCTTCAAGGACCATGTCATGTCTCTTTCTACAAACTCTTGTGATGCACAGAGAGGTTCATGTGCACGTCTTGTAAAATGGTGAAAAAAGTATTGAGTAAGTGCCCTCACCTCGAACGCACTCCGGTATTCCGTAGAATCAAGATCAAGTTCCGTACCAATTTTTTTTTGCATTGGAAAATTAAAATCCGTAAAGGGATCGATACACCCAGCTTTGCCTCTTCCAAAATCAGATCACTTGGCAGGCAATTGTTCCTCGGAAACCTCGGAGCTATCGGGCCGTTTCCAAGACACGTCACGCTGGCGAATTTTTATTCTGAATCTCAGTTCACCTCAGGTCCACCTGTCGGTTCAAGGGCACAATTTATCCTCACGAAATCCAACGAACTCCTTCACGAGCATCTAACGTCTATGGACTCTGCTATATCTCAGCTGCGAAAATTCATCCCGTTCGACGCGTCCCAACGGTCTTTGTGGATTTCGATAGCCTCAATTGCGTTCAATCCGACTGCGTGGAACATTGTTGCCAGAAATGGTGAGTACAGTAATGACTCACTCTCCATCTCTGATATGGACCGTCGTGTTCTTTTTACTTTGTTTGCTAATTTGTTGGACGCTGCTGACGTCGTATTGCTTTTCAAGAACATCGAAACCGTACTTTGACTCGCAAAGTATTTAGAGGAAATGCACGTATGGGATGTTACTTCCTCACGGTCCTGATATTCTCGTTTGGAATGTTGAGGGACTCTCTGTGAGTAGTATACAGCCACTTCTATACTCTACTCACCTTAATGTCCAAGGTACACACGGGCGCTAATTGAACAACCTAAAAAAGCCATCCTCCCCCAACCTTGGGACACTATCGTTCCGGCAGCTTTGGCTATTATTGGTCAAATCTTCGTGCTGACCTCGACTTGGCAATTGGGTATAACAGGTACCTTCCTGGGTGACTACTTCGGAATCCTCATGGACTCCAAAGTTGAGGGGTAAGTTGTTTGTTTTTTTCAAACTAAAACCCTCAATGTCAATGTTCAAGCTTCCCTTTCAACGTTTTGCGAGATCCAATGTATGTTGGAAGCACGATGTGCTTTGCTGCTGGTGCCTTATGGTGAGTGCTGATGCTCTCTAGTATGTGGACACACCGTTTCTAACTTTAGCTGGAGGTATGAACGTCCTGCTGGGCTTTTGATTACCCTCTATGTCTACATTGTCTATGTTATTGCCTTGCGATTCGAAGGGTGCGTACATATCACTCTAATCATTTCCTCTTTCCGCGCTTTTATGCTTCGCAAACAAGAGCACTGTTACCCCCCCAAACTTTTTATCTTGCGCGATTATGCCGTTGTCCGACTGCTGATATCTCACTGCCTTTTCTGACAGACCGTTCACGGACATGATTTACTCTACACGCGAAAAGTTGAGGGCCGGAAGTGGGGCTGAGACGAAGAAGGAACTCTAAATGGTTTTTTTCCTCAATCTGCTAAAACTTTTCCCAAAGGTAGGAACCAAATCCATCAGAATCATACCTCGACGCGAGCATTGATAGTATTCATAGAAACGTAATACTATATACCAAGTAATCAGGCCATGCGATACATGGATGTTATTCGAAGTTCAACAAATTCGAATAGTCTTAGTCTGAAGTCTTCATGAAAACTTTTGTGAATATGCATTGTGCTCGGAATTCTGATATGACGTGCTTCTCTGCCCATTCAGAATCCGTATGAAGTATACACGAGGCGATTTGTCTTGACATTTGTTGTTCGAGTGTTCTTATAATATCTCACAGAAGCGTTTGATCTTTAGTTACCATTCAACACATCATCACAGTCAGAAAAAGTTAGATCCCAAGTGTGGTACTGGCGCTTTGCGATATCGTCGTCGTGTAAAACGAAAGGTAAAATAGAAAGGTAAGTACCCGATATTATATCCTTTCGTTTCGCGCTCGACTGATATTACTTTAAATGATATTTTTGCTGTAAGATCACCGTCGACCGAAATATGTAGGTGGTCGCTGGCGCTGAACTTGTAACAGGATATTGATTGTTGCTGCCTGTTACTGCGATAAAAATGATTCCTACAGAATGCAAGTTTATGTTCCGGTGAGGGATTTTGCATGAGTCTGGAACAGGTTGCGGCCTGTTGCTGGGATAAGAAAATGTTTCACATCAACCATATCAACCATATTAACCATGTGTACAGAATGCAAGATAGATAGATAGATACAAGTGTGCTCCCTATTAATGTTTTGGTGAGGGATTTTGCATGGGTTGCGATAATAATGATTCCTATCATGCATACAGATTCCTACAGACACGCAAGTGGAACGATCCAGCTACATGAGCTAACATATCTACAAGTGGTCGCTATTTACTACGTAGAAAGTTAAGCGTTCAACTTCAGAACTCATTCGAGGAGCTCATTCTCTACCAGGATTCTAGAATTGTGGAAGGGAGCCGAAAGTTCTTTCTCCATTACCACGCGCACTCTAAGCACCACCGACGGTACTTTCGTATGGTGATTGGTGATCTACACTGATTACACTGTGTTTCACTCAAGAGGATGTTTGATTAGTGACAAGTATCAGCATTGGTTGCATTGAGCTTTTGATATCGGACGTCGCTATCCTTGCATATAAAAGATGTGGCTCGAATGGACATGATTATTCTTCACTTGATTTTCCACCCTTTGCTGGCCAAAGGATATCTCTTCAGCCTAGCCATTTGCTTGCTCTATTTCAGAAGCTGCTTGTTCCTCTATCTGTGTTTTGTATCGTGCGTCCGCCTCGGCTCGTCTCTCCTTCTGCACATCGTTGACTGGTGTTTTTGTTTCTAAGCCCTTCCAACCGTTTTTCCAAAATGCGTTTCATCAGTGTCTATCTGTTTTTAGCCCTTGTCTCCGTTGGTTTTGCGGTGCCTCTATCTGTGGGTGTTTTGGTTATATCGATACCTCTAGATACTTATGAAGTTGCTCATAGGCTGAGAAAGACACAGATAGGAGCTTAGAGGCAAGGTCGAATTCTGGGCCGAATTCTGGGCCGTCTAAGCCCAATCGAGGCAATTTCTATGACGACCCCGACGATGGGCCAAATGGCATAACTATGGAAGAGGCACTAAGAAGACAACAAGTGAAAGAGGAAGCAAGAGTGCGAGAGAGTGAAAAAAAATCGAGCTGGCCAAGCTGGATGAAGAAAAGCGGGGGGAAAAACGGAGGAGACAATGGAGGGAAAGCAACGTGAAGATTGAAGAGGACGTAGGCTTCGAGTAGATCAGACTATTGCAACGGAACGTCGTGCGCTACTCTCACTTGTACTGTCCAGCGGGTTTCAATGTATATGCAGTATGTATGCAATGCGAAAGAAAGTTCGAGAATTTGGCAGACCCCCAGACAACTAGGAGATACGTAACAGACAATATGGCGACATGGCCGAGTGGTCTAAGGCGCTAGAATCAGGTTGTCCCGTAATCTAGTCATTCGTGGCGTGGGTTCGAATCCCACTGTCGTCAATGAAGATTTTTCATCGACATAATCGTCGACCAATTTATTTTTTTGTTATATTATGTATAATACTGAAAAAATACTACGAAGTACTCCTGTGTCATATATCGCTCGATCCAGTATGTAACAACCTACACTCGACAAAATTGCCCCAATCATGGATCACGTATTCCCATTAGATATCCACCGTCACATCATATTTGAAAATTAGCATTATTGATATCAACGCAATACGGTGCGTAGATGTCCAAATCAATTTCGCCCTCTGCGTCGATGTCCCCGTCCCCATCCACACCTCCACTGATTGGTACTGGTATTTCATTTACAGTACCCTCCTTGCGGTTCAGTCCAGATCCACTGGTCATCGACGCTGCTCCAATGTTCGTAACGGCAGAGGAGGATGAGGAAGCAAAGGCAGGGGCTTTCCCATCCACAACCTCACTCTTTTTCTTTCCTTTTCCTAGTACCTTGTTCGTTTTTGTCCTGGTCGCCTTCCGGGGAGGTCCGACACGCATAGTTCCAGCGTCTGGATTCGAGTTTCCGTTCACGGTTTCTGGCATTGTAGATGGCTCCTTGTTTTTCGTCGCGCTCGCTTTTGCTGTCTTGTGCGATTTCCCTTTCTTCTGTCTCAAAGATGATCCGGATGATCCAGAAAGCTCAGCAGTAGATCCTGGCCCATGGGTGGGCAGCGACGCTGTGGACGGGTAAGGAATTGCAAAGGAAGCTGGGTGATTGATAGGAGCAGCAGACATGGGCGGAACAGAGGCAGATTGTAACGGCGCGTAGTTATTGTATGAAGGAGCTTGTGCTGGTAGCGCAGACGAGGAGACGGACGTTGAGGGCTGTGCAAGCAACGGACCCGGAATCCCGAAACCACTTCCAGAATCAACATTTGGTATCACGCTCGCATTACCCACAGCTCCGACACCTGTACCTGCCTGCATAGAGTAGCTGCCACCAAGCGCGGGAGGCAAAATTCCTGGTACACCCGTAGCGAGGGCTGTGAGTAAATAAGTTTGCAATTGAGCAGGAAGCGCTTGGATAGATGGAAGGGAATCTCGAATTGTCTGGATGTTGGAGGTTTGAGTAGGAGTGGGAAAGTAGGATTGAGACGCGAGCTGTTGAGGTGGACCCATTGTTGTGAGGTGTGAGTACGGGTTATAAGAACCATTGATGGAAGTTGTTGCTGGTGTACCGTTTCCGCTAGATTTGTTAGTCGAAATGCTATGTCCAGTCGACGGTGCTTTGACAGATTTGAGCGAAGTAGATTCAGGTGCACCCCCGGCGACGGTGGTTTTCTCTATGTTGACATATACTTTCGAGCGGGCCGGAGGTACACCAGACGCAGACGCTAACTTTACTCTGTCCGTTTGGGATTTACGCCTGGTGCGCTTGAAGCTGGTGTTCAGAGCTGCTGATATAGACTCTGTTCCCGCTACATTCGAATTCAGGTCATGACCCACTAGCGATGAGGAAGGCGAATTCATCTCCACATCCTCCTCCTTTGCTTTTCCTTTCGAAGTAGAAGTAGCAGTAGTGGAGACTCTAGTTTCCTTCGTCTCCTGGGTTTCGACTTTTCTCAATGAAGACCTACGTCCCGCCAGCGAACCTTTCTTTCCTCCAGCATTGATGGGTGTTGAAGTGATAGAGGTAGTCGCACTGATGTTATTCATCGAATTCGCGGCCGAGATAGACGCATCTGTTCCTGCTGCTTTCCTACCCACATTCCGGCGTGGCGTGTTCGTGAGGGTGACGGGCTTATGTACGGGCTTGCGCGAAGAACGTCTAGGTTCAAGTGAGCTGAGTGTTTCGGATGTTACAGATTTTGTAGGTGTGCCAGTCTGTGCAATTTGGACCGATGGCAATGAAGCTATGTCCTGCTTTTCATGAGCGTCATCGTCGGCGAGTTCGTCGATTGGCAATTCAACCTCGGTGACAGCGTCTTCTTCGCTCTCTCCATCGTCGCCTCCGTCGTCTAAAACCGCGATTCCGACTTGTGAGTTATCATCTGCATCAGGATACATATCAAGATCCAAGTCCGCGTCTCCTGAAAGGTCAATGTTCCCTTCAGTAGGCGGAGGTTCATCGGCATTCAGATTGACGCCACCCTGATTGAGCGAGGTGGGGCGATCTGGATCTTGTCCGTTGGTTGAATGCTTCGCCTCACTAGGAATGAAGCAACCTAAGCGAATACGGGGGAGAATTTGGGACAAAGGATGATCAGAAGATGATTTTTTTTTGCTCCTGTAGATATTTTGGTCGAGAGCGGCGAATATCCATCCTTTACGAAGAGGGATCTCGGCTTTGGAATTCAGAGAGGTTATGTTACGATCGATATCCATACTGGTTGCGTTCTCTTCTTCATTGTTGATTTCCTGATCAGGTGTGATATGAACGGCACTGGTGAGTTCGGTCTCGCCACCATTAATCCTCACGTCTTCTCCATCTGAATTGGACTTGATTCCAGGCTCTCCCTTACTCCGAACAAAGCGAGTGTTAAGATTTCGTACACTGAGAGATGCATCATCAAACCGCGTTGACAGTTGCGATTCAGTGGGAGTTGAGAAGGAAGGTGGAGGCAGTACATGGCCTGCCCGACTGACGACGAATAGGCGAATGAGATCTGCCTCGTCGTTCTCGTCGTCCGCTTCAATAGTCGCCTGAACAGGAGTATCTTGGGCGGATACGGTCACGGGGACCGGTATGTCATTCCGCACCTTGGACAATGACCATGACCCTGGCAATTCCTCTCCTTCATCGTCGCGGCGCAACCGTTTCACTCGACCAGGTCCTCCTTCATTCGTTCTCGGCCGTTTAATACCAGTATGTTTCGGGAGATCTGTTTCGAGATATATATTTTCAGGGAGATTGTTATGTGAGATAGAGGACATGAGAGCGTCCTTGAGAGAAGTAAAGGCGCCTTCGGAGGTTGTAGAGGTTGGCTGAATGGGAGTTGGTATGGCTGAGGATACCAGTTCTGGTTTCTGAATTGAGTTGGAAGAAGATACAAAGGAAAGTTGCTCCGACGAAGAAGCTATAGCGTTGACGTTTGTTTCCGATATAGGTCGTTGGATCTCGACCACTAATCTTGCGCTATTTGCTTCGACTGTCTCTTTTTCGGCAAAGCTAATCACACTAGGCGTCGTGCTGCGATTCAAGACGGTCATGGATTCCCCCGTGCATAACGAGTCGTTTTGACGACCAGGAGTAAGCGGTGCCTCGGGCTGTACGACTGAGGCAGTTGACATGGATAGAACTGTGCTTTGTGTTTGAGAGCGGGAGGACAAGAGCACACATTATGGGACATACATTCTATGTGTTTCTACAATCCCCGCAGCGCAATTCCAGAAATATCTGCAGTCTGTTCGGAATTTACACATGCTTATAGAGTAGTGTTGAATATACCTTTGTGGATCCCCTAACCAGTCTTCTTTTTCTAGATTTGTTTTTTTTTTGCACGAGACAGTGTGTCGTTCCGCCTTACAGGAGTGTCAAGAGAAACACTGATGCCAAAGCCAGAAGAAAGGAAAAAGACAGCGTAAGAAAGTTATTCAATGTAAGCGCTCAAAGCCCTAATTGAATCACTCATCGATACCCAGGCATTTTTTCCTGCGAACATCCTCCTACTTTGCTATCAAGATGTGCAGAGTTTTCGCCTATGTGATAGCAGAACGCGGCTTTTGAGAATCCCTGGAATTTTGCAATCGATATCCTGTCTTTCACCAGTTTTCACCCTCACCTCGTTCCTACTATCTGGTTTCAGGTTTCGCAAATGCTTCTTCCCTGATCTCTCTTTACAACGTTCATGGCTTTCATGGGCTTCATGACAGCTCGCAATCTTAATCGCGACTTTCCTTTGCTCATCCTGTAATAACTATCTATTGCGCATTCTCTTCCCTCCTCCTTCCTGTCCGTTCGATATAGCTGACTCTGACTTTATATAGGACTTGAGCACGGACATTGTCGCTACTACTAAGGGATAGGCGTACTCTGTACAGGTTCATTTTGCGCTGCCCGTGCCCAAAATAACACCAGAAATTCTCAATGAACAAGGTCCAAACAGGACCATCTCTGTTCACCTGGTACCGAATCTAGCATTTCGAAACGTGTTTTCCTTTCCAAATTTGGCGGCTTTGCCATCTTTCCTCACAGATGTTTTCATTGGTACCAGTCTACTGAAACAGCGTATACTGTTTCTCTAATAACAGTACAACGCCGACCTACGAAAGACATCCAAGACTAACCAAGGGAAATACGAAGTCAGATTTCTTAACGAACAACTCTCATCTTATATGCATCAAACAATCTTTGAGCGATGGTCGGAGACGATGTTATAGTTGTGGCCTTGCGTGGAAATGGAACGGTGAGTCGATGAATCTCAGGAAACGCGATTGAAAGTTCGGCAATCGTCTTGCGTCAGTCTGCCGAAGGCATACTGCATTAAAATTCAATCCGTCCTTCCCCCTTTTTTTATTCGTTCACTCATGACCTCTTTCAAAGGCTGTATGCTCATTACTGGCGCCAACGGTGCTTTGGGCAGAGGCTTCGTATCCTGTTTCATCAGGTCGTCATATGCAAAAGATTATAAAGGTTTTTACGTTGTGCGTAGTCCTGAACGCGCTGCAGAACTCAAGGAGCTACTCGAGAAAGCACCTCAAGACCATTCCTATGAAATCCTCTCGTTGGATCTCAGCACACTCGCTAGTGTACGAGCATTCGCTACCAGTCTAAACGCTAGAGTTTCCAGTGGCGAAATTCCACCCATCCACGCGTTGGTTCTCAATGCCGCCACGCAACAGGTTAGTGGGCGTTCTTTTACGAACGATGGCTTCGAGGTGCATTTTGGAATGAACTACTTGGACAACTTCCTACTCGTCTTGCTTATTCTGCACAGTATGGATAAGGAACATGGACGTATCATCAACGTTGCCTCGTCGGCTCACGATCCTCATCATTGGGGAACACGAGATCATTTCCCTGACGACGTTCGTGACTCGTTATACACCGATACCGAGGCGCTGGCTAAGGGACATCTTACAAACGAATCGAAGGACAATTACACAGTCGGCATGAGACGCTACGGAACAAGCAAGTTGCTAGGTGTAATGTGGATGTAAGTCAGCTTGATTATAGTCGCTTCTACTCTAACATGAAAAATTATAAACGTTATGTAGATATGAGCTTCAGCGCCGGCTCCAATCCTCCCGGACCTTCTCAAATATCTCCTGTATAAACTTCGACCCCGGCGCCTTGCCATCCAACTTGACCAGGGACTCCCCATTGTCCATAAGAGTTCTCATCATCCTAATGCGCTTCCTTAACCCGATTCTCCTATGGCTCAATCCAAATGGCTACTTTAGGACGTCGTCCCGAAGTGGCTCAGACCTACTTTTCGCTACCTTTGACGAAGGGAAGTTAGGTGAAATGCCTCGTGCATTGTATGTGGATGGGACACAAATTGTATTGTCGTCGAAGGAATCTCGAGATGAGGAGAAGCAAAAGCGATTGTGGAGGGACACGTTAGGATATGCTAACATCAAAGATGAAGACACGGGATTGGAAAATTGGAAATAGGTGGCGACAAATGAGGTTTTTACAAGGAAGGCTGTAAGTACACACTCGTAGGATTGAAATACTTCGAACTACAGTGATAAGGCCAAGGATAGCAATAGAGTGAAATGTAGTGAGACGTGTTCGTCGGGAAAATGGGAACGGAGTGAATTTAAGTCAAGACGAGGAGGTTCTTTCAGTACATACATACTGTACAATCGCTACAACAAGTTTCGAAGTTGTCATTGACCTCTTACCACTGTGGCAGACACGACTTCAAAGTTCGAATGAAATACGTTTGGGGTACTCCATTGCAAGCTAGAACGATGACCAATGAGATTTATTTCCTAAAACTAAGTGAAATCCATACAAATTATCCATTCAATACCATCGAGGTTCACACTTGATTTTCAACCTGGCCACCTCCTGCTTCAGCTTCTCAGCATCGAGCCTCATCTGAATCAATTGTGGAAGAAAAGATTCGACTGTGGCCCACCGTTCGGACCACCGCCCTTTGATATTCGGGGAGATCAGATCAGGGTCTTCCCAGTGTTCTCCTTCGCTGAGGAAATGATCAACGCCGTGCCATAATGTGAAGTTGACTGGGAAAACTTTGGAGAGGAAGGAGGCAATTTCCGCAGGATTTTCAATTGGGGAAAACCCGACATCGAAATTAAAAGGGCTAGAGAAAACAGGCAAATTTTCCGGACCGGGTATACATGGATCGTCAATGTAGAGCGAGGCATAGAACAAGCATGGGCAATGGTAAGCAAGATGTATGAGTGATTTGAAAGACAGTCGCCTTCGATTAGGCAAGATAAGTCGGCCAGGCCGCGAGGATAACCATAATGAAACAAGAGAGGGCCAGCTTTCTGCTAACTTCTGAATATTATTGTCATCCATGGAAATAGGACATGCTGTCGACAGCATGAACCATTTCATTTCTGTGCAACAAAGTATAGGTGTAGGCTGCGCAGTGGAATGCGCAATGGTACGCTTATTATGTTTTCACTTCCAGAAACCCGTACAGAACGGCTTCTGCTAACACGGGCTTAAGAAAACGATGCCATGGTCCTGATGTCTCGGATATAAAAGCCTCGGAACAACTTGGTCCTCTATCTTTCTAAATATGTCTTCCCCAGTATCCGTTAAAACATCACTCGCTGTCAACCAAGACATATCATCTCGCAGTCTGTCTATTCCCCGAAGTGACAACTCTTGACTATCAGGGACCCATCGAACTTCTTGGGGGCTTTTCCACTGATCTCCGGGCAAAACCTGACTCGCATCTTCAGTATTTCAAGAAACACCTTCCCTCTTTTGCCATTGATGTGGAATACCTCTCTCATTCTGAGGAACCCATTACACCCTCCGCTGGACCTAAAGTGCTGCCGACAGGAACTTACGAAGGTATAATGGAGGCGGGGAAACAGTTTAATATATTGCTTATTCCCGGAGGTAAGTTTTTAACGACCTGGAATCATTCTGTAGTATTCTGACACTATATTACATGTAAATCTAGGTCCGACTGCTAGCCCTGTTCATGTTCATCCTTCGTTGTTACAATTTCTGAAACAACAAGCTCCTGGAGCAAGACACATCCTTACTATATGCACTGGATCATGGATACTCGCTGGAACTGGGTTACTGGACGGAAAGAAAGCTACCACCAATAAAATGATGTACAAGATTGTCACGGTTCGTTTTCTATTGCCGCACATGAAGTTGCTGAGATTACGTCGTCAAATGTAGGAAAGTACGAAGGACTTAAACATTACCTGGATTCCGAAGGCTCGGTATGTAGTGAACGACGACAAGAAGATTTGGACTAGCTCCGGCGTCACGGCTGGTATGTAGTCCTTGCTTCGTTCCTCTTAATACGACTCACATATCTGTCCTCATTCCCAGGCATGGATCTAGCCCATGCTTTCCTTGAACATCTTGCCGGACGTGACACCGCAAACTCGCTGGGCATCGTGATGGAGATGAGCTATAAACAGGAAAGAGATGACGCTTTCGCGGCAGTACATGGATTGGCTTAACTTAGTGATCCTTGGTAGAAGAACAGCTGTATTCGGATTCTCTGCTCAAATCATCGATTTATCATCAACATCTTTACCAGCTTCATTCGTTCATGACTACATACCTTGGTCTCTGCTTCAGGTGAACTCTTGCTTCCTCAAGTACCATTCCTATGTATGTATGTTCTTTGCCATATCTTCTTGCTTTCCTCTGATCGGATCTGAACACGCAATTGAAACGGTCCCGGCAACGAATACGAGACTGGTTACTTACCCCAGCATCGTCGCTCTTCCACATCATCCGATCGGGTTCGACATTCTGTGGATTATATTCAGGGCTGCGCAATCTCAGGCGTGCTAGGAACATGTCTTCAACGGGAAGGACCAACGCTGCTTGAAATTCCCCGCTTTGAACAATGCCGCGCGTAGGGAACGGAGTTCGAGTTCCACAGTCGTACATACATTCTGAATCCAAGATACACGTGTACGTCTGCTACGCAGTCCCGTAGACGAATACCCCCACTAGGTTACCTATAAAGGCTCTGAGGTGCACCACGGTCTCCAACTTTCTTGTTTGTGCATCCATGTCTTCAAGCGTTGAATCCTCCCTCATCGTGGACAAGACCTACCATCTTGCAGTCTGTCTCTTCCCCCGAGTGACAACCCTCGACTACCAGGGACCCATTGAACTTCTAGGATGCTTTCCTTCAGATCTCCGCGCCGAACCTAACTCCCATCTTCAGTTTTTCAAAGACTATCTTCCCCCTTTCGCTATCGACGTGGAATATATTTCTCATTCGGAGGATCCTATCACGCCTGCTACGGGCCCGAACGTGCTTCCAACAGGAACCTACGAAGGTGTAATGAAATCTGGGAAACAGTTCGATATCATAATGATTCCGGGAGGTAGGTTTCCTACTCGATTGGGTCCTGCATTGATCAGAAATCGTGTATGTTATTTGACAGGTCCACTTACTAATCCTAACCAAGTACATCCTTCGTTGCTGCAATTTCTGAAACAGCAAGCTCCCGGAGTAAAACACATACTCACTATCTGTACTGGATCGTGGATTCTTGCTGGAGCCGGGTTGTTGAACGGAAAGAAGGCTACTACCAATAAATTGATGTATAACGTTGTCAAGGTTTGTTTCTGTTGGTTATCAGCGTGTGTTCCTAAGTGTCATTGAGGAAATATAGGAAAGCACCAAAGACCAGAACATTACCTGGATTCCAAAAGCCAGATATGTAGTAAACGATGACAAGAAGATTTGGACGAGCTCTGGCGTTACTGCTGGTAAGTGGTGCATCATTCATGGCTAGAACTAACCACACGGCCGTTGCTATCTCAGGTATGGATCTGGCACATGCTTTCCTTGAATATCTTGCGGGTCCCGATACTGCAAATTCATTAGGCAATTTGCTGGAGATGAACTATAAAGATGAGGGAGACGATGATTTTGCAGCGTTACATGGCTTGGTATAACTTCACCAGCTAGCTTGAAAGCCCCACTGTATATTCCGATCTCTGATCAAACCAACGTCGATTCTGTGTTATGCACAAGTTTTAGATTTCACAGACTGTCTTCTACTCTTTTCCAGACATGTCCTTCCCATAACTGATTTGCACTGCCTGCGTCTCCCCGTTCTTTCTCGTTTAAGCGGTCCCATCCCGTACTAGCCATCCCGGCATCGGCCTCGATCTGCATAAATGTTTTGACCGCTGCTTCTTCTGGGGTCTTCGCTGGGACTTCGTCGCCTTCAGGAACAAGTTCGAATGGTTTGTGGTAGATGCGGGCCAGATCACGCATGGTTATACGGTCCCCTTGCAACCGAAGACATCGATTCTTCAGATGAGGAGAGGAGGACGGTAGAGTTGTGAGAACATGTGCAACAAATCCTGGATACAATTGAACAAAAAGTCTCGAGTCAAAGAAAACAACATACCACCTATATCCTCTTCACTCGTAACGCTGAACGGTGTTTCTCCTTTGCCTATGGCATTCACGGTATGATTGGTATCGATTCCCACAAGCCATGGAAGATACCCAGAGAAAAATCCCGTCTACAATCAATAAGTCCTATAACGAACTAAATGTGCCAGGTAAACTCACGAAAAATCGAGTATATGGAAGTCCAAGCGTCCTCAGGTGGGCTAAATACACAACGTTATCTCTTGTTATACGCGAGACAGTCTAAGGAGCCCACCAACAAATGCATCCTTGGTTCCAAAGTGATTGTCCTCCCCGTGATGATTTGCCCCTGCAGTGGGGAGACCCCATTCTGAGGGCACAAATAGCTGAACTGTCCCGCTCGCTTTAGCTGCGTCTGCCAAAGTATACTGTGCATGTAAGCCTGTCGTAGGGACAGTGCTGATCAAAATTTCAGTGTTGTGCTTTTTGAAGATCGCGGTTAGAGCTGGTACACTGGTATAATCAGCTTCGATCAAAGGTACTGAGGACAGATCCGGGGGAAGAGTCTTATGAGGGACTGGTTGCTGGTTTTCATGAGAAGGAAGATGAAGAAAATGGTGGTGGCGAGGATGGACTACGGTGCTGCGAGTGAGGGCAATGACATTAGTTTGATTAGTATTTACGAGGGCACGTAGAATGTATGTTCCGATACCGCCTACGCCAACGATGGCAATGTTTTTCTGGGAGATAGAAGACATAAGGCAGCCAGAGATCTGCAGATGCAGGTTAAATACTGCTTCAGATATCGGTCACGCCTGTTCACCGAGCGTGGAGGCACTGAAATCGCACCAGGATTGCGCTATCCTATTGGACCCGCCACTCGATAGGGCATGTCGGACACACCGAAGCCGATCTCTCGTCGGACAAAAGATGGGACAAGGCGCATCTGTATCACATCGATACCTGCAGATACATAATCGCGCTTTCAAGCTGTGTGGATTTCACAATCGGGATCGAGGTGAACGACAAGTCTAAATTGATATCCGAGCTGGTTTGTTTGCTGATAGTGCTGATGAATGAGCGTATGACTTGAATATCGACTGAAGACGGTTCAAAGAATTATACCATGTACCATAGCTAGGCTCCTGGCAAATAAGCTCCTAACGGACCTGTATGCATGCGAAGACTTCAGCTTTGGAGAATCTGGAAGGCAGTCTGAGGTAGTGTGCTACATCTTCAACAGATTACGAGATTATGAGACATAGGTATTCCAAAATAGATTCATACATATTATGGCGCATCAAGACCCATTAGCTACACCGTTGAAATAGGTAAAGATCCGGATTTATAGCTGGTGGTGGTAATTGAGAAGAGTGAAATATGTATCTCGGACTCACGGGCCGGGATGTTGGTTCAGTATTACGGTAGGTCAAAGCGAGTTATAGCAACTCTTGAAACGCTTGGAAATTGCTTTGTTGACCACGGAAGGATCAAAGAAGAGGTCCAATGCGGCGGAAGCTTTTCGGAAACGGCTACTGCATGTCCCCCTGACACCTATAGAAATGATCACTCTGAAGATTACTTGAAGTTTTGACCTAGGTTAACCTCCAGCTCTGGAACGAATCGTCTCATTCCAGGATCCCACATCAAACAGTATTCATTGTTCAGTACCCTTAAAAGATCCAAGAGATCGAAGGACTTCCCCGAACATTCACGACCAGCTTTGACGCGGAGAGTGTACAAAGAATGGCCAATAAAAAATAAGGCAAAGTCCAAGCACAAAAAGCAAAGGCCGAAAGCTCGTCAACTGAAGAATATTACCAGCACCGATGTTTGAATTCCCTTTTTGACCATGAATGTATATTGTGCACTGATCAGATCCTTGTTGGGCCAAACCAAATTGTGATTGACCAGGATAGTCATCTATTCCGTCGACCTATTCCATCGACCTATCCGTTCCGCTCATTGTTCATTCTGATTGAGGCTCCCGCGTACCGCGTTGTTTGTATCGGTGTACGCGTCCGTGACAATGACGGCCAAGCAAAGCGGGCCTTCTATAAATGGTACTTGAGCGTACTTTTTTCCCTCTTTGAAACCACGAACGTGACTGAGACGACGAGCAAACGGTGCACCTTACCTCTAGTCGCTCCAGTGCATTTGTGCTTTCACTAGACGTTCCTGTTCTTCCTACGCACTATCTTACGGACTTCTTCGCAATGGATCACTTCCAAACTCATGCGGCCTACGTTGAGAGCTCTTCCGATAATATCCAGCAAGCCGATGTGGATTGGCCTGGGGCTAATGAATCGTGAGTCCTATATTGTTTTCACAAATGAGAGCTCCTTGCTGACCTTGCCCTTTACCTTTCTTGATCGTTTCCTCGTCGTTTCCTCTTTCACCGATACTCTCCCCTACCCTCTCACCTGCTCTTCAGATTCGTTAACGCGGATTACAGGTCCACGAGAACTATCGACAGTACAGATAACGACGGATGGGGGTTGTTGGAAAGGTGGTTCGATGAACCACTTGCCAACCAAAGCCAGGGGATGATTCAAAACGTATCGCACACATCTCAGCCCTCGGTACAAGGGTGGAACCCATATGCCACCTCCACACCCCCCGACTTTCAGGCTTATTTGACCTCAAGTTCTCCTACCAATCCTACAAGTTCCGGTTATACATCACCTTCATCTTTTTCGACCTCTACTGCACCATTTGACACTCCGCCATCCGGTAGCATCTCGATGCTACCACTACTCTGGAGCGAGGGCTATGGCAACTTTGATCAAGGTGGTTCATTCGGTGCTATTGCACACCAGCCCCCGTTTCATAGTCCCTCTCCCGAATCACTGCAACAGGAGCGAGGTGCCGCGGTGTCATCATTCGGCCCTTCTGCAACCTCAGGCGTAGGTCACTCTGGGCAGCAGTTGCCTAAGACTTATCCTGGGTACCAGTCGCAAGTTCCTTGGTCTGACATCGTGAGTGAAGGCCAAGCTCAACAATTTCAGAGCGACTTCCGTTTCTTGTCCCGCACTTCCAACCACCAGGGAGTACACGCTTACACTCAATCCTACCCAAAGGCCCCTGCTGCTCTAATCACCTCTGACAGTCGCCGAAGCCAGAAACGTGTCCGTTCAGACGACGACGAAGACGGAGATGAGGACAGTGTGAGACCAAGTGGCAAGCGATCCAGACACAGTGGACGAGATCGATCCCAGAACGAGGTATCTACGGACTCTGACACCGCTGGATCCGATATTTGTCACATCATTCACGAAGACGGAAGATATTGCGGATATTTGTTCAGCACCGATGGCTCGGATCGCTCAAAGCACCTTCAAGACCACGTCGAAGCGCAGATCGACGCGCGCGTGCTACAGTTTTCTGCTGACGAAAAGCTAATCAAGGCGAGGATCCATTTGCAATGTCGATGGCAAGAAAACCAACCTTCGAGATGCAAGCCATACTTCACCGGGGACCGAAGCCTTTGTAGGCATTACGACAGACATTTACCTCCCCAGGAGCGGTGTCCTTATTGCAACAAGGCTTTCTCAAAAGCAAGGATTGATTGCCTCAATGTTCACAAACGAGAATGTTACTCGACGAAGGTTGAACAAGAGAAAGTGGCGGAATGCCGAAAGGGAGAGCTAACCTCGGAGTGAAGAGAAACCAAAGAGAGTCGAGTTGACGGGTTTAGACTTGATATTGAGAGCCAATAACTCACCCTAATTAAGATACCATGATATGCCCATCTACTATGCAGCTACCCATGAGCAATAAAATATGTTGTACTGGCAGATTTTCTTTGAATGAGGTGGACACTTGGATTAATGCTTTTGGTGCAATTTGTACATGGAAGAGATGTCGGAATGTAAGCGCTTTAGATAGGTCAGCTAGGCGCCGGCGGTATGCTGACAAAGTAACGCGGGGAAAACACGGAGATCCAATCCGACGCCTCCTCCATTCGATGCCTTCTACATATTCCTTTCTCAAGCAATTAGCTTTCAGCAAGGCGCTGCTACACGTCGCCAAGACTGCGCTTTCCGAGCTCCCGGTATGAATATCGATATGATGCAGCCTGTTCAACAGGTCTTAAGTCCTTCCCTGAACATCAGCTCACCTCCCGAAACTCTCCACGTACTTTCCGGTTCCTTCCGCTCCCTTTCACTCTTCCTACTCGCGTTCTCACCCGCTGCAAGGACATTGTCGCTGTTACATCAAGTTCCCGGCTTCGGACCTCACCAATATATTGGTACTAATCGGGACAAGATTAAAAGTTCACAAAGTTCAGAGACGAACTTGAGTACAACAACAGTCGGTTTAGCTGCGTATACGACAAGCTGGGCTGTTCCTCCAATACTGTCTAGCTGGGAAATTACATCAGATTGGCACCTTAATCACCTCGATAATGTCCCGATCACTGCTGTATCTTCTTATATTTCTTTCCCCCATCCATATACGCATCTATACTCTATGGGTGGACCTACAGGCGAAGTTCATCTCCTCTCGCCTCAAAGTGGTTCATTCTTGGAAAAAGTTCAAGAAATCCTCTTTGTTCCTCCCGACAAATTAGCAGATGCGGATAAGTCTCGAAAGGCGTTGAGGTACGGCTCACACGCAATCGAGTTTGCTCATCTTCCTGGCACAAATACTCGATTGGCGTTCGTGCCAGTACTTGGGACCAACTCGATCGAAGTTTACACGCATGATCCTGATTCGGGATTTTTGACCCACGTCTATTCCTCACCGTCTCCGCGTTCTGGAGTCGAGGATGGTCCGAGACATGTCAAAGTTCATCCTAATGGAAAGATATTGTATTGCGTCACGGAGCATAATAACCTCCTCGACGTATATTCTTTCCGCGCAACGGGCAGATCTGATTCGAGCACTGAATGGTCAAACAACCCTCTCAAGTATCTCGGTACCCGTTCGCTTCTCCCCCCCAACCTCTCATATCCATCCGCATCGATTCAGACTATCCATCGATTCAGAGGAGACACTCTGATGCTTGGACCAAGCGTTGGAGCAGGGCAGTGGCCGACAGAGATATGGGCTACGACCCGCGGTGCGACGGAAGATGACCGAGGATGGGTCAGTGTGTTCAAGTTGGATCAGGATGGGATGTTCGCTACCTCCAACCCATCTGGCAAGTCTTTTAGCGAAGAGGAAGGAGTCGAACGATACGAGACGCCAACTTCTGGAGGAAAGGCTCATGCCATAGATCTCTATCCGAAATCTCCTTCGTCATTCGATATTCCCTACCTAGAACCTCGTGTAGGATCCCCTGTTTGGATCCTGCTCACTGACGACTCGGACTATGCTGTCGGCGAAGTACGCGATGGGCCTTCTATCTTGAGCCAACCAGTCAAAAGGAGCAATCCAGTCGGTGGCGTCCGCGTGCTTGAATGGGATAGTTGGTCAAACGGTGGTATTCGGGAGGTTGTGAGTTGGCCATCCGCGGGAAAATGGGATTGCAAAGCTGAAATTGTGGATGAGGAAGCAGGGGATACTGAACAGGTTGTGGAGCAAGGAAGTGACGAGGAGAGGCTAATGCGTGGAGGCAGTCATGCTGTGTGGTTAGATTAGTCTCTAGTTACTACCTTACTACATAACCAAGCAGCGCCGGCGAGTGGCAGAGCCCGCTACCCAGTCAATGGTTGGGTTTATTGAAGATGTTAAAGTGAGTGTACCATCTAAGGATTAAGTAAGGAATGAGAGCATTTTTACAATACTGTCCAAGTCGCAATGCTTCAGAGAAGGATCACATACGACAGAGAATGCAGTAAATGCATCAGACCATGTATGGTCAGTGGAACATAAATCCGTACATGCACCAGTTGACCATTCAGCAATTGCAAAGTGGATCTATATCGTGCCCGTCGACACTCTTCGTTAATTGTTTCCTCCGGCACTCACTCATCAGTGATCACATTGTCGTGGCCCTTGTTTGTGTACACTGTGCAACTAGATCTTCTCGTCATGGACAATCTCCCTACAGACATTGTCTTTGGTGTTGACATTCACTCTATTTGCAAGTCTTAAAATACAAGGTACAAAGCTGTGCTTAAAATGTATAAGACAATAAATTCAATAAAATAATCATACATAGCAAAAAAACACAGTATATAGAAGAAACGAAACAAAAGTTTGTCTGTCAATCCCATAAAAGAAGAGAATAAATCGTAGAAGCACAGAAGAAAATTTTACGAAATGACTAAAAAGTGTTTACAAAAAATCACGTGTGAGCCATTTGATCGCAAAATCGAAATGTTGGGTCTACAAGACCCTTCTACCTCTAAAGAGGTAGCGGGAAAAATACGAATGTTGGTGCAGAAAAATCAAGTAGTGACGACAGTGGGATTCGAACCCACGCCACGAATGACTAGATAGAAGGAAATGAACCTGATTCTAGCGCCTTAGACCACTCGGCCATGTCGCCATAAATTAACATTCATGTTCGTAGCGGTAATTTCTATGGAACTAGTTTTTGTGCAAAATCCAGCGCCTACCACAATATCCTCTGCTTCGTGCCTTTGCTTAAGTTCAAACGTAAGTCTTGGTACTCAACTTACCCTAGATGGTAAGGTTTTGGGGATTGCGTTCCACAAAAATTCCTGCCGTGCACCAATTTTCTGCCTAATTTCGACCAGGTTATTTGCTTCACACAATCAATTGTCTATTGTCAGTTTGTAAATTTCCGGCAGCCGTCTTTCATAGCGCTCAGCTGCTGCTTTACCTGGGAGCAATTTATCATTTGCCCCTGATTCCTACTTGCTGCCATAGGGCAAGTGCTCTAGAGCACAAATGCAACTGCCTTACTACCTCAGATCTACTGGCCAAGTACTAACCAGTAACCGACCAACAGCTTCAACTTAGTCTGATGTTAGCTCAAGGAAACTGACCAGGGACCTATAGATCGTTACCATAAGCCAACCAACTACCAACCGATAACCTCGGCCCGACCTGTGTGAACTGGCATCTTCCGATGAAATGGGATCGTCGATCCACCAGTTTTATCGGAATTCTCCGATTACCTTGTATGCCTGGTTTGAACGACTCTAAAAACTTAAAGCTACGAGGGTATGTGCTCTGGTATATTAGAAATACAATAGTTTATGGGTGCTAGAAGTTATTGGGGTACATAGTCCTTACAATAGCAAGTGCATCAATCCAAAGCCGCACAACTTCGGGTTCGTGAGGTAGGCGTGAATGATTTTGAACCAGTTGATCCAGGAAAGCAAGCTGCTCCGGGTTGAGCAGAGTCGATGGTGGATCAACAGTAACTGTGTTCAGATCTGGAGGAGGGCCTCTGCTACCTAACCAGGAACCAGAGCCCTCATTTGGAGCATAGTTTTGTCGGAGAGCTCGTAAAAGTACTTCGTCTTGCAGACCCTCCCAATCTACTCCAAAAATCTCGAGCTCTTCATCGGACATTGCAAATTGGTCCAATGGCTCCCCTCGGATCCCATTGACAAGCGAATCAAAGACAAACATGTCCTCAGGACTCCGCGCTGGTCCATGGCGCTGTGATACCCGATGGCTATTCCACGACTCAGCCCAGAAGGCAAGCTGGTCATTGATAACAGGAAGGAAAAGATGCTGGAGTAGCCATATATGGTTTACATTTGAGACTTGCAGTCCATGGCGAATTTCGAGGAGAGTAAACATATCATGCCATGTTTGACTAATGTAATGGCTAACATCTACCCACAAACGCTCGATTCGAACATTATGAACAGATCTAAGGAAATAGACTGGTGAGCATCTAATAAAATGCTCATAGCTTGCATACCTTCCCCATAGATATGAGCCATGTCCTTCTCCACGAGCATGTTCCATGAATGCTGCTACCCACACATTTTCAATTCCATGGTCTCCCCGGACACGCGAAGGAAGGCGATACTGTTCCACGGCAGAAATGAAAAGCGATAGGACAGTTTGACCACGATTGTTATTGCTTGCACGGAGCCCCGTTATTAGTCTTGAATACCCATCAATGAAGCCATGTATAATGATACCCCATCTAATAAGCCCTGGGATTGAGGAGATATCGTAGCATGCTTATAAGTATAGATGGATGCAAAGACGACATGAAGATACTGACGATGATGTCCATCATGATGCCATACTGAATTTGGACCTGGAACAGAATATCCTCGACGGCGAATCCGAATGCGGTCAAAGACGCGGTGAATGGGATCAATTCGAATGAGGGACTGTCGAATGCATTCGTATGGAACAATGATACTGAGACGGCGAAGCATGCCATCCAGCATTCGTATACCTGCTCGATGATAATGTATGCGCAAGCGTCCTAATAGGGAGTCGAGCTGCTCATCTGAGATACGAGATATATAACCTGGTGATGATGAAGATGGTATTGAGGACGCTTCAGCCTGCACATCTTCAGGCAAGTGAGCTGGTTGTGGAACTTCTGCATCAAGCAGCTCATCAGAATTGTCCGAATGGACGTCAATTCTATGAGTATCTTCCACTGAGCCCACCATGCGAGGAAATGGGTTAGCACCTGGGGAAGCAATGCCATATTCCAACAAACGACGGCGCAGAGTTGAACGAGAAACATCTAGAAAATTGCTTATTCCACTTGTGCTACGATGTTGATAAGCAAATCGAAGGAAATTGGGATCAATTACTGTACGCGGCCGTCCTGGGCGCCCAGTTGTTTCTGTGAATACCACTTCTGGCCTTCCAAGGTGAGATGACTCTATGCGTTGGTTATATAAAGCCTGAATGTCTAGAATCATAGTCTGAATGCCATTTTGCAGCGTTTGTGCTTCTTCTGATTCAAAAATGGCTATATGCTAAGTTCATTTTCTGGATCAAACCATAAACAAAGAAAGGTGGTAAGATAATACCTCAGTAGCAGTCTGTGCAAACTGATGTAAGTCTTCTCCAAGGAGCTCTAGTAAAAATGGATCTGTCGGTTCCAAGTGAACCTGAATGGCTACAGCTTGAAACTGAGCATAGTGGGCTCGAAAGGCATCTAAGAAGCTCGTTTGAGGTGCAGAACTACCTATATTTGTGGTATTTTGGGCTGCAGAAAGCAAGATACAATGCAGAAGGGTCAAAGTCCACATATGGACCGGAAGGAATATCCACATTGTGGATGTAAAAGAAAAGCGAAATTTCAGACTTTCATTAATGGAACTGCCAGTTTGTTCAGGAACCGGCATAATTATGCGAGACGGTCAGTTGTTTGTTGCTTCTACCATCCCATTATCATGAATATTCAAGGCGACTGCTGTAGATTATGATTATCTTATTAGCAACTTCAAAGTGGATTTCTTCAACAGCATTTTTGTTGATTCTGGTGTGAGATGCTGAAGGGGAAGGTCACAGAAATACATTTGAATTCTAAACATTCAGATGCATCGGACTTAACTACCAATTTTAACAGATCGTACTTCTCCAATTGACTTTGAATGATGAAAAGAAGCGTGTATTTGTTTGGATCGATGGGCGGCTTTGTACCTCCTTCTTTCTTTCCCAATCCTTCTTTTTATCCGCCTCTCATTTCTTTTAATTCCAATGGAGCAATCGAGGGACGTTTTGGTTACGCTACTTAGAGCAGGACGGCAAACTGGACTCATACCTATGGACCACACATTCACTATCTCTGAAGTGGTTGATGCGGCCGAACAAGCTGGGATTATATCGTTTCCACTCGTAGAAGACACTTTTGCACCTCTTCAAGGATTTGATTGTTTCATCGCAGAAGCTCAACAAACTCACCAGAGTATAAACGATTTTAACTTGGAGGATCTGTTAGGGAATAGAGCTTCCAATGAGGCGATAGGTAATATACTATGTTGCTTTTACTCAGATAATGTATTCTGCTGACTTTTGTTCAATTCTCTTGATACGTTCCCAGAATCCCATATTGAAGCCCAATTCATTGACCCGACCACTCTCATCTTTGATGCAGGTAAGGCATTGAAATGGTTTGTCTGTAAACAAAAAGATCACAAACGTATATATTGCCAGGCGAACATAGTGGTATTATACATCAAGCTGCAGATCCAAATGCCCAAGGTAAGATTCAGCTTGCTTTATCAGGCGGTAGCTCTAACGTATGCTTTTAGATATCTTTCAAGCGCCGTGCGTTGGTGGTGTTTCTGTTGCTTCTGGTGATATTTTTGGCGGTCAAGGTGAAATGTTATATGCTTGTAGCGCATCCATTTCTCGCATTAACGCATCTTAAGCCTCCAATCAAGCACGTATTGCCCCCACCGCGAGTCTCTACCAAGGTTCTGGAGAATATATGGATGCCTCCCTCAAGCACAGCTCAAGTTCTTTACCTGGAACGCTGGTCGAACATCAGCTCATCATGGCTAGCAAGACTCCATCTCTCTCGACCAACTCTTACTGGCAGCAGGAATCCCACATGGAGCCATACGTCAGGTCCAATAAAGGACCTGTAGTTATAACAAGCGCGATCAACTTCGAGGCATTTTGTGACGAGAATGGATATAGGCGTTTGCTAGCGATGTACCCAAGGGGGCAATTACGAGGGCCTGAGCAGTGTACCGCATTGTGCTATTTTCAGTGGTCTAACGCCTGGGGCTTCATGGTTGAAAGCCTTGGGTACACTGGCAGTCTCCATTTGCGGCGTTATAAGATTCAATACGATAATGGAAGTGGCGGAGTCGAAGATCTTCTGACAATTCTGGAACATCGACTGGGCTGGAACATAACTACTTTTCAGAGCGTTACCCGGTTCTTTGAGGACTGCGAGCAGCTCGCAGCCAACTATATATGGGATCCAGAACTTAATCCAGTATCTACAAATTATGTACAGTCTGGTCAGTTCTCTCTGCCTGCACTTCTCTATCGGAACTAATACTTGAGTTCGTTCCTTAGGTATTGTCAAATTAGACAAAGGCAACCCATACGACATATGGAAAGGAATCGTTTATCTTTTCCACGATCCTGGTTTTTTCATACATGGAAAAATCCCGAGAAAAAGCCCACTTGTGTCAGAAAAGGAACAGGTAGCCTCTCAAATCAGCCAAAACATTATCTTTCAGAATTTGCGACATATTCAAAAGCACCTCGTCCTTCCTCCAGCCTGATTTCACTCATTTGTCCCTTTCACATTTATCCGCTACTAATACATATATCCAACATTCCTGATACACTCCTGATACGCTTTGCTCCTGATACGCTTTGCTCCTGATATGCTTTGCTCCTGATATGCTTTGCTCCTGATACACTTTGCTCCTGATACGCTTTGCTCCTGATACGCTTTGCTCCTGATACGCTTTGCTCCTGATACGCTTTGCTCCTGATACGCTTTGCTCCTGATACGCGTTGTTCCAGATACGCTCTGCTCCTGATACGCTCTGTTCCTGATACGCTTTTCTCCTGATACGCTTTGCTCCTGATACGCGTTGTTCCAGATACGCTCTGCTCCTGATACGCTCTGTTCCTGATACGCTTTTCTCCTGATACGCTTTGCTCCTGATACGCTTTGCTCCTGATACGCTTTGCTCCTGATACGCGTTGTTCCAGATACGCTCTGCTCCTGATACGCTCTGTTCCTGATACGCTTTTCTCCTGATATACTTCACTTCTGATTTGATCATCCATTCCCCTGCTAAGCGCATTTGCTTTTACAATATTTGCATCTTTATTTCATGGCATACAATGGGTCTTTATTCGCATTGTCTATCTGGATTTCCCCACTGCTTTGCTATTGCACTCTCTATACCCAGTACGCTCACTATTCATCCTATCGTCACTTATGGTCTATATTTGCATCGTCTATCTGGATTCCCCCAATGCTTTGCTATCGCACTCTCTATACCAGTACGCTCACTATTCATCCTATTGTCACTTATGGTCTTTCAATATCAT
The DNA here is from genome assembly GCA_028011325.1 of Lentinula lateritia. NCBI lineage: Eukaryota > Fungi > Basidiomycota > Agaricomycetes > Agaricales > Omphalotaceae > Lentinula > Lentinula lateritia. The sequence continues at coordinate 179,420 of JANVFT010000005.1, forward strand.
ATATCCTTCTTAAGATCAGTTCGATTTGGACCCTGATATTGGTCAACAAATATACATATATTGGCACTAATGACCAAGGTTTTTCATTTATATCACAAGCAGGACAACGATGTAATAAAGCAAGGTGGGGTCAAAGCAAAGAAATAGCTTGGGCAAGGCAGCAATCGTATCTACCAAGGCAGCCAAGGTGGAGGGAGTGCTGCTTCCACTGCCGAAAGTGCTGAAGGGTATTCCCAGATGAGCGTCCGATGGTCTCTATTCTCTGGCTCTTTCATGAGATAATGGTAACGGGGCCATGAAGGGTACTCTTTGTGAAATGATACTGGAAGATGGTTATGAACGTCCCAGAGAAGAACTGCCTGATTCAAAGACGTTTCCCAAGCTGAAGGCGGAAGGCCATAAGATTGAATATATGGATGAAAGTTGTTTACTGCTTGAACAAGAAAGTTTCGGATGGACTGATACCAACATTAGACAGATTTGGCAGTAAAACATATAGATCAACCCACGTTCATCATTCCATGCCACATCTTCCTGGCTTCATCATTCGCATATGTGTGCAAAATTCTCTGGTAAGTTTGATTATTATCCTGCAATAGATCAATTAGCATGAATTAGAATAGTGTAGAGATACCTACGTTGAAGAAACTATACAATGTTGCTTGAGTAATTTTGTCTCGTATCATTGTTTGCGCCTCATATCTAGGAACACCGTAACAAAGTTCTAGATCCTCAATATCGAGTTCACTGCCACTATATCCAGGTGGATAGACTACTCGCTTCATAAGAGAGGTCCGTTGGTGCAGTGGCTTCTCCCCAAAGGTCACATCTTCAGGCCAGTGAGCAGCCCATATGGCTGAAGTACGAATGAGAAATGCTTCTTCAAACTCTGTTCCAAAAACCATAAGAAACGTGGGCACAAAATGCCAGAGAAACTTGTTTCGCAAGGATTTATGCAAGTGACATGAATACTGAAGAGAATTTCTTCACAAGGTATGCTTGATTGGTTTTGGAAGAAATGCTCACCGAAGGATGGTAACGATCTTCATCAATTCCTCTATCCGTTTGGGTCCACGACTCTTCAAAAGGTTGATGAAAATATGTGAGTGACATGATTGGAAAAGCTGAGGATGAAAAAATTGCAAAGCTGGGTACTTATAGAGGCTTAAATGCTATCGGTCAGCTTGGCCAGCAGTTACTAAAATTGAGCAAAATGCCATACAAAAACCTTAGACGCCTCGAGTTCAAGGATCAGATGACATGACATCATATTGATCAAGCATCGATAGCATCATAAAAATCTCATTCTCTTTGTCTTTCTCCTATAAACGACGATGATTAACTCAATAGTCAAGTTCAAGCTCAGGCTCAAGGTAAATTCTCTAATCAGAGCAGAATGTTGATTTTCAATGATTTTCAAAGAAAGCCATGCGGGGTATAGTTAAATCCTTATCTGGCCAATCTACTGTTCCAGATGTCAACGTTGTAGAAGAAGCAGTAGCTGCCGGCAGCAATGCTCAGCTTGCATTGAGAGTAGGCATTCATCTTGGGGTCCCCGGTACAGATGAATCGGGTACGTATGGCATACGTATCTGGTATGCAAATTGCTTGTTAACGAGTAATGACAGCAGAACATATTACAAGTCTTCGTACCTTTGGCAATAGGCATCTCGACCGGTCCGATTTGGTTGCGCAGAGTAGCAACTTATTAGTGATTCATAATTCCGAGATGTATGAGCAAACCTGAAGAATCTATATTTCAGAACGGTCCAGTGGACTCAGGATTCGTTGGCGAGTTCATAGGTGGGGTATTACTAGGTTTAGAGGGATTAGCAGTGGCAAGATTAGGGAAATCGGTAGGAGGGGACATGGTAGAAGACAATGGAGACAGACTAGGAGATAAAATAGGAGACGTAGGTTTTGACTTTGGCAATGCAGTATTCACCGCATTTGAGAAACTCTCAAATGACAAATGCGGGAGCATTCTCGAAGTGGGACTACCAGTACCACCGCCACTCGCATTCCCCTGCATAGGCGAGATGCTTCTAGTTGGCGGCGGAGGTGAAGCAGGAGTTGCACCTGATGTTGTGTTGACATTCGAAGGAACGTCCACGCTCTTCCTTCCGCCACCACCCGGACCAACCCAGCTGAAACTCATCCCCCTCATACCCAGAGAATCTTTCTCCAGAACCTTCGGCGACACTGACCCTGACCCCTCCCAATTGCTCTCCTCAAGAACAGGCGATGGACCCTGGAACCCATACCCCGAGTTCCTCCCCCCTGTGCTCCCACTGGGTCCAAACCCAATCCCTATAGTACCTATCATTCCAGACCGCATAACACTTGCTGTGTAAACAGAACTCCGCTCGGTTATCGGCGTCAACAATGCTCTCTCTTCCCTTACATCATCTGCGGCAGAGCTTGAATCAAACAAGAGAGGAGGGAGTTGTGGGGGAGATAAGGGTCCTGAATTTCGGGAGCTTTCTGAACAAGCTTGACTGTTGTTGCTATTGCTTGGTTGAGCAGTCCGGTCACCAGCACCAGGTGGCGTGATCAGTGCGCCCGACCCAGCACTACCTGCAGATCCAGGAGGCCTGCCCAGCTCCATATACTCCTGTGAAATACCTATCAACCTCGACCGGATAGAAGACGTCCAATCGTCCTGAGGGTCGAGATATTCAGCGTGTTTGCGGTCGAGGAAAAGTAGCTAAAAAGATTTTTGTAAAGAAATGACCTGAGTAAAAACTCAAAAAATTATGACCCATAACTTACATAAATAGTGGGGCAAAAGACTGACAGAAAGTGCGCCCGACCAGCTTGGGAGAGAAGATGTCAATCTGTGTTAAAGAATAAATGACAAAGCGCGTCGACAAACGGGGACGACGTATAAGCGACGCGCTACCGATGGACGTGACGTACAGCGCAGGGGAAAGTCATTAAATATTCAGACGCTAGGCCCGTGTTCACAAAAGGTGTCAGTCACGAGAGAGGACTATTGAAACGTCTCATAATAATAGGACTAGTGAAACGAACTGCTTATGCTCCTCGTCTTTTAATCTTTGTAACTAGTTGTACATTTTTACAGACCTACAGGCGTATTGAGATGATAGTTGAAGTAAAGGAGATTGGCGACTCACTTCATGTGCAAAAAGCCATCTCCAACACTCGCTTTCCAGTCTCCTTCGCTTTGGACCTTTCTTTTCGTGCCTCTCCGCCAATTTGAGCTGTTTCCGGACCTTGTTACGCGCCAAGATCATGTCCAGTCTCCGGAACGCATCAGCAAGGTCGCCATCTACAACGTGTGAGCTATGACCTGGTCTCTCAGTCTCAGATATATGGTGTTAAATCTCAGAATAAAAATGAATCTGACCACTGTAAGGATCGTTTACGAGGCCCGCTTCCGCAATGCTCATTCTCGTAACATGAGAGTTTTGGGCCCATATTTCCGCAGGTGTGCTGAGAACACGAGAGGAAACAACATGAGAAAGTTTATCATGCACATTCATCATCAAATTTTCGATGGGTTTCCAGGTTTCTGCATCTCGGGAACGGGATCGTGAGTTGAATCCTGGGGTAGCAGGAGTAGCATAGAAGCAATTCAGTGACTCGCTTGCTTGCTTTGGAATTGGAGACGGAGCAAGCCTCGAAGAGAATATACAAAGGAAGGACATAAGCTTTCACATGCTTGAGGGTTAATGCACAATGTGAATGAATAGCATACCTACCGGCGCGCTTCATACAGCTGACTCTCGGAGTTTCAAACGATGAGCCTACGAGGAAGCATAAGTTCTCACCAACAATGCGGCGGAGTAGCAAAGACGTACCTCGTCCACCGCCAGGACTTGCCATTTGCTATCTCCCAGTTCCTTCGCATCCCGTAAAACCAATTCATATGTGGTCAATAGCACGTTCATTTTGATTTTCTTGTTTGAAGGGCCGAATTCATATGTGCGGATAACCTCTCAAGCTACAGCGGTTCCAATGTAAGTAATGACATTAATGTTGGGTGCCCATAACCCGAACTGCGCCTGCCAAGCAGTGATAGTGGATGGAGGTACAATCACCATAAAAGATCCATACTGATGCATTTCATGAAATAGAAATGATATGAAAGAGATCGATTGAACGGTCTACAAACGTGATAAGTGAAAGATGTTTCAATAGAATGGTGGAAACGGTACTAACCTTTCCAAGACCCATATATATCAAGATGGGTCAAGAGGAACAAGGGAAGAGGAAACTGGTGAGATCGCGTACTATATTATCAAACCAGACGTCTTCTGGGTTGGCCTCACAACCTTCGTCACAACTGTGGCTAAGAACAGTCTCTATCTCGTCCTCTTCTTGATACTGCTGTACAGGCCCTGCGTAGTACCCTGTATCAGGTTCTTCTTCTTCGTCAAACTTCTCGAAATCCTGAATGTCATCGAAGTAGTTGGGTATCTTGCCTCCCCTACTGGAGATGCGAAGTTCGTCAGATTGAGGCCGCGCCCGTTTTTTTTTCTTGGAACGAGATCCATAGTCAGAATCAGAGTCTGAGGCGGAAGCCTGACGGACTGGCGCTGCGCAACTGTTATCGAGAACGCATGTTCAAGTACAAAAGCACAATATATACCTTGACGAACGGCAGAAGAGGTTGACAACTTTTTTTTCTTGGGTGCAGATTTCTTCTTTGTGTAGTCTTCGTCGGCGTAAGTACCATCTTCTTCTTCATCGTCTTTGTCTTCCTCGTCGGCCAAATCTTCGTGGCCCTTTGATAGAGGTCATCAACAGGGTGAAACAAGAGAAGATGTCGAGCGCATACCGAGTCTTCAGCCTCCTGCTTTCAATATAAAATGGTAAGCTGGTTGTCATCGATGATGATGAGAGAGCACGTACAGAATATCTAGACCCATTATAAGATGGTCTGGCGGAAGGCTGGTCAATGACGTCCAAATTAACGTTGTCGTCTCTGTCAAAGTAGACGTTGCAATCCTCAATCCTTGAGTTGGCAAAGGGGTGGTTTGTATAGATGTGTTGGACCGACCCGAGACCGTTTGTACGTGGGCGCGATTAAACTTCCTTGACGGTTTGCAAGGCTTGGGATTAGGCATGGCCTGAGCGTCAGTGGCAAGATCACCATTATGAATGGTAGCGCAAGACGAGCCGACGAAGGAGTGTGTAGCAGCCTTGACCATTTCCGTTTTGAATGAGATGGTGCAATAGAAGATGTTGGAATAGATTCCGTGGAATCATTTAGACGAGATATCTGGAAAGCAGTAGCATCTAGCGTTCAAGTTGGGACCCGTAGGAATTATTGCACGCTTACAGATAGTTTATGAAAGCTAGATCTCCGACTGATATTGATTTGCTGAAGAGGAGGAGGTTTCTTTGGGGGGCAACCACTCGACGTTGTAAACGCAGCCCAAGTCGTCTTCCAGAGTAAGTAAGTAAGATTGAACAGCTCTGCCAACAGCCCAACTTGCCCAAAGCATGTAGAATCCGGCAATGATAGAATATCCATCATGTACTTCTCGTTTTCCTTTGAAGACCATGCCAAAGAATCCTCGGCCAATGAGTATAGGGAGAGCCACAGATATGCCAAGGCAGAGAGCTCCAAACGTCCATAATATCAAAACAAAGAGTATCAGTCGGTATCGGAAATATGGCGGGATATAGACCACGGTGAAGTCTTGTCTGATGCTATGTTTGGCTTGAACCGTTTCCATATCCTGTTGGGTCATGAGGATCGTTGCCTCCTCATTGACAGGTTTGCCGGTAGCTGTAACCGCTACAGTAGCAGGAATGTCCCGCGGGATAGCAAGATCATCCATATTGGGAACCCGCCTGAAAGACCCGTCGTAATCCTCAACCAGGATAGAACTGTCTTTGCTTGGGCCATATATGATGCGGGAAAGTGAGAATTTTTTCGGAGCGTATTCCTCCTCCGCCAGACGTAACCCAAAGAAGTATGAAGTTAGTCGCGGTCGTCTGGCCAGTCCTTTCCACACTACCGTTGTGAATTTCCTAAGAGCTCTTCGCGGACGGAAATAAGTCATAGTATATGGTAATGCAACATTGAGGAATAGCAAATCGATAGGAATATTGGATGAAGGCTCCCTGTGTTATTCATGAGATTAAGCAAGAAGTTACACAAGTGAAATACACGAACCTCGTTTTCCATCGAATGGGAAGGAGTAATTTTTGGCCAAGAAAGAGCAATGCCGCAACGCTGAAAATGGTGCGTACGACGACAAAGGTGTACACGATGCCACTGATGCATATTTTCCAAAGTTGGACTAGCGCAGCTCGTACGAGGATATCGCGAATGGGATGCGCATTCTGATCCTGTGGGTCTTTGATGAACCGCATCCCCCCTGGACGCATTATACTTTGACGCCCAGATAGCAACACGGCAAAAGAGTACCTGCAAAGTAATGTCATAAAAAAGCGCAATATGATCAAGAGTAAAAACAACAAACATGAACATTGTTCCTGCGACCCAGCGATAAAATATTGCGGTAAGTGGGGCTTGGTAGGAAAACTCCATCCTTGAAACGTAGGAAGCGCCAGGGAAAAACCAAAGCGTGCAGATATCCAAAACAACACCACAACCAAGAGGAAATGTGACGAGTTTAATGAAGATGAATGACGCGACCTTGAGGTGACATTGCAAAGTGAGATCGTGAAGAACGACAGGAAGAGAAATTACGAACCTTCAATACAAGCAGCTGTTGTTTGACTGCAGTTCGGACTGCTCGTCCAGCAGTTTTGACGTTGCCAATAGTCAGGATATTCATGTACACCGCTAGTGCCGATGCAATGATACAATAACCAAACATAACCAAGAAGATCCTCTCAGCCGGTCCATTCTCGATTGCAAGCTGAGTCCATACTCCACGAAACTGTTCGTGACCTTGACGAATCTCTCTTCCTAGAGTTGCAAAGTACGATTCAACAAAGTCCATGAAGTAAGGAAAAGTTTGTGCTAAGAAAGACGGGATGACGCCGATCTTGGGCGTTGAATGGACGTTCTCTTCTGTAGAATCCTCTGCAAGATTCAAGGCATGAATCGTTGACTCAAAGCAACTTTCCAGGAAAGAGTACTAAATCAAGGTGAGCACAGACTTTTAGCACAAAACGAGCTGTTACACACAATAACCGGGAAAGATTCTAGAGGACCTTGCTGAGGTTGCGGTTGAGCTGGAAAACCTGGAATGGGAGCCAACGCTAACGGGGGAGAAGCGTTGGCGTCAAGCTGGATCGCCCTTCTGACACCGGTATTGAATGCAACAGCAGCTCCTTCTCGAAGTTGTGCTCTGACCTGCAATTCTTCCACAATCTCATCTTCGTCTTCTTCCTCGTCTTCCTCTTCGTCATCTTCGTCATCTTTGTCATCTTCGTCTACTTCCACACCTGCATTTTCATTGCCATCCTGAGGGTCCACAACATGAGGTTCCTCATGCCGTTCAATGTTCCGAGCCTCCGGCTCAGGTAAATCTATTACAAGTTCTGGCTCAGTATCACTCTCGCCTTCATCTGAACCATCCGTTGCTTCCTCTCGAAAATACGTCCTGATTTCCTCCCCCATTTCACCACGATCCGGTATTAAAGGCAATGCACTGTCTTCGCCCTCATCGACTTCATGTCCGTCAAGCGTCTCTGCGTCGTCATCTTCATCATCGACCTCGACCGCTTGTTCGCTAGCCGACGCTAAAGCACTGGTAGAAGGACCCGCAAAATAATCAAGTTGACCAATTCTTCTGGTGCCCGATAAGTAGCCAAATTGGGGGAAGCAAGAGGTATTTTCACATTCGGCGAAGAGGTTTCAGACCCAGGAGAACTGGGAAGGGTGGTTGGAAGCGGTGGATGACGTATGGGCATTCCGGGTCTGGATATACTGGTATTTGAAGATGGTATGACAGTAGGAATCAATGTCGGGGGCCCGATGTAAGCGGTGGAAGCGAAATTGGGGACTGGGAACGTTGTAGGAGAAACAGAGGGTGCGGACGAGGGGCTTGAGAACTGACTGTCAAAGTTCGATCCATGAGAAGGAACCGAAGACGATTCCCTCGATGTAGAGTCCGTATCGGATTGCGGGGGATACATAAATGAAAAGGGGATACTTCCATTCGGGCGCTCGAGTGCAACGGATGGAAAAAACGAGGAAGGGGGGCGGTGGTAGTTGTCGTTGTACGTTCTGAGATCCTTCCTAAGGGCGGCTCGGAGTAACGTTTGAAAATTAGGGTAGCGAATTGCGGCGACTCTGTTCACCGCACAAAGTGTCATGTTTGCAATCTCAAGATGTTGTACTTGTCCGACTATCATTTATTAGAGGTTGATTGATCTCTGGAGTCCGCGGCACATTGGTAGAAAAGTGGTAGAGAAACTGTTCAACATCGAGAGTGTTACTTCGGGATTGGCCTCGTGGAAGATCTGGCCTGCATATTGAAAGAGGTTGGTTGGGTAGATAGGTGGGAAAGGAAATGAAACAAACGAACGTGGGGCGTAGGAATTTACAGTAATGCCGTGTTCATGCAACTCTAATGCTTTATGTGGTGGCGCAATGTGCAGAAATTATAGGTGTATCATTAGGAGATATTGAAAGACGTACCAGCACTTTCTGTTAAACCACGGACGGCAAACTGAGAAGCGGCGTAGGCGCTCATGAAAGAACCACCTGAGTCGTTGGAATTTAGCAATGAATCGGAGGGAACTAGGATTGGGAGTCATCCATACCCTTTTGCCCCCAAGTGGAGAAACCTCCTTTTATGCGTCCTCCTTTCCGTTGTGAAATCATCTGCTGGGCGGCGTACTTGTAGCAGAAGAAATGGCCGCGAGCGTTTACGTCGAATATTCGATTCCAGGATTCGGTGGTAGCTGTTGATGAATGAGAAAGAGGCTGGTAGATTGGAGGAGAGACTAACTCGAAGTGAGAGGGGTAGCTTCTCGCACCGCGGCATTAGCTACCATCTGGGTGTCATTGATATTAGTTCTACTTTGTTGGAGAACAAAGAACTCACAACGTCGAGTCCACCGAGCAATTTCGTGGTGTCTTCTACCAGGTTCTTTGCCTGATCTTCGTCGGTGAAGTCTGCTGTTAGAACAACAGAATGTTGTCCAAGCCTCTGAATATTTCTATGCCGGCTGTGTTTCTTTACTGCCATCTGGGGCGCCCGCAGCGAAATGATATCGCGGTCGAAGGCGCCTGCATAAGTCGTCTAAAGGCGCAGCACCAATTTGAGATGAAGGTAATGAAGAAGGTAGTGGTACAGAGGAGAATCTCGTTACACAGGCCGGCCAGACGTTCGTAATGAGCACATCCACGAACTGAGATGAGGACGAGGATGATTGGATTGATGCCAAGGATTTGTAGTTCTGTTTTTGTTTCGCAGAGGAAGTTGATGTCAAGCTATTACTCAATAGCTTTTCCACAGTTTGCTCAGAGAAGAACGGTGAAGCGAAGCCTGGAGCGGATTCAGAAGACGAAAAGATGCTCGGCTCGAATGTTCCTCCTAAACAGGCAATACGCAGCCCGGACGCGGTTGTTACTAGGCCTGATTTACCTGTCACGCGACGCATAAGGACGATAGAGACTCAAAAGACTGAAGCAAAAACAGACTCATTAAGAACACATCCTTGCACAGCTCCCCTCCTGTCTTCGCAAACTTCTGGATGACCGCGTCAGGGAGAGGAAAGCTTTCGGTATTTGGAAGTGCCAGACCCTGATCTAGGGCCCGCCTCCTGCTACTCCCATTCTGCCCGGCTAGTTGCAGTCTCTGGTTGAAGTTTCGCCTCTCCATCCTCTCTAGCCGGATAATTCGAGCGAGAGTCTTCCCTTCAATGGCATCGTCTTCTTCTTTCCCCTTGCCATTTTCCATCCTGCGCTTCCTTGCCCTCTTGGTCGCAACCTTATCCAATTCATGCTCAAGTTCATCGCTTCGGGTAGGTGCAAATTCTACGGCGGAGCGGCCATTCCGCTGAGCTCGAATTTCCCTTGCCCTCTTTTCCTCTTCCGTCAATATCCTCTGTCTTTGTGCGCGAAGAGCATCCAGCACCCCGACGGCTTCAATTTGACGAGGTGCTAAAGCTAGTCGAGCGTTAACGTCCATTCGTGGAACTGCTGGACGTCATGGGGCAGGTTGAGGATTTGGTTCTGGAGCGGGTGGAACTTGTAAAATATCTGGTCCGTCCTCGTCATCGAATTGGCCGGGTTGGGCATTTTGAGCAATCCATTCTTGAAGAAGGAAGATTGCAACGAAGGTAACGACGATCGGTGCCGCAACGATTTGTCTGGTAAAAATGTCGGCGGAAATAGAGAGCCATCGTGGATGACTGACGATTCGGTTGATCAGGGTGGAGATGTCAGATGGAGGAGGTGTGGGGTCGTCGAGAAAAGAATTTGTAAGTTCAACGATTTCACGAACAAGAAATTTGTTTGTCGGTCTCAAATCTTCCTGTCCTGGAAGCGGTTGTCGGTTGCCGATCCACCAGGTACTGGAACGAAGACGTAAATCACAGGAAATGAGTTTTGCGGATGGAACTCACATGGATTCTCCCATTCTAAAATACGCTCTCCGCGACCAGACGGTCAAAAGTAGTGTAAGGGAAAGTCAGACCAAAGAGACCACAAGAGCTCGTATGACCATGAGTAGTGCATAAAATCCCCGTTGTATCGGCCGCTGCATCATTAGCAAGGGCGGAAGAGTTGAGGGCGGAAGAGTTGAGGGCGTATCTGGAGTGTAAACCATTACTTGCGATGTGAGGGCATGTACCTTCCGAAGTTTGGAAAGCTATCCGACCTTTTTTGAAAAGAAATTGGTGCCTGCATATATCGCAGGTCTTCTTCTTACTACGGGCTAGCCATGTTGTCAAGCTAAACCGAAATTAGGGAAATCTTCCTTCTGGAATTGCGCCTTCATTAAGCTCACCAATCCTGATGAATAACGAAGTCCAACAAAGTTAAAGTCTTGGCTTGTTCCTTGTACAATTCTGGATAAATCGACAGCTCCTAAAGGTCAAAGGGAGCATGTTGAAGGTCGCGGGAGAACGAGCTAGGCATATGAGGAATGACCTAAACCGGCAAAGTTCCACTCTGAGTCCGGGAAGGATCAATAGCCGGGTCGGAAGATTCCGATGAAACCAGCGGAAGGGGCTGTGCAGGCCTCCAATCTTCTCGGCATCTTCCAATGATCTTTTAACCTCTCCCCTTATGGACCGCCAAGTCAAAACCCGAGGATTGGCCTCCTTCGTCAGAACGACGGGGAACAATTTTGTTTCTAAATTGCGCCGTGGTCATTCTCATCATCAAACAGCACCTGCAGCCTCTTCCCATCCATCGATATTATCCGATCCTCTACCTTTCGAAGTTCCCAAGGGCTGCGTTACCAATGGTACTAAACTTCGGTTTGCAGATACTCGGGATCCATACCTTCCTGCCGTCTATGAGGTGAAGTCGCATCCCCGTATTCCCAAAGATCTGGCAAGCAACACCATCAAACGGATACTCGTTGTCCCCTGGCCAAAAGGCAACGCACCTTATCTCAAATTCTATTTCAATTACTGCAAGGCCAACGTTCCTATTCCAGGCAGTCGCAACGCAACGATCCCTAGTCTTGGCAAGTGCATTCCAGTCGGAGACAACTCCATTTGACAACAATAATTGTTTAGGTTGGGGAAAACTTGAAGTGGGAGATATTGTTTTTGTTCGAGATATAGCAGGGTCTGGAGATGGAATAGATGACTCTTTTGAGGTCTTCGTGGGGGACATGTGCGTATAATGACCATTTCTTGATACTTCCCTTACTTACAACTATATCCAGAGACGAAGATAGCGAAGATGGAAAACTCATCAAAGCCCTCCGAGATGAAATGCTTGGACCCAAGGAAGATCGATCCGCAAACTTTGGTACTGCTTTTGAGCAATGTACAAAGCGCGCCAATCCAGTCGGTGGCTCCGGACGTTGCTATGGCTGTGGTTTAAGCCATCAAAAACCAAGAAACCTTGTTACCCCTGCAGTTGGAGGCAAGGTACGAGGGGATCTCAATACAAAAGAGGAGGAACATGTAAAGATGCACCAAAATCTTGTAACGGTCAGCAAATAATGTACACAATTATTGATACTGAAGTAGTAACGTTTGTCTACTTAAACTAGATTCCTATTTGGGTTGCAACAAAGTTTTTCCGACGTTTACTGCCTGCGGAATACAAATGTTTGGAAACTGCTTGCGACCTGAATAATGTGCCTCGTATTGGTACGGATGACAACGTACTCTATCAGGGAGTCCAGCTCAACCTTTCGGATCCTGTATATGATACCGGCGGTGCGTTACTTATTGCACAAGCAAATCCAGGACTGATAAAGATTGTTTAGTCATAAATTTCATTAAAGCCCTTGCGTTTTTTGGTGGAAAGCATTTCGACAAGCACGACTCTCCTGGCGGCTGGACCACCATGTTTTCCTATCCAGACATGCCAATTGGGAATGGATGGGAAGGCGGGCGATTCCACCTTGTAGAGCTTGGGCTATATGCTGAGCTTGATGGTCTAAAGTCTATAACCTTTACTGGACTTCGCTTGCATGGCGGTACTCCTCCCCTTGCTCCTGCAGGAACTCCAATCCCACCTTGGGCCTATCGATGGGTAGTGGTGCTATATCCTCAGGGCGCTATTCTCGACGGAAAAGCAACCGTAAACGTAGCAGCAACTTCCAAGGGGTTTCCTGTTCAGGTAATACCTGCAATGTTGGACGCAATGGCCCCAGAACCTGAAATCGAAAAGTAAGTACCCCTTTTAGTTTTTATACAACATCGTGTTGATCATTGGCTAATAGCAACAATGGATCAATGGTTGAAGAGGACGAGTATGTTTTATTCTGCTCTTTACCACATACCCATTTTATCACAAATCTACCAGACCAGAACCGCTTAGGATGTCAGCCAGGGAGCTCAACTTCCTGGACGATGGAAAAATCGTTATGACGCCTCAAGCCGAAATCGATTTTCTGGCTCGATCTTTCTTTTTGCATACATTGTATAATCAGAAAGAAATTTCAGGCGGTAGTCTGATGAAATATGAGACTTACCGGCACGGGTGGTCCATAAAACGGGACGATGACATTATATACTATGCTGGTCCTTGGGATTTAGCTCCAGGAAATTCAGGTCGGTTACTCCCTAGCTTACTCTCATGCAGATATTGACTTTACCTCTATAGATGCATTGCTGCGTCAAACCGCACAAGTACAATGGGCTCAACATTGCAAGCAGAGACTTGAAATAATACCCTCTGCTTTGCGTAATTTCAATGGTCCTCCAATCAGTAAGCCGCTTTGCTTCTTGCCAACCTCTAGTATATCCTTTACAATTCACAGAAATTCCTCCTCCTCGATTTCTCAATAATTCGGGACGGGCCAAGCGCGCAATATATAGAAAGACTGCTGCATCTAAAATCAATGCCAAATTGAAGAAAGGAAAAGCAAAGACGGCCCTTTGTACGTTTTGTATGATGTTACTACTTACAGATACATCAAACCTTTAAGTGCAGCTGAAATTATTGATGCCGCAAACAAGGCCCCCCAAGTTGTCCAAGAGAAGAGCCTTGTCCAAATGCCGGCTCAACCAAAAAGAAAGTCTAACGCCCCAGCCGATGGGGAACGAAAGAGCAAACGCATTCGAGACAGAATGAGTACGTTTTTTTTAAATCACCATTAGAAGTATACAAACAATCCATCTGCTATTGCAGATGCCTTGCATGGCACCGAACCATTATTAATGGAGAAAATTACATACGAACTTCGGTCGATTTACTCTCATCGAGTATGTACCAAAGCAGTAAGTGTCGATATTTATTATTGTTATATTGAACCAAGATATTGATATCTTGACATTAGTGCTGTAGTTATGAATATTTTGTTGAATGGGATGATGGCGTACCGGGAACCAAGGAATGGATACATGAATATCAGATTGAGTGAGCATAGTTCCATATGCAATACTTTTCCTTGCTGGACTCATCATCGTTAGTACGGGCGAAATGTATTCTAGTTATTGTCGGGGTGCATTTGCTCAAGTATTAGATAGCAAGTCTTACTTTTTGAAGCTCCAATGCAAGTTCGCTGACCGAGTTTCCCAGCAGACGTATATCCAGGACCAAGGGGTGGGAACTGCACATATAACATATATCTGGGACCCATAGTCTAATTCGTCTATAGAAAATAACGATCTTCCCAATTGTGGCAAATCAAGTCAAACGGCTAATGCTAAAGGTAAAAGACTCCAATTGTATGTATCAACAAAATTCTCATTGCTTTACTAGATTCTTCATCGCCTCATAGTCAAGACAAAAGTAAGTTTTCTTGCATTATCTTTAGGAAATATCCATTTATAATTTTTAGCTACTATTCCATTTATTCATAATGTGACCAAGGATTCCCTTCTATTCACAATACATCTTCTCAATGAAGGAATTGCCGGGAAAGAGGAAATGGATGGTACAAGTATACGGGGGTTATTTCAAAAACTTAACCGATTTCATGCAGCACTTGAAACTTCTCCTCTTGAATCAAGAACAATGAAAGCAGCAGTCGATGTCTGGCCCTCTATTGCCCTCCTGTTAACGGATGCAAAGGTGCACGATGCAAGTGCTCGGCTTCTACATCATACGGTTATGCTTTCCCACTATCGCCTTTATACCTGGGTTTCTGAATCTATTGAACGTGTTCTTGATTATCCCTCTTCAAATTGGTGGTCCCGTCTCATCAGGGCAGTTGCAGAAGTTGTTGAACTGGGCGTTCCGGGAACATTTCAATTCGATTCGTTGGAGTTCTTTCCTGCAATTGATCCACCAAAAAGCTATACTTGGTTATTTCAGAAAAGGCAGAATGACCAGCGCACTGCCAATACTCTCCTTACATCCAGGATCATCTTCCATTGGCTTGGTTTGCCTATGGAATCGGATGATAGGCACCGAGTGCGGTCATTATTTCTGAAATCCGTCATGGATTCCTGTAGAACTCCCAGCATCTTACTACTCGATGAGGTTTGGAATGTGTATAATGCTCCTTCCCATCTTTGTAGTGTTGGCATCAAACGGGCGCTCCCTTCAAAAAGCGCTATGAAGAAATTGGAACGTGCATTCCTAGAACACCCAATTCTGGGCCGTGAACGTTCTTCAGAAATTGATGAGCTTTTTACTGCTCTTCATAGAGCTCACCGTCTGTTTATTGGTCTCTCCACAACCAGCAGCGCTTCAAGTTCAGGAACATTGGTGCCATTACCACGATCTCCATCTCTCTCGACTGCGCTTCCCACCAGTTCATTTACACAGACATCAGCTCCAACCTCCAGCATCTCGTCGAATCTGCCTCTGCAAAATCCCCGTGTTACCTTTTTCCGCAATTGGCTCCTCGAAATTGCTGAAATCTATGTTCATTCATCACCATTATCCCAGGATGATCTCACTGCGGAGCAGCGCAGAATTTTGAATAATTCTGATTCCTCTTGCCCTTTTCGAGAGTTAGCCCTTTCCAGACGACAAGTTTCAGGTATACGAGGTCCATTTGCTCATCTCTCTCGGGGAGCCGTATTTAGTGCTTTGATCTTTCGAGGAATCACGTTCAATACCAACGCCTTGCATGAAACGGGACACCCTGGGCTCTTTGACACTTTTGAGGCATGGTCCCAATTCAAATCCCAACATGCACATCGAGGAGAACGGTTCATTTGTAATCCACATGCCTATGGTCCAACCAAAGGGAGGGTTTTGGGAAACGACCAACAGTTTTGGACTTCCAGCCAGGTTTTATACGAAAAGTTAATGGGATCCAATATATCCTTCATTGGCATTTGGAAATTTATTACCTATGGAAAGGACGATAGGAAACGGAAACTCTTTCCTTCCTTTGGAGACCTCTCGGCATACCTTCTAGCAGTTGATTTTGTTTATGCCGGTCACATTCCATGGCCTACGCTAGAAGAAGTTGCACAGGCAATAGCAGAACTTAGTAAAGGCGCCCTGCATGGACTTCAAAAAATGGGCCTTCTTTCCATGGACCATTTCGGGAAAGAGGATGTTGAGAAAAGCTTCAAAGCATTATATTCTTTTTTGGATGAAGATGAGAAGTTTGCGACAGTAAAAAAAGCAGTTGTATTCGACTCGTTTATGGTGGAGCACGCATTGTGCAAAGTAAGTAAAGATCGGATATTCGAAAATCATAGCGTATAAGTCGGATAATCAATATATATGGCTAGAGGAATGCAATGGAAAGCAGTGTCCCATGCGGCGAAGAATGGATACTCCCATCTAGCGATCAATGTTAGTGATGGCGGTCATCTATCTCAGTAGTAGAATACGACTTGCTGGTCAGGAATGGATAGTATGTCCGCGACATGCATGTGGCGCCGATCCTTTAAGATAATATTCAAGTGACAGTCGATGAGCATGACAAAAGAGATCTTGCCTGGTTTCTAATGAGTTTGCGTTCAGGAGGAGGAGGAGGAGGTTGAGCAGGATCACCCTCCAACCATCCTTCTGAATGAACTTGTAGTACCGTTTTGTCCAGAGCATCCCTCCCAGCACTTGACGCATGATTTGTTTGAAATCATCGCTTATAGGCCCAAAGACGAGGGGATTGTAAAATTCGTCTGCTTCCTGACGATGAGCTTCGACAGCATCATCGAAGATACCTTTGTCCTCGATACTAAGGTCCTTCTTCACAGAGAGAGGCGTTAGCTTGAGACGGGCAACAGAGCAGCCCCCTTGACTGGGTACGTCTTTGAAAATGTAATGAGCAGCAGACTTAGTCCCGGTCTTGTTCGGGTTCACAAAATCAGGTCCAGATGGAAAAGGTGTGCAAGGACCTTCCTCAACTTCATCGTCGTCAACTTCGGAGCCAGCAGTAGAGTAGACGCGAGCTCGAGAATGGATCTTATGTGAGAAGAAGTCTTCGTCACCCTCAGGTGGGGGAGGGCGATGAGAAGGAATAATGTGATCGTGGAAAGCGTCTTCAACGTAGGGCGTTTTGTTCTGACCTCCGTACAGGCGACTAAAGTTGGTGTTGTTCTCGGTAAATAGCAATTCTGGTTCAACAGCTTCTGTCTCGGGGTCAACGTCAAAGTTGCCATTAGGACCAACTGGTGGGGGAGAAGGAAGACGATAGAGGTGGGTTTTAGGTTGGTCTGGATGTTTGGCGGTGATGTAATTGATGCCACTGCGATTATGGGCAGTCGAGGAAGGCATTGGAGGCTTTTCTAGAGGCCACGACCAAGTGTTTGGGAACCACAGTTGGGGAATAATATGGAGAGTTGCAGGATCAGGCCCTCAATTATAGGCAGTAATCCCGATATAGACATTATCTGGTTTGTCTTCGTCCTTGGCGTACTGATGGTATGTAATGTAAATCAGAGGATACGTGCATACATGCGTCTAGGAATTACCTCTATGAAGACATCCTGGTACCTATCTTCATTGAATGTGTCTAAGTCGAGAATCTCATACCCGGCAATGTCACAACTACGATTCCGGTTCTCAGTCACCAGTTCTTTGTACGGGTAGCGACGTTGAGGGTATTTGTAAAGGAATTCCACGTATGAGTGGGAAGGTGTCGAGTCAAGGTAGTAGTAGAGCTCTTTAACGTCTTCGCCGTGATTGCCTTAATGTCCAGTGACACCAAACAGGTGCTCCTTGAGAATGGGATCCTTGCCGCTCCAAAGAGAGGGAGAAGCAAAGGCGTTGATGATTGTCAGAAATTCCAGCAATACTGTCTTTGCCCCAACGGTAAGCACGAGATCGCGTGTGTTCATGAGGAAAATGACTCCAGGCATCTCCGTTGGCCAAGTAATCTTTGCGAACCGTGGCCTAAAATGATGTTCGAAATTTAGATTGACGAGTAAAGGTTGGAAAGTACTTACCCATCGACAGTCACTAAGATAAGGGCCCCAATGTTTCCAGTGTCTTTCACGTCACCCACCCTGTTCAAGGTGATATTGCTCTACACCTTTATAATCAGCGCCAATCCGAGACACAAGGTGTTTACGGTAAGAGCAATCGTCTTGCTGTTGACGAGCATCAAGCTCAGCGTTGTCAGGTGATGGATCGGATACTTTTGTAGACTTTGGAGGAGCAGCGGCAGGTGGTCTCGGTGTCGAAGGGACAGCAGGAATGTTGATAGTCAACGCCGGCTTGGAGCGAGGAAGGCCATCATTATTAGAATTATTACCTCCTCTGAATAGTTTTTGTTGGGCCTTTTTCACTGCATCAGAAGCCATTATGAGTGGATATCCATGATGAAAAGAGCTAGCATTGCTGAGTCATTGACCGAAGAAATAAAAGGTGATGATGGAGGGAGCCAAAGGAATTGGGAGGAATGACGCGATGTATTTATACGGTAACGTGTTGTGACGCGTTGGATATTTTTTCAAAAACTTTCAGTACCCTCTGCCCTTTGGTACTGACCGGGGCTTGGGTAAAGGTGAAATGTGCAACAATTAGTATACAGTAAATCTGAGCGAACTGTGAATCATTGTGTACATTGTACGGACTTATTTTAAATAATATTCGAAGATACATCGCATCATGAAGGACTGCTGGCGGGATCAGTTAATCGAGGTTAATCTTCGATGTTCCAGGCCCATTCAATCTTCACATGTCCCGCCGCCCCTTATGAGTTGTCGATATGCTCTCAGTATGCTCTTCACACAAATCCATTGGATCAAACGTTGGCAAAACTGAGCGGATACTTGATGAACTTTACTACTTAGATGCGTAATAGACAGAAACGACAAGAAGATGTACGGAAAGACGAGCAGATATACAGGTATACTTAAGAACGAAGCAATGCAGATAGGGCATATTCAGACATTATATCCATCGTAGTCATGTTTGAAAATGCAATGGAGGGAGAAGAATCCCATAAGGGAATCCTGAATTATGAACGTGAATAATTCTAGCCATACCAAGAGAGAAATCATCAACGGACCTCATCCCTATTTCACATCCAGCTCCTCCTGAGTAACCAGGAGCTCATTAGGTGTCAGAGGCGGTTTGCACTGGATGGCAATTGAAAGGATTCCATTTACGAGGTTGAGGACAATATCAGCCTCCTATAATTGGCCAAAAAAGCAATTAAAAAGTTCAATTGAGAAATTAGAACTGTACTCACCCGAGTTTGGACTGGAACTGATAAGAGACGGTAAAACTCGCCATGGATTCTTTCCATGGTACGTTGCATTGGATGGCGAATGGGTCCAATAGCAGGGATTAAAGTCATTGAACCAGCCGACACAAGTCGAAGCTGAAGCAATTCCCCAATATTGCTATTCGAACTGGCCATCAATGGGGGCAAATTTGGGTTGGCTTGAGAGCGGAGGTCTTCCAGCCACAGCGGGGAAAGCGACATTCCCCACACCCACAGGCTCTTTTGTCGTGTGATGGCAGAGTAGCCCAAAACCACCTTCAAATCCTCCTGCCGCACGCCTGGCAGTTCTATATCATAGCAAAGAATATTGTGTTGCCGCTCGTAGTAAGAATCAACTCGTGGCGAATAGACCTTTCCTTTAGATTCCAAGTGAACAAAGCACATCTTGCGATCGAATAGTTTTTGACGCTCCATAGAAGTATACGGTAGGTGGTGGGGGCTGGAATAATCTAACCGTATCCGGAGACATTAAGTATCCTACGAAGTTGAGCCTGCGAATATAAATTATCTCAGTTGGTTGCCAGTTGCCGGTCAGTTCATCAATGCCAGTTGCCCATCAGTGGGTAGATAGCGCATTAAAACAATATTTGCAACTATTGGTATATTTTGTATCGACTAGCAGGGGTTTGATATAACCCGTAACTTAGGTTCAAACCTTCTAGATTTCTTCCTGGAGTCAACATATAGTGTTTGATTTATTGAACAAAATAAGAAGCAACTAATTAAGTACGCTAACAGTATCAAACGGTTGTATAAGCCCCTGCAGATTCTAGCATCTGTATCAATAACCAGTTATGTACTGCAGCTTGGGCATCCTTGATTTCAGTAGTGGAATCATAGCTTTGAGTGAGGAGATAGATGAGATGCGAGACTGGAATCCTCATGGTCCGAGTACAAGTCTTGAAGGAGCAACAACCTGACAAGATATAGGCCCTACGTGAATCGGGGTCCGATGTTGCTGGAAGATAACAAGGGTCACTATCTTCAACTAGGATAATCTATGTTGTAATGAGATGAGATGAGACGAGAGCCAATTTGTCAAATGTAAGATACCCACCCTTATAGGATTTCCATCGCGCAGTGTGCGGGTGGCGCCAGTAACCGCCCAACACATTAAACGCATTCTGAACGTCGGAGACTGCAATCCAGATAAGCTAGCATTAACTTCAATGCTAAGTCGACTCTTTGCATCTTCTAGCAGTTGAGGACAAGGTGCTCCAATTCCAGTAAGAAACTCTTTGAAAACTTCTTCAAATATTTTTCCTGCAAAGTTGTGACCCGCAATACTAAAAGCATTAGCAAGTTCATGAAGGGAATGTTCGCTAATGCTGCATAGAAAACGGATGTGGAGAGAGTTAAAGTCCAATATTGACGATGCTTCAGCAGTGCGGACAAATTCCTCTGCCCCCCCAGAGAAGCTGCGAACAATCTTGATGATCAAAACAATTAGATTATAAAAGCAAATATATAACCATCTGGACGTACATCGACCAAATCTACTCCAGTAGAGCAAGGAAGCTGGAAGCCTTCAATAAATGCTTCAAAGTAGGCATTATCAATGCCTACAGGACCCACAACAACGCTATGAAGCATTTCCCATGCAAGCATGCGATGGCCTGTTTCGGAACGCCCACTCAAAACGCCAACCTAGTTTTTCCTGATCAGAAATAAGCCAATCAATCTAAAGTTAATGAACCTGGATATTGTGGTAAGAAGCAAAATGGGCTGCAAAGTCAACAATGCTATCAGAGGGGCCCATATTGAGCCAACGATCTAACATTTCGCTGATAGAAGGAAGGTATGAGGAAACTAAGTCTCGATGAAGACACGAAAGATTGCAATTGTTCAGAAGATATATGAGAAGAAGTGGATTGAGATGGCCTGGATATTGACCATAGACAAGAGCCAAGGCGGTTACTGCACCAAACAGTACCAACTCCCTGCGCTTATCTGGTGAAATTTGTATATCTGCAGATTGAAGAGTAGTGTAGCTCTCAAAAAGAGGCATACAGAATTCATCTTCGCGAGCATCAAAAAACTGCTTGAAAACCTCAGTCATAGTTGACTGCTCGCAGCCAGGGCCTGAAGAGATATAGTTATCCTGATTATCTATGCTATTATAGATTGTGATGCTGTTGTTATCAAGAAGTATTGCTGAATAGATAATATGGCGTACCACATAAAATGCCAATATGGTGAAAGAATCTTGCTCCAGTCCTGGCTCCGGACCGATGCTTGCATTAGCTTGATGAATTCCAATGCCATTTCTTGATCGTTAGCACCCTTCACTTCAAAGCCAGCACATTCAGATCCTCCGCGGTTCACCTCTGCTACAATTTGAAAAATGGCCAGGGTACGCTCGTGGTCAAAAAATTCAGGGATTGAAGCAAGAGGCGATGGCGATATCCAGTCCTCCTCCCATAGTTTAGAGGATATGGAGTGGATGCCTGCAGCCGAAGTGAAGGCCTAGAGATAATATAAGTCAGGATTTGATAATACGATATTCACATACCAATCTTGGCTGAGATGTGCTGCTGGTTGATCCATCTATGGCATGTTGAGGGTCATGATCCATAGATGCTCCCCGGGACATCTCAGTACTTAAATCTGAAGACCTTTGTTCACTGGTCAATGACTGAGCAACAACTCTCGAATCCTAAGTATGGTATAAGGAAAAAATCTCTTAGAGATAATAACGTTCACCTCTTCATCCGAATCCTCATTATTATCAAGCTCATCACAAGATTCCTCCATTTCTTCCTCATCCAAGGCATGAACGTTGAGATTGGCATCCGAATCATGGCGGAACATTGAATAAAAGCGTTTCGATAAGCATCTATGAGGGCGAATGCTCTCATCTGACCCTAAATAAACCTGGGCTAAGCTTATATTAGCCTCAAGTGGGTAGGCTCGAATAACTGGATTTGACCTAGTATGAGATAATATATTGTTGAGTTGCTTTTTATTTACTCACTAGTATGTAGCTGGAAATGATTGTCCTTTGTGATGACTAACTTTGGAACGACATATGTAGAGTGGCTTGATAATAAATCCCGAATGGTTGTATTGCTCTCGTACGACATGGGCCTAAGTTTTGAAGTACTGTATGACCCATTGGTTCGGCCGTAGTTACTGAAGCCCATAAGATGAAGAGGAAGGAGCTCGCGTGGAGCAAGTGGTAAGGATGATGAAAGTAACGGAAGACTGTACTGATCTCTGAGTTTTATAGTAATGTCGGAGAGAAGGTCAAAAACCATAGTGGAAGTCGGAAGATTAGAATACTGGTGAAGAAGACCTAGTGCATTGAGCACCATGCAAAAGCTGTCCTTATTGATATCGTAGAAGATAGGTTGACTGGGAAGTCGGTGATGCTAAAGTAAAGTAGCATCAGTGAGGTATAAACAGATATAAAGGAATAATCGTACGTTAATGATGGCCTTTGGTGGAAGAGGAAGATAAACTAGTACGTCAATGGTGATGACTTCTACTCCTCCTACAGCTATATTAATACAGTCCTCAATATTTGGACCTCGATCTCTGCGGGCAAGACTGGGTGGACGGATAGCCTTTCCACGAGGTTTCTTTTCTTTCCGTGCATTACGAGGAAGCGAATGAGAAGCATGGTCAAGTCGATTATTATTAGTGCGTTGGATAGCAGTGAGAGCTGGAAAACCAGAAGCTACTGTGATACGAGGGTGCCCCTGTAAGCTTGCAATCTGTCCATATCCATTGGTACCAGTCGACCCTTGCATGGTGGTATATGGCTGACAAGGGGGAGGAGGGGGTGGAAGTCCATTCTCAAGCAACCGTACCGGTACTATAGGTTGAATGGATGAAGATAAAGGCTGGGGTTCGACATCAACAGTTGGTCTCTAACCCGATGAAGATTCTGGTATATGCATAGGATGCAGAGCTGTGGGAAGAGATTGCTGGCTTGGAGGGGGAAGAGGATGCGCATGGATCGACATAGGCGTAGAAGGAGAATTTTGAACTGGCAAAGAAGAAGGTTGTATCTGGCTTGGTGCAGACCATGCTGTAGAGTATGGAGTCGATGGCGTTAGAATTGGTACTGGATTCTGCTGGGATGTCGGTGAAGATGGTGAACTCGGATTAAACAAAGATGTTGGAGAAGGAATTGGCATGGAGGATGGAGCAGAAGATAGTTCCTGGGGCAATGCAGCCCGATTGGGTATATTTTGTGAGAGCGTCTGTGGAAGCAGGAGAGCCTGACAACGATCTTGAAATCTAGACATGCAATATAGCGTAGCAAAAATAATCATACCATTGGAGAATACTGATTTTGACTTGGCGCCTGGGCATTCGCTATGGCCATGAAAGACCTTAACAGGTGGGCTATCTGGTCATTGTTTGGACTGTTTTCGTTGCTGTTACCAGGGATGCGGTCCATGATCTGGAGTCCAAACTGGGAGGAAAGGAAAGCTCAAAGTCGTCCAAACCAGTCAAGGTATTATTTATGAAATAATAATTGTTGGGAAGTATGAAAAATGATATATATGAGTCCATAACATATAGAAAATTTAATGCAAAGTGGAAGGCTACTGGAAATGTACTGGCAAATCACTGGGATAACACATACCGAAGTTGTTGGTCAGGTAATTGTCAGCAATGATCGATACTATTGAACTAGCTGGTCAGGTATCCCGAAGGGACTACTAGGTTTGCACAAAGCAAGTGACTTGTTCCAACAAAATAGAGGTAGGTCATCTACAGCGGAGTTCAGATATATGTAGACCATAAACAATGAGGTCAACGCTACTACCAAAAGATTGGTAGATCAAAGAACTGAACGGTTTAACTGCATGTCGGAGACCTTATGAGAATCAATAAAGGTCATAGAATATTGAACGAAATCTGCCTTCATAAATTTCACTACGAGGCAATATCAGATATCTTCTACTTACAATCATCAATTCGTTCAGTGACTAGTCCCTCCTTTTCCTTTCGAGATAGGATCTTTCCCGACGTCATGTAGGATGAACTTCGACCTGTCCTCCGGTCGCATTAAGCTGGACTTGGCTATTCTATTTTTCAACGCCTCGAGTTTCGTTCTCAATCCGAAGCGCGTGCTCTTGGTTTGCGATGGCCCTGCGGCATCGGGTGACATTCCATTTTTCTGGGTTCCGGGGTTGCTCTCCCCTACAAAGCCCAAAGTGAGGTGTTTGGCTTCCGAAACTTCGGGCCTGGGGTTATTTGCGTCTATGGGCTCATGATCGTCGTTCGCATCGGAATTCGAGGACGTATGTGACACCTGTTTGGCTAATATTGGTTCGGTCTCTTCTGTCCTTGAAATGAGTTTTCCGTATGGCAGCGAACCTCGCGCCTGGAATGACAGGGACCTCTGGTCGGAAGCCCCTTCCATGTTGTTATAGACAGTCTAGTAAAAATTAGCCGGATCATCAGCATTGCTTGCTACAAAGGGAAAGCAGCATCGCCTCTAAGGGTAGGATATGACAACTCACAGACAGAGGCACCGCATATGCAGCGGAGACTAGGCCAAGGATAATATAGCAAGTGAAGTGCATCTTCAAAGACGTCAAGACGAATGCGAATATGTGGAAAGGACGTATAAAGCACACAAAACGGATTGTGTCACCAACGGGCGTATGATGCCAGTCAGAAGGATCTCTTTGGCCAGCAAAGAAGTT
Source organism: Lentinula lateritia (assembly GCA_028011325.1). Lineage (NCBI taxonomy): Eukaryota > Fungi > Basidiomycota > Agaricomycetes > Agaricales > Omphalotaceae > Lentinula > Lentinula lateritia. Next base: position 204,261 of record JANVFT010000005.1, read on the forward strand.
TCTCTCGGGGGCGACGGACCAGCAGTAAAGGTTTATTTACCAACCAGCCCTCGTTTTATAACATTTCATCTATGTATAGATGTGGACATCTTGGCAGATCTTGACCTACCTTGAGCCTCCTTGACTTGTTCTATTCATCCTCTTGCACCGCTTGACGCTTCCGACGGAGACCAAGAACAAGAGCCACCGATTCGTTTCCTGAAAACGAAAGCAGGAATCCACTGGCAGGTCAAGTTCGAACTCATGTTTGTGCTTAGTTCGAGTGCATTTGGTAGGACCAATCATTACCGGTATGTAGACAGCTGTCTGTAAAAGTCGGTTCACACAGCACACAGGATATGTACGTAGTTCACCTTGTTACGAATGTTACTCTTGAAAAGGCTGACATACATACGGGTATCTACTTACTCTAAGGTGGTATGTTTCTACCGTGTTGACCATATATATATTGCATGTATCATAGTTTATCTACGCCCCTCGACGCCGTGCTTCATCTTCTGCACTCTCTAGACTCAACCGAATTGCTAACTTTATATCATCATCTATATCATCATCTACTCCTTGGCCATGAACAGAGGGGACAGAGGAAGGTGCTGCAGTTTGAACCATGGGCGAAGAGGCGGCGGGTGAACTACCGCTCCAAGGGCTTGCACTGCTATTAGATACAAGAGGTTTCGCCCATGCCCCATGTGCCATTGACCCCCCGGCCGACGAAAGAGACATCCTGGGTGGTGATGGAGCGACATTTATTGAGCGGGCGGGACTGATACTTGGGAACGCACCCCCGTCAATGGCAGATTCACTGACACTATCAGTGCTTTTAGCCGAACTGGAAATCGATGATGCGACAGAAGACGGGATTAATTCATCTCCAAAGTTTGCTTTTCGAGGCTTTCTGCGTGCAGGAGGGTGAACTTGAATTTTTCGATTGGAAGACGATGGTGATGTCTGGTGCGGAGATTTCTCGATGGGCATTGACTTTGATTTAGGAGTCTGCATCGTTCCAGTCGAGCGCACAGAGGTCGACAATAACTTTCCAGAGAGTACGGGCACAGATTGCGTAGCTGAGGTTAAGATTTGACTGGAGGTGGGCAATTCTGTTGTGAAGTCGTCAAACTCCCCTTCGAACACACCATCATCCATGGCGTGATGAGGACTATCGCGTATATGATGCTGGCTAGGACCCTCGTCCACTCGAGCTCGTTCCACAGCTTCATCTCGACTGAGCATGAGCGCATACTCCAAGGCTTCAACTTCATCCAATCCTAGACGATCGAGGTTCGCCTGATGTTCGCGTTCTCTCGCATAGACCTTGCGAAGATGTTGGCCCTTCTGTCCGTGTTCTTTTAATGATTCGGTTATTAACTGATCGAAGAGGATCTTCTCTGTTGGCGAATAGTTAAGCGTCTTGATCAACTAGAAGTAGCTAGAAATGTCATTTACCGTATCCTTTGACCGTTCTAATTGGCTTCTTGCCAGCAGCCTTACCAGATTGCATCTTCCCATGCTTGGGCAAGGCATCGGCCTTGAACGCCAAAGCGTGTTCACCAACGCTAGCGACCAGAAAATCACTCTCTTCGCCAAGTAGGATCTGGTTAACACCTCCAGAGAAGGATTCACCCTGAGCACCAAGCCCAATATTTCGAATTCTCGTGGGAGACAGAGGAGAATTGAGCACACGGAGGCGTCTGAAAGAGCAAGCGTCGAATATGGACGTTTCTCCAAAGTCCGAACCTGTTACAAGAATACAACCGTTCCAAGCTAATGCAGTTACTGCAGAACCATCGGGGTGTGCTTCAAATTTCTGTGTAGGGGTAATCAATGGAACAACATTGACGTTACGTGACACGGACAATTCGATTTGAGGGTAGACATTTATCCAGCCCATTTGATGGCCTGCAATAACGAAACCGCGTTCATCCGGAGAATTTTCACCACAAAAGCAAGGGAAAAGCGCAGTGACTGCGCCGGAAGCTTCGTCAGAGAAATATTTTGAAACTTTATATGAAGAGCTCGTGTATTCGAGGTATATGCCCCAGAACTCCTGCCTAGACTGATACGTCACGAACACATAGGCACCAGAGGGAGAGCCAATGTTGTCGACGTAAAGCGACGAAGGAGCACGAGTTGTATCATCATCCTGGATAGGGTAAGGGATTCTGATGTTGGGTGACCCGGACATAACGGGAGAAGGAAGAACATTCTCCACTGTCAAGGTTATTCGTAACCAAACCCATATTTCGCCGCTGTCCATGGTTGAAACGACCATATAGCCTTGAGGGCTAGAACGGAGAACAACGGAGACACAGATATTCGGTAAAAAGTATTGCGATGTCCATACGCATCGGATCTTCTTCGCGTCCCAGACCTTGATTCGTCCATCTCTAGCTGCTGACACGACGTAGCAACCAGTTTCATCCCACTCAACCTGATTCACTTGCGCCTCATGCTCTTCCTCAACTTTGCATCCAGTTAGACGACCAGCGGATCTAGTTCCCGTTTCCATCGTCTTCGCAGCTGTCATCACTGCAATCTCGCCATTCCTGAATCCCCAAACGATTTTCGCGGTACCACCGTCCGAACTTAGCGCACACGCTGTAACGTTTGGGGCGAATTCAGTGTTGGGATTCCCAATACCGAGGCCGTTTCCGGAAAGAGACGGAGAGAGGAATCCTTTGATAACTTTCCCGGTCAGAGGGATCGAACGAGAAACGATCCCATGCTGAACAGATGAGCTGATAAGAAAGTATAATGGCATGAGATGCATCCTCGATATCGAAGAGTGCACTGGAACATGGGCGATGGTCGTATTTCGAGAACGTTCCCAGCGTCTGTAGATTGAGGTTGGCAATAAGAAGATTGCAATTGAGCGCGAAAAAACAGATACCTGATAAGATTGAAGCGAAAGACATATTCTTGTCTCCATGAAGATTTGGTCCTTCGGAGGACAAGAGCTTTTTTGCTGTGGATATCACTCTCGGGTAGAATGCCTAGAAAATTGAGGAGAAAAGCTCTGTGCCAAGTGTGATCTTCTCCTATGTGCCCATATAAGGCTCTGTTGACTCGCGAAAGGGCAAACAAGGAAGGTGGGTCGAGATAAGCAGTGATATGAGTGAGGTTTTCAGCAGGAATAGAGCAGAGCAGTCCATGTTGTGTTGAAGATTTGAGGGAAGAAGAGGTGCTTTTTGATACAGACGAGTTGATGAATGGATATTTATGGGGTCTATTGGGCATATAACGATGAATGCGGTGGGTAAATTCTGCGCAGACTTTGCCTGCGCTGTTGGAGATTCTGTTTGGAGATGCGAAACCCTAGTTTCAGTGTTCCCAAAGCTATGCTTCCTCCGGGCCGGTGGATGATCGATAACTTTTTCTTGATCCCAACATGCCTGTCGAAATCAAACGACGTAAAATTGCAGTTCTAGGAGCTCGGTCTGTGGGTGAGCTAGAATTTTGGTCTTTCTCGGTCATAGAGCAAATTGTCTTCAGGTAAATCGTCACTGGTGCATACACACTGTTTCCCCCAAAGGACTGTTCATTTATGGAGAAAAGCCTAGGTCAAGCAATTCGTGGAAAAACAATTCATCGACTCTTATTACCCAACCATTGAGCGCGCATATGTCAAAAGCATCGCACACAAAGGTCATGAATATGTTCTTGAAATCTTTGATACCGCTGGTCAGGTATGAATCTATTACTTGCTCTTCTTGCACTCAGATGAATCGTCCGCGGACGAGACCTTGCTGTATTTTTCCAGGATGAATTTTCACCACTCAAAGCGCAGTATGCTATTGGCATTCACGGCTACGTGCTCGTATATTCCATTGCCTCAAAGGATAGCTTTGAAATGGTACAAATCTTGCGTGATAAAATCATCGACTACTGTGGGGTAATGGATATTCCGTGTGTAATTGTCGGTGCAAAATCGGACCTTCACTCGAGGTGTGGTCCCTCTTTCGTTGCTCCGCCACTCAATCTTACCTGGGCGAACTCAGTCGCCAAGTGCAAACATCGGAGCTCGAGAAGGTCGCTGAAGTAAATAATGCTGCATGCGTTGAAACTAGTGCAAAAGACGATATCAATGTCGGTGAGATAGTTACGTAGCTCTTCTCTTTTTCCGCGATCCCTCATCAGAACCATCGTTTTCTTCCCTTTCGTTCACATAGGACGTGTATTTCAGCTCTGCGTCCAAGAGATCGAGCGACGTTTGCCTAGCAATCAAACCGTACCCCCAGCCAATCGATGCTTATTACAATAACGCAGTTTTCGACTTCAATAACGTCCCGAAAAGAGCTGGGATTCTCGCACCAGTCTTAAATGCACCCTTCCGGATGCCAATCCCAGTTGAAGAAGCTCATTGTTGCCCTTATTTCTATCTTTCCAACTTCTGTGACAAAGTTTAGCGCAGGCGGTCCGAGTCCCATAGTGGTCTGACAAAATTCCGTTCCCATTTGCTAGGCATTGCTACTCGATTCCATACTTATTATTTATTGCAAGAATACCCGGACACAAAAAGTATTTTAGATACTTATATACCGCCTCCGAGGATGACATGGATGTGGATGTGTTTTGCAAATACTAGATCTACTGGATTGCTAGGTACCTCCCCTAAAACTGGTTTGGCCAGTTGTAGAAATAGAAGAAGAAAGCTAAGACCGATAGTATCAATTAAGCTTGTAGTGCAAAATGAGATAACAGTATGAGGATAACCTTGTAAGTTATGCGAGGAAATGTGGGGGAATCCGAGTCGTCTGTGGACTATTACCTTGTCCTGATCCCTATTCTGCGATCAACTCCTGTCCATACTCCTTCCGTCTCCTTTGTATCCTTCCGAGTTGTTTGTCCAGAACCGAGGGCCATCTTTCGAAACCACTTCCAATTTCACTCTTCTCCCATCTTTGCCCTTTACTTATCACTTATTATCTGTTTATTACTTGCGGATTGAGCCAATGCTTCGGCTTCAGCTTCGCGTTTTAGCCGTGCAGCTTGTGCAACTCGAATACCCTCCTATAAAAATTAAGTTAACATTTACATGAAGACGTCGAAAAAACCAAATTCTGCGCCCGCATACCATATAATAACTAGAAGGAAATGACACAGTGATTCCTTTGTCACTTCCATTCTGAGACCTTGCTGGCATTGTTGGGGTAGAAAGAGAAAGTCTAGACGTCGATAGCGAGAATGGAGATCCCAAATCATCTCTGGGCAAAGGTGATTTTGGCAACAGTTCTTGGAGTGTCTGCGACAAAGATAGAGGAGGACTCTGATTTTGAGGAAAAGGTGGAGGAGTACGTGGTGCTAGATCAAGAATTGTACCTGCTTTGGGGTATAATGCCCTATACCTTTTGCTATGCAGGGGCACAGAATGATCCAAATAGTCAGACCACCGAGAATTGGGGAGAAGAGGGATTACGATCATGTCATTTTCGTCTGCCTTGAGGAAATATCTCAGAAATGCTGATACCCTCTCATCTTCAATCACGACTTCTTTGTTGTGACCACTTCGTAAGGTCTGTCCAGATATGCGAAAGCCGTGCGGTTGATTGGGTTGGACCGAAGCCGAATGTGAAGTGTTTTCTGTATATTTATGAAAACAATTCGCATTAGCGGATAATAGTATGTTGCTTCTGATAAAACACACCGATACTGTTGAGAATAGAGAAGTGAGTACCACCCGTAATTTGTTCCTCTACCCATTCACCACCTTCTCCAATGCATCCGTACAATCGTGAGCTCCATTGTAACTTGTAACTTTCAGGTATCCGCCGAGCGTCGTTCCCATAGATCTAGATGGAATGGAGTTGTGAAACCTGTAATTGAGAGATGAAAACCACATACAAAACGGGGAAACAAATGTCCGAGCTCTATGCAGCAGACAATTATACCCTGCACAAGGACATGGCAACGTTCTTCCCAAGAAAAGCATTTCCTCAATAAGATGTCAAGGATGGGTGAAAAAAAAATAGTGGGCTCTTCGCAGTGGTCCCAGAACTCTGAGGAGGTACCTGATGATGTAGAGGAGGAAGAAGGGACGCGTGAAGGATCCTGCTTGACAGGCACGAATGCCCATACAAACTGTAATGCGTTCATCGTGAGGGACATTGATAACGGTTTGGCCCGTAGCCTCTGCGCGGCCTCGATGACTTTCCCTTCCAATCTTGCCAGTGTGTCTTTGTCAATGTCTATGTAATTGCTAATCGTCGGAACGTAGAGAGCTTGAAGATCCCTGTATTTGGAGTAGGGTGATGCCAAGTTACGCAAAACACACTCTATTAGGGATGGATAGACCGAGTAGATGATCCGAGATTCCGTTTCGTGCTCGTCACTCTGAAAAGATATTTCTGAGGTTCGGATACGCCCGAGCGATGCATATTGAGATGGAAAATCAAGTTCAAATGGCGAGGCGAGCAAGTCGGCAATAGATGCAAACGTGGGCATGGTGGTTGTTGGTGATGGTCGAGGGTGATATACAATATAGGGGCTACTGTTGATTCATAAGCCAAGTCCTTCACTTCCACGACGCGTCCTCAACAGGAGTAAGTGAGAGATCGTGTCGACTGGCGAGTGCGATGCTGGTTATACATAGCGTGAAGCGCATCGTAAATAGTGTCATAGAAAGATAAGGACAATTTTACCGAATACAAGTATAAGAATAAACCAGTGATTAGGCGGGGTTCGTGCTGTTTCCGGTCTTGGATTCTTCAAATAATAGCCTTGCAGTAGTTTCCGGTACGCAGACGTTACATATGACGATCGTAGAAAAATTGTTTACTATCTGAACTACATATTGACACTATCGCGCTCACTATCGTTTCTTGACCTTTGTGACTTCGAAAATCTCAGCAGAACGTATTTATACCGAAATTGTTTTGTCTAATAATCATGAGAAGACAGATAGATAGAAGTATGTGACTTGACGACGTGGAATTCAATACAGGCAGAGAGAAAGAAAAGAACTAGTCGATTTTAGAATATTCATACCATAAACCTTGCCTCATGCAAGCAGCATGGGCACTTGTTCTTGTGGTAATTGAGTTGCTTCCAATTTCAGATAGAGTCGACAGATCGCCAGTCGGAGCTACATACTAACAGGAGTGACGAAAGGGGTGGCATGCGCACTCCATGAGTGAGAGACTACTAACACGCACACCGCAACATCCATTTGAACGACAGGTTTCAACGCGATCAACAGCAGGAAACTTTGTGCATCCGGCATTCCCTTGAAAAATCCAGGGTCCGGGCTTCGTCGCCTAGGCTTATGAAGTCAGCCACAAGTTTATTTCTGCACCTGACTAGTGCTATCTCAGTAGCAAAATACGTGCGATCGACACACCAGAACTTGTATATAAGGACCTGCAAGCACCTCGAGAATCCTCCCCTTCATTTTACTTCATTGTTCATTACGACTGATAGTCCTCACATTTGATTCCAGGCCTCTTATCATCATCTTGTTGCGCATTTCACGATGTTGGATGCCTTTAAACTGAAGCCTTATGACCTCGAACCCATCTATGCTTCTTGGAAGGATGCCCCGATGTTCTATGGAAACTTACCGAATGACAACGGCAAGACTTCCAAGAATGCGTTAAAGGATATACCTGTTGATGAGTGGTTGAAAAAGATCAAGGAGGGGTGCATAGAACGGAACGTACCCAAGGAGTATTGGCACAAGGTAGCGCAGCATTATATGGGAGAGAAGGCTAAAGGAAGGTTAGAAGAACTCAAAGCCGTCATGGCGAAAGTTCATGGCGGGAATTATCGTTGGAATTGGGAAAAATTCAAGATTGCGATGCGGAACATGGGTTGTGAGCGTTTTCTTTTCCGATATTTGCTTTTCACGTTTCATTCTAAACATCGATGTCGATAGGGAACGTTGACGCCAGCGAGACCGAGTCGATCAAGGTACAAGGAAAACCGTCTGGTCTGTGGTGGATGCCACATCATAGCAGCAAAAGGTCCGATTCATCAGAATCGCAGTGCGACTCTCCTACAGAGGAATCATCTGCGCATTTTCCTCCTACAGCTGCCGACGCAGCACCGGAGAAAGGCGGAGGAGGACCATTATGGATTACTCGAAGACCAACGTTCGACAGCCTAGATAAGAAGGCAAAGTCGGACAAGGACACCTCGGAGTCTAATCCACCACAAAGAAAACGCCCGCAGCGCTCTGCCACTGCTGGGTCGACATTGACATTGCAATGGCCTGTGAGGAGAGGTTCCAAAGATGAATTTGAAGGACCCAGACACGATACTACCTCTGTAGTATCCATGCCACGTCCTACCCCACAGAAAGCCACGTCTGACAGCACATTGACGACGACACGGTCTATGACGTCCCCAGTCATTATACCTGGACATGGTAACGAAGAAAGTGAGTGTATTTTGGACTAAACAATGTAGACCTCAGTGTGACATGTCCTCATACAGCAATGACCACAGTTACCCACGCCCCGGTATGGCTTTTGAACGCATGCAACGCCTTGGATTTTCTGTCGACCGAGCACCCAAAGGTTATGAGCACCGTTTCTGCGATCCTCATCACTGCTGGCACTATCCCGTCAATACCAGCGATAAGCGCGGGTGCCGGAGGAGCGCTATTGGCGAGTGGGGCAATACAAGCAGTTGGGGCTATAGCAGTGGGTGTTGGAAGCTGGTTGAAGGCAGCTCAACAAGAATCGCAGACAAGGAACGGTGCTGGACAGGAGTCGTAATGATGAATTGCGATCTATGCACGTCGGAAATCTTTCTCAGCCGCTGGGCGTCTGAGCGAGTCCTTGTTTGTTTTGCTAAACATAGACGGATTGAATGAATGAGATAGTCTCCTCCGGTTTTGGAGGTACTATTGGTGTAGGCTCAATTTTTATAATATTTGCTGAACTTGTTTGTAATCAAAATGTAACCTTGGTATAGTAGACTGGGGAGGGAAACCTAGTGGGATTCGAAGGCACTTGAGTCTTTGAACATAGTTCTGGATACACATGTCTTGATTGATATGTATCTGTATATGCAATGAAGTGAGCGGCGAGAGTGCGTACTACAGAACGTTTAAGGTCGTGCCGTTTTCGCCAAGGAGGTTACACCGATCAGAAATACATACGCCCAAGTGCTTGCCTGGAACTGGCGTTGTGATGACAGTTATATCTAGAGCGATACCTTGATACTCCCAGCCTCTGCCAGCTTTCTCCGCAAAACTTTTACCGGCTATGCCTTGAGCTTGAGGGTCTAGACGGCAAGTAATACGTTCAAAAAAGTTCAAAAGACACGTCCAAGGTACCGGTGAAGACTTGACCTCAAGAAAGATTTCGCTGTGTCAAATAAGCGCTGAATAATAGCTGCGGCACACGCAAGGCCGGCAAGAAAGGTGCCGGAGAGTTGAGCTGTACAACTGTGCATCGACTATCGACTACGTTCTTTGCCTCTTGAATTAACGCGCTGTGACTATCTCGCGCTACGAAGCTTCTGCAAAGGACTACAAAGGCCCACAACTAGGGAACACGTTTTGCCTTGTGGAAGCGGAACACTGTTTATTGCTGCGGTACGAGTGTTGATACTCACGAGGAACAACTAAAGCATAAAATATGGCATCTGGATTATCACGACGACGAGGAGCCGGACATAGTGGTGGTGGAAGTGGTAGCGGGGCAGGTCTAATATCTACAGCGACCTCGTCGTCGTCTTCTACATCTCCTGACTCACCTCCTCTTTCTCGCTCTTCCTCTTCGAATGGTGTAACAAACAATTCACGAACGCACGCAGGCTCTGCTTTCGCTGGCGGTTCCAAAATCGCTTGGGACGTGCGAGACTTACCACCAGATTCATCGTCAGCAGCAGCTTCACCTGAAGCTCTCAGAATTGGCGGGACACTTCCCAAGTTAACGCTTATGGAAGAAATCCTCCTTCTAGGACTCAAAGACAAACAAGGATACTTGTCCTTTTGGAACGACAATATATCGTATGCGTTGAGAGGGTGTATATTGATCGAGTTGGCATTGAGGAGGAGGATAGCGGTCGTTAAAGATGTTGTGGGTGGAGGCAGGAGGAGGGTAGAGTTAAGCGAGATGATTGTTGAGGTTGTTGATGAGCGGATGACGGGTGAGACGATCCTGGATGAGACGTTGAGGATGATGAAAGCGACACAGGATCCTCCTATTGGTGGTGCCATACCGAACGGTGGAACAGCTCATTCTGGTGGAGGGAGTCTATGGGGAACTAGTTCATGGACTAGCGGTCCAACAGCATCTAGTACCACAACATCACCCTCAGGCTCAAGCACTGGAGAAAAACTCAGTATCTCAACCTGGGTCGATCTCCTTTCCGGCGAAACATGGAACGTCCTTAAAATCGGGTTCCAGCTCAAACAAGTCCGGGAACGACTCGCCAAGGGACTTGTCGACAAAGGCGTCTTACGCACCGAGAAACGCAATTTCCTGTTATTTGATATGGCTACGCACCCCGTTGCTGATGCAGGTGTTAAAGCGTCCTTGATTAGAAGGCTGGTCGAGGTTTTGACCGCACGTACAACGGCGGTCCCGGAAGGCGCGTTATTACCAGAGGGTGTACAATGTAGAGTACTGAGAACAGTGTGTTTGGTTTGTGCGGCCTACACCGCTAGTGTATTGGATGGCGCAATGGGTGGGGCCATAGGTGGGAGTATTCACAAAATCGTCTAGTTTATCGCTAACCGTTTCCTCCAGGTACCTCATACCCATCAATACTTCCCCTTGGATACGAAGAACGCGAAGGAGCATTCGCACGTGCGGATGAGATTTTGGGAGAGTTTAGTGTCTGGCCATGGGGTACAGGATCTGACAGTGGTACCTATGATTCCCTCGTTCCAAATTTTTATCTACGGTCTAACGTCTGCAACCCCTCTTTAGGCTCCACCCCCGCATCTAGGAAACGCATTTCTTCATCCCGCATCGCAACCGGCTCATCCTCCGACCCGAGCCGCGAGAGCGTTCTAGGACTCGTGGCGGAAGCGAGGAAAGAGATGGGGAGGATCGCACAGGGACAAGGTGAGCTGGACTCCTTGCATTGATTTCAGCAGTAGTTTTTACCTCCCTGTTCGTCCAACACAGATCGTCCTCCTGGTCTCTCAGACGACGGCCAAGACCTCTGTCTCGAGCTCGTCGCAGGCGTTCTAGAGGTGCTCGGGAGGTTAGATTCATTATTGTGAATGTGGACCAAATCGCCATCAGTTTGGTGGCGGGGTAATATAAACCTATTATCGGAGGAGTTACGATGTGTGTTTTTTCAAAACCGTTTTACTTTCTCAAACTTTGCTCTCCCTTAGCATATCTACTACTTCTTCTTCGTTCTTCGTTTTCCCCCTCTTTCGTTGTCCTTCCCCCCTCCCTCTTTTCTTGTCTTCACCTCCCACGCATGAATCTACATAGTAACGTTGCGGTACTAGGTAGTTCTCTCACTTTTTTTCAATCTATTTATCTTCCGTTCTCTCTCTCACCTTCCTGAGTGCTCTCTGATTATTCGGATTGGGCTTGGCTTTCCAACTATTCGGTATATATGGCGTCATCCACCGCTAGATCCTGCGTCGCCTTCCAGATATCGATCATCCTCAACATTCCGAACCAGAATCTTCTAACCCGCCATCAAGAACTTCTGCAATTATCTCGTTCCTCCACCCTCCCTCTATGCCCCTCACACAATGTCTTCAATTAACAACTGTTATCTTCCAACTCGGTGAAGTTTACAATAATATAAACCCCTCTCCCCCGAGTCTTGGACACATAAGTGATAATGTGAATGAGATATTTCCCTTGTGGAGAAAAAGGAGGCGACTAGGGTATGTAGGAGACGACATCCGTGAAGATCAGCACTACGCTTCCCAAAATAGAGCAGATTCGTTCGGGATACGTACAGAACTTGAAAAGAAGTAGAAGAGAGTCCAAGTCACTAATCCGAAAGCGAAGCCTTTTTTGTAATCCGAAACGTGAGAGTGCGTACCGGTACATATGTACCATCTCGCCACTTTTATTCAGTACTGTCTCCTCAATCTTCTCGACTGCACGCTACCTCCTTGAAGACGCCTCCGATTTGAACCGCCATGAGCAGGTAAGTTACAATATGTCCAGCATGTATTCAAAATACCCGCGGTTGAAGACTGTTGTTCAACGAGTTGAGGAATTTGGGTAGGATGACTCGTATAGAAGCATCAGAAAATTGTTGCTGTGCGCGATGCAGGGAAAGTAAGATAAAATCAAGGGGTCTCATCGCACAGGTCTGATGGTGGTGATAAAAGTAAGGGTGGTTGTACATGGTCGGCATCAAAAACCTCAATACTTAGAGGAAGCCCCTGGCGATGCACCCGTCTGTTCAACCCAAGAGTCGCTCGCGTTGGATCGGCCGCCATTTGTTAGTATCATCAGGTGTTATACAGAAGGAAACATGTTTTCAAAGCCATGCGATTCGCAGTGGTGCATTTGTGAGTTGCCAGTATTCGTCATATCGCAGTGTTTCCTTGTCCTAATTCAGGCTATATGCTGCTATATGTAGGCTATACAGTCTACCGTCGGTTGTCATAAGAGGTCAGGAGGTCACCGGTCGTTAAGGCGCTGTTTACGCTTTACCCGCTGTGTTTCATACCGACATGATTCGGCGCCATCCCTCTCGTACAGCAGGCACAGACAGGCACCAGCTTGTAAGTACCCTTTTCAATCTTGTATCATATCCTCAAGCAGCCCTTGAACTCGACAAGCGACACCACAAGGGGTTTTCAAAAAATGATATAAGCGGAACCCAGAATTCTCTATTCTCCAACAACTGCTGGCCGGTCGTTCACGTCTCCCAAGTCTTTCTTTAAAAAAAATCTTCACTTTCCTCTGCTAGTCAAGTCGATCGATTCACTGGTAACTCGTCATCATTATTGTTGTCGTCGTCGTTTTCAACCCGCGTTTTCAGCTCTATCCAGTTCACTCCAGCTCACTTCGGTTCAGTTCAGTCTAATCTCATAGTCCGTGAGTCGACGAGCCATTGCTTCAATCATCTTTTTCCATACTCATGATATGTACCCTTTCCACCATCTTCCTCGTACTACGCAGCTTCGATCCCCCGGTCAACGTCTCAATCCTTCGCTGCCGACCACTTGCATTCTACCATTGTACCAATGCGTCTGAATATCGCCTTCTTTGTCGTCAGCTTCGCCGCCGCAGCGTATGCACTCCCAATGACAGATGTAAGTCGCTGTTGTATTGTCCACCCTCTTGTCGCTCTTGCCTATTTTTCATATTTCATATCTCGTCGATATTGCACCCCATCCCCTCCCCTTCGCTTATTCAAACGCTTATCCGACTTGGATTCTAACTCTTTGTCTACTAGGTCTTGAACACGAACGCTAGTGTAGATGGTCGTGCCGGGGCCGTTCTGCCCCGTGAAAACTCAGATGGTTTCTCACAGTCGAATTCTGTTCCTCTCGAGTCCCCGACATCTGGTCCATCCCGCTCATCTATATCGTCTCGAGGTGCTTCCCAGACTGCACAAACATCCTCCAAGTCTCTCAAATACACATTCCTTGGGCTGGAAGGCGAAACGGAATCTCGAGACGGGGGTAGTCATGCCTCTCAAGCCAACCAGCTCACCAGAGAACTTATTGAGAGGCATATTCCTCCTGGCAATGCTCTCCCCAAACTAGGACCAAGCAATGAGTTTCTTGGTGATCCCGATGAAGTAAATTTCGAGGTGGATCTGAGTTCGTATGGTCTGGGTAAATGTACAGCCAAAATCCAGATTGACACGTATGAATGGATGAAGGGACATGCAACAGTCACAGCAGAGTGGAATAGGGTGTCGGAAAGTTATACACCTAAAAAATGGAGTGACCCTCATTTTGTTTCATGAATAGTATACATAATGTAGTCACACATCGTGCACTGATGTTTTGCAGTGTCTTACCCAGGGGGATGGCACTGGAGTTTTCCGTGAAATCGACTGGTACATGACCCCCCCGTGTGAATTTGAAGATTGCCGTCTTCGGCTGTACGGCTGTGCAAGCCGTTATCCTGTTCGCATCAGGTCTAAGTAATTGTTACAATCTTTTATCTTTCACCGATTCAGGATGCTACCTATCATCGTTAGCACAGCGCAATGCCAAGATGCACTATTCCTTTATCTCTGCTCTATATAATAATGATACTGTCTTGTGCAACATGTCTCGAAATCTTATGCCTTTCTTATGACCTCGGGTGAAGATGGTTCGAAAAATCGCTCCTACGAAACACGAATCCGTAGCCATCAATATCAACAATGGTCCTGTTATTCATACAGTGTACCACCATTCTGAGTAAGGGGACAAATTCTATCATCATACTGTCGAGTGTGATATCTGTGGAAAAGTATGCAGACTCAATTGACTTGCTAATCCAATCCAATTCTTTCAGCATCTTACATTCCTATCCAGTCTTACCTCGTCGCACTCAGATCGCGCTTGTACTTTCACTTGTTTGTAAGACATGCCGTGGGCTGATGCCAGGTTGCCTGCGCAGCAACCTGATTTTCGCACGGGGTACGGTGCCCGACTGGGCTCAGGCTGGATTTGAATGAAACGATCAAAAATTATTGAATGGTTATGTTATTTTGTGACCGAGTAACTGATTTGACGCCATGTATCATAATATCTCCGAGATATCGGCCCGGCAGGAATTCTCGGCACAGTAGCAGCTCCCGCCTCTCTCTCTTACCCAACAGTGAAATCAGAGAATTACTTCACATGCGATTGAAGGCCACTGCACCACGGTGCATGGCAGAAACTCGGCTCCTTTTTTGAGGGTTATTAAATATTATGTAATCAAATAAACGGGGGCGCCTTACAGGCGCCGACATTGAATGTTTTTTGAGAACAAAATCAAAGCAAAGTCACATAAACTACAGTAGCTATGGAGTAACTGAGTGAGACGAGAAAAAATAATTGTGACAGAGTCACAGTCTTGTGATATCCCGTGCCAGTCACAGTAAATCAATACAATTCAACTCAGTGTTACTTTTGTGCAAATAAGGAGAAACTCCTACCATATAAGGAAATTAATTTTGTATGGAGTGCCGTATATAAGGACGATACTTCCGTAAACTACAGCCTCGTAATTGAGCACTACGTGAGGATCATGTGAGGAGATGTGGGACTTAGGAGTGATTGTGAACATCCAGTCTGCATTGTGTAGAGGTGTAACAGCAAGTTTATACTGTTTTCTGGCAATTTTGAAGTTGAGACACTGTCAGCCTCAAGTTTTTATTATATCTCTAATATTATAGGTAGATAACTTAGAATAACTGCACAATATGAACCTTATATTCTATAGTCAACTATCTGAGAATTATACGAACTTTTGGACGTCCCAAAATCAGTCAGTTTTTGGTAAAAATCTACGCATAATGTACGAATTTTGGAGGCACCAAAATGCCTTCTTCCCCACAGTGTTATTGTCTTTTTCTCTACCTTGCAGATACTACACGTATAGTTCCTAGTAGTTAGTCTGGCGCTCCACACCGATGCACCGATCTGTAGATATAAATACTGCCTGTATGATACTGTAGTCCCTCAGTTTAATTATCAACTTAGATTATCCTCTTAACATCCTTGACTTGAGTCTCTCTCTGTGCTCTCGTCACTCTCTAGTCTTCAGGCTTGTCGCCTCGAAGTACTTCTTACTCTGACCTTAGGACTTATAAGTTCTTTGGTTTGCTCCTCATTATCGGCGATACCACTGCTCCAACTTAGCTGCTTCTGGCTTTTGTCAAGCCCATGCCCCGGGTCCCCAGTCCGCCGCTCGGTATTCCAAAGATCTGCCTTTATTGTAATCTCTTCTTTATTGTTCTTTCTCACTACACATGTTAAGATCATGTACACCGTGTAACCGTGCCAGAGGTCACAGGTGTCTAAAAGCGGAAGTCGAGTGGGACAGTAGTGAAGTTATTGACAACACCGCCGTTACGACGTTAGTCCCCAGAGATCAGAAGTAGTGAGGAGAAAGAGACTAGGAGCAGCCAGGTCGGAGCGGCAGTATTGCCGGTGACAAGGAGCGAACCAGAGAACGTATAAGTTCTAAGGCCATAGAGAGTGCTTCAAGGTAGTGAGCCTGAAGACTTAAGAGATGGCCTGAGTTAAAAAGGGGATCTAAGTTGGTCTAAGTTGATAATTAAACTGAGGAACTACAGTAGCGTACTGTCAAGTCCATGCCTCGGTGCCCCATTCCGCCGCTCAGTATTCCAAAGATCTACCGTTTATTGTAATCTCCTTCTTATTGTTCTTTCTCGCTACACATACCCTTTCATCCTAGTCTCTCTTTATTGTCTTTTACTTTACCCTGCAGGACTACACATATAGCTCCTAGTAGTTAGTCTGGCGTTCTGCACCGTTGCACCGATCCGTAGATATAAATACTGTCTGTACGTGTTAAGATCATGTACACCATGTAACCATGCCAGAGGTCACAGGATGTCTAAGTACAGGGGTCGAGTGGGACAGTAGTGAAGTTATTAACAACACCGCCGTTACGCCGTTAGTCCCTGGAGATCAAGAGTATAGGAGAGAAGGACCAGTAGCAGCCAAGTCGGAGCGGCGGTGACGAGGAGCAAACCAAAGAACGTATAAGTCCTAAGGTTATAGTAGAGAGTACTTCAAGGCGAAGAGCCTGAAGACTTAGAGAAGAGCTAAGTTGAAAAGGGAATCTAAGTTGATAATTAAACTGAGGGACTACAGTAGCGTACAGGCAGTATTTATATCTATGGATTGGCGCATCGGTGCGGAGTGCTAGACTAACTACTAGGAGCTATACATGTAGTACCTGCAGGGTAGAGTAAAAGACAATAAGGAGAGACTAGGATGAAAGGGTATGTGTAGCGAGAAAGAATAATAAATGGTAGATCTTGTTAAGATCATGCACACCGTTGACACGCCTAAATTTTGGCTAGACGTCTATGCTGTGAATTGTGACATTTTCACGTATAGATTTGTATCGAGAGGACTGTAATTGAGACCCAGATTGACAGTCAAAGTCAATGCTGAATCAGTCTAATAAGTTGAAGGGACCATATATCCACACTACCACAAGTTGGTTAGTTTACCCATCCCCGATACTACCTTCGGATAGCAGTCTACCTGTTTGTCAAGCAGGATTATACCAGACTTGGACTACATCCGAAGGATGACCATTCACGTATGACATACCAAGGGTATTCTTATTGGACCTTACACTGGCAGGAGTTTGGAAGAACTTACTCAAGTGACCATGAACCGAGGATTGACTCGAAATGACTTTCTAGAACTCAGGAATTATCAAATACTCCTTCTAGAACGAGATCATGCATTAATCTAAAAGACTGCGATTTAATCTAATAGACCAATACGGTTGCATGATTGAGGAAAATGACTAGAAGAACGATCGAAAGACTGCGAGGCTCCGAAGACATATCAAATGAATGTCAAAGAGTCCTGACGTAGAAAATATTGAAGAATGCAATTAAATGAATACTATGCGTAACTCCCTTGATAGAGTATAGGCACAATGAGTGTCTATTGAAAGAGAGAAGCAATTAGTTTAATCCAGATGAATCAGATTGATAGGATGAGAATCGAGGAGAGCTGATTTGCCTCCGGACGAGGTGACAAACGATCGAAGTAAGTGTTAAACCGCAGTGACGGTTGAACACTATTCGAGTCATTCTCCAAAACAATTAAATTAAATGAATAATGAAGTACCTACCTATGTTTGGAGGTATACTTGAATCTTGGAACCATTGTGGACCAAATAAGGACATGAAGATTCAAATTAAATAGTATCTGACCGGTTGTAGAAGTTTCCTGGCGGTTCCGAACGTTTATTGTATTAAATTAATTGTACTGTGCGACTCTATATTCTGTATGTATAAATAGCGATCCGATGTATCTGGAATACAAGTGATTTTGGGACGACGTTGCAGTGCTAATCCGTAAAAAGGAAAGACACACTCCCGCCAGACTGAAACCTCTTCGCTAGCAGCCATTCGGGCCCGGCACTTGTGAGTATAGGAACGTCGTGTTCTGCTCCTTGTGACTGCGAGAAGTATATCCAGTTGTTGGGTATTCTTCGAACTTAGGATCAGTTGTTGGTCTCAAGGGCAAATCACGCTGTGTGGTGGTGCCAGCACATAGTTCTAGCCCTCCATAGGGGTCTGTGTGTTTCGGTTTTAATTTACTTTGATTCAAACCCCCGATTCTTGATATACCCATATCAACACAATCAAAGCACAAATCGTGCTGACTCTACCTTAATCAAAGGAATATACCGAATCCTTAGAACGATTCAAATTGATTGATCGAAGCTTCTTACTTAGCTCTCAAAGCTTTGCGGAACCTTTGCCAACGCTACCCCTTGCTATTAAATAAATTTGATAGCAGTGAACTCGCATATTGTGTATTAGATTGGTTGGTTGGAGTGCCCATTAGATTCCTTCCTTTCTCTTTCACACAAAAACGAGGCAAGCTCGTTACCGTGTAACCGTGCCAGAGGTCACAGAGTGTCTAAGTGCGGAAGACGAGTGGGACAGTAGTGAAGTTATTAACAACACCGCCGTTACGCCGTTAGTCCCCGGAGATCAAAAGGATAAGAGGGAGGAGCTAAGTAGCAGCCAAGTCGGAGCGGCGGTATCGCCGGTGACGAGGAGCGAGCCAAAGAACTTATAAGTCCAAAGGCTGTAAAGAGAGTGCTTCAAGGCGTTGAGCCTGAAGACTTAGAGAGGAGCTAAGTTGAGAAGGGAGATCTAAGTTGATCTAAGTCGATAATTAAACTGAGGAACTACAGTAGCGTACAGGCAGTATTTATATCTACGGAGCGGCGCAGCGGTGCGGAGTGCCAGACTAGCTACTAGGAGTTATACGTGTAGTCCTGCAGGGTAAAGTAAAAGACAATAAGGAGGGACTAGAATGAAAGGGTATGTGTAGCGAGAAAGAACAATAAGGAAAGATTACAATAAAGGTAGATCTTCGGAGTACCGAGCGGCAAAGTGGAGGCCCGAGGCATGGACTTGACAGATCTTTGGAATACCAAGTGGTGGAATGGGGCACCGAGGCATGGACTTGACAGTACGCTACTGTAGTTCCTCAGTTTAATTATCAACTTAGACCGACTTAGATTCCCTTTTTTAACTCAGGCCATCTCTTAAGTCTTCAGGCTCACTACCTTGAAGCACTCTCTATAGCCTTAGAACTTATACGTTCTCTGGTTCACTCCTTGTCACCGGCAATACTGCCACTCCGACCTAGCTGCTCCTAGTCTCTTTCTCCTCACTACTTCTGATCTCCGGGGACTAACGGCGTAACAGCGGTGTTGTCAATAACTTCACTACTGTCCCACTCGACTTCTGCTTTTAGACACCTGTGACCTCTGGCACGGTTACACGGTGTACATGATCTTAACAGCTTTCTCCTTCTCTACTCTCGATCTCTGGGGACTAGCAGTGTAACGGCGGTGTTGTTCATAACTTCACTACTGTCCCATTTGACCCTCCACTCTTAGATATCTTGTGGCTTCTGGCATGGCTTCATGGTGTACATGATCTTAACAGCTATCTACTTCTACAATTTCAACAAATTACAGTAACAATGAGCTTTGTGCATGTTCTTGTCTGGAATCATATCCAGTACTAAGTAGCAGATAGAAATACCTGTGAATTTGCTTTTATATTTTCTTTCAACACTTTGATTTATTCTGGATATTTTTGATTGTTAAATGTTAACTACAATATTTCAGTAAATATGAGAAGGAAGGAATAGCATCAATAGTCTCACCTCAGTTGAATGAAAGAGAACAACTGAGGGAATTGAAAAATTTAGGTGATAAGTATATAAGGTGATTGAAAAGTATAGGAGTTGAGGAACATGGTGGCCAGAAAACAAAGGAAGATCACACAGAACAAAGCTGAGTATATGGAGTATTAGTCCAACAGTAATCTCAGTGTAGTTGGTCTACACTCTGGCCTCTAATTTACCTTCCAGCCACCTGCAGAACATCCTTGACCTAGTCCACAGGTCCTTCCTATTTTAATCTTGTGTCAGGTCTATATCATACAGTGATTTTTAAATGTATACCGTGAGAGCAGTACCCCAAAGAGAGGCAGCAATTGTGCCGGAGGCATTGCCGGGCCGATATCTCGGAGATATCCTGATACGCGCATCAAATCAGTCACCCGGTCACAAAATAACATAATCATTCAATAATTTTGATGGGTTTTATTCAAATCCAGCCTGAGCCCAGTCGGGCACCGTACGGGGGGGCTATGTACCAGTTGATTTCACGGAAAACTCCGGTGCCCGCCCCCTGGTCTTACCACTACCCCATCCCCTCAACCAGGTTCAGCTTGGAGTTGTATCAATGTCAAGCCACATAGTCAAATTGCATGAAACCACTTTTTCCATCGACATCGAGGAAAGTCAGCTCCAAAGCCCTATCATCTAAATACAAGAATGGATCTCAAAGAGATCTATCGCTATATATCGACGATTGCGCACTGAATTTGGGTCTGCAGTTCATTTCAAGCTTGAATTGTTCATCGCGCTTGCGAAAGTTGACCAAGACCCGAGAACTGTGAAACTTAAATTGACCGCCTACAAGCCCGTATTATCTTTCTCCATAATCAGCATCATTCTTTTGCTTTTTCAAAAGAATTCCTCCTTTTTCTTGGATCCTGTTGGAAGGACTTTCCGTTTCTGGCCGATTCATTTCGTTTCCACGTGACTCATCCTACTTAGTTTGTATTTCTGGTTCTACACTGAGGATAAGCCTGATTTCTTCCATCGTACCTCCACTATCAGATACTGATTAGCTACTTAGCTCACTGTGTTCCTTGTATAGGTACAATTCTAGCTGTTTGGATCCTAGTTGGTTCTACACTGAGGCTCACTGTGTTCCTTGTATAGATCTGACCTCCAAGCCTGAGAGATCCCCTATACGAAACTTGAAACTCCCATGAAACTTTTCTTTTCAGATGTTCGACCCCGCGTGCGAAAGCAACAAGCTTACATCAATACACTCAGATTGATGCCTGCTTTGGCAATCAGCAGTGTATGCTCGCGCTGGAGATGAATAGTCAAGTCATATCATATCCTATTGTACTACGAATTATCATGATGTGCTTGTGATACAGACATTGCTGAGGTGGGAAAATCTATAGCAAGGAAGTAGAAGCATCACTTGTGAGCCTGGTCCCTGGGCTCACTCCTCGATAGTCTCGGAGGCGACGGTGTTGGGCCACCAGCACCGGAAGAATAGCCGATGTTCAGTTCTTGGACCATGCCGTGCATATACTTCCTTTCCTAGAGCACTTAATACATGTATATGTACATTCTATTCTAAGCTGCCAGTGGTATAGCTACAGCTTCTTGTCCGCCGCGTCTCAACTAAATAGTCCGAGTCTATAGTAAATTGCTCAATGATATTTATTCGGCTCGAATTTGTTCATACATACAACCGATGATACTACAGTGCTTTGCGAAATGGTTTGCTTGTATGGATTTTTTACCAAGTGTTTATTGCTGTTTATTTCTAGTTATTTGTCCAATAGATTTTTGGGCCGAGGCTCGAGAGGGCTCTTTTTGAGGACCACCAGGGCTGTCGGGCTTCAAAAAGTGATTGATGAATCCTTTTTGGGGTAAAAATGTATTGGACAAATAAATAAACACAAATAGATGTGAAAAAGTCGAGCAAGCAAAGAATTTCGCAAAGCACCTCAAAGCACTGTACTGTGCAGTGCGCTCAGATTTGGTATGTCATGCAGACTTTATACAAGGTTCTCTGTGTTCACTCACGGTCAACAAACGGAAACCCTACTTGACTCAGTCACGGTGCGCTTGAAAGTCAACGTTTCACGTTCAGGATGTACAGAGCTCGCGCCTTTGTTCAAACATCCGATAGTCTTAGCGCGCCGGCAGGCGCTTTGCTTGAAGTTGTAGCCTTAGTTATTGGAGGGATGACCGCGTGAGGTGTAGAGGACGCCATTGCCAAAAAAGATACGCTGAACTACTAGACGCGTGTGTTATGAGTTTTCTGATGTAACGCGGTTCTATATTGATAGTCAGAGCTTCTTCTCTTTTCAGTTCAATCGGCGGTGGTACGCGTAGCAATACATAATGTATGTATACACACCGCTCCAGCGATCATGCAGCCGAATGTATGCCCCATTAATTAAAGCTACTCCCAAGCATAAGTAAGCACTCTGCTGAAGCTGAGGCCGGCTACTGTACATATGGAGATGTTTTTGAGTAATGGATACGATTTTGATGAACTTGATGGTACTAAGAAAACAAAGAAACGTCCCAAAAGAGCCCAAAAGGTCCTGGATCGGCCTAAAATAGTCGTGGTTATGTAGGTTGATGTGCAGAAGGCTGCAGGGACGAGTCGGGGGGCATTTCTATGTAGAAGTGGGTCCAACAGATCCCCAACGGGTAAGTAAGGACCTTTGAGTAGAATATTGTGGTCTGTGGACTAGATATCGGGTAAATATCCGATACGTTCGAAAGGCGGATGATGAGGTGAGGTAGGAATGATGTGCGATATGCGAACGTACATAAAGCACCTGCAAATCCTGACATTCGACATCAGTTGAACTAACTTCCGAACCCTGCTTGAGCATCATCTCCATCAACCCTTCGCTTCCTGAACAATGTCAACGTCCACATCCATGAAAGAAAGCTGGGGTACGACTCAGACCATCGTTCGTGTAAGTGATACGATACTGGATGCCATGACTTCGCTTGATAACAGACATACATATAGATTGAACACCCCGAGAGGTATAGCGGACTTGAGAGAATTATGCTGGCGGCGCAGGGTGACCTTCAGCGTCTTCTGAGGTGTGTAACTATGTCCAGGAACCCATCTTAGCATTGAAGTGTTTTGTTCCGCAGTGCATTTTTTGCCGATATTATTAACGTAGAAGTCATCTATGCCACGAACACTCCACGAACAGCGCCAGCGTCTCCGTCATCACCTATCATTCAGACACGTAAAGTTTTGCTGAAATGCCGTTCCGTCGTCGTGTGCACCGCAACCTCCACTGTGACTCTCACTTCTCCCGAATGCGAACGGCTCATCTTGGATGAAAAGTTTGCCATTGGCCAGACATTCAGGCAAATGAAACAGGTTCCAACGTTTGCTTTGAAGAATGTGGATGTTGAACAGAGCCCTGAGGGAGAGGAAGAGCTGAGGCGGACATATACGCTCACGAGCAAGGGAATTGAGTGCGAGATTTTGGAGGTGTTTCCTTCGAGGGACATGTTTGTGGACGGGGAGGAGTGGCTGAAGGATCAGGGTCGTACAAGGCAATGGAAACCAGAGTCTGATACATCTTCTGGAAGTAGTAGCGATTGAACGTTTGATTAAATTTTCTTGTCTACAATGTATGTATAAAGTCATGTGTAATTGCGATTGGTGTAGTGTGTTTCGGTAAGACTCGGATCGTGCCCCGTTTGTCTCCTACTGTCATTTCGTCTCGTTTCCCCGTTCAAAATTTCCTTTCGCTTTTCACATTGTCGTCTGTCCTCTTCTGGTACAGGATTCAAAAGAACTCAGGTGTTGAACTATTACCGCGAGGATCAAGCTGCCATCGATTACTACTCAGAAAATACTCTGACAATAATGGTGTCAAACGCCACTGGACTTCCGCACTGTCTTCAAATTGCTGTAGAGCTTGAACAAAGAGCTACATATCATTGCGTATGCCCCCAATCTGGAAGGGCTCGGAGCCAAATTCGAACGCAACGCGAAGCCTGAAGTGTCTAGTTGGCCGATGACTGCCGACAATAGTCTGTGCCGTACCACAGTGCGTGTCGATCATGTACATTGTATACTTATTACTAGCTGTACATATCTACAATATGGTTCCTTCATGTGGCTCACCGCTCAATCATGGTCAGCGCGGTCTTTGTTCGAATTAAAGGTGTTTCCCCAGAATTTGGGTTATAGGTAGCACATAACTGTGTGTCGCGGCCGCATGCTTCGAGGGCCCTTATCCCATTGCAGAACATAACAGAAGAACCTCAAGAATTGATGAGGAGCACTGTAATGTCAATAGCAGCCACCTTTTCCCTACTTAAAGCAATGTCAACCTATATCGTTTTGTACAAAGTCTTCACCTCCCCTCTCAAGATGCAAGTTCAATATCGATCAGTCTACGTCGTTCATGTGATAACCTCCATGGTTATGGTCTCTGCTCTCGACGCATTCAAGCTTTACGCGGAGCAACGGGTTACGATCGGCATTGATGTCGTTATTCTTGCCTGGATTCCCTTGTCAACGTTCGTAACAGTCAGGGTGTTGCGTCGATGCATTGAGGACATCCAAGCTCCTGTACTTCCGTTCTGGAGGACTGGTCATGACAGCTGTCGAGCCTCTGAGGGATTGAATGATTTAATCACCACCTTCGGCTTTGGTCATACTTTCGCAATGTTCAGTCGTCTTTCATACGGTGAGTACAGGAATGAGTTTATGTATGTGTTCTAATGGTTCACATTAGCCATCCTCAATTATTCACATTCCATTGATGTTGATAGCGATCCAATTGCACCGATACTCTTCGTATTATGCCGTAGTTCCATGACCACGATACTCATCTTATCACTATTCGCCGTCCTCATCTTCGGATTATGTCTCGAGTTATCAGGCATCAGGCAAAATCGTTGGGGGTACTTCCTGTACTTCTACCTGCTGGTCACAATTCCTCTGCAAAGGGTTGTCACTATATCCCGATGGGTTGTTGCACTATTAGAAGGTCGGATAAGGATTTTGGAGAGAGATGAGGAGGAGTTAATACCATGTAAGTTCACACACCCTCAGGAAAAGCCTGTTTCTGAATTTCGGGTGATGTAGTTCCTAGATTGGTGAAAGGAGATGCCTGTGCTTCTGCTAATGAACAAGTGCTCAGCCAGGGGAGGGTTCTTTCTCCATGTAGGATGATTTTCTCGGAAACATGTGTTCTGTACTGATGTCGAATTTCTGAGTAGACCGGTTGGAATGACTTACTGATAGGATAAACCCGAGGTCTTTTGTATATCTACTGCTACTCAACACCTCCTGGGCTTGATGGGCCGAGCTGTTAAATTGTGCTATGAATCAAACTAGGCTTATATTTTCAGTGTAAAGTGTTTGCTACTTGAATCAATATTGTCAGAACACGACGAGCTCCCGTACAAACAGTCTTACATTATCTTTGCTTACCGCTAACGACAATCCTCATGCCTCGAGGGCTCATACGCTTCTTCATCCACCGTCCCGATGCTTGAAACATAACACTACTGGACCCAGACGCGTCGCTCCGAACTTTAAGAGCCAGTTGCTCTGAGATACTCTAATGCAGATCTGGATGGACTGAATTCGTAAGTATCCTCTGTTCTCAGTATCCATCTCAAGGACACCATTTCCACGAAATCGTGGTCACTAAAACTGGGGTGCGACGTTGATTGTGGAATCGGTGTTTCATAGCCACTGAACGTCATGTCCAGTGTTTGAGTTTGTACTGCAGAGGAGTCGTGAGGTTGTGGGACTATAGTAGATTCGCCATCAGCGGAAGAGAGCGTAACGAATTATCTATAGTGAGATGGGATGTGAAGGAAGAACACAGAGTATATCAATAAGATCGGAGTCCGAGAGCGGGATAAATTTAATAGAAAGAACTAAGAGATACAACGATGATCTATATGAACATCGGAAGGTCCTTTTGTGGCCAAAAACATTTATATCTGAAACCTCGATAATAAGAGAGTTCAAGGATGTGCGTACCAGTTCCGCGTAACTACTAGTTCGCTGCGATGTCTGGGAGTGTGTGTGTGTGTGTGTGCCTGAAGGGTGCACGCCATTATATGAACTGAAGCACAATGGTAAGGGACTTCTTCAGATGCGCAGACAAGTTCTCGAGAACACAATGACGGGATTGCAGACGGTAAATGTCAGACTGACGGTCCTCGAGGTCTTGATTGAGCCTGTGCTAGCGCACCATTCGATGCAGGACTATACTGCAGCACCAACTGAGCTCGGTACAGCTGTTCAAAGTCCATTTCGATAGCAAATAATAGGTCTTGAAGGTGGGAATTCAAATATTCAGGAGTGGGAGTAAGTAGTAGTTGTTTCTCACGGTCTGATAAAAACCTTAAACGGATGCTGTTCAAGCTCAAGACGAACTGAGTCAATCCGACGTAACTTAGGACCTACTTAAACAAGTCACGGATCTTCGAGCACCCTGCGCCCTCGATTTTTATTCCAACATCTCGCTCATCCGAACCAATGCCGCCTGAGAGATCTCCCAAAAAGCAGTCTCCTAGCACCCCTAGGAAAGCACGAACCAATGGATCTGGGACGACTACTGAGCTATCGAGCCCTAAGAGCCCAACCAAGACTCAAATCAAGAAAACGTGGTCAAAATGGTGTGCAGATAACAGATGGGATCCAGACACCGATCTAGGTTATAAACAGAAGATAGGTACTCAGGAAGTACATAGGAGCGATGGTAAAATGTCCCAAGTGTCCTTTTACAGCGTACAAGCTGACCGAACTGATATGTAGCAATGTCATATTTCTGCCTGAAGGACTACGAAATTGACACGGTCCCTTTCATCACTTTCGAGAACCAGCACAACGAAAATGCTCCAGGTCGTTCCTATAACCTTTCAAATCTTCGTACCCTTGTCTCCCGCAAGTCCGCATATTTGGCGGGACTCAACGACGATTTTGATCCCAAAATTAATGAAGTTGATCTTTTAAGAAAAGGATGGAATCTTTTTCGGAAAGAGTACGTCTGAATTTTCTCCTCGACCTGGGACGCTGATCATCTTTCCTCAAGGAATGAGAAGCGTGAAGAGCGGTCAAAGGCGAAAGGAAGAACTCGCAAGGCACTCAGGATAGTGGAGATCTTTCAGCGTCGACAACCGAACACAGATGATGAAGGTCGTGAGATCATCGAGCGACCTTTTGGCTCGTGGACGACTAGGGTGTATGAACACGGCGTATACATTGGAGATTGGCTGAATTTCCAATTCGATCCTGATGCCAACGAGTACGGGGATTTTTATGAGAGCTTCATACGATTCAGACCTCTCAATGCTAACTGGGTTTGGAGATAGTGGGTAGCCGCGGCATCTGAATTTTGGAGCAGTTAAGATTTTCTGAAGAGTTGAAGTCATGATGCCCTTGGACATATGAGGTATGTCAGATGTTGAATGTGGTCTATGCCATGAGCAGCCAATGCCAACCTCCCCCGCTGGTCTTTATCTCTATACAAGTCACTGCGTTTCACTTCTACTTTGGTACTCATATTCCTCAATCTACATACACGGTCCCCTGTGTCCTTTCTTTCTACGATATCTCACATACAGCTCAATGGAGCTTTTCTGTTTTTCTCACCCACCCTTGCCACTTTCCCCCTTTCTTTCTTTTTCCTTTCTCTTTCTTCAGATCTTTGTGTCAGTTTTGTTCCTCTCGAATCATTTGTCTCTTGTATCACTAGTGTCGGCCTGAGCTTGGGGTCCCTCCAGGGTCCCTTGCAAGAGAACATAGCTGACCTGTAATTCTGTAATCTCCTTTGTACCTCTATGTATAGCAACATCTTATCATCTTTACATAAGCGAAAAAAAACCGAGGAAGATCATTAGCCGCCCATCACTGTGGGGAAGAATGCGTTTTGGCGTCTCCAAAATCCATCCATTATCCGTAGATTTTTACCAAAAATTGACCAATTTTGGGATGTCGAAAAGTTTGTATATTTCTCATATAGCTGGCTATAGAATATGAAGTTCATATTGTGCAGTTATTCTGAATTATCTACCAATAATATTGAGGATATTTTAATGACTTTGTGCCTCACAATTTGTTAATATTTTTGTCTGCTCAAAATTTGAAATAATTGTAACATAACCTACCAGTGAACATGAGGAACATAGTCCGAGCTTATTTGAAATAATCATACAATATTCTCCCATAGGTAATTTAAAATTTTCGCGAGATATTCACCTAACAAAAAACATGAGGTTTTTCAAAATAACCTCGTCGAGGTTATGCATACCCGATGTTGGGACATCGAGACGTCAAGACGTCGTTGATATCGGGACATTGAGATACCGGAACGTCGTCGATGTCGAGACGTCCAAACATAGAAACGTCACTGGTGGTCGGGATATCAAGACGCGTGACATCCAGGAAATTCAGGATGTGCCAGTGCAGCCACTATGTTCTGTGAAATGATAAGAAAAACCTTCCTCAGGGCGTTCTGTATATTTATGCATGGGGCTAGAAGTTATGTTATTCCTACATAGGTCGTGGTGGTCAATACTAACCTAATACTAGGTGAAAACTGGCATGTTCCAACATGTCCCGAATTTCCTGAATGTCACGCATCTCAATATCCCGACACCAGCGACATTTCTATGTTTGGACGTCTCAATATCAACGACATTCCAGTGTCTCGATGTCCCGATATCAACGACATCTTGACGTCTCGATGTCCCAACATCGGGTATGCATAACCTCGACGAGGTTATTTTGAAAAACCTCATGTTTTTTGTTAGGTGAATATCTCGCGAAAATTTTAAATTACCTATGGGAGAATATTGTATGATTATTTCAAATAAGCTCGGACTATGTTCCTCATGTTCACTGGTAGGTTATGTTACAATTATTTCAAATTTTGAGCAGACAAAAATATTAACAAATTGTGAGGCACAAAGTCATTAAAATATCCTCAATATTATTGGTAGATAATTCAGAATAACTGCACAATATGAACTTCATATTCTATAGCCAGCTATATGAGAAATATACAAACTTTTCGACATCCCAAAATTGGTCAATTTTTGGTAAAAATCTACGGATAATGGATGGATTTTGGAGACGCCAAAACGTGTTCTTCCCCACAGTGCATGAGATCTCTTTCGTCGAAAAGTCGGAAGACTATCTTTGTACGGCTTTACCTTCTTAAACGATTCAAACAGTCTTCTGGTGCTCTATAGCCCGCCAACGTCTTCTCTACCGAAGCTCTTCAATATGGTCTTCGCAAAGGAAAAACCATTACATTCCCTGTGCATCCATATTTACCTCTTGTGTTGCATCAATCTAAACTCTTCTTCCTCAGAATTGCAGGGACCACTGCCGGAGCTGTCGAAGCGTCTGTGGTTTTTGATTATCTCTGCCAATATCTTCCAACCGGTTCATCAGATTCATAACATACCCAACAGAGTTTGTCAAGACACGCTCGCAGTTTGAGGGCAAGGCAGGTCTCTTTGCTCAGTTCGTGGAAGTATCTCGTTGAATTTCTTGGATGAACATCAATAGAAACTGGCACCGTTAGAGATCGTCCGTGAAACCCTCAAAACTAAAGGAGTCGCCGGTTTATATTCCGGATGCACCGCGCTCGTGTTGGGCAATGCAGCTAAGGCAGGAGTGAGATTTGTCAGTTATGATCATTTCAAGAGTCTGCTCGCTGATGCTGAGGTGCGTTATCCTTTTCTTCTAACAAAGCATCATCTGATGTGATTCATATAGGGAAAAGTCAGTGCACCTCGGAGTCTCGTTGGTGCGCGCGCCGTTGATCATCGAACAATTTCCAAATGTTCATCTTCGATTGGCTTTTAGCTGGACTTGGAGCAGGCATGACAGAAGCTATATTCGCTGTGACACCGTCAGAAACTATCAAGTACGCTTTCCCATGTCCATTCAGTCCTTGTTATTGACCTTCCTCGTAGGACAAAACTTATCGACGATGCTAACCGACCTAATCCTCAATATCGTGGACTGATTCACGGAACTGCAACCATCGTCCGCCAGGAAGGACTAGCAGGGATATATCGTGGTTTATTCCCAGTGGTGATTACACTCGCTTGGTTCAATATTAACTCGACTCATTAAACCCGCCACTCAGTAGATGATGCGCCAAGGCGCAAACTCCGCTGTCCGATTCACCACATACTCCACGTTAAAACAATTTGTCCAAGGAACTGCACGCCCAGGTCAAACATTACCAAGTACCATAACGTTTGGTATCGGAGCTATTGCAGGGCTGGTTACGGTATATACCACCATGCCTCTTGAGTAAGTTGTATTTTCTTCAGATCAGCGTATTGATACTCCAATTTTCTACTGACAGCGTAATCAAAACCCGAATGCAATCGCTCTCCGCCCGTTCCCAATATCGCAACTCCTTCCACTGCGCTTATCGAATTTTCACCGAGGAGGGCGTTAGGAGATTTTGGACTGGAACGACGCCAAGGTTGGCCAGGTTAGTAATGAGCGGTGGTATTGTGTTTACGGTGTATGAGAATGTGATGAACATGTTGAAGGCGTTTGGGGGCTAGTATAGGAGTAATATTGAGTGCAGATGTTGAGTTTATGGATGCACAGGATTTGTCACAAAGGCTAGGAGAGCTGAGAAGA
Source organism: Lentinula lateritia (assembly GCA_028011325.1). Classification (NCBI taxonomy): domain Eukaryota; kingdom Fungi; phylum Basidiomycota; class Agaricomycetes; order Agaricales; family Omphalotaceae; genus Lentinula; species Lentinula lateritia. The sequence continues at coordinate 234,656 of JANVFT010000005.1, forward strand.
GCAATAGAATTCATACTTGAGTGGTTGATCGAGTCAATCATTTCGTTCAAGTTTGCATAATCTGTCGCTCTTTGCGATCACATAGGCAGTCGCGGTCTACAAAATTTAGGAAAGTAATCAGCCGGTACATACATAGAGAGCCAAGTCCATCCGACATCATCCCATGCCGGGTAAATTGACGCGAGAATATCAGGCTTCCCTTAAGCGCACATTTAGCGCTCGCCTTGTCCCTGATCCGCAAACACACATGTGTTGGCAGCACATTCACGGCAATGCCGTCTCGTTGAATCGACCTCGATATGCTTTCAAGAGAAGCTTCAGCTAAGCCTCCTTCCGGAAATTTCTTCTCTCGTCTCTACGACCGGATAGAGAATTTTGTCCTCTACCAATCCACCTTCTTTCGATTACACCTATTTGCCTTTGTCTTTATACCACTAATATCTTCTGCAATTTTCTGGGGGTGTAATGGCCGCTTCAAGATCAGCTATTTAGATTCTCTGTTTCTATGCTACTCAGCAATGACTGTCACAGGCCTTTCTACGGTGAATCTATCATCTATGACGGCCTGGCAACAGATCATTCTTTACTTGCTTATGATGATGGTGAGGACACTTCTCCTTACTGTGAGGATAATTCACTCAGTGTCTGTTTTCTGGCAGGGCGATATAACAATGGTTTCGTGGATCATGGTTTTGGTTCGAAAGTGCGTCACCACTTCTCTTGAACCTCGATGCTTTATTAATTGAAATTCATATTCAAGAGAGTATTTCAAGCGGACGTGCGAGTATGAGTATGTTGCGAAGAAAAGAAGACCCCCACAGGATCGCAAGACCTTTTTGGCATCCATTTCACCACCTATGAATGCGAAAAGAGCCAGAGAACCAGTACCTATAAATAATAGCAATAACAGGCCTCGCTCGCCAAAATCGACAGAGGGGCCTACACCTACCTTCAAATTAATACATCCTACACCTGCAGCCACTTTCGACATCGTCGAAAAGGCTGGCGTTGGTGATCGTGTTCACGAGCAAACAAATTTAGACGACCCTTCGCTCTTTACGGACAACAACGCCCTTACGTCTTCTCCAGAAGCAATCAACACGGAGCTTCCCCCAGAACCCGTAACCTCACTTTCTCCCCGCGCTCATGGCGTTGACTTTGCGTATACTACGTCGCTGAGGAGAGTGAACACTTTCCGCACGACAAATGGTGCGGGCCGAATTCTTTCCTTAGTAGATCGGAATTGACTTCTTCCTAGGTGTTCCATTGACGCGGCGGACCACCACTATTTTAACTAATCGCCTACAAGACGCTAATGCTTCTGATTCCAAACATAAATACGACATGGGATTTCCCGGGCCCGTACATATAGCACGCAAAGCCCTCAAAACGTTCTCTCCAAAGACGTATCGCAAGTTAGAGCGAAAGCTAACCATGCCCTATACCCGCACTGTGGAGGGTAACAATGTATCCTGGCTCAGCCCCAACTCAGAGATCGTCGTTGGTCCAAACTCGGACTTCCATGTAGAGACGTTATCGGATGATCTGGTAGAACAGATCGGGGGAATAGAGTATGTTGCGTTGAGATGGTTAAGCTATATGGTTCCTTTAGTGAGTTGATTGACTATGATCCGTCATTCGTGATTAACTTGCTGGTTGGTCATAGTATTTTATCGGTACTCAACTTATATCCTTCATATTGTTTGCGCCCTGGCTTTCTGCCACACACCAATATGATGATGTGTTTGCAAATCAGTTGAGAATTGTTCAGAAACCTTGGTATGCTATCTCCATTCTTGAATGTCATTCACGAGTCATTCATGCTCTCAACTCCGTGTATCAATAGGTTTAGTCTATTTCAAGTCATGGGCGCGTATACTGGTGGCGGCCTTTCTTTGGTAGATGAGTTAGTCTTTGATTGTACTTCACATTTTTGGCATTAATCAAATTTCTAGAGGAATGGTCCCGTTTCAAAGTGCATATCTCATGGTTTGTACGTGGTTCATACTTCAAGATTCTTCCCAGACGTGATTGATCACGGCCGACTTACGAAATTTGAGTAGTTTCCTTGATGTTCGTCATCTTGGCCGGGAATCATGCACTGGTGAGTTTTCAACCTTTTATAACATATAAGTTTTGGTCTGACACATTTATCTACAGCCTATATTGTGAGTCGTCGGAGTTGAATTGGCACGATGACAGTGTTCATACTTGGAGCCATGTCTGCCTAGCTTACGTTTGGTGATGTGAGCTGCTAGTTGTGTCCCTCTTGCAAATGCTCATCGTAGCTCATTAGCTGGATTGGCTCTAAAATTTCGAAACCCGGATCTGAATCAGAAAAGGCGTTTAGCTTTCTATTAGATCATCCTCGGAGGTGCGTGTTTTTTGTCCAACATAGTGGATGCGTTAACCTGTATCTGTCGTAGATGTTTTGTATATCTGTACGATATCACTATACTGAAGAGGCATGTTTGTGACATTGTATTCCAGATTTCCTAGCCATCAAACTTGGTTTTTGGTTGTATGTTTGTTCTTGTTCAGGTGAGGCTCGACGCTCTTCAACCAATCAATACCCACTCAGAATGTAACTGGTGTTCGTAATCTTGTAGTGCAATAGAATGGGCAGCTTTTGAGGTACTAGGTAAGTCTTCTTCCTTGTCCCATCGGGGTCCGCCATAGATACATATGATATCGTTTGACATATTGTTGGGAAACGAATAATCAACTCATTCAATGACATTGATATTCAGATATTGGCTTGGAAGTATGGACTTCGCTTTCCATTGGACCACGAATCGTTTCGGGTCTCTTTCAAGGACTTGCTGCGCGAGCTTCTGGATTTTCTATAGTCTCCGTATCTTCACTGGCGCCCGCTGTACAGTGAGTTTTTTACTACCCTAGTTCCTTACTTTGGCCTCGAACATTATCTTTCTCTCGACTCGGATGTTGATTGGATCCTTTGAAATGTGATAGGTTTTTGTATGTTGTGATGATGTACATTGCTGTAAGTGGTCGTTTAGCCTCACTTTGTTATCAGCGCTCATATTTTGCACGAAGGTTTATCCCGTTTGTTTTTCCTGAGGTTCCTCGTGGATGAGAGCTATACTGATAAACTTTCATTCTAGGTCGCTCTAAGTATCCGTTCAACAAACGTGTATTGCTTTTCCCCCATTTCTGAATTTCCCAGGTTGAAATCAATTCGCAGATACGAAGAACGATCCCTCGGTGTATTTGAAGCGCAGCCTGAGGAAGTCGAAGAAGAACCTACTGATTTCGGAAACCTTGGGCCGCGTCAGCGAGTTGGACGGTATATTGGATGGCATCTGCGTCGGCAGCTTAGTATTGGTGCGCCCACCAGCTCTTCGTCATTGTTCTTGCTTGTTCTTACCACTTTCTTCGTATCGGTTCCATGTAACAGATATATGGTGGTTGGTCTGGGGTGTATTTCTCATCGCTATCATAGAGAGAGATAACCTATTGAACGACGATCTCAAATGGTTTGATTTGTTCCGTGTTTTGTTTGAACTGGTATCTGCTTTTGGGGGGATCGGCCTTAGCTTGGGTATCCCCACGGTTAGTTGTCCATGGCACATGAAAGTATCGTATGTTGACCATGTACAGGAAAACTACTCTTTTGTCGGTGCGATGCGACCGCTCTCCAAACTGGTAGTGATTGTGATAATGTGAGTTCAACTTGTTCCCCCCCAAGTCTTGGGTTCTCTTACATCTTATGACTTAGGGTGCGAGGGCGCCATAGAGGTCTGCCAGTTGCGGTAGATCGTGCGGTCATGCTCCCGGAGGAGTTGATGAAGAAGAACAAAGATGCTGCCACTGACGCGGATTTTCCTCATGCACCTATGTCACCGCTGTCGACGAGTAATGGTAACGGGCATCTAGATCCTTTAGCAGAGGAGGTTTAACGATTCAAGTACTTGCGCAATTCTGATGATGATAATTTGGTAGAAGAATAATAACGAAAACTATGATCACAGCTGTCTCTGTCACCGGCTGTGCATCAACACACGACTGTAGCGATCAACCCACATACTATGTACCTAAATATCCGCGGAAGCGAGTATCAACAACAAGAGTTATGGCCTCTTTGAGGTACTTGACCTCACTTTGCCTATTTCCTGTGCTCCAGAATCTTGTGTACTATTTGCTGTCCTCAAATTCCGAGCTGTTCGTTGAGGGTCAAGAGGAGGAAGGGAACCTTTCTGGTTTTTCTGGGAAGACATTTGCTCTGAATGGAAAGCAAGACTTTTTCCAACAGCGTCATCACCAATCGGCTTCCCTAAAATCACACAATCAATGTTTCATTGAATTTACACACCAAGTCCAAATATCATACCTATCAAACCCATCTGTTCATGAGTTACATCACGATACACTATTCTGTTTGCATTTTGTTGTCTCGCTGCTGCTTCTCCCCAAGTCTTCCATGAAGACTGGGAATTGCCGGCAAGATGGCCAGAACGTCGAGAGCCTTTTTTGGCAAATCCCTGAAGTGGGAGCTCTTTCAATCTCTGGAACAGCTCCGATCTAAGAGCTGGATCTCGTGCAATTGCAGCAAATGCAAAGTGCTGCAACAGTGAATCATCCTCCCTTTTATAAATGTCGGAGACTTTGGATATGTACATCGTTCTGGGTTCTTTTTCAAAGATGGCACAGAAACTGGTAAACCGCAGAGATGTAACCATCCCAAGCTCCGTAATATTTCTGTTGAGGATCTGGGTAGCCATCTGAAGCAAAGGCTGATCAGGGACAGCAATGGTCTCAGTGCCAGTGGGCCAGAACAACGGGACGGAATATACTGAATTCGAAGCATCGATTGCATCTTGTTGTGATGATGGTATGCCCAGGAATTTATGAACAGTGTCTTCGCTGAAAGACAGCCAGGTCTTGACCTCAATCAAAAGATCAGGAGGCATCTCTACGTCTGGTATAGTACGCTTGACTCCTAGTTCAATCTTTTAATGACCAGAATCAGCCTTACAGAAGGAGCAAACATTTACCATCATCTTCAAAACCTTCTTCAGCATGAACAGTACCAGCTCTGAAAAAATGTTTACTTCCTTCTGTCAACAACACCAGAAGGTGGGAAACAATAGAAGTCACAATAACCCGCACACCAAACTCTACATCAGCCTCCCTGGCTAATTGATTGATCAGGTAGAATAGATGCGCAGGGGCCAATATGATCTGGAGCGTTTCGACATCGAGGTATGTTTCAAGGAAATGACCATGATACTCCTCCAAGATTTCAACAATAATTTGAGGAAGCACAGGAACATATTTGACTGTCTCGACTGTGGTTCCATCGAGGACGGAAAGCTCAGCCTTTCGGACTGGACGTTTACTTGCACCTGTAAACTTGTCCATGAATAGGGGGAACGTCGGGAGCATCCTGGTTAGCAAAGTTCGAACTTTAAGAGGAGTTTCACCGTCCCAAAATTCAGTCACAAATATCCTATAGTTGTGGCGCATCACACGAACCAAACCCTGCCCACGTTGCGGTAAAAGTGGGAGCTTCGTAAGATGTTGCGCAAAACGAATTGTGGGTGATTCAGGAGGAGAAACTATTTGGAGTGAGGCCTTGTCCGCCGAGTCTTTCCCAATTGTAGCACCTGTAGGAGAGCTTGACGGGGTGTACTGTTTGTTCCATTGAGCAGCACTCTGTGTGAATAAGTGGGCTTGTCGTTCAACACGAGACACCAGTTCTGACAAGGCGACAACTGCTACATGAAATTCCTGGATGGTCTCGAACTGAGTGCTGACACCAGACCATTATGTGAGCATTTTGAGAGCAATTTTGTGTACCAGAACTTACATTTGTTTGTCTTGTCCTTGTGTCGATGCAGGGCTAATTCGGTCCTGTATCTCCTTAAGAGCCACTGTGATCTCCATGATATCTGGTTGGAAAGAAGGAATCATAGTTTCAGGCGATGTCGATAGATCCTCCATTCGTGAAAAAAAACAGAAAGCAGCTTTACCTACTGAGGCCGAGGTGGAATCGATCTCATCACCAATGTCAGGTTTCGGCCCGGGCTCTATGAATTGTGATCATGTGATGTGGTAACAATTCAACTTGTGAACGTTATTTTCAAACCCTCTGAATCATCTGCCTCAAAATATTACAATGAGCGCGAATATGGCACCTTCACCTCCTCGATTTTTTGATCACCATGAAGAGCAACTGCTCCACCTCACGCTTGACTTTACCGCTCCTCATCCGACGACATTCTATAAAGTGAAACTCGAGGGCGCTCATTTCGCACCACTTCCTCCAGGTCCAGACCTAATTGGCACAGCACCATATCATCCTTATGGTCCGATGAAAGAATCTCGGTTCCCGGGATGGGAAGAAATTGCTCGGCTTCGTTCGGACTCAACGTTTTGCAGCTCTGCTGTTATTCAGTCATCAAACGAGGTCTCCCGCCTTGCGGTCAAGGGTGTGCTGTTTCTAGAGACGGATGTCTTTCAACAAGAGTCTGCAGAGCGTATGCTGAAGGAAGCGAAATTTTATGCCGCCCACTTGCAGGAGCTTCAGGGAAAATTCGTTCCGAGATACTATGGTCTGTGGCATGCACCTGTCACACAATGGGGCGGAGAGGTGCTCATTGCAGTCATGGAATGGGGAGGTATGCGATTAAGCGCCTTCCTTCACAGTGAGATTGCTACTTTGGCGCGTCGGTGAGTTCTAATGCATTAAAACATTGACCGCTTAACTCAAGTGCATGTTTATGTAGCTTTCGAATTGCGGAAGCTTTGGATGAGCTACATGATCATGGCGTATATCATGCACAGATTGGGGTAGGCCAGGAACGGCATATACTATATAACATCGAAACTGAATCCGTTCGATTTGTGGACTTCTCTGACGCATTCGCGGGACATATTTGTGGACGACAACTCCCCGTGCGATTATTCGATTCATATCCTAGTCGTATCCAATTTGGATGTCGAGAGGCTTACAGTATAAGGCAATGCCTGGACTTATTTGGGAATCGTAAGCGACTTTAATATCCGTTTCGCTCGTGCTTACATTTGCTACAGGCGTTCGTAACAGGGATGATGATCAGATGAACGTAGCGTTAATGCATATGCAGGGACTACTTGCCCGAGGAGTGTCTCGAAGAGAAGCTCTACACCTTGTAGGACGCACAATTGACCATTGGCGCACGATTTCTGGACTCCAACTTAAAAGGCGGCCTGTTACTGAGAACAGCATTCCTTTATCAGCAGACGAAATACAAATTATGAAGAATTACTAATATGTAGGTGGCAGCAATTCAATAAGTGTTGTGGTTTGTATCTACATCCACCAGTTACACCTTCTTTGAGATGTCGTGAAATATATTCCTGTTCTTGTGGTAAATTTTCGAAACGTCCATGATTTTGCACTATGAGCCACGCAAACCTGAGTCAATGACTATCTTATTCCTCGAAAGTGATGTTCAACTCTACAAGGTGTGTACAATTCCAAGCTATATATGTAGTTGTGATCGCTAAATTGTATATTGATCCCTCGCGTAGGATGTAGAATCCAAGTGTGAAGCGTTCCTAAACACAGCTTTATCGAAGGTTGCTGGCAAACCTATTCTTCCGGAATCAGCTTGCTCAGGGACTACATCTCACTCATCTTGGAGAGGCGCAGACGAATGAGCAATATTGCATTTGCCTGGTAGCGGTATGTATGTGATCATGATTCTTTTCATGGTGGAATGTCTATACTATGATTTTCGCTCAACATCTTGTTCACTACCTATCACATACGGCGTATAGTCTTCCTATGCCCTTTGCTTCAACGATGACAGTCATTTAGATCAAAAGGTCATTGTACACGCCGCCCAAGGCAGATCACAGGTAACAAAGGCACTGAATTTGCATATGCTCGAATTGAGCAACGCCCAGATGCCGCTTATAATCATTTCCCCCAGAACTCCCTCCTCCACTCACCATCTGACATCATGCATGAGGAATGGCTACCCAACCGAGACCTTAGGCTTGATTATACAAACCAGGAGCTTCGCCAGGCGTAAAGATTTATCGATATATCTCTTTGACATTACCCTGCTGAAGCTTCACGGCTAAATGCACTGCAAGAGGTGGTCACCTGTAGCGGACAACCGAGCGACCCATTCACATCGAGATGGAAAAGGATAGAACCGTACGGAGGTGTCGCAATACGGCTGCAAGATGTCCTAACACTGTATTCAAGCTTGGAAAACTTGAAATTGAAGAATGACGGTTGTGACCCATCCGACTAGCAGTGTGTGTATAAGCCGTGTCTCTAACCTGCTGCTGATCTTTTGCCCAGGGATGCTCGTGTGTGTGAAGCATCATGCTGCCTCCTCATGGGTCTCTGGCAGTCTATGAGGCTGTTTTCGGCTGACCGTTTCTTCGTTGAATGTGTGCCCTTGATCTTCGTTGGTCCTCAGCCGGACTTAACTGCATCTTCGCCTTTTTTGGCTTAAATTGGGTATCAGAATGGCTACCAAGCTGTTCCGACCCCTCGAACTTTGCTATGAATAAGACACGACCCATTATTCATTTCTGGACTTGCTCCCCCGTTTATCTACATCTATTTCGTTCAGTTCCCGTATTCTCCGAGCCACAGGTCGTTCATATCGTCCCCCTCCTTCGATCCGGTCCCAATCTAATGTTGCATGTCAATTTGCCCTCTTGAAAATCAGTTTCATGTGACGGGAAAGACTACAGCCTCGATTATCTTCGGCATCTCACTACATACATCGAAAAAACCGTCTTTCAAGCTGTCATGATTTGCTCTTCTGGCTCCAGGGTTTCGTCAACTGACGTAGTCGTCAAGTTTTTGCGTGTAGTTATAGTGAGCCTGTTCATCGTCTTCTGGCGCAAGCAAGCCTCGCTCCCCGCATCTACTATTGGTTTCTGGCTCATCGTTATGGATTATGTTCAAGGTACACTGTGCAAGAAAAACTTCATTGCGTGCGAAGTCAAATCACTCACTCGCGCAGTCAAAATCCTCCGTGATAACCGTTTGGTATTTTGAGATCTTCGGGAGCCAAATGTGATGTCTAGTTAACCAAGAGACAGTGTGTGTATGGTAGACTGGTCCGTGCAAAGATATCAACGCTGGTGTCGAAGATGGAACTGAAGCTATAACACTATGAGCAATGAGGCCTTAAGGTTTTTTGATCATGTTAGTGTGCTTTCTCTTTGTCTGGCAAGAAGCCATAGCGAGACTTGATTGAGAGTTTGATACAATTGACGCCAAATATTTTTTGAGCAGTTAGCTTTGACTTGTTTGTCTCTGGAAATTTGTATCAGTAAATCTGCATTGATCGGCCCTTCTTACATACGTTAACGATCGCTCCTTACATCTGTTCGACCATCTCTCTATTTCTGCCGTGTATTGCATTTTCTTGTCAGTACATCTTAATACTAACGAGTGCACTAGCAGACTAACTCATAATTCCAAGTTATATGACGCCGAACTTTGCTCGGATTTCTTCCGAGGACCTCGCTCAACTTCAATCCTCTGTTCAAATTCTGGACCTTCCTTCTCGTCAAGAGTTCAGCAAAGTCGAAGCTCGCTTTGCGGACAAATCCTCGCGAACCAACCGTCTAAAGTCTTTTCTGCCTAGACAGAATTACGACTACATCAAGCTCTGCCTGGAAACTCCCAAACTCAAAGGCGTGGTTGTTACAGACTTTGAGCTGGTCTCGAAGGATATCGTACTTGGTGGCAAGGGCGATCTCTTTCTTCTATCTTCTGAATCCCATTCAAGTCTTCATGTATTACTCTGGAAAGGCCGTGTGGTTGTTCCTCAAGATCAAGTCTACGACGTCTTGCAGTATTGTCATAGAAAAAGTGATCACGGCGACTTTTCAGGAACTTTGGCTATAGTGAGGGAGTATTATACCTTCGTTCCATCCATTTTGGTTCGAGGTTTTGTTGATGCTTGCCCTACGTGCACCGCTAAACGTGCTTTCAACAACGTTTTCTCGTACGCCGCTCCGGATATCAACAATGCGATTTCATTCAGTAACTCTTTCGACCTTCTCGCTGTCTCGAACTCGCAGGGTGAAGAACTTTGCACCCTTCCCACATCCAGCCCTTTCATCTTCTCAGGCCCGGATTTCGAAGACTCCGACCCAATGGAACTTCCTGTGCCGCCTCCGTTATTCTCTCGTCTCTCAACTGGCTCTAGAGGTTCTCACGACGGCCTTCCTCAAAGCCTTCCTATGTCTCGCGAAGTATCGCTTTTTCAAGGAATCCCGAATGGCTGGCAATATTTCACCGACTACGACGTCGCTCATAAAGATTTCGTCGAGCACAAGGACGAAGTAATGTCTCAGCAGCTTCAACCTCCCGCTCATCAAAAGCGTCCTAGGATTCCTAGTATTGCTCCGCTGAACACTACAAACACCAATTCTGGCGGACGAGCTGACGTGAATAAAGCAAAGGAAAAAGGTGCACGGGCTAATATACAAATTCGGAATGGAGTAGGTTTCGTTTTTTGCTCTGTCGTATTCTCTCTTACATTCTCTTCAGGGCTCCGAATGTGACATCCCGACCGCCAATCCGAACGGCGGTTGACGAGGTTCTGTAGTAAGTTGAGGTTCCAGTGGCTGGATCGACGATCGTCTTGGATTATACATGCCTATTCAATACTTACGGTCTCTACCTTAGTGTAGGCAAATACCTACAATACCTTTGGGGAAAAAAGACCTTTCCTCCCCAACTTTGGAAATCATACTTGAGAATCCCTCTTTTTACACCTCCCGCAGAACGTGGGATCAGCAGTTGCCAGCCCGACTTCCTTTTCGTCGGCTGAAACATTAGATACCAAGCGTTAGAAGGCAAGATTGATTAGTAAATTGCTAACACTACATAGGCGTGATATTCGATCATCATCGTCCTCAATATGTCGTCCACAACACGACATGCGATATAGCATCCCATTGCGATGATCTGATACATGAAGCTCACTTGCACACACGGAGGAAGCGAGGAGGCGGAACCGAGCTGGTGAACGTGCATCGCATCGCGCTATACTACAGAAGACAAGCTTTCGACATGATTTACGTTTAATAAAGAGGTTATGTATTCCAATTGGTCAATGAGCGCTATGAGCGCTTATGTGTACTCTCGTCTACAATGGGCGCCACAGAAACTAGTAGTCCACCTTTCCGGTCATTCGCTGGACATGAAAAGCAATCGCTTCTGCTCACACTGGACTTTGCTGCCCCAACTACCACAAATTTTCACAAAGTAAAGCTTGGGGACACCCAATTCGCAGAGCTCCCTCCAAACTCGAAACTTACTGGGACAGCGCCGTACCACTCTTATGGTCAAATGACGGAATCACAGTTTCCAGGTTGGAAGGACCTTGCTCGCATCCTTGCAGTATCGAGTTTTTGCAGCTCTGCGGTCATCGAGACGGTTTCTGAACATTGCGATTTTCCCCGTCTCGCAATAAAGGGCGTTCTATTCTTGGAGGCTGATGAGAATCAACAGGAATCTGCGGAACGTATTCGAAAAGAAGCAGAGTTCTATGGTCAACATTTGCGGGAGTTCCAAGGCAAGTTTGTTCCGAAACATTATGGATTGTGGCATGCTCCTACTTCGCAATGGGGCGGAGAGGTTCTAATCGCGGTCATGGAATGGGGTGGCATGGAATTAGGCGCGTTTTTGAGACACAAGCCCAAGTCTGCTACTCTAGCAATACGGTGAGTTTGCTTCTATAGGAATATGTGATCATTAAGTGTAATATTCTTTCATCCTGTAGGCTTCGGATTGTGGAGGCCTTAGATGAGCTGCACGATCATGGCATATACCACACTAAAATTGGGAAGGGACAAGAGCGACATATACTTTGCGACCCCGACGGTACATCATTTCGTTTCGTGGACTTCTCTGATGCTGTAACGGGCCATGATTGTCGGCGTATGCTTCCTGTCCGAACCTTCATGTCATATCCAAGTCAGTGGAAATTTGGATGCCCAGAGGCGTATTGCGCAAGGGAGTGCATGCTCTTGTTTGAAGCTGGTTGGTCTTTCTCTTCTTTCCTTTGCCTCCTATGTACTCATTGTTGCATTGTAATGCTTCATGTCAGCTGTGCTCCATAAGGATGATGTTGAGAAGAAATTGGCATTTGTGAAGATGCAACAATTTCTTGACCAAGGGATGTCTCGAAAGGAAGCTCTTTCTGCTGTAGGAAATCTGATTGACCACTGGCGAACGATTCCAGACATTCAGACAAATAGAGCCCTACATCTTGCTCTTGAGAGAAAATTCAATGCAAATGCAGGATTAGGTAGCAGGCATTAGCTGGTGTCGCTTGCGTTCTACAAAGTTGCTCAGCCCTTGTCATCTGGTTGAGACCTTGTTGACCAAGCCATGGTTATAGATCACATTTTTGTTGACGGTCACCGGGCTACCTTGTCAGTACTCTGAGCACTAGTACTTAATCATCCTCATTCAGCTTCATGATCATTGCTCTCTATTTTGTCGTTCACTTACTTCTGCTTAAAAACTCTTGATATTGATGAGGGCACTAGCAACCCACGTTACCAGTAAGGTGGCTCTCCCTCAATCCTATCTTCGAATTCCGGACGTCAAGCTTTCGGCACAACTAAAGCTCAGATTCTTTCACAAACCAACCGAACCAAGGTTTGTCTGTCTTGAAGCTCCGCCAGATCCAATTCCCAAACTTCTTGTAGACTTTGAGCTGATCTCGAGAGATATTTCTTTCTACCCTCCTTCAAATCTTCATGGTATATTCTGGAAAGGCCGGGTGGTCATCCTTCCAGATTACATTACGGAGGTACCAATAATCCCGTTGAAAATAGACCTTCTATCTACCCAACTCAATCTCTGAGAATCTCCCTTACTACACCTCCCGCTAGCATCATCGTGGCCCTCATCCCTGTAGGATCAATAGTCGCCAAACCAACTTCTTCTTCGGCTTCAGCAGTCTTGGACCTAGATATGAATGCATTAGAATGGAGGGGATAAAAAGTAGACGGTGGATAACTGACTCTAGGCGTGATATCCAATCACCATCATCCTCGAGCGCTAATTCAGGACCCACATATCTATTTTCGAGTGTCAGTACAAGACTAGAAGATAAGATATCTAATGATACTCACAATGCGTTCCTTAAAGCAAACTGTAGGAAACCTTTCCAATATGGATCATATTTGAGTAGATTGCCATTGCCGATTATGACGAGGAGTTCTTTGGCACGGGTAATAGCTACATTCATTCTACGATCGTCATTCAGCATTGATACAAGACCTGGAGAAAACGAGCAAACCTTTTCTTTTCAAATACCAGACCAATCCCCTTCTGTCCATCTTCTGCCAGAAACCTGGCACTAGACCTCACACAAGAGATGATCACAGCTCGTTTCTCTCTGCCTTGATAGTCCTCCACAGTTCCCACATCCACTCGAGATAGCCCCGTCTGCCTTAATCTTTCTCGGATTTTCCAAACTTGTTCTCGCCAAGGTGCCATGACCCCGATTTCGTCAGCTTGGAGCGGTGGAATGCTTTTGGCGGCCTCCGACATCAATGAGCTGATGACTTCTACGATTCGATCTATTTCGCCAATGTTGAACCAGGTAGCACGCTGAGACAAAGTTAGGCTGATTAGATGAAGAATGCGTAGATACGGACCTCGTCGACACTTTCATCCTTAGTGTTACAGCCAAGGAACATTAGAGGGTATTTATTGTTGGATAGTCCCGTCCAGGAGATCATGCCATTGCTCGCGCAAGGCTCTAACGAGTCGTTGTAGAACATAGCCGAAGGTGGCATGAGGATTGCTGGGTGAGAACGGTAGTTCTTAGATACGACATAAGAAAGCGAAACGGAGATGTCATTATGAACAAACCCACCTTAACGAGATTCACGAATGGCTTGAACATTGATTGCACTGAATTTTGGTGCAGCGGCAAACCAGTGAGGGGTAGACGTCGAGGATGACGTGCCTCGACGTGTTCCGCGTACAGAGGTCTATCGAAGAGACGCTCGAGTAAGGAGACATCGAGTTCATAGGTGCGCGCTTGTTGAGATGTGATGATGGGTCCCACTATGTGAGCAATTTGAGTCAGTTTAGTAGTCCGGTGCTATGAAAAGCCAGAACGTACACTGATTGATATCCCCGCACAGAATTAACTGTGGGACAGTGGAAAGCCAGTGGTAATCGAACGAAGTTGTACGATTGGGAGCGGAAAGATCATGCCTGGGTAGAACGACTGAGATCGGAACTAGAAGTTCCGGCTCTGAACCTTGCGCGGCCTGACAAAGGTTTTAAGCAGTGATAATGAAATAAAACAGAGTTAATATCCACCTCGTCAATGAGCAGATGCGTCCAATGAGGAACAATCTGATACTTGATCTTCCTGTGAGGGTGCAGCGATGACACTACGTGTTCTTCTAGCGCACAAAGAACGGTATTCGTACAGGCAGCGTCGACGAGAATATTTGCGTCCAGACACGACGCCACCACTACCTTGTAGCTCATGAGCATCTTCCAAGTAGGAATGGCAAAGCTATCACTCTCAACATCTGAGTTTTTTGTCAGGAAGAAATGGACATGAATGAACTGGTGAACTTGCAGCAAAATTGACGAATTGAATCTGGAACTTCCGCAAAGGTTCTGTTCTGGTCATTTAGTCGGAGCATATCTCCTGGTTTGAGAGATGATCCAAGTCGTAGTGCCAAAGTATCAGTAGCGGAATTGGAAGGAGCACAAAGTAAGATATGTGCTTCTGGCTGAGTATGTAAGATTTGGTGGACGGTTTCCACGACGGTTCTGTAATATAGCGCTAGTCAATGTGTTTAACTTCTGATATTTGGAAGTACCGTTACCGTGTTTTTCCTGTACCCGGAGGACCACTGATAAGAAACGGGACAGGCGATTGATATTTTGATATACAAGAAGCGGCGAACTAGAGTGAAATAGAAGGAGGATAAGCACTGATGATCGACTTGCATGGCAAAAATTGACCCGTTGCTCCGCATTCAAGCCATTGTCGACCCAAACCTCTCCTGTTATATTAGGTGGTGTGGAAGGGACGGGAAGATTGAGATGCAAATCGTCCATCTCGGGAAATAACCACCGATGAGCTACATCGCGCTTTCCATTGGGATCCAACGCACTAGCCAAGGTCGAGACGGCGACGTCCATTACAACTGAGGGACGTGCGTTTGTTATAAAAGACAGGTTGAGGACAGGAGGTACTTCTTCATCAGCCTGGAACAATGGTTCTTGTATAATAAACGTCTCGATGTGCGTCTTGAGCGTAGGACAGGAAAAATCTGGAACTAATTGAGCAGGAATTTATAGTAATATAAACACAGAACATACGAATGAAGCCTTCTCGTTTCTTCAGTCTAATCACCCTTCCTTCGAAAGCGAACCCGCTCCCTGTTTTCCAGTCAACCAGGACTTCCCTTAGATGAATGACGTCCCCGATGTCTAGCCTGGGATAGTTTTCCCGTATCCCTGGAACGAGTACGGAAAATTGACCTTGGGCCCAATCCAACACTTTAACCTTCACCTGCCACAAGATGATTTTCTGTTTATCGGTAGCCAACTGGTCCAACTCCCAAAATAACAAAGATTGCCAATGTTGTTTGTATTCATCAGCATTCAAAAGCTGGCACGTAGCGGCCTTCTCAGGAGGTATTTCAGAAAGAATAGTAGATGGATGTAGATTGGTTTGTTTTTCAATAATAGACGAGGGTAAGAAAGAATGAAGATAAGAAGAAAGGGGAAAAATGGGTATCGGAGCAAGAGGTTGAAATTTTTGACTTCGTTTTTGTATATCTTTCAGAAATTGAGGTACGAATATATCAGCCTGAGCAGATAGAATTTAGGTTGCAGAATGAAGTCAAAAGGGGGGGATGATGCACACATATTTATCAAGAGTAGAAATGGATTTTCCCTGCGAAATTGATTCAATTAGGACTCTAGGAAGTACATAGACACTGACATCGTTATTCTGCGACAAACCAGGAGGGGGCGGAAGAGGTCTCTCCGTATGATCCTTCTTGATCTCGACGGCGTGATTTAACTTGAGCATGTCAGAGGGCGAGGAGAAGCCCGGAAGCGGAGCTAGTCTTCCCCGCCAGTAATGATGTGTTTTGGTATCATGACGCGAAACTGAAGGAGGTGAAGGGGTTGGGGATGGTGGTCTACTGGAGCGATGAAGCGATGGTTCAATAGACGATACTGTTCCCAATGTGGATAGTCCAGTCTGCCCAGATGCGGGCTGGACGTACCAGCCATTCTCTATGCGTAGCTTTGAGCCTGGAGGAGATGGATCGCTCGAGGAAAGAGAATGGATAGGCGATACTGGATACGGATAATAAAAGCTGGAAGGAGAGAAATACTGTGGCGGAGCATAGTGATGGTTCATAACAGTCTTGGATGAGGTGCAGATTCGAGCAACAAGATCAAAATGTAGGGAAACGTAGATCTATGTCTACATACCATTGAAAAAGGAAGATCCACAAAGAAACACAGTAGTACTCAGCCACGTGATAATCGCGGTGCAACAGTGCAAAGTCATCAGCCCGGCGAGTCGACATTGTTACTTGTATTCATTGTATATATACGTTACATACTCAACATTGTCCTTCTCTCCCTCCTACTCCTCTTCATCTTTGAGCCCAAATATCTGCCGCAGCAGCCCAACTTGACCAAATGGTCTCTCGGCCCCAAGTAACGTAGCTGCAGCCTCGTACTTATTCTCCTTCCTCCTCACCCTCTCACAAATCATGGCATAAGCCTTAGCCATTCTCTCTAGTGCAGCATGGTGTATCTGCGTATGCAGACGCTGAAGGGTCAGGCGAGATAAACGGGGGGAGGATGAAGAGACGACTTCAATAGAGGTAGATAGCCAACGGGAGAAGGAGGCGAGAGCGGATTGAAGCTGGGCAGGTTGAATGCCGGGAACGTGCGAGAGAGGTTCCTGTTGTAAAGAGAGGAAAAATATAAGTCAAGATAAATAGTGTGTAATCAGAACAGTTTACCGAGTCATCATGTTTCTGGCATAGGGAGGCGATTTGGTTTAATCCTGCGTCTGTCATAATATCGTGGTACTGGAAAGACCAAGCTCAACAAAAGGCAATATTGGTGAGGTATGAATAGATTCACATGTTCTTCAGTCAACTCTTCGACTTTCGATTCAATTGCTTCCTGAATCACCTTTCGTTGAGGCTTGGTGAATGCGAACGGCTCCAAAACACTCTGCAAAAAAGAATACGAAACCATTTGAGTCAGTAAATTAACACGAACAATTTGCCAAACCCGCATATACCAAAAGATAGCTCAAGCAATTCAACACGAAAACATCCTTGTCCCATTCAGGCCTTTGCCTCTTCTTCTTTTCTCCCGCATCAAGACACATATCTAACGCTGGCTGTACCATGACATCGCCGATTTTGAGGAAGCCCGTGTTCCCGGCTGCGTACGATTTGTTATGATCACCGATCAAATTATCTTCGTCGTCACCGTCGTTCAGCTCGTCGTCCCCGAGATACGACTGATACACTGCCATGATCTCACGAAGTATTTGAACGTGATCGAGTATAGGGATGGGAGGTGTAAGGGATGTATCATCAAGATCCTACTTTGCGTTAAAGATATTCTGAGACAAATGAAAGTATCTTCGGAACGTACTAGAGTTGCTTGAGCGAGTGAACGACATTGAGCTTCGATAGAGCCAAAGAAAGTCTGGTACGCCAGGTCGGTAATTCTGAGCAAGATTTAGAGGAACAGCTCATCGAGTATATAATTATTTGTACGCACTCCTTCAACGTTACGGATAGAACCGCATCGTCACCAATCGTCTTCGTCATGGTTGTCTTGTAGAACTGCAACAGGTTTGCGATCTTGTACGACATAATCGAACTTTCTTGCGACCTGATAGTTTGTTGTACACGGATCTAGACAAAAAAATGAACAGCGTAAGTCCCTTACTGATGGAAAGGAAATCACACATCATTTACCTTCAAAGGGACACAGACTTTCCCCACCGCCGCGTCCATGAGCTCCCTTATCCATTCTTCTTCCTCGCTCATCTTGCCTTTCTCAGCAAACTCTCTCGCACTACCAATCAAACGGCCGTCTTCCTTGATACTAAACAAGGCCTCGAGGAACTCCCGTTCAGCGGCAATAGCTTGATGAACCCATGCAAGCATGTCGCCGATATACCTCAGAGGATCGTGTGCATGGAGCTCGATAGGTCGAGGGAGACCAGAAGGTCCGCCACGCGTAAGGGCAGTGAGGAAGGAAGATGTCAGTGTTGTTTGACGGGTGAGTGAGAGCGCAGCCAGTGATTCACTGGACGAAGACTGTCAGACAAAGAAGAACAGAAATCCGTGACAAGAACGTACTTGAGAAGTTCAGGCCTCTTTCGTAGGCGACGGACGCCCTCCCGCATGATCGTGCTCACTTCAAGCTGAGAATCGCGTCCAACCTGACGAAACTCGTAGGAACACCAACGAAATATTTTCTCGTAGCCTTGTTCAAGTCGAGAGGCGGTAGATGCCATAATGTCTTTCCTGGCCGGAGATACTAGGTATTATGATCAGTTATCTCAATTGAGATTGTTTGTCGAGCTTACCCAGCTCTCGTTGGACCATCTTCGCCGGCCATTAACAGACGACAATCTTCTCGGATCTGTTCCGTCTTGTCCATAGCTTGAAAAAATCGCTTGCCCACTGGTACATCTCTAGATGTCAACGCCTCCGTTTCCTCCTCCGTGAGTGTAAATCGTGAAAGGAACAAGGAGACAATTGACTTCCGGTCCTCAACTTCTTGCCTTTCTTGCGCTCAGTATGTAGAGGACTTCGCAGGAGACAAAAAACACGCACCTCTCTTCACGTAGATTACCTGCTCGTTCCAGAAGGGATTTGCTCGCTTCATTTGAAAGTTGGAGTTGCTTTTCGGCTTCGTCACAGCTTGTATGCATTGCCGAAACGTGTTTTTGAAGGGCAACCAGTCTCTGAATAGGACATTGGGTAGATGAATAACGATACTGCGATCGGGAAGTGAGTACACACCTCATCAACTTCACTCAAGACTTTCAGAAAATGTCGACTGCCTTCAGCCAGCCTGAGCTCCATATCCCGCTTCAGATTTTTCCTTGCCCTTGCAGCTGCTTCCCCTGGCGTGTTTTCTACTAATTTTGAGGTTCCAATCGATGATTGAGCGCGCTCTTCTTCATCGTCGTCTTCGTCTTCTCCATCTTCGAGCAACGCGCCATCAAAATGTGCACTGCTCTTGGGAGTTTCCTTCACCTTCGAGCTGGCATCTACGGTGGAGCCAGATGAGCTGCTATTGACATAGAGTTCTGAAAGTGTCTGCAACGCTTCCCGAGTAGCTTCATCGTCGAAGTTGGTACCAAGAACTTTGTATAATCGTAAAGAGACGGGGTTTCGAGCTTGCGAGGTCCACGAGGTAGAACTCTTTCGCTGTGAGGATATTGAGGATGAAGAATCAGAATACGGTATTGGTCCAGACATAAGTCTGACTGCCAACTCCTGTGACCTCACGTGTGTGGGCACATTCAACTTCAAGCGCTCATATCTTTGCTCCAACTCTCATCGACATCAGAATTGAACGATACATCAAATTCACGAATTTTGCTTGGAATCAGGTCTGGTGTGGATCCAGTCAGATGAATTCGCGACAATTCTTCAAAACGTTCATCGTGACCTTGATGATCACCAAACGCGACAATACGCGACTCAGCTACCATCTTTACTGTGCGGAACACACCTGATGAAATTCTACGGTCATCTTCGAAGATTTCTATGGATGCCATGGATCATTTCGGAGTGTTCTTTCGATTTGATTACACTGATCGTTTCCTAGATATAAGAGTGGACATGTTTGGAGATGCATTACTCGAAGATATTGCTTATATCATAGGTCGCTAGAGCATATTGAGATGGATAGATAGATGAGGGCAGTTGTATGATGGGATGGACCTGGAAGGACCCAGGTATCGTTAAATGTTCAGGATGAGTTCTGCGAACACAATGACTGCGTATTATGTACTGATATTCTTTTCCCAACGCAAATATACATACTTATCCGAGGATGACAACGGTTCGTTCGGGGTCGTAGTCTGGCAAGTCAGAATTCACGAGGGTGAAGAAAAATCGTTCCACTCATGCGGGGCGTCCACTGCAACCTCAGGTTATTGCACTACTGCAAGCACTGTTCAGAATTCAGCTGAATTCTTTTAAGAACTCTTCTTAGTAGATACATATGATAATGTGGATTTATTTCGAACCACAATGTTTGCTTTACTCGACGAAAGACCATCCACATATGTTGCTATGTAGTCGGAAGCGCTGAAGTGAGCTCTTAATCGCACCATCCATCGCGGCACTCATTCATATTCATATATAATGATTCCCGTCATGATTTTTGCTGTCAGTTTCCGAGTCATACATACATATAGTGGAAAGTGAAACAAAAGGGAAAAGGCAAACTCGCTTAGCAGCTGCATGTCTTCTGTTTCCAATTCTTCCGATTCTCCTCATTGTACGTCGGGCGTCTTTGAGAAAAATCTTATCGTCCTGATGGCTGTCAACCAGCATCTCTCAGCAGGAATATCCAAACTGAGGGCTCTGACCCTTACCAGCTTCATTCTCTGCATAAACTCAATAGCTCTATCCTTTGTTTGGCCGCGAACGACGACTATATCTTTTCTGGCAATCAGGATAACGATATCTTTGTCAGTTCCTTGCATTCCGATCCTCATTCACATGCTCGGAGTTCTTTTCGGTGTTTGGTGGGAGATAATTCTCAATCTTTCTTCTCGTTTCAGGTTTGGGACAAGAAGACTTTCGAGTTGAAGGCAACATTGCAAGGACATTCACGGAGTGTGTTGGCTTTAGTTTACGCTGAGGACAAAAAGTGGCTGTTCAGTTCTTCTGGTGCGTTTGTCTTCCCTTTTTGGTGTTCAAGATTTTCAGGCTCATGCTAACGATTCAATTTAGGTGACAGCACCGTTCGAGTGTGGTCCACCATCACACTCAAGCCAGTGTATATCATCGACACCTACACCGAAACCTGCGCCGGGGACTTGTACTCGATTGCCTGGTCACCGACCCTTCAAACGATTTACATTGGCTGCCAAAATACATCCCTTCAATGGTTCAAATTTGCGTTTACAACCGACTCTGGGACAACAACACCAAATGGCACCAGCGTTCGGAAAGCCCATAAATTCTTCGATAGCTACCCTCAATTCGACCGCAGACCTGCAGACTTGAACGCAAACAATCCTCAGACTCCGATTCCGTACTGTTCTGCGGAAATTCCTCGACTAGAGGTGCCTTCGACGAACGTCATCGAGTCGGAGCATTTTGGATATATATACTGCATGACTGTCCTTGATGAACGCGGAGTCGGAGTCACTCTTGTTACAGGTAGTGGCGATGAGACCGTCAAAATCTGGAGGTGTTCCGCTTCGGGACCATCAATTGTCCATACTTTCGAGTGTAATTACGGCGCCGTACTTGCCTTGGTGGCACACGGAGAGACGGTGTACGGCGGCTGCCAGGACGGGCATATCAAAATCATGGATCTGGAGACCAAGACCCTTGTCCGAAGTATAATCGTCCAGGAAGGGATTGATATACTTTCGCTATCCCTGATTGATTCGGACTTGTATGCAAGTTCGGCCAATGGGCAGGTCAAGGTATGTTGATCCTGCTTTAGCTGGAGAGATCTTACTCACCTGACATCAAGCGTTTCTCTGGCTCATTCGATTGTACTGCGTCCTGGCACGCGCACAATGGAATTGTGTTATCGTCGTTGATCACTGCAAGGACGGAGACTACCAACTATATGTTGGTAACTGGAGGAAATGACGATAATATCAAGGTAAATATTGTAAATACCTGTTCACTATTTCTGACCAACCTCTTTCGAAAAAGGTCTGGAACGTCGTGCCACCACGCCCTCGTTTCCGAAATTCGTCAACAGAGGATGCCATCCCTTCAGACTGTTCACAGCTAGGCGGAGGTGAGTTTCTTCCGTATTAGATCATTATTTCCATTTAGCAATAACTTTTGTTTACAAGACAGAATCACATACGCGCTCTCGAAATTTGTCTCGATACCCAGCGTCAGCTGCTACCTTGATCATCGCGAAGACTGTCGACAGGCCGCTATCTGGCTCAAAAAATGCCTTACTCAACTTGGTGCAAAGACGCAACTTGTATGGGACTGATCTCGTCAACTAATGACTACCACGGACACTTATAATTATTTCTTTGTATAGCTTCCGACTTCTGAATCCGGGAGCACCAATCCCTTAGTTCTGGGCACCTTCACTGGAAATCACGGCACAGGTAATCGTCCTCGATTACTGTTCTATGGGTGAGTCTCACTTCTCCTCAACCACGATCCCCCTGCCATACATTACCTAACTTTTTGAATATCTTTAATAGGCACTACGATGTCATCCCGGCTCCTCCGGAAGGGTGGAAATCCGATCCCTTCACGCTAGATGGACGAAATGGCTATCTGTATGGTCGTGGGGTTACGGATAACAAAGGGCCTATCATAGCCGTTGCCTTCGCCGCCGCAGAACTATTATACAAACGTTCTCTGGGAGTGGATGTCGTGTTTCTTGTTGAAGGACAAGAGGAATGTGGGAGTATGAATTTTTCATCTGCTGTGGACAAGTATAAGGTATGATTATGCTGTGTTTTTCTAGCTTGGAGTATGATCACTAAGCCTTGATATGTGTAGGACCAAATAGGGCACATTGATGCCATATTAGTCAGGTCGGTCGTGTTTTTTGAGAGTCGAAGTAGATTGAAGGCTGATTATCCCCACCGAAGTAACTCAACATGGATATCTGAAGACACACCATGTATCACCTATGGTCTTCGTGGAGTAATCCATTGCTCAATCGCGGTACCTAATTCCTGTCTTCCCTCGATGAGCCCTGCAATATTCATTCTATTCACAAGGTCTGCAACAAACTTCCCGATCTACACTCGGGTGTTGATGGTGGCGGAGTTGCAGAGCCCATGAAAGACATGTCAGAGGGTTCTCCTGATCAACCTGAGCCGAACTAATTTTCTATGTTCACTGTCTTTTCACCCTAGGATCAACCTTTTGTCTACTCTCATGGATAGGAAGAACCAAATACAGATACCTGGGTTCTGTGCGTTTATCTCATTCAAGCATTCATTTCTGTATTGATTGATGTTCAGACGACCATGTTCGCGTGCAAACCGAGGCGGAAAAACAGCTTTACTCACGGATAGCTGCTGTGACACAAAAGCCTGCATCGTACATGGCCTCCCGGTGGCGTGAACCTGCCTTGACGATACATAATATTGAGGTCTCGGGCCCGAACAGTCAGTGGAGACTCTTCCTCTCTGATGGCTCAACAATCTCTGACCCATCGTCTCAGATCCTACTGTCATCCCTGGGACTGTGAACTCACAGATATCCCTTCGTATCGTTCCCGACCAAAAACTAGATACTATCGCCAGCTCCCTTTGTCAATTCTTGCGATCTTCATTCCATGACCTTCAATCACCAAATGAGATCACAGTGGACATCAATAACCCAGCTGACTGGTGGATCGGAGAGCTCGACGATCCTTGGTTCAAAGCTTTAGAAAGTGCGATTCATGAAGAATGGGGCATGGAGCCTCTTCGTATCCGGGAGGGAGGGGTAAGTAAATTTGCTGAGGACTGACGAAAACTATTCGACTGATGAAGTGCCCAGTCTGTGCCATCTGTACCATATCTTGAAAAAGCTTTCGCTTGCCATGCCTTCCATCTACCTATGGGCCAGAGTTTGGTTCGTTGTCAGAGATGTACTGTCGATCGTTCGAAGCTAATATTA
The DNA here is from genome assembly GCA_028011325.1 of Lentinula lateritia. Classification (NCBI taxonomy): domain Eukaryota; kingdom Fungi; phylum Basidiomycota; class Agaricomycetes; order Agaricales; family Omphalotaceae; genus Lentinula; species Lentinula lateritia. The sequence goes on from JANVFT010000005.1 coordinate 258,545, forward strand.
CTCGATTCATAGGATCAAGCACATCTTCCGAACGAACGGATGTCTCTCAACAACCTTCAGCGAGGCAAGGCCGTCGTTGCAAGGTTTCTGAGGAAGGTGGCAGAGATGAGCACGTAGAAGATCTAATCTATGTTCAATATATTCTATTAGTGTTTTCATTTGTGACATGCATTTCTTGTATCAGTTTGAACGTCAGTTCTGTATGTTTTAATCTTTATCTTTAATCGCATATTCGTGGATATAACTGCTAGTCATGACACTTTTCTTTGATCAGACATACATACATAATGGCTATGATGCGTGTCAAGGGTAGAATAAAAGAAGAGCAAATTGTAGACATATACATAGTGGTAATGACCTCAGCCGCGTCGGTAACATTTTGGTGACAGATTCTAGTCCATTGCAGAAGAGTCTGTAAAATGCATCATATCGTAGCAACATCACAAGTCCCAAGGGAGACTATCTATACCACCTTGAATTTGTTTCAAGGTGGCGCATTCATCATAGTTCAAGCTCCCGCAGCCCTTCTCACAAGTCGCCTTGAAACAAGCTTCCGCTTCTGGCCAAGTGAGTATACCTCCAGTAGAATTTTCCCCGCCAATACCATCAACGTCGTAACCCACAATACTATCTCCTAGCGGTCGCCGTTCCAGTTCCGCTACCATCACCTCTTTCAAAATCTTCCACGTTCCATTGTCTATTCGAGCTTCGTGACATTGTGCGCAAAGGATGTCCGAATTACCGACTGAGAAACGATCGGGATCATCGAGATATGCCCTGAATTCTTCTTTCCTTCTGTGGCGCAGTTTCAAAAGGCGTAGTAGGTCCTTTGAAGACATGCCTTCCAAGGTATTTTGTGTGTCACTGTCCGAGAGCGAGGATATGTCGATCATTAAGGAGTGCTGTGCAGCCCAATTTCGTTCGTATTCCCATCCGAAATGCGAAGCTATCGAGAATAATCTCAAGGGATCTCGTTTCGCCAGCTCTGTACTCCGCAAACCTAGTCGTATATATGATAGAGGACCTGGTGCATCCCAATTTTCTGCTAGACGCAACACACGATCTATGATGTCAAAACAGGAGTGAGACGACGCCTCGTTAAGATTGCACGAGTCGGAGCACGAAGTACACGGGGAAAATTCACCCCATTCATGTAAAGGTTTATTAATCGGCATTCCACTGATCAGCATAAGGAATAAAGTCAGGATATGGGAAGACACGTATGTGGAGACAAAGACATCTCGTCCCACGTCGATATTTTGAGAATAGAACTCTTTCGGATGTGGTGGGCTGGGCTGGGGTAGCGTAAACATGTCGCGAAAGAATCCCGAAGCCATGCGCAACGTATACGAATGCATCCGGTACATAATGTCATCAGAAGCACTCAGAACGACGTGCGCAGCGGTTGAGGAAAACGACGGGTGGTATCGACATTTCTGGTCGACGAGAAGCCGCGCACGGCTTGCTTTGGAAGGTAAAATGATGGTTGTTTCGGGCGCTGAGGCCATCGGAAAAAACGATTAGGGTTTCAAAAGGAGACCGTAGTCAGTGCGAAAAACATGTACAGAACGCCATGACGATCCGAGGTAAAGCTGAGGAAATGTACGCCCTTGTCGGAGCGCCAGGGTTCAGTAATGGATGTTTTCCAGCGCTTGATTCTTCACATCACATCGAGATAATCGACATCCAATGAGTGCACATTGGCGTTAAGTACCGCACATCAAGCAGCGCAACGACAGACCTGTTTGCTACGTATACAGACACTCTCGTATTGCTTCAACCAACAAATCAGGGTTTGGCTTTGCAGGAATTGCATCAACATGAAGACGCAAGTTATCACGAAGGAAAGAAGCTGTGGTAGGACCGATAGCAGCGATACGCACCAGTGGTTTGTCGTCCTTCGATGACTGGGTGTCTGTAGACCGAAAACGAAAACGTGCTTGTAGGTGGGGGTAGACAAATTCGGCAGCAGATGGTGCAAAAAATACAATCCAAATTTCAGCATCTAAATTCAGAAGGAGGTAAACCAGTGGTCATTAAGACGAGGGATCCAGTACCTCTTTCAGAACCTTGCAACACTTCACCTAGATCATGAGAAAACCTCGAGCTACCACAAGTCTTATAAACTTGGAGTGACACCAAGTCAACATGGCCCTCATCCATGACTTTGGGCAAAGTTTCCCGATTCTTGTCTCCAGTCAAGTACAAGAGACACTTCGGACGATTTCCTGGCGTCTGCTCCAAAATGAATCGAGCTAGCAGTTCTGCAGTTCCACTATGTTCTCCGCGAATCTGATTAGGTTTTGGATAAAGTTCGCGTAGAGAGGCGGCAGTGGCGGCTCCGACGACGTAGAAGGGGACATTTGACCATAATTGGGTCTGTTCATCTGCAGACTGTGCGACGACGGCCTTCCAGGCCTCGCAAGATCTGGCACTTGTCATGATCACTCCGTCTACCTTCGGCCCTGCCGCAATAGTCTGTTTCAAATTCTCTAGATTCATCAGAGCCGTTTCGAGGACCGGGACACAAACGCCTCTGCTCCTAGGGCCAATGGCATTGATAGCAGTTTCATATTTATCCGTAGAGGATATGTCGGCCGCACGTAGAAGAACCGCAAAGATCGCCATTGATAATTATCCTGGCGCATGAAAGAACTATTGACCATTTTTGGGGGCTTTTACGTGAGTGTTCCCACACCCCTGCGCATTTAATAGTCTCAGGGTAAATAGGGGGCAATTCGTTTTGAAGGGGCTTTGCATATCTGGCGGTGTCCCAGCGGTGTCCTACTTCCGTGGTCGTCGCCAGTCGTCCCCTGGTTCTGCGAGTATCAATCATCTGGAATTCTACAATTATTCCCGGGTTCTCCTAAGGTAGCCGACCATTGAAATCAGGACTTGGAATCTGTTGAACAGTGTTCTATAAGTTTCAACGAGTTCTAGCCTGCTCTAGCAAGCCCTAATGTACCTCCTCATAGTTGCCTCTGGATTCTCTAGATTTCTATGCTTCATCGTCGTTGAGCGCCGACAAATGAGTTATGTATTAACTGACACTACTTGGACTAATAATTGCTACTGAATCCTATTCATTTAAAGCGAAGACTTCCGGTGAAATGGACACTCCGCCAAGGCTCCGGGTCACGAAAAGATTTGGCATCCCAATGCATCGTGTGTCTGAGAAGTTATCTTGTTTTGAGTATATACATCTTTCATTGATGAACACGGGAATTTCTCAAATTATCCCGCTAGTACAGACATTGACGGAACCAAAAAATCGCAATGGGTACGCGGAAAACCTCGGAGACTTTATGTGCGTAGAGTTCAAATTTCTCTGTCCAAAATAGTCTCATATACATAATCTAAGTACGGAATTGGGCTACAGCATCGAGATGATCTTGATGCAGTCGTTGACTCGAATATCCTAAGTTTGACAGGTGATCTGGGGCTGCAGCGTATAAGAGCTGCAAAACTCAACCCCTATAGCGAAGGTATTCCTTTTTCCCCTCCAGCTAGGAAGATGAAATCTTCTGTCTTCAAATTTCTTATGCTCGGGTCAGGTTTGCTGCTGCCATGGGTTCGAGTTGCGGCCAGTGCAACATATCCTGTCTGCATTGTCGGGGCAGGTCCTTCTGGTCTAACCGTTGCTCATGAGTTGGAATCTCGCGGGGTCTCCACTGTCATCTACGATTCTAACGTTGAAGTAGGAGGAAAGTGTCAGTCGTATTACGATGACCCAGAAACTAGGCGAGTTATAAGGCCAAATCAAGCTTTCATATAAACTTATGCCCTAAAAAGAACTACGTATCACGCTATGGGCGCCCTCATCTTCACGAATTTGACATACAGTAATACCCTCCCGCTGATCCTCGAAGCTGGCCTCCCACTTTCTCCGGCACTTTCTCCTGGACCCTCCGCGAACTGGAGTTACTGGCAATATAGCCCCGGAACTGATGCCGGTCAGAACTTGAATGTTACTCAGACCGCATTACCAACTCTATCGGAGGATGCTCTTATAGCATTAGAAGTAGCAGCTTACACGACGTTGTGGCTCACTGAGTTCCAACCTCAGTACACGGAATCAAGGTACCCTGTGAGTCTTCTTTGTTTTGTATCTGATATCAGGAACTGCATCTCAAATGAACACTGATGGCAAACAGAATGGTGTTCCAGCAGAGCTAACAGCTCCGATGAGTGAATGGTTAACGAGCAAGGGTTTCCAATTCCTGCCTGTCTTTGTTGAGGAAGGCCTTGTGTACGAAGGCTATGGCGATTTTTCTCAGACTCCTGCAGTACGTGTGTGTCGTGAAGAGCACAACAAAACTCTCAATAAAGATCATAGCTCTACGCCCTCCAATTTTTAACGCCAGAGATCTTGACATACTATATTGGAACAACTCCCGGCTACTTCGTTGGTAAGCTATCGTTGTGATGAATGTTGCATATTCATCTTTCCGAATTTCTGAACATCATTAGATTTTCATAAACTTTGGCTGTGGTACGCTGAAACATACGTCAGCGGACCTATCTACAGTAGCACAAATGTTACCAAAATAGGTCGGTGTCGAGCACTAGAAGGTCCAATGGCATGGCTAACCTTCCGGGTTCAGATCGCAGTGCGGACAATCCCGTTGTCACCTACATATCTGCGGGTAACACGTCTTCAAACACCCAGACATGTTCCAGTGTTGTTCTTGCCTTTCCTCCAACCACTCGTGCCTTGGAGGCAACTGGTCTCGATTTTACTACCGATGAGACATCTCTTTTCGCTGATGTCGGAGTCACAGCCTACTGGGCTACGGCTTTTAACATGAGCGAACTCCCATATCCTTACGCTTTCCTCAAAAACCCTCCCACACCTGATTTTGGTCCTCTCGCGATGTTACGCTACTTCAATGATTCTCCCATCGCTACAGCGTACTCGTTCGGTACAAGTCCCTACAATGAAAGTACCAGCGACAGCGACGAGCAAGTTATAGAGCTGTTGCTCCAAACTGCCACTGACCTAGGTGCAGGGATTGCCAACGATAACGTCGGTGGGGTGACTACGGCGAACATGGTGACCGCAGATGACATCAAACTTTTCACCCGACAAGATCATTTTCCGCATGTCTTGACGGATGCGCTAGCGGGCGGCTTCTACAAAAATTACAATGCATTACAGGGCGAGAAAAATACTTTTTGGACCTCGGGCTTGAACAGGTTCGAAAACGTAGAGAGTGCGATATTGTCAGCAAAAGATCTTGTGGCCAATGTTATGTTCTAGGATCGACTCACTACCTGCTAAGCTATAAGTTGTAGCTTTGTATCAATCACCTTACGCATAGTAGTTGATCGAAGTATCCGATAATTGCTCGGCATGATACCTTGAACAATGGCGAAATCAGGTTGTACAGATAATTAGCCATTGTTTGTATTGAATATTCTAATGAAAGCAGAACACAACTTCGGTTTGAACGGAAGAGTCGATTACACGTATACTCTCTCCAGAGCAACAGCCTGTAACAGTTATCAGTTCAATATCATTCAGAATATTTGCGGCTGACCACCATTCTCTTATGATTCACTGAAATCAAACAGGGGCCACCATTCTGTCGATTTTCCGTATTGGCTTGATTTCATTCGAACTTTATACGTAACGAAGCAAGTCATCCTGATGTTCATCGACATCGCTACTGTTTCCTTCTATGACCAGTAGTATTTAGGGGACTGAATAAATTCTGATCTGAACCGTCTATAGTAGTACCTCGTCCGTGGTTATCGATATCTCTCTTGCGGGGAGCATTGGAGAACAGAGGGAAGGGTTATTGAATGCAGGCTGGAACTTGAAAGGCAATAAACTACGAATCGGAGGACAAGAACTAATACGAAATGTGGGTTGAGGTCAGTGATGACAGTCAAGATATTGACGAACAATTGCCCAAGTTTCCAGGTTCGAAAGAACCGCTAACGCGAATAACCCAGCCTGTGGCCATAAAAGATATATCCACATATCAACTCCAGCATTCCTCAATCAACCGACCATTCTTTTCTAAATCAAGGATATACCTGGAAGCCTCCACCTCTTCCCTGTGACCACAAGTTACTACTGCGTGTCGTAAGGCTGCTTTCACAGCAGTTGGCATTTTATTCGAAGACCTTGGGAGAAAAGGCATAAGATGGGAGATGAAGGGACGAACATTGTTCATTCGCAGACTGACCCGGAGATAAAAACATACGCGCCGCCTTCGTCGACGAGTTTCCATAACCGGTCTGCATCCTTTAGTATGAGATCCTGTACATAAGTCCTCTTGACACCCTCAGGCCCATCCCGCGAGCATGCGACTCGGTAAACAAGCTTGTTGTCGACGGAATATTGGTTCCACTCGGAAGCGTAGTGCTGATCCTTTGTTGCAGAGCGACAGCTAAAGTATAATGTGTTATCTGATATAGAAATGACTTGAGGTAAAGGATAAGGATAAAACGAAAATAGAAATATATCGCACTATATGCATTTTGTTGAATCCGCTCTTCGATCACTGCTCTCATCGGAGCGACACCTGTCCCAGGTCCAACACAGATGACAGGGATGTCACTGTCGGCAGGTAGTCGTATGAAACCTTCGAGAGTTCGAATCCTCAGTTGGTGACCTGACCAGGAAATGTATGTGAGCTTCAACTCGAGACAAAATTTGGTGCCGTCCGATCACCTGGTCGTAGTCGTGAAAGATACGTAGAACAAACTCCTCTGCGAGGTATCTTCAGCTTCGTCTTGTATTTGACCATGGCGACACAAATATGGATCGAATGTGGATTTTTCTAGTGATTGAACTTCGTTTCAATCAAGAAGGAAGATTTCAAGCGATGGAATCCAAAGAGCTCACCTTTGGAGAGCTCGCGATGGAGAATTGTCGAGGTCTGAGTGGAGGAAACACGTCGAATATGTAGTCCATCGGTATTCGAACGTTGCGAAACTCTGACAGCACTTCTTGTATCGTCCGTCTGACCCGAAAGCAATAATCATATAGCTCGTCCTGCATAAGCGCGTCAATGTAAAGGTAAAGAAGAATATTGTGGTGAATCTCTACAGCATGCTCAAGTGAAAGAAATTCATCTAGTCTTTCCTTCTCTGCTTCATCGGATGTGAAATAGCGAAGATATCTGAAGAATGTTCTTCTAGGAACGGCATTGAAGTCTAGATATCGACCGAACATTGTCCTCAAAGTTGCACATCGAGGTAGCTGATCAGGTAAAGATTGATCTGAAAATGGTGATTAGCTTTTTCATAATTCAAAACAGAAGATATGCGTCGACCTTTGTGTACATGGCTGATCTCTAATAAATCATCGGCAAAGTTTCCCCACCCCATCTGGGAGAGAAAGGTTTCCACTTCGTCCGCGTTGGCAATAGGATGTATCACAGCGACATCTCCTGAAGAATATCTGATTTTTGATGAGGATTGACAAGAATTGAGTTGCGTGATACTCACTCGACGTTGTCCGAAAAATCGAATTCGATATGGCGAACGTCCTGATACCAGTCTTGTGCTGTTAGTCGTGTGTTACATTTAACGGTAGCTAAACCATAGTCATGATCATGATCCAAATTATCATTCGTGGCGGCCTGAGGATTTGAGCAGTTGACTAGTAATACACGAGCTGGAGGGGTTTGATTTGAAAGGAGGATATCCAGTCCGTGCTGAAGTGGCATGAGTTCAAGTAACGACTTTGATAAAGTTTCGAGCCAAGGCTCTAATGCCCCGTCTATCCTAGGATTCCATGAGCGTCCATTGACCAATTTTCAACGTTAAAGGGACAAACCCGAGTATATGTTGCTCATCTCCCTCCGCGCATTCGCATATTTTATGTGCCCCTAGACCCTCTAGTCGACGCGTCAAGCGTTTAGCAGGCCAGCAAAACTTCTCGTATGCTGTGTCTCCCAAGCCAAAAACTGTAAAATGCACATCTTCGAAAAGATCAGACGGTAGATCAGCCCGTAGAAGCTTGTTCCATAAGTCTGACATAGCTCTCGGTTCTGCGCCAGATCCCGTTGTTGACACGACAAATATCACCAGAGTTTCAGAAACGAGATCTTCCTAGAATTTGGCGTTCAGCGTGATTCTCGTTTCGGATAGAGGAAATAAAAACCTCAGAGTAAGTGTCCATACTGAGGACTCGGGAGCGGATGTGTATTCGTCGACATTCTAGGGCTACGCGGTCTGCTACCTCCTGTGCGGTGCCAGTCTCTGTTGCGTATAGAATCAAGGCTTGTCGTAAGTCGAGGTCCATTTCAGCAGACATGGTTATCAGATAAGACAGAGATAAGATGTGTAATCACCACCCGGACCTTCGGGACCCGCTACCGATTTCCATCTTCCTCATTGATCAACACACCAGAGACACGCGGGCCAGATGCGCGTTCAGTAAATCTTAAACCAATTCTTTACGCTGACCGAATGGCCCCCCCAAAGCTGCCTCAAGAGCTAGAGGAATATGTGACGAATTTGGAGAAGAAAGCATCGAGTATTCCACCACAAATTCTTGTTACTTCCGCCTTCGCTGCTGGTGCCATCACTGCTATCGGAGTTTCGAGGATATACAGCCGTTATTTCAAGAGAATACAGAACAGTGACTGGATTACCCCAGAAAGCTTTCAAAAGAAACGTTGGATTAAGGGTATTGTGACCAGGTGTGAGCTTAAACCCTTCAAGTGTTGTAATATCTGCGTTATTTACCATGTTACAGTGTAGGAGATGCTGACAACTTCCGGTACCAAGACGTCGCCTTTTCCCCCTTGTACGGCTTGACCTTCAATTTCGTACAGATTGTACCACACTCCTGGAATCGGATGGACCTGGCCATTGAAGTTCCGACGAGTACCCTCAACAACGAGAGAGCTAAAGAACAAGACTGTACACATCCGAATCGCTGGCGCAGATGCTCCAGAGGTACCGTCTCAGTCTAAGGCCTAATGCCTACATTGACATTGTTCGATTCAGGCTGGTCACTTTGGCCGCCTAGCTCAACCATATGCGGAAGAAAGCTTGGCATGGCTGACGAATAGGATTATTGGACGGACAGTATACTGCCAGTTAACTCAGCGCGATCAATACGCTCGAATCGTCAGTTCTGATATACATTATCATTATTCTACTCCCTCAATGGGTGATTCATAGGTCGCAAATGTTGTCACAAAGAGAAGGTTCTTGCCTGGGTCTTTCTTTGGCAACAATCTTTCGCTTGAAATGCTTAAATCCGGATGGGCTACTGTATACGAACAGGTAAGCTCAGCTTTTTTGAGTGTAGTTTTGACATTATCCCTCTGATGATGGCAGGCTGGAGCAGAATATGGAAAATGGGGCAAAGAAGAGTTTCTCAAAGCAGAAACTGGTGCAAAGTGAGTGTGAAACCACGCAGAGCCATCTTCTGAGAGACACTGAAACTGAAATTCACAGAGCCTCAAGATTAGGAATATGGAAAAATGGGCTAGACGGGGAAACCCCCGCGGAATACAAACGCCGACATGCTCAAGCAGAAGCCACACCAGTTTCGAAAGGTGACAAGTCAAAAATCAAAACCACACCTTCGTCAAGTCCTCCTCGGTCATTTCTCAATAAGCTCAGGTTTTGGTAGCGGTTGCATGCCTAGGAAGCTGGGTGGGGACATGACAAGTCATTATCACTCTTAGGAGTCTCTGCGGTCCACACCCTAGAAAATTATCAGTGCTCGATGTCTAAATTACCATCCAATCACGCAATCCAGATCAAGTAGATGTATTTGACAATCTTTGGGCCGTCGTGAATGGACAAGCAATGGTATAACAAGATAGAAGACTACGGAGGCGCGTCGGCACGACGGCACCCTTCCAAAGTCAGAATTTCGAAGCGAGTACTCACACGTACATGAATTGCCAGACTTGGATCGGAGTAGCCCAAAACCTCTTTGACCCGGACAACATGTTATGGTAAATTTGACGAAGAGATCATATATCCTTAAATACGCATAAGTGCTGATGGTATCGTCATGGACATCAGGCGCCGTGAGCATAGACCAAGGAGGCCGAAGCTTGAAGAGCATCACAATAGGACTTAGTCATAGAGTCAGTACATAGTGAGTAAACAAGACGGTCAGTCAGTCAGTCAGTAAGGATAATTCAAAAATTTTAGTTATGTCCATCAGTATGTAGGTATGTTAGCGATTAAAATGCAATAATTGTTGCGTTAGATGTAGTACTACTTTTCCTGAACCACTTCGGTCTTCACGTCAAATTGCGCCTCCGCATCGTGCACTCCTCGTTCCAGTTTCGATTCCGCTTCCACCCCGGCTCTCATCGCCTCGTCCCTTCTCACTCTTAATGCCCACTCATAACTCTTACACACCCACTTGATATATGCAAGGTCCTTCTCCCTTTTTTCTCTCCTCTCCTTTCTCGCCTTCAATGTTGCATCTAGTATCTCTTGAGACGTCATGTTCGGTTTCGTTACTTCCATCTGTTCCTGTTCCTGTTCCACACTCGCGCTCTTCGTCTCATCAACAGCGGAACCAACACCAGCAATTATGCGATGATGCAATACTTCTAGATCTCTCCACATTAACAGCGGGGGTATTTGTCCACCACTACGACCTACTTGTCCATTGACGGGCGAGACAATTGAAATCGCTGACGCGGCGGATACAGGTGAAGTAAGCCTTACAAGCGGGCGTGTACCGACGAGTGAGGTTCTGGTGGAACGCAAAGCGGGTTTCAGAAACGTCGTGGTTTGGGATTGGATGAGGGTACTGGATTTTTGAGGGAAACGGATAGCTGACGCCGGATATTTTTGAACGAAAGTACGCAAGTGGAATAGGGCACGATCGGTGTTGTTCGTGCTGTGGTTGGAAGAAAGAGGATAAGAGGAACGAAAACAGGAACGAGGAGAAGGAAGTCAGGGAGTGAGATCAATTTAATGAACGGGTGATAGGAACTCACAGTGTTAGCATCCTAATCCAAGCAACGTGTGCTCTTTCTATAATCCTCGGCGATACCACCGCCTCAACCCCCACCTTGTTTTCTATGCCCTCCCATTTCTCAAACACCTCCTCCGCAAACCTCAATGCAACCCCTCTCTCGTGTTTTTTCGAAATCGCACACCGTTCGAGGGCTTCAACGTATGTCCGGGCATCGGGTTGTACGTCCGTCATCTGGTGGAAAACACGACCGAGACGCGACCTCGAAGCTTCCAAAGACTGATGATGGTTATAATACACCGATAGATACGAATTGAGTAGTCGGGTGGTTGGTTTAACGGTACTGAATTTGCCAGAGAGTATGTCATCGTCTTTGGTTTCGGACCTTTCGTTTAATATCCGATCGAATAATATATCCACCTCTGTGATGACCTCGGAGCTGGTCTGAGGGGGTACATGAGAGAATGCAGAAAATGCGTCGGGGTGGGTTGATTTAAGGGAGGACGATGATGTGCCAATAGATGCATTGGATACAGATTCACTGTTTGTCGATGGAGTTTGAGCAGATGGAACATCTCCCTCAGACGATACGGATGAACTTCCAGTTTCCTCAACGACCCTCGCCAAGGACCTTTTGAATGGAGGTCTGTACGCCGCATACGCATGGAATACATGCATCATGACCTCCTCATCCACCTCAACATTCACACCCTTCCCCCTTACCATCTCCGCCAAAATCCATCTCACCCTCCCCAAGTCCCCAATCCTTTTCGCCCCTTCCAAAAGCGCACAAAATGTCTTTTTATCAGGTGTATATTTCGGTCGTCCATACGCGTCCCGATACGAGTCGAGCATCTCCCTAGCTAACCTGAACGCTTCGTTGACGTATTTTTGTCTCCGAGAGAGGGACCCGGAGGTACGTGCGCAAGCGAGGATGAGGGAATCCCATGTGCGTTGTAGGGGTGTGATGTTGTGGTCTAGGCGCATTTCGGTGAAAAGGTCTAAGGCGCGCTCAGGGTCAGAGGTGCCGTTCACGGAGGAGGAAGCGCATGCTCGGATCATTTCGGTGTAGAGTATTGCGTCGGGGACGGGGTGAGCTACGTATCGCATGTGGGAGAAAAGATCCCAGGCTTGGAGGTGTGCGATAGGGGAAACTGTGGGATTGATGGTGAATAACCGATGGATTGTCGAAGTGTAGGATTTCATTGGTGCTGGGGTGGATTGCATCTCGTAGGTGTGCAGGACGGATAGTGCGGAAGTAGGGAGGGTGTGTTGGGGTGTGGAGAGGAGGTGGGATTTTATATGGAGGTGTTGCTGTTGAGGTGTCGGAGAGCCTGATAGGACGTAAATTAGACTGAAGAATGAAGGAGTTGATGTACGATGAGATGTACTCGCCTTGGAGGAATTTCTTCAGACACGATTCAAAGGCAACAACGTCGTCTCGGGATTCAATATGGAGTTGTAAAACGGCATTCAGATATTCTTCTGGAATGATCAGGTTACAACGCTAGTGATATTCAATGTCAGCGAAACACCACTCCTCGTGTTCAAATACCAGCTAACACACTTTCATCGACTCCATCGTCTTCTCAGCCAGTTGTACATTTCGGGTGTGTACCTTTTGAAAGAAAATGATGTCAATTTTGTGCAGAAACAAAGAAGGGATTGAACGCACAGTAGCTCTGATCAAGGCATCCCATTCCTGCTTTGATAGAAGCGGTATGGGAAGTTTCGTTGTGGAGTTTTCTTCTGCATTTCGAGGTTGGGGAATTAAACTCTCTTCAACCCGTTCGATGTCTTGTAGAATATGTGCAGTATGATTCAAAACGCGCTGGTACACAGGAGTCGTAGAAGTATCAGTGGAATTAGCTTGAGGAGCTTGATTTATTTTAGACTCCCGAAGCAACGCTGCTGCAAATCTTGCGTGCTGTGGTTGCTGTTTCATACCAGCGCGTGAAGACAGTCGCAAATCCACCTCTACTAGAACGTCCAAATCTTGTTCATGCTGTGATTCAGGATCGTTCTCAAACTCAAGCTCGAGGCCAAATTCATTTGTCTTGATCCGCATATCCTTATTGTCACCTTCTTCTTGAACATGAGCATCAGGATGCGCTAAAACTTCCTCGTATAGTGCGAGTAAATCTTCTTCGGAGAATACAGGTGGATCCAGTTCAGTGTCCTATTGAAAAAAAAGCCCATTTAGCTGTCCTGGACATGATACACGAGCCCCCCTACGCACCTTTTCATCAGTAACCTTCGCCAAATCGCGCACTCTACGGGCTAGTTCCGCCGTGATTGCGTTTGCGTTTGAATTCGCAGCGGCACTGGAGTCGGATAAAGGTTTCGGTTGTCTAATTTTGATAGCAGTAGCACGCCGGTTTCGTCTATTCAGACACGGAATTAGAAGGAAAGAATGAGCAAGTCTGGGACAGACATTCTTACCTACCTATGTTCATCCTAGAGCTCGAACCTAGATCACTCAATATTAAATCTCCTCCATGCTCTCTATGTTCCGTCTGCTCTGCAGGATTAACATGCCCTACGTGTTGCCGTAACCTATGTTGTGGTACAGGTTTAGAGGCTTTCAGAGCCACTGCCGCAGCCGCGGTGGCTAGATGCCGACTAAAACAAAGAGGAAGAGGTCCTGTGAGGTGTTTCGCTTTTGCGAAAGGTGCTAAAGGTGCGGTGAGATTTTGGATCGTGTAGTCAAGGAGAGCTGGAGGGAGCATTTAATGAGAATCTAATAAAGCACTGGAGGAGGTCCTGAGTGACTCTGAGAGAGAAGTCGTCACCTCGATGGTACAACCCTAGAAATCAGAGTCTAGAAATTTTAGGCGCTCATCTATAATTATTCGGCCCGCATTGTGTGTATCAGTCCTGTATGTTCTTCACTCCACTTGTTTCCTTGCTCGAGGCGCAAAATGTAGATTGCTTATATCTTAATAAAGTTTACAGCACCTGGTCAAAATCTACGGTTAGCATGAATTATCCAGCATCTTTAGAGTGACCACGTTCAGAAAGCACACTCGAAAAGGTGTTGACCGCCCGCTAAACTCATCTTCTCCGGGATCCTTCCACACCATCCTGGCGCTACTGACTTCATATTCGTTCCAGATACTATATATACTGTCTTGTATGGTTCCATAGCTTAGACTGGTATCACCACCATTTTTCTCTTCTTCTCACAGCGTCTCCGATACCAATTTTCACATTGATTACCCAGAAGCATAAAGAAAGAAACGACGCCAGCCTCATTTAACGCTCTTCCGTATTCATTGGGAAGGAGTCGAGAATACCAATAAGCCATGATTTCTTCTCCAATACAGCGGTGTAACGTGCGATCCGTGGCTTCCTCCTATTCAGGTTGAATTAGTCTCCGGCCAAAGGATTATCGTCGTGAATAAGTATGCCTTCAACATCTGGTTAGTAGGATAGAAACCGGTTTCAAATTCTAGGGAGCACAACAGCAGAAAGGATCATCCATGATTCCATCGCGGTAAATTGCGGTCCGATCTAAATTCGAAAGACCGTTATCTTATCTAACGCTCGTAACTTTCTTGGATCCCTTCACACAAAAACGTCTTCCGCAAACTTCCCAACAGCTTGTCTCTTTGAATCCACGAATATGTACCCTCTGAAACTTAATATACTCATCAAGAACTGTCGACAGCCCGGTCCGCCTCGAACAAGCAGCTGACTATGGATCATTCAATTTTCCCGGTCCCTCTAGTTCGTATAAAATCTAACACTAGATGATACTATATAGCTTTCGTTCCACTACCTTACAGTCATACAGCGCCAGGCCCATGTTTCAATCACATCTTCCTGTTTTTTGGCCTGTCTTCATGTTAGGTGGTTAGCCTCAGTGCTGTTTCCCGTTCATCCTTCTAATTGAATTCGCCCTCCCCTATTGAACCAACTCTGACCCGTTTCTGGAAATAAAACTACCCCGCCATCTCAACCAATTCGCCATCAAGCCAGTATGACTCTTGCTCTAACAATGGACTCCATCAACCCAATTCTACCTGGATGGAACCCCGACCCCACCATTCTGCGCGTCGGGTCCAATTACTTCATCGCTACATCCACATTCGAGTATTTCCCTGGACATCCGATATATCATAGCACGAATCTGGTGGACTGGGAATTGATTGGGCATGCATTGAATAAACCTTCTCAGCTGAGTCTGTTTGGAACGCCGTCGGATGCTGGTGAGTTATCAGTAGTAGTGCATATAAGTTGTAATTATCAAATGTACAACACTGACAATGATTCCCCATCTATTTATCTGCACCACTGCATAGGCGCATGGGCTCCAGGACTCCGATATCACAACGGCACATTCTACTTGACGTCTACAGTTCGATACGTGTATACTTGTAAGATTTCCGCGATCTCTCCAATTATATATCTTCATTCCGAAATAGAGTCTACATGTACTTACGTCTTTGACTTTCCAGATGAACTGAGATTATTCCCTCGTTCCTTCTTTGTCACCACCACAGACATATTTTCAAACGAATGGAGCGACCCGGTTTATTTCGGTATGTATTACCTGACCATTCACATCAGTAATATTATTCACTTGCACCGTAGATGCCCTTGGTTATGATGCGGATTTATTTTGGGACATCAATGGAGACGTGAGTAGCTCGATTCATTCTAGTTCCTATTCCGAACTCAAAGTCGGTGTATCCTTTCAAAGGTTTACAACACCTGGTCGGGGATTAATAATGCCATTGATAAAATCTACGGTTCGTCCCCGGGGTGCTTTTTGTTACCCTCATAAATTATATTCTTCAAATGAAGGAATCTACCAAAACAAAATCGATATCACCACCGGCAATTCTCTCACTCCCGCTGAACTCATCTTCACTGGAACCCTTCCAGACAATTCCTCTGCCCGACCTGAAGGACCTCATATCTATCTCATCAACTCGACTTATTATTTGCTGATTGCTGAAGGTCAGTCAGTACATAATATCAATTCACTTCACCATGCTAACTACCTGTAATCCTTCTGCTTTGTGGCATTTGCTGCTGTTCACTATCCAGGTGGCTCAGGCCCCGCCCATCAGTCGACTATCCAACGAGGTCCCTCGCCCTCCGGTCCTTGGGAAAACAACCCGGCCAATCCTATTTTGTTCAACGGCGCTAACTTGTCCCTTCCTGTGCAGTACACCGGACATGCAGATATCGTACAAGCTCTTAATGGAGAGTGGTGGGGTGTTGCATTGGGTGTGCGGCCCCAAACCGAAGGGGATTTCGATCATATCCAGCTGGGTAAGCATATCAGTGCATATACATTTACACTCAATGTACCACTCCTAACCTTCATATCTCTGGATTTCTCTGTATATGAATTGATTACTAATTCCAACATTTTACTCAAACAGGAAGAGAAACGTTCCTGTTTCCAGTCACTTTCGATTCAGATGGATGGCCGGTATTCAATCACGGGTTGCCTCTGAGTACCGAAATAACAGGGGTGGAACTACCCGACAAACCCCATCGCTCAATTTTCTATGACGACTTTTCCACCTCCTCTTCCTCCACCTTCGACAACTCATACTACTTCCTCCGTACCCCTTACAAACCCTTTCACTCCCTCACCACCCGACCAGGTTTCCTCCGTCTCCTCGCCAACGCCTACGCACTAGGGGATCGAGATTCCCCTGCGTTGATTTTGCGGAAGCAGACGAGCTATGCAGAGAGGTTTGAGATCGTATTGGATTTTATGCCAAATAACAATCTGACTGAGGCGGGGGCGACGGTGTTTTATGGGGATTTCGCTCATAATGATATCGGTGTGATGGGTGGTGCGGACGGGGGTGGGGAGAGGTTTATTGTGACAAGGCTTACTCGTCCGGCTGAGCAGGTCGGGCCGTGGGCGTTGACTACGACAAATAGTACTGTGACAACGGTGAGTTTTAGAGTTTACATATGATATCGCAGGAAAGGTTGGGCGCTGACAAAATAAATCTTACTACACTTCAATACTATGGTGGACCTTGTATTCCAGATCACCTACACCCCACTATCGACAAAATCCGATCCAGTGAAGCTGGTCATTGCAGGAAACTCGACATCGTATAATCTAGGATTTTCAGAAGGTAAATACACGGACTTGGACGCGGTGGAGATCACGTATACTGCTACGTTTGATAGCGTGTCTATGTCGGTTATGCCGGTAAAGTGCGCTTGTTTACTCTGTGTTTCTGGTTATATTCTGGTATCTCAAGTTCTTCCCTTCCATGTCCATTTCTTTACTTTTGATTCCTTCCGCCTTTCCTTCCACTCCCCCGCCTTTTGCTGACTGTGCGCGCAGCACTCAGCATTGATTTTGTTTCCTGTTTCTTGTTAGTAACAGTATATTGGTTTGCTTATATCTTTATCTTGAACAGCGATTTCTTCTTCAAGGGTGCCTCGTTCGGGGTGTATAATACGGGTAACGGGAGACCGAGCTTAACTCCTGCGGATTTCAAGTATTGGAAGCAGGTTCCAGGGGGTTAGGTTGACTTGGAGAAGGTGGAGGTGGAGGTGGAGAAGGGGTCTTCGCATCAGTGAGGCATGCACAAAACATATATACTTACATAGTACTTGCATGACAAGCATCTGTGATTAATCACGGCGCCTCCTGCGACTCTCCTTGAACACATATCATACGACCCATGCACATAATACAAGATTAAAGACTGTACAACCAACCCCAAATTCGTACATATTACTACATCACAGAACATTGCGTTCTTTTTGGAGGAACCCATTTTATGGAACCGCGCGCTGTGAAATACGATTGGCCCTTGTAGGGCAAATGGATCGTGCACGGATTTCGACCCGGATCAGCTCTGCAGAAGTAATCATCAAAAAACGCTACTTGGATTTCGTCCGTGCCGGAAGGTTTGACGTCCAAGAACGCATTTTGGTAATGCAGTTGGACTTCTTGTTTGGCGTTTTTCGTCCAGGTTCTCATGAGAGATTGGATAATCTCGTGTAGACGACAGGAAAAGTCTTTCGGTGGGACGTAGGGCATTGATTCCTGAGGCGCGAATGGACGTCCGTGAGGAGGATTAACTTTAATGGTGATTTTTAGTGGATAGGGAGATGGAGCGGGGAACTGTGTTAGAAAAGACAGGATGATCAGTGCTTTATTGCAAAACTAAGGGCATCTAGACTCGGAGAAAGACAGTCACCCGGTTTTCAGGTCACGCATTGAAGACTGGTTCCTCCCGTTGCACATCCAAGGTCGTGACTATACTATATACTACTTATACGCGTATGAATGAAGACTTACATGATCCAGTATCTGCATAGAATTCCCGATAGTAGGTGCTGCGTACACCACAGAGGAGAAAGCATAGACGAGACCAAGAACGATATTAGCGACGTTGATGTGCATGTAATGAAGAAGAATGAGGATTACGAAGCTTATCAACGAAAGGACGTCCGAAAGTGTGATACGTTGAAGGGTGAATGCCAAGTTGTAGAGTGATTAGTAGAGCAAGAAGATGAGAGTGGGATAAGGGCTTACCGGTGCACGATGAAGGAGTTACTGACCAGCAGTATTTGGGGGAACAAAGAGGAGTAAGTTCCGTTCGTCCCAGTCTCTTTATACATGTTCCGTCGCATCAATTCAAGCACCGTTTTTCTGCTTGGACACGCCGTCGGCGACTGTTATGGCTGTAGCTCGTGTCTGCGTAGGGAGACGGCGGAACCGACGACATGCTGGGTCAGCTTTGAAAGAAGAGCTAAGAAGAGGCAATGGAGGACTGAGATATGGTCTAACATCATTTCAGGCCCTTCCAGGATTTTTGACGTAGGCAGCAGAATGCTTTCGCGCAGACGGACTGTAGAGTTTAGACGACGATATCTTTCGCACTGCCCTGCGGCAATACTCGCATCAAAAGAAAAACAGCTGAAGCACTAACACTCAGCCTTTGCCTCTCCGACATAAAAGATGGGGATCGACATACCATTTTGAAGAGTGCAAGTGAAGGAGGAAAAGCAGGCGGCGTTCACCACGAAGAATTTAGGACGAACAAGTTAAATCGTCAGTCATGACTCTCAATTTCGAAGTTCACGTTCCCGACAACAACGAGGATGCAATGGTATCTATATTAGACATTGGCGTACTCACATAGGGAACTTGCGAATGGATATTCCAGGCATTGGATCTTAGGGAAAAACGTTTCGCTAACCTAGTGGGGATGTCATTAACGAAGCAGAAGACGTTCGCAAGGGAATGGATTACCACGGAAAGAACAAAAGCTGGGCCTTCGACCGAGTCAAGATTGAACCCCCAGCAGAGGCATAACATTCATTATAATTGGAAGGTTCCACAGCCTGAGTTCACCCGAGCATACGGAGGCCTTGTGTCAACTCGCGGCGCGCGCCCTATGTGCATCACATTCTTAACCTACAATTCAAGTACCAAGCAAGGTTTGATCCAGTGCAGCCTAGTTAAATTTAAAAGCTGTTTGTTCCATGTACTTACATACTATGGTTCACAAGGTACTTCCGTAAACAGGGTACTTCCGCATTTTCGAAAATCTCATATTTTGAACGTTTCAGGTTGGTAAATGCTCTCAGACTTTTTATGTAGTACTTTCTAGGTTCTCTATAAACATACTGTACTATATGAAATAGATTGTATTCAGGGGATGCATATGTACAAGACCAAAATACTGTAATATACAAGCGTGACTTTAGATTGAAGCCTCAGGAACCGTACGAAGAGCTGGTAGATAACTGTAGAAATGACATGGGCATTGAGTAGAGGATCTCATCAGCTAGCATAGCAAATTTAAAAGCAATCTAATATGTTGTAGAGATTCGACAAGCAGATAAAGTGAAGAGGGTATGCGACGTGACAATATTTGATTCCAGCTTCATGCCGTAGCCTCGGCAAACTTCTGACACTCTCCAAAAGCGTGATCAACACAAGTTCTGCCTCAACTCAGCATCAAATGGCCAAGTGTGCCAGAGTGCCGAGCAGCGGCATTAATGTGACTCAGTGTGACCCAAGATGCGGAAGTACCCTGTTTTTCCTCGGTCATGGTCCGACGCTCTGTTTATGCCTTATCTGCTTTAACATGTAAGACAAAAGACAAGCTTAACATGATTCTAAATAAGACTGTCTACTCAGAGTTTTATTTACTCAAAAATTTAAGACGTTATTCGCAATATTCAAGAAATCGGAAGTACCCTGTGAACCATAGTAACGATTCCGAAAATTGTTGAAATGTCAGTCGCCGACACGTGTTCCAAGCGCTGTGAGTGGACTTATTTCGGCGCTTATTAGACACTGTTTCAATAATGCCACCAAAAAACTTCAAGAGAAAAGCCACTGCGACGGACGGCACGCTAAGTCCTCACGTTGCTGTATGTAAGAATTCCTTGAAACCATTCAGCTTTGAAAAGAGTACACAGCTTGTATCTCTCAGACCTTAGCAGAACAGCTGTCGTATCTACACCTTCCACGTCCGTTTAAAAACCCAGAATATACGAAGAACCTGAATCGGCGGGCTAAGAATTTGAAGAATGTAATGGGCCAGGAGCGTGAGCGTGAACGAGCAGAGCGGGAGAAAAAACGTCTTGAAAAGGCGGAGAAAGATGCTATGGAGGTAGATGGGAAAGAAGTTACCATGGAGAATGAAGAGATTCCAACTTGTGCGTGGATATTCTGTACTTCAAGGTGCTAACAAATCTGATGAATTCTGCCAGACCTCTCAATCGAAGCACCACCTTCCGTACTCCCACACAAGCACTATTGTGATATCACAGGCTTAGAGGCGCCTTATACCGACCCAGTCACCGGTCTTCGGTACCACGACAAGGACGTGTATGCTCTCATCAAGGAAATGGCAAGTTCTACTTGGACATGGTCGGGCTTGTTTTCCTCATATAGTTTATTCGACAGAGTGCAAGCACAGCCAAGGAATACTTATCTGGTATGTTAACTGGTGGCAACCTGTAGATTATATCATAATCGGTTTCTCAGCTCGCGGAGTCAACTCTATTGTCAAATAGTTCACCAAATGATTCAAGTACTATCGGGAGCTTGTTCCCCCCACTGTTTGAACTCGGGATGGCCTGCGTAAGCCAGTTTGAGGATGTCCCAATTCTCCTTGAAGGAAATCCTTGTGTACTTATCGGCTGGTTGTATCCTTTCAAATGCTTTCCTCAATCATACTTGTATACTAGCGGACCCCTGCGGGGCACGATGAACCTTGCTTGACTTATGTTTTTTTGAGTGAAAAGAATTACATAAGTTTCAAGGAAGAAGAGTATAAGTTAACAAGTATGACAAGTAAAAGAATTAAAAAATAGCACCACATATTATTGAATAGGGAAGAAGTGAAGGAGGTGGACATGCAGGTGCAGAAGGTGAACACACTTGAACTCAATGTGTACGCTGATGACAACTGGAAAAGGGCCTCGTTCCGAGGCACTCACCTTCCTTGCTCAAGACTATTTTATTCGGGACTGGAAGAGTCACAACATGATCGTTGATGAGATCATATTTTTCTCAAGTCAGAAGTCTCTAAATTACTTCTCAGATCTTACTGAGTCTACTTACATAGCACTATTCATCTTCAATCAGAGACTGCAATCTAGCATAATACATATCTTCTCATTGAGCCTGAGATGGTAATTGTGTTGTCGAGAGGCCAAAAGCAAAGCTGAAGCATGTATATAGTGCGCTTTTATTGTGGGAAAATCACCGACTTGTTTGTACATATGTACAAAAGACACCAGGAACTGCTTCAATTGTCGGTGGCAGATAGACCTTGACAAGCAAGGTGAAGAAACAATGTGTATGATGTTAGCAGTGATGACCAATGTCCACCAGCTCAAGGTAAATCTTGGCAACAATGTGAACAATCCAGTGAGGAAGGTATCAAATTTGTTGTACAGGCAGGAAGCTGATGAAGCTAATAGGACAATATGCTAAATAGCATTAGAGATATGTTGGATTATAGCCCACCGATTGAACAATTAGTTATAATGGCTGACACACTGATGACCCATTCATAACCAAAATACACCAGGAACATTTCAGAGCATTAAAGAAGTTATGCAGGGGATTAGAAGACATACAGATAGGAGAAAGGCAAGGGAGGTCAAAGCAGGGATTATGGAGCAAGTACGTAGAAAGAGACACAAATTAATAACAAAGAAAATGAACGTAGAAAGACGAACGCAAGCAAAAAAAAAAGTTAGAAGACCGTAGGAAAAAAAAGGCGCTTAACGTGTGAAAAAAATGCACGGGCGCTTGGCAAAGACGGGGTGGCAAAGGACCTAGCAAGCAAGGTGATAATGATTCAAGGCGAGATCTATGCATTTACTGTCTACCGGCCAAATTTCATTTTGAACCGACTTCGACTCGGGATATCTGGCTCAGATTCCCATATAGTGGTTTAGATTCGGGAAACGAAATCTCACATTAGCGTACATGATACTTACATCTTCTAGGTTCAACGCTAAGAAATACATACTCGTATGGAGCATGTCCTTCATCTGTCAAAGAGTAGAGATGTAAGTGTAAGATAAAGTTGATTCAAAATTCAATCACTATGATAACTTTGAAGATAGCTATGTAATGAAAAAGAGACTAGTGCTAGTCTTCATATTATTTGAACGGGAAGGGCGGGATGATCTTCAAACAGAATTTGCAATACGGCCCGGACAATTTTGTTCTGAACGTTCATCACCACGAACAAGCTAACGTTCGACGTTTTTCATGCTCCTTAACGTCTCGTCCTTGATTGAACCGCTGTGTGGCTTTCACAGAACAATCACCACTTCAATTGCTTCCGAAAACGATGTCTGGATTCAATTACTCGAAGAATCACAATGCCTCGTCCGTCTTTACTACAAATTACCAGTCCTCGTCTTCGTGGATCCTTATGAGCTGGTGAACTACCAGCATCTATACACGTTCCATCATCATGGAAACGCGAACTTAGAGCTCCCTGTGGCTGCTATGGATTCGAATGGGTCATCACTCCTGTTGACCCTCACCTCAGTCAATCCACATGTAGATGTGAAGGTCCCTATACATCTTCGGTACGGCGAAATCTCACATTCAAACTCGGAGGCACATCGTGCCGCGGAGATTGAATGGCCGCATTTGTTTCTATCATGCACTTCATTGGGTAAGGCTGATGTTTTTTTCTTTCTTTCTACACTGTTCCTGTGGGGGCATATGTCAAACTCAACAGGTTAACCTTTGCTTGTTTATCTACCATACAGTGCAAAATCCAAATGCCTCTCTGATATCCTACGACCTGCCTCCCGAAGAATTTGCGTCATCGCTAGCAGGGTATTCTCTGTACGTGACCTCGGAACCCTTCAGAGCCGACCCCGATGCTCGATTTATGGCCGTAGCAGTTCCGGTGGGTCAAATTGGAGACCTCGCTCAAGTGAGCTTTGGGACCGTCCTTACAATTGTGGTAATGTTTTTGTATGTGGCATATATTTCGTATACGACAGCTCGGAGGCTGGGAAAGCGAGTGAAGCTAGTGAAGGGGGAGTGAATTCAAGAAGTTCCATGGAATTAAAGAATTACGAGTTCTATCTACCTTGGTTCTGGGGGAAAGGTTAATTGGGGAGGCGCAGGACACATGAATGCATGTATGGGGCAGAGGTTTCTTCCTTCCCGCTTGCTTACGCAGATACGCCGAGGGAATATTCGACAACTCCATTATCAGCGGACAGACTAGAAGCTGTCGAAAAGGTACCTGGCTTGGTGCCGTGATCATCGTCACAAAGATTCTTCGCTGCACCTTAGATTAGGGATCGGCAGCGCCCCCTCTGAGAAGCTCGCAGTTGATTCGGTGGAATGACTACGATTGGGTCCATTAAGCGGCGACGAGGTTTAGATGCCTTGTCATAGGACCTTCAACGTACGTAGTCAGACATACTTCGCGGTTTCGAATGTAATAAAAACTCATTCAAGTATCACCGATACGTCTATATGAGATTGAATATGTAGTTTTACTTCACAGTATCACCGGTACGTCTATATGAGATTGAATATGTTGATATATGAATGGTTTATAATCAGTCTCATCCAGAGTACTTCAAGTATACTCTTGACTGCCAAAGCCCTCGAAATATTCCGGTGGATTTCACGTGCATTAGCCTGTAACTCTTCCTTCATCAACCATGTCTCGACCGACAAAGCTGGCCGTCTTGCCTTTACCGTACCCAATAATTCTTCTTCCAGCTTCAAGAGTAACCGTTCCTCTGTCTGCTGAAGTTGGGGAAGCTTTACTTGCTCTGTTCGAGGCCAGCGACAGCCTGCCGGTTGTGGCTGCCGTTCCGGCTGTGGACACCTCTGCAAACGCCTCTGCAGTTCAATATGGCACAGCAGCGAGAGTTCTAAGGCTTGTACGCCCACCGCTCGGGAGGTCAAACTTGGAACCTGGGGAAAGGCTGCCCCGCCTTTATCTAGCATCACTTCACGGGCTTACCCGGGTATGTCTCGAAGAGCGTTATGACCACGAGAAAGCGACCAAGATGGCTCTTAATTCAACGACGCCGAAATTGCTGATGCGCAAGATTTCATATCCTTCATCGTTTCAGCTAAAAGACTCTGTCGACACCAACTCTAGTGTCCCTGTGCAAGTACAGGCTCGAGAGTCAATCGTTAAATTCAAGGCAGCTGCCTTGCGAGTTCTGCAACATATGGCCCAGAGCTCACAGCAGCAGGCTAGGAAGGATGCCTTTTACAAAATCGCAGCCATGCTCGAGGAACTCAAGGACGACGCAGAAGGCCTCGAGTTGGAAGACGGACGTAATAGCGCCAGAGACAATTTGGACAGAGCCGCTTGGATGGCAGATGTTCTCGTTGGCAGTGTCCTCGGACAGGGCGTAAGGGCATCCGCTTCAGGGAACGAAGGCGAAAACGAGGATTGGGCCGATAAACTGAGTAAGCAAATGTTAACTTAAGTCTACCTAAGCTAACGATAAGTTTGTATTTGTAGCACTCCTTTCTACTTCGAATTCACTTCCTCGCCTGCAACTTGCAACCATGATCCTTACAAAACTTCACACCAAGCTCGAGGTTACTTCCCGCATTGCTAATGCTGTTGATGAAAGCCTGAGCAAGCAGCAAAAGGAATTCTTCCTCCGGCAGCAATTACGTGCGATCGAGAAAGAATTGAAGGAATTGCAGCAGACAACATCCACATCCGGTAACACGAACCCATCGAACGGTAACAATCGTCACAGCGGTGATTTAGATTTAGATTCAAATGAATCGGATGACACGGAATTAATGGATATACGGCGTAAACTTGAAGCAATGACACCTGGTAGCGAGGAAAGAAAGGCAGGTGTCAGAGAATGGAGAAGATTAAAGAGGCTGTTGGGTGCGGGCGGTGCAGGCGGAGGTGGCGGGAGTATCGAGGGTGGTGTCATAAGGGGTTGGGTAGGTCTATTTTCGTCGCACTTATCAAGTCATCTCTGATTCCCCTGTCCAGCTTGAATGGTTTACAGCTCTACCGTGGCCATCCGTTACACAATCTTCTCCCGCATCTTCCCAATCTTCAATCACTACATCAGCTTTCCTTGCAGAAGCTCGTGCTCAGCTTGACTCAGATCACTACGGCTTGGACAAAGTCAAGAAGCGACTTATAGAGTATCTTGCGGTTGTCAAACTGAAAGAACTCGCTGAGCTTGCTGAAGAACGTCGGCTTGCCTTGGAAGCTCACAAACCAGAAGCGGCTGAAGCTCTGGAGGAAGTTGCTGGTGCTGCAGACACTGATGGACGGGAAAAAGAACTACAAGTTGTACTACGTCAAGCTCAGCCGGCTATTGAGAATTTAGCCGCAAAGGTGCAGAAGTCTAAGGGTGTCAAGGGACCCATCTTACTGTAAGCCGGTTCTACATTTACAGTTATTCAGCAGCCAAATTTGTACATCGCAGGTTCGTTGGTCCTCCAGGCACCGGAAAAACATCCCTAGGTCAAAGCATAGCGCGCGCTCTTGGACGACCATTCCAACGCATCTCCTTGGGTGGTGTACGAGACGAAGCAGAAATTCGTGGCCACCGGCGAACATACGTAGCCAGTGGACCTGGGCTCATCGTTCAGGCTTTGAGGAAAGCCGGAAGACCAGACTTTGTTTGCTTGCTGTACGTGATTGGATTCTTTATTTGGACATATCCCTTATCCTGACTCGCTTCTACAGCGACGAGATTGATAAAATTGGTGCCAGTAACTTTCACGGCGACCCAGGAGCTGCCTTACTGGAAGTTCTTGATCCAGAACAAAATTGTAACTTCAACGTGAGCAGAAGTTACCTCAATCCGTCTTAGCTATCCTCTCACAATGCCGCTTCAGGATCATTACATCAACGTAC
The DNA here is from genome assembly GCA_028011325.1 of Lentinula lateritia. Lineage (NCBI taxonomy): Eukaryota > Fungi > Basidiomycota > Agaricomycetes > Agaricales > Omphalotaceae > Lentinula > Lentinula lateritia. The sequence goes on from JANVFT010000005.1 coordinate 284,831, forward strand.
CTATAGACCTGAGTCAAGTACTCTTCATATGCACTGCGAACACCCTGGAGACTATCTCCGCACCCCTTCTGGATCGATGCGAAGTGGTCGTTCTGCCAGGTGAGCCCACTTTTCAATATATCAACTCTCATTCTCACGTTCTTTTGTAGGCTATACTCACAACGAGAAACTTCGCATCGCCCGACAATTTTTACTTCCCAAACAACTCAAGTCTAACGGTCTAACGCAGGATCAAGTTGAATTCACTGAAGAAGCACTCAAAGCCGTTGCAACACGGTGTGTATCTTCTGATTTTGCAACTGCCTAACTGTATTGACATGTCTTTCTAGGTACACTCGAGAAGCCGGCGTAAGAACGCTAGAGCGATCTATCGGTTCAGTCGTACGGTTCAAGGCAGTTGAATGGGCAGAATGTCTCGACGCCGTTGAGGCACAGGAGGGAAAGATCGTCGTTAATGAGGCTTCTCCACATTCCCCTTCGACAGACCTCTCAGTCATCAATCTGGACCACCCATCGAAGACAGCGCTGTACAAACCATTAGTCGAGGAATCCGAGCTCGAAGCAATACTCGGTATTGCGCGCTGGGAGGACGGGGATGAGAGCTTAGCAGAGAGGAATCGTGGGTCGAGAAGAGGCGTCGTATATGGATTAGTTGTCATGGGCCAGGGTGAAGGTGGTATACTCCCGGTTGAGAGTATTGTCGTCCCCACAGGCAACAAAAGCGGCAGTGGAGATGGTGGAAGATTACGGCTAACTGGTAGCTTGGGAGATGTACGTATATCTTTGCATTTTAGCTGATCACCGACTCACTAATCTGATAATGGTTCGCAGGTCATCAAAGAATCTGGTGAATTGGCACTGAGTTGGGTGAAAACGCATGCGTATGACCTTGGCATTACCACTTCGCCATTCCATGATCCTCTCAAGGGATCAAATCCTATCGATATCCATTTACATCTTCCCGCTGGTGCGCAAAAAAAGGATGGACCTAGCGCTGGAGTTGCAATGGTATATATCATCACCCTGTGACACTTTCGAATCAGATTGTATTGACCAGCATTCTTCTACTAGACTTGTGCACTTGTGTCATTGCTTACCGGTGCATGTGTACCAACAGACGTCGCCATGACCGGCGAGGTATGCATAAGTAAATTCTTGGCCGTTCCTGTGTACTGACATTTTCGTCCAGATAACCCTCAGAGGACGCGTTACTCCTGTTGGCGGCATTAAAGAAAAGGTAAGGGTTTCGATCATTTGGGTTATTATAATTGACACTGAAGAAACGAACCGTCTTAGGTTCTCGGTGCTCATCGCGCACAAATTCGAAAAGTTATCCTTCCATACGCAAATCGCAAAGATGTCGAGTACGACGTAGCTCCTGAGATCCGTAACGCAATGGAGTTCGTTTTTGTACGCAATCTGCAGGAAGCCTTAGAAGCTGCTTTTGGGAAAGGTGTCATCGGATGGAGAAGTCAGCTGGACATGCTAGAAAGCCGACTGTAATATCTTTCACACTGTCCATACTTATTGCCAATTGCTTTTGTTGTAGTACATACCATTTCTGTTTTGATATCTCACCATTTGTCATCCCTAGTGTACCCTCTGTTTTGCAGAAACGACTCCCTCTCGCTATCTGTAGGTCTAGATATCCTTACTGTATATTACTATCACACCAATCAAAGTTCTCAAGGTCATTAATTATACAGATAGAAATGAAGCTGCAATTTGTAACATACAAAACGAAGATTAAAGCACAAACTATGTCAGTAAGGATCAATGTCAAATCTGTACTTATCCTAACGACAGGAGAGTCTCAAGACAGGGAGGGAATAAACTAGACAGTCATGATAGCAATTGTCCCATTCAGAAGTAAACTAAAAACTAAAGAGGCTATGTATTGTGGCTAGTTAGCGACCAGTTGGCCAAGTCCACAGAGGGAGGAGTGACAGATGAAGTGCCGTCGTTCCATTGAGGGGAAAAGAGGACCTGGAGATTAGCGGTTCCTGCGTCCATCTCGATAATCAAGACTGTGACACCAGGATTAGGTTGGTCAGCTTCGGGAGGGATTGGGTCTGTGTCGAAACGGACGGCTGCGGACGTTGTGAATGTGGCACCAGAAGAAGGACTGAGGATAGAAACAATCATTTCATCTCCATCGATGGTAAGGGTGGCCTTTGTGCCATCGGAGCTGACACTGACTGTTGCGTTCGTGTGCATACGCCATTGGAACGGACTGGTAGTGGTTATTTCGTCCTGGACGAGCATCTGTGTCCTGTTGTTGATGAAACGCACACCACGCTTCGCAGAAGAGCTGGGGACAAGAACAATGAATAACGAGTCACCTCGGTAACGAAATTACTCACGTATCAGTGAAATACGCGCTTGTGATATCAGCATACCAATACGCTGTAGAACCGCTTGCAACTTCGTAAACCGTGCTCGAGCCTTGAGTATCGTTGGTAGTATCGTATCCGAGAATAGTGGGCCTCGCGAGGACATTCTGGTTCGACTTGTTGACCAATATCGTGTTTTGGCCTTCAGTCATCTTCCTGTAGTAGTACCACCTAGCACTACTCTGGGTGTCGTTACTGAAGTAATCCAGAGCATTGTAATTACCGTCTCCGAGCTCTCCAGCCCAACGGTGGCCCATAGCGTCAAGCACGAAGTCACCACAGTCGAGGTCGTTATGTGTCTGTCGGCCTTGGTTCATACCGGCCTTCATACCTATATAGGTTCCGTTGATATCCGTCCATGTGCTTCGCATAGAAACCCATTGATCTATCTCATTGTCGAAGTTGCGGTCCAAGGGCAAGCCATCCCAGAAGGCACCCTGAACAGAGGCATCGTACCAGAACATACTCCATGGATCTGCAGCATCAGACTGATCACGTTGATACAGAGCAATAGTAGGTTCATTGAATTCGGAAGCAAAGAAGAATAATCCGTTGGCAGTGGACGAGAATTTGTTAGGGCCGGTATCGCCGACAGCGAACAGCTGAGTAAGACCTTGGCCATACATGTGTGAATAGCCAGTGAGCGTGTATGCATCGTTGAGCATGCCGTAGTCAGAGCCGGTAGCAGTTATGAGAGCGGATGTCATCTCGGCATATCCAGTGGTACCGAAGTACCAGTAGTCCTGTGTCTCACTCCATGTACCATCACTCGTTGGTCCTGCAGCACAATTCTCAAGAGCATTGGGGACAGTGAGAGCGAGGAGCTGTGAAGCACTACCGGTGTCATCATCGCCAAGAATAGCGAGAGAACCCAATGTTAGTCCACCATTGCAGACACAATTCCAGTTTCCTGTGGTGTTGGTTTTCCACCAGCCAATATAAGAACTGGCGTTGTTATAGGCCTGGAGACCAAATGACAATCCGTACTCGATCAAGGTGAAACGTATAGCAGCCTTCTGGTCGTCGGTCCAGACGTCGTATAACCAGTCGTAGGCGATACCATAACCAGCGGAAAATTCGGCCGTGTCGAGGAAATGATTAGAGTCCCAGCGGTCATAATCCGGACCAAAGGAAGTCGTATAATTACCAGCGACATTCTGAGGACAGATCGTGATGAATTCGTGAACAATATCTGCTTGACATGAAGACTCACTTGAATCTCAACCCAGAGACGATCCGCCCATTTAGTATCGTTGGTCATACGATAGGCATACGAAAATGCTTTGGCTCTCTGCTTGAATTGACGAGCGATATCCAAAATACCATTACCACCGTCGAAGAAGTAGACGACTGGTTCGTCATTATACCAATCAGTGGCATTACCGAAGATGGTTTCATTCCAGTAAGAGAGGTAAGGGTCGGCGGCTATGTGGTCCGTCAAAACATCCCACTTGTACTGAGGAGCGATGAGTCTGGGTCTGTCTGAACGAACAGAGGTGGCAGCAGGAGTGGCAGCGGAGAATGTATCGCTGGGCCACGTAAGAGAAGCTTTGGCGGAGGAAGCAAAGGTAGGAGTAGTGAAAACTGTGGTGTCGGTCTAAAACAAGAAATAAATCTCCATTATTTGACGAAAGAATGAAAAGAGACTGACTACTTGAGGGTAGAGAGGCACCATATAGAGACTGTTCGTAGCCATAGCAAACTTTCCAGTTGCAAGCTCTTCCAGAGCTGAATTGACTGAGGCAGAGGAGCTAGAAGCAGCAGCAGCAGATTGAGCAGCAGGACTACTGCTACTACTATCCTTACTCTTCTTGGTACCTACGACTGCACCGACGACTACTCCGACGATGACTAGGATAGCGAGGGGTATACCAATCTTGATCCATTTGCTGACTCCCTTTCCTTTCGACTTTTCGCCATTGGGAGGAGTAATGAATCCAGATGATTGGTTGTAGTAGGGGTCGCCAGCGGCGTACGGAGAATTTAGATTTTGTGAACTGAAGTTCTGATTGTTGGCGTCATGGTAGGCCATTCTGCAGTAGGCCTACAGAGTGAGAAGATTAAAGAAAGGCGCAGACAGGAAGTCTAAAGGGATAAACAAGAGAAAAGCGGGGAGAGAACACCGAAAAGGCCTGCAACTGGGCAGAAGATGGGAGATGGGCAACAGGTTAAGTTCTGGGTCTGGCGGCTCAAAATAAACACACCCTAAATTAGACAAACATACCCACGACTCCATTTTCATCGGCACGCAGTCGTAAGACACGGTCAACAATCTACGTACATATGTAGTCTACGGGGAGCAATTGGTACTGCAAGACGGCCTTGGTGTTTATTACTGGCCATGCAAATCTTGACTATGAGACGAACAGCCCAGAACGCACGGTGATCTACAACCGAGAATTGTAGACCCGGTCTCTTTCACCACTGTCTGCCAAAACTAATAATTAATATCGATGCCTCCATTGTATGCCCTTATCTTTCTCCTTCAAGTATCGGACCACGCTCGAGCCGGGAAGCATTGAAACCACTGTGATCCACGGTAGCAAACTCGCTTGTAAATTGCATCCCAGTCTGGTATACGGAGCATCCAGGCGCCGCGATGTCTCTGGGATCATTTGAAGCAGCGAGATGCTACGCAAACATGTTAGGCAACGACAGCAGCACCACCCGTCGACATGCTTACTAGGACGATTCGGGTAGAGAGGATGCTATGTAAGACTGCTTGCAACCTGAACACCCGTGACTTGAGGTTATGTGCTAATTTTAGTGAATCACACCTACTCAGCGCCTCCTGTTCGTACTTGCGGAACCTGAAAAAAAAACATCTTTCAATAAAGGTCGGTAAAAAAAGAACTAGACGTACTCCCTGCTGCAAAACCAGTCCGATGTTAACGAACCCGAGGACTAGAATAGAAACATGAAACGTGGCGGCTTTTCTTAGCCAAGGATTGCAACGTACTCAACATGAATGAGTAGTATAATACACCTATGAATATAATAAAGAGCGTTCAGCTACGCAAAAAAGCTCGAAGAAGCTTACTCCACTGACCGTCTCTCCAGAGAGTATCGATGATAGGAGCGCGTATGCGCGCAGGGATGGTTTTGCGCCAACTCATAATACGTATCAAGGAAAGCGTCAACGTTACTGGAAGAAAAACTGTCAGATATTACAGCTCTTAGGAGCGAGATGTAGGAAGGACCAAATTCGTAAAGCATCGCTACAACGTAGGGTCCGATGAACCCTTCTGAAATATTGCTGATGGTCAAGCTGCAAATATCCTGAAACTCTTCATTGACCAGTGGTACGACTATGATGGGTAGTCATGATCAACAGAAAGACGTTGACAGGGAAAGGGCACACCATGATTTGAGACGATACTCTCGGCTACAATAGTCGCAGCAGGTATAATTGCAGCCTAGAAAAGCACATCTCATTGGATTTTCTTTGCGAAAAATCGTGTATGACTGGCTCACCACAGAAAAGGAAATTAGCATTATTAGTATTTTACGACTCCTACCCCATATGGCCCAAGTCCTTACTGCTAATATGACTGAGTTGTCCAAGATTAGTTGAATGCAAGCCAAATTCGTGAAGACAGCTGTTGGAAAGCGAATATATATACTCACGTTCGGACGCAATAATTGCAATCAAGCGAAATACTTAGTAGTCAATAGTTAGTCTATTATCAGAGAACAGAGATTGTAGCTCACCAGTCGCTGTACTGTCTATCGCAGGGACACTAGCGTTCTTGACAGAGCAGCAAATCGGTTTGAAGATCAGACATTAGAATGTGAGGTTACACGGACGGGTAGAAGAGCAATGATAGCGGTCGCCATTGCAGCGTATCGAGCGACGACGAAGGTAATAGAGCTTAAAGTAAGTCGACGGGGCCGCCACACGTATTTTGCCTGTTAAAAGCTGTTAAGGACTCGAGTCTCAGTAAAAAACCCATTCAACAACGTGCACCTCGTTCCATACGGTCAAGGAATAATCATACAACTGAGAAATTTTCCGAAAAAGCCATGAACAATCCGCAGAATTCGATAGAGGTGAAACAAAGGCTCACAAATAGTACTACACTAGCATCTAGGCAAGTTACAGTGACGTTAGAGCAGAGAAAGACGATCAAAAGAAGAACGAACAGCTTATGCCCTGTGCAGTAGTAGCCGTTAGTAAAGGCGAAGAAAATGAGCAGAAAAAAAGCACTCACTTGTCCTATCCGTCCATGAGTGATACACTCAGACAGCGCTCTCAGTTGGGCATCGGTCAGATTGGCGACACTGCTCATAATGAGCTCGTTACGAGCACATTGAAGTTAGAGAAAAAAGGGTGGAAGAGTCTACTTATACAAATTGATTGTACCAGCATGGAGTATTCTTGGGTCGTCGGAAGTCCGGAACAAGCGGCGGGCGCACACCTTTTCATATTGGTACTTGATACGATCAGCAGTGCCCAACTTGGCAAATCGACATTGATTTTGAGCTCAATTCGTCTCACAACTCATGACGATGAGGAGACAAAGACTCATGAGTTCCAAGTCGAAAGATGCTTGCCACCACCGTACACATACATTACATATCTATATTGTTATATTCATCTCATCACATCCTCATCACATCTCATCACAAGAACAAGATTTTCCAAAAGCTGTGTAATACGTACCAGTATGTATCCGCATGGCCGCAAACATGAGGGCATAAACGTTCGTACAGGCAATTCAAAGAATCTACTTTACAAGCATTCCGATTCTACGTTCATACTTACAAGCAACTTGAATCTAATGTTTACATTGATACTCCAATCATTCACAAGTTAGACTTTTTGGTGAATGCGATTCCCTATATTGATAATAGTAGACAGAACATGAGCCGACCGCACTCCGGGAGACAAAGATCATCAACGTACAGTCTGTATGTTCTTCGTGAGATCAGGAACAGCAGCTTCCACTAACTTCTTTTCAGCATCGGTAATATTGCCAAGAGGATTGATTTTGATAACACCATCAGGCTACAAGGGAAGGGTAGATTGAGGTTCAGCGTAGAAAAAAAAAAGAATCCACGAACCCCAAGTTCCACTGGAGCAGAGAAATATTCAAGGTCGGCGCCAATCTCTTTCTTCAGAGCTTCGCCGCCAGCAGGGTCGGCCGTGAGATGAACGAAGCTGGGTGCAATAATGCCCTTCTGTCCTTTCATGGCATTGATCACCTTAATTGCGAACTCTGCACCAGCATACGCCATGGAAAGAGTAGCGGATCCTGCACCGTCCTTAGCTTTGACGACTTCATCACCACCAAATTGGATGCGGTTGACAAGAGCGTCCAGTTTCTCCCCTGAGAATCCGCTTGGAAGAGGATGGGAAGATTGAGAGAGCAAAGGAACAATCTACGCTATTAATGAGATATGTTCAAATCTGGAAAAATTGAGACTCACGGTAACACCACTATGTCCACCAACAACTGGAACAACAACATCGGGAGCCTTGGACAGATCGCCAATGATATCAGCAACAAATGTGGATGCGCGAACGACGTCAAGGGTGGTGACACCAAAGATCCTATATGAGGATTCAACACCTGAGAAACCGAGGAATCAGCAATAGCAGAGAGAACAAACCTCTTTGGGTCAAAGACATTATGCTTCTTGAAGACTTCAGCGACGATGGGAACCGTGGAGTTCACAGGATTGGAGATGACAAGTACGAATGCCTTTGGAGCAGTGGTAGCAATGCCAGTAGCAAGACCTTCCACAATACCTGCGTTGATCTGATATCCATGTGTCAACAGTCGATACTTCAAACTGAATCATAGATTTACCTTGAAAAGGTCATCCCTAGAGTTCAAGTGATTCAGCGATCAATAGATGTGTAATCGATATGCGTTGAACTCTTACCTCGACATCTAAAGAAAGAATGACTGTTCAGGAAATCTTTTATGCTGGATACATCGATGCTACTCACTCCGGGTTTACGCGGCACACCAGCAGGAATGATCACAAGTTGAGCACCGGCCAATGCCTTCGTCAGTCCTTCATCCGGTGGCAAGAAGCCCGCGACTTTAGCAGGCGTCGCGATGTGGGAAAGATCTGCAGCAACTCCGGGGGTGTTCACGATATCATAGAGACTAAGCTACAGCATAGCATGAGACTTTATTGAGATCGCTGGGATCTGATGAAAACATACCTCTGTGATGAGGGGGTTGCACTTCAGTAGAAGGGATAGTGGTTGACCGATACCGCCTTCGAATTATGTCTTAGATATTTGTCAAATATTCAGGTTAATAGCTACGGCACCTGCAGCACCAAGAACGACAGCCTTGACCATTTTGTTGCTTGGAGATGGAGATGAGTGAAGGGTTCAGAGGAAGAGTTACTCGGTCGTTATCCAATCCCCAACGCGTAATTAACGTCGGCTCCACGTGATATCGAGTTACTCGGCCGAATTGCATCCGCTCCTATTCTCTCCGCTAAAGTATTCTCTCTCAAATGAGCGCCATTTCCTCTGTTATTATCTGATCACTATCATGACTTGTGACGGTTGGAGTCGCAGCACTTTCCCGACATACTACGAAATGACAACCGCGCATGCCCGTCTATCTCTCATAGTTTTAGCACACCTGAGTCACTCAAAGTACCTCGTCGAGACTAGAATCAATCTTCCCATCCACCTAGTCGACAGCGATTATAGTTTATACGACAAACCACAAAAAAAATTACAAGACAGATGTTCCTCAGGCCAGGCATTTGCTTATTCCGTCATTTGTTGTGCAAGCATCTGTGTAATACCATCTGCCACTCGTTCTACATCGTTGAGAGCCGCGCGAACTTGCAATGGGAGGGCCTTATGATCTGGTTTCCACAGCTCAGCTACGGTGAATTCTACCTGAGAATGTAATCTTAGTCTAGGGTTTTCGAGGGAGTTGTTGCAGATTATACCTTCTGAGCAAGATGACTGCAATCAGCTTTTATACACTTTTTCACCTCTCGGGAAATGCTTTCCACACCCTCTATAAGAAATTTTGCCAGCCCCTCGAACAAATTATTTGCCTCTTCGTCGATATATTCATGCATGATTTTCTGGAAGGGAGTAAGTTTATGCCTGGAATAAGTGCAGACATAGGGATAACCTTTTGTGCTTGGGCGCAACCTTTTCCTGATATTTTTCCGGCCTCAATGTACGTAGCCATCAAGAGTTTTTGTATTTGAGGTCCAAGTCCCCTCCCTACCCCCTTCTGATCTTGATCGATTTGACGCTGAACTTTGCGAATGGCATGCCGAACAAGTACACGCGCTTTCTTAATGATTCCATCCTTGTGTTTTTCAAGAAAGCTTTTGATCGGGGATAAAGTCACTTCATTGGACAGTTCGACTAAGAATTCCCCGATAACACTGATGACGTCCGATTCCAAAGAGTCGAAATGGTGCTTATTGAAGAATGCTGCCCATGACTGGGCCAGGCCCTCCTTCATTGTGGAGGTGAGAATTCCGTTCAGGTCGAGGTCAAGCCCGTTCGACGAATTGAATTCACCGTGATGGCGGATCACTGTATGCACCAAGGTTAGTGGGTGTTACTTATGTACGATTTGACTGATCAGCCTACCTGCGCGGTATGTATTTCCGTGCATCTTAGACTCCGTTACGATAGACTCATACAGCTCCAATACCTCCGATGCCGCCTAGATGGGATAAACTTTTTGGATTCAGAAATTAGAAATGAACGCACGTCCATGGCAGCTTGACGGATGTCCTGTTCCAATTTTTCCTGGAACACTTGGTAGAGTGATATACTTTCAACGCAGGGAATAAGGATCTAATGAAATCAACAAGTAATTGAGACGTTATGAATTCGAGAATAGAGATAGCACTTACTTTCTCTAAACGTACGGCGATGGCTTCGCGGTTTTCGACTTTGCCTGAGGCGAGGACCTTCGATCTCCATTTTTGTTTGATGGCGGTTTGTTCAGATGTAGTGAGTCCTCCAGCATTGTCCTGACAGAAGGTTTTCACTGCTTGAGCCAAAGTGTTCAACATATCCGACATAAGCCCTAGCTCTTTCTGGTGTGAACTATTGGTTATTTGGTGGATCCATTCTTGTAGGAGAGGAATCTCTGTCTGTACGATATCCAAGTGTTCACACCGCTCATCAGAGGCGGAATCTGGACCAGGGAATCATAAATAAGCAAGCAAGAGAAAAGTTATGAATACCCGCCTTTTATCTTAAGATAATTTCGACTGGAACAAGTGAACACAGGAAAATCAAACCCGTCGGTATTCATGACGCCTAGATGTGGAACCCCCCGTTCAAATCTACAGACATGAAAATCCAAAATTGACTGCACATACTTGCATCTTCAGACGCCATATTAATATCATATAATGACAGCATAAGGATTGAGTTGTTTCGAGGATTGACGGAATTGCGAGTTGACACCAACCTTGAATGATGTCCTCCAATTCACAATAAACATCTTCTCTTAGTTGTTGTTTGAAGGTCTACACAAGAACTCGTCAAACGGTACACAACTCTGTCCTTGTAATGATGAAGCACTAACCTCATTTCGTTCCCGAGTGATGAAATCATGTCTACCTTGCTGCAGAACCAACAGTTCTTTCCTTAGACCCTCTATATACTTATCCTGACGCTCCATGTAGACCTGCGAGTCATTGTCATCAACTTTCCTCATCGCTTGAATGTTCTGGGTATAGCTTTGAGTTCCCAGATTGAGATCATGAGATAATTGAGAGGTATTGAGAGTCGTCGAATCAGACACGGCACTGGAGCTTGCCACAACAACCTCGGATTTGATCTTCTTATTGGGACCGGTATTAAAGTTCGGGACATCCGAGCTTCGCTTAGTTGTTGGTTGAGAAGGAACGATTGGAGTTGTTTGGAAAAGCTGCGCTCTACGCTTGGGGAGCTCCTCATTCAAAGGTGACCCGGACATTGAAAACCACGATTCTAATACAATAATAAAAATATCTCTTTCCCCGTACAACTTGGATAGGCTTACCCTGAAGTATCTTCTTGTAATGAGATAATTCCGATTCCTTCTGTTCTATATCGTGGTTGAATTTTCTAAGTTCGGTCGTGTCTGCAAGGTCAAGATTCTCGATTGCTTCAGAGACCAGGATGTCATCGCATTTGCTTGCTGTATGTTGAATGCTCTCATGAATACCGTTTTCACAGATTGAGTCAGAAAGTAGACACGAACCTATAAAGGTTATCGAGTCTTTTGAACTTCGACCAATTTGAATATAGAGATTAGTCGTAGATTGAGCAGTGTGTGCAAAGGTGAAAGATACGAACCTTAATTTTCCGTCTGTGAGGTTCAAATTGCTTATTTCATTCTACATACCAAAATAATAGTAGGACTCACCCACTAACACAAGGTGTGAGTACATATCTGAATGGTATGAAGCAGGACTTACTGAGAAGTTGTGTCTTGAACGCTCGATCGAGAAGTTCTACAGAAAAGGTCAGATACAAGGACACATTCCGAAAGGTGCCTTTGAGTGAAGAATCAAACTCACCTTTCGCATGTTCATCGTTGACCGCCCTGTGGATCGGTGCCACTACCCAAACGTAATCACAATGCGCCAAGTATCGCTCGGCAACCGCACTCCGAGCGGCGTTGGAGTCGCCTATGCCTGTAAGTGATAATGAATACTGACGTCGACTACGGCGGGCAATAGGCGCGGGTCATGGAAGTTCGGATAAACTCCGTATTATGAGCAAAGGAAAGACTGACCAGGAAGATCGACCAATGTAGCACCGGTCGAAAGACATTTGGCATTGCAACGTATGTGCACTTCTCGAACTAAGGGCCAGAGTGCACCGGAGGGGTGTAGTGTCGATTCGGCGCCATCTACATGACTGGGCATAGGTCGGCGGTGAGACGATTGATTCTGAACGGGTTTTGCATCAATATAAATTGATATAGCTTTCGCAAACTCCGCAGAGGTGTCGCAAGTAATCGTTTCGGATGTTCCAAGTCTCTTAGTAATCCCTATGATGATACAAACGAGCGTTGAGCATGAATGATATGAAAGGGACAATTGGAAAGGATATTACTCACCATCAAAGGCTGAATTAGATAGGACATCCTCTGCAGTCGTGAACTTTGCGAACTCGTCTGGGCTCAAGTTGGAGTATACTGCATGGATCTAGTGTCAATAATGAGCCAATTTATCCTTAAATGCAGTATAGCACAGGACGTAAATAGAGTAACAATGAGAGGAAGAATAAACAGTGCAATTATGAAATGAGATGCACGCACCTTATCCCAGGCCATTCCGAAACCTCTCTGTTCTCTCGTCTTTGCTCTTTTCTTTCCGTGTTTCAAACCTTTAGCGTTCGCCCGTATTTCCAAATTGTCGTTCTCCTTCTCTTCACCTTTGTCTTTGATATCCCCTAATCCCATTTGAATTTCAATCGCCCATTCCTCTCGAGTAAGAAAATCGATCTCAGCTGTGATACTAGTTTCGGAGTGGTACGAAATCTTAGTCGCTACAGAGGTACAGGCTGCAACAAGAGATCAAAATTCGCACATGGATTCAAATTCTACACAGTTCGGGATACTCACCTCGCATACCGCTTGTCGGTACAATTATCCCTGTGAGCAGCAAACTCGATTAGTTTCCTTGATCTTTGAATTCGAGTACCCACGATCAAGGAGTGCATTCAGCAATGTACTTTTCCCAGCCCCGGTCGCTATCCAGAGTCATCAAGGCCCTTGCTCAAGTAAGTGGCTCTTTTAGTGTACTCACCGCCGGTCACAGCGATCAATGTTGGTGCCATTGCTTGAGCGCGAATCCTATGTGTACGGCGGTATGTTATCATCAAGGAACACCGGAAAAGGTCATCTTACTGTTGAATTTCACGGCGCCAAACATCCACTCCCTCAACTCCAACCTTTTTATTCTGCGATTGGCCATCTTGCAATAAAACTAACCCCAGCTCGGTTCGATTCAAGACATCCTCTAGTTCGGCTATATGCGCGAGGACGGTTTTATAAGTCTCGTTGACATTGTCAACTCCATCATCTTTTCGCGCCTTTCCGTGCTTCGACACGTTATATAGCGAGGACGCGTTGTCACAGTTTGATGCAACCTCGGTCTTCGCAGGAACTTCCGAATTTGGAGTGATCATCATCAAAGGATTCACAACTCAGTGTTTTTCTTCAGGTGTGTAGATGAGGGATGAAAAGAGAGAGGCAGGAATGATACCAAACAGTGTTTCACTGGTTATATACCCATTTGAGTTTACATTTATTTGTTTACCTGTATAGAGTGCACATGGTGCTAAAGAAGATCATGTGACCATGTAGTATGTGCAATAACTCACTGGTATTCAACCCAAAGCAGGTAAACCCAATTTTTGCACCACCTCAGCCTCCAGGTACCTAACCTTTACAGAAGTCAATAAAGAAGTGTATAAGTTGATTGATAATGCATGATGACTCACCCTAGAACTTGATAATATAACCTAACGAACCACATAAGATAGTTTGCATAGAAAGATATAAATATAATCACAGGAACTAACCATAAGACCTAAAAGTTGGCAAAATGAAGCAGGCTGCAGTCTTGATCACAGAACAGTTCACAGAAAAACAATACAACATAAGTTATAACCAAACTAGAATTTACGTACAGAATCATGCACCTTTTTGTACGCAAGATTGCCACACATTGTTATGTTCACAGTTTCTCCTACAGTAGAATGTTTTGGAAGAGTATCCTCCCATATTGACTGGCATTCCCCCTGAGAGGAACTTTGAACACAACAATGTGTAGCTAAACCAGACACCGAGTTTCTGATATAATTTGGGATGGTATACTGTATCAAAATCGGGTTTGCTGTAATAAAGGAATGTCAAACATAGTCCTGGATAAATTCAACAAATACTCACTTGTCTCAGAACCAAGGACGTTCATAAAACTTCCCTACAGGATGATGGAACCCAAATAGGACTGAGTACAGAAATCTGCCAGCTCAGCAATGAGTCATCAACAGAGCCAAGATGTCCAGAACTCGAGAAGAATTCGAAGGAAAAAAGCAAACTTGGATTGATCTGTTCACACAAGTTGCTTGCGTATTGCTCATCGGCCGTACTCACAATGAGATTGAAGCAGTCTAAAAAACCGTAGCACACCCCGAAAAACTACGTACACAAGCATTATCTATCACAAACTTCGCTAGTGCAATCTCGACGGTGAAGGCATATGTGGGTTCCGGTACCCACCGTCTTTCGGGATTCGTATGGTCTTCGCAGTAGATATCCGGGATATACCTTCAACGTCGATAGTCGTGAATCTGAAATCGCACCCTATTGATTGAACCTATGGAAATTCTTATATCACACAGATCGCTAACGTGGAATCAAGGTTAAACATACCCCAAGCACAATTTCACTCGACCCATCGTCTATTGCCGAGGCTCCCATTCGGGCTTCCGCTGCTGATTTGACTCGCCCCATTCGAAGGGATGGATAGAGACATGGATAGAGCCGTGCCCTGTAAACAGTTTCCCGCGTCAGACTCTGAATGAGATGGGCCCAGACATGACACGTACCTGTTCCTTTCCACATTGTAGTGTGTTCTGAAACCCCTATGGAGCATTTCTAGACATGAACTCAAGGCCAGCTTCGACGGTAGTTTAAATCCTTACGCGACATGTTACACGATTGAATGAAGACTGCAGCGATATACTGACAGTACAAGTCGTCATATTAGCATCGATGTCAGCGGCTCAAAGGAGTTACAAGGACGTGAGGGAGGATTGAGTCTGTTATGGGGGACTCGTTTGTTATGGGGGACTCGTTCGTGATGGGCACACGTTCGCAGAACTACAGAAGCTGAGGTACCACATTGTCAGAGATTATCCAATGAAAGGTGGTTGAATGAATGTTCTTGCACGGAATTGGGAAGCGCCGCTAAGACCAACAGGTTATTGAGCGTTCAAACCTGAAAAGGAAACAGCAGATCCAAAAACCTGATGAGAACTTCACGCCCATTTCATGCAACCGAGAGTGCTACATCGTCCCACTTTCGTACAATGGAGGCAAGATAGAATGCAAAATCAACGTGCTAACACGTCGAAATGACAGTCGGTCTCTTGTCAACACTTGTCATGCATCTGGCGGGCGCCACGATTTTCTGTGATGGAGGAGTTGGAGACTCAGACAAGATGGGAATGAAGATACGGAGATACGCACATTCAGATTGCTAGCCTACGCTGTGTATACCGTCCAATTTTCTAACGCGTATTCCCTTGAATAGGATCCAGATAAGATGAGCACATCGATAGCCCTCGAGAAGACTGGAAGCATCGGTTTGACATGGGATAGAGAACTGGAGAAACAGATACAGGCACACAATGGTGTGAAAGTCTGAAGAAAGTCGATGACTAGAGGTCACCTTGCTTGCTAGGTCCTTTGCCACCCCGTCTTTGCCAAGCGCCCATGCATTTTTTTCACACGTTAAGCGCCTTTCTATCGTGTCCCTCTGTACTATTCGGACTTCTTTTAACCCAATGCACAACTTTTTAAACATTCGGAAATATTCATTTGTCAAAGATGTTGTGGGGTGATTGTGTACTGGAATGCGTGAAATTGCCCAACGTGTATCAACTCATTATACGCATACCCTTGGAAGACGAGGGGTTGAGCAACAGGTCTTTCAAGATGCTTTACAGGATGTTATTCACTGTCTGAAAGCGACCGGGACCGTTTCTAACTTTGTGTTGGACATTTAGCTCAAAACAAATAATATGTAGCGCCATGTTTTGATTCATTTGCAACTCTTACTCGTTACCCTATGAGTGAATAAAAATGGTTTGAGAGAAGAAAACATACATCAAGCAAGGTTCGTCGTGCCCCGCAGGGGTCCGCTAGTATTGAAGTTACTGTTTATATGAAGCTGCAGAACTCTGAGGTTTCTCAGTCGAAGGGCACGGACATATCATGATTGATGAGGAAAGTTCTGGTCAAGTGATGAATTGAAGCTATGTTAACTTACTGACGCCATCAATACATCCTACCCAGAGCCTAGAACTCAATAATGCGTGCTCATCGAGAAGAGACCCAGCTACGGGGTTTTCAGAGGCTACATCCGCTTACTATACCTGTATATGTAGATAAGTATTCAACTTTATACGAATCAAAGCTCATTTCGCTACCTATACTCGAGTATCACCGACGAACCAGTGTTTGCTCGGTGTGCCCGAGATAGAGCCCAGTGGATGAAAATAGATAAGACGCATCAGGACGCATCATTGGGCGATTATTGGTGCCAATCGCAGGCGCAAGGGACCTGCGCTTGAGACTTCATGAATGCAGCAAATCTAGTACCGTCTTCTTGCAATGTGCATGAGCGAAGTTGAGGAAGGCAAGGTTAATGGCGAGCTTGAGAAAGACGACGGCGATGGTAACAACGAGAAATTCAGCGCCGTCGCTACTGCGTTAAAATTACTTGAGGTAGTTTCCCGAACCTGATTTGATTTCAATTGCAGGCCATGTTGAACACTGTCACACGTACGATCAGCAGAGGACCAGACTGGTGATATTGCTACAACATATACGAGTCAGCAGTCGCAGTCAATGGACTGGAACTGACTTCAAACGGCCGCGACGATGTCCCAAACGCTTTCTGAAGTTTTGATTTGACTTGAGATATGCGGTACGTGTCAACGTCGAGATTGGTGCTTCGTGTTCAGTAATAAGATGATTCCAGATAGTAGCATCACATTTGACTGTAGCTGGTGGTAAGAATTCAAAAATGATACCGTGTGAAGACATTATTGAGAGCTTGTCTTCTTTCTCACACTGATCATCCCAGGTTGAACGCCCTGCTGTATCCAGTTATGCGGATGATATGTGCCCATACACTGCAACACTACTACTCTACATAAATTTTTCTATTCAAAGGTCTTTTTTTCTGCCAAAGGAAATTGAATCTGGACTTGATTCCCCACATGTACGCAATACCACAACTTGACACCAAACGAAAAAAAAGGTATTATCGCGAGCCTTACCACGCATGATGGCCCCCATCAACAAGGATACTGGATAGAGCAGAATGCGTGAACTTCGATCAAGTCAGGACAAGACTTAGCTAGAGACTCACTCGGATCCAGTACAATACGTCGAGGCATCGCTTGCGAGCCAGACTGCCACACCTCTCATCTCGTCCACTCGACCGAGTCGGCCCAAGGGGTTGAGAGAGCTCCATTTTTCCTCAAGATGCGGTTGTGGCTCAAGGTATTGGGCGGTCATCCTGTGATTATGAATTGCGGAAGTGAGGTCTTGATATCAAAATACGTACTTGGTATAAATATGCCCCGGAGAAAGTGAGTTGACTCTAATTCCTTCACCGCCCAACTCACATGCCATGCTTCGTGTCATTTGTAGGACGGCGGACTTGCTAGTGTTGTATGCAATCCACGCATGGCCCTTGAAATATCGATTAGTATTTGAACAACTACATTCAGTAAATGACATTTACATGGTTAGTGATGCTTCCACTCATGGAAGCGATCAAGATGATACTCCCTTTGTTCCCGAAACGCCGCATTTGTTGACCGGCTGCTTGCGCAGTGAACAGGACGCCGTTCACGTTAATGCTCATGACCTATAAAACTCGATAAATAAATGTGCACAGACAAGGACGAAGAAACTGCTACGAAGGTTCAGGCCTCACTCACCTCCCTGAACTCATCCCCTGGATATTGTAGCACGTCCTTCTCAGGTTTCAAAACCCCCGCTGCAGCAACGCACACGTCCATCCTCCCTTCCTTATTGCCTATTTCCTCCGCACATTTCCATACAGCGGATTGGTCTGTCACATCGACTTTGACGTATTCCAAACGCGAGGGTGAACCCGTATACGGGTTCTGCTCTAACCGTCCCACATATTCCTTAACGGCCTCCCATTCCTCTGTCGGCTTCTCGTGAATATCGAAGCAGTATATCGCTCGTGCACCTGAAGAATTTACATGGGAACTTAAATAGAGTTCAGATTGCATGCCCGGACTTACCAGCCTCGCATAATGCCATGGCCATCTCTAGTCCTATGCCTCGCCCGCCGCCAGAGACGATGCCTACGCGGTCAGGAATAGCAATTTCCGAGAAGATTTTGCGAGGGGTCGAACTAGGAAGATTGGAGCGCGTTTTCATAGCGCTGTCGACTCCAATCGGAGCGAACGGAGAGACTGATTGGGGTTTCTTCTCAGAAGAAAGGGAGGGCGATGAGGAGAACAGGCGTGTGTGGATTGAAGGTCCTAGTTGGGTATGGCTCGCGAGACACGCTGGTCGAACGGCACTGCGTATAGACAATGAACCATGTCGTGTGTATCGCAATGCGCTAGCAAGAGGCATGATGATTAGTAGGTTGTGTTAGGGAAAGAACTTTGCTGGAATCTTGACTAGGATGGGAACATTGGGGAGTACTTATAGTTATAGATCTCGCACCGGTACTGATAATGATATGAGCAGATGACCTGTATCTAGATCTCGTGTCCTTCGTTTCTTCGTTCCTGCGTTCTGGTCTGGCCATGTCCTATATTCGTATAGCAATTCTTGCCGTCAATGATAACCATCATCAGGAAACACGGAATTTTCTATGTATCACTATATAGACTCGATCATGATTATAGTCTCATATACAAGTCCCCTAACCTGTATCACTATAGTAGCAATAGTAGTTACCGCCAAGTGCTACATAGCTCGCATAGCACAGATAGTCTAATGCTTGCCTACTTAGCTTACAAATCTATTTATGCAACATAGGGTATAGGTACTACATAGTTCAAGCTACAACTACACAAAAAAAACAAAAATTATTCACACCGAAATCAATTACTCCAAGAAAGAAGGAATGCAATAGTATATTTTCACAGCATACATATGTTACTATTTTCATACAAGCAGCGTAAATAAGCAGAAACCGAGATAGATATTAGACACATATAAAAGTTTGATTTGTGATAGCTAGTCTAGCTAGTATATGAGATAAATAATTTGCCCTGGTTGGAGCACAAGTAAGCAGAGCCTAAACAAAAATAATAATCAGAGGAATTCTGGCGGGAACACAACATACACGTACCAGTATCAGTTGCACCATGATTGCCCTGTTTACACAATTCCTGTCAAATAAAGTGGGTAAGAATTGGTTGGCAGATAAGATAAAATTGCTTACCTGTTTCCGAATGCAACTGCTACCATTCCACTGCTCATTGCCACGTAGTTGCTGCCTAGTAACCAGTCGCTGAAGGCGGGTGTAAAGGGAAAGATAACGAAGCATAACATGAATATGACAAAAGGAGTATGTGGACAGTGGACAAGGCCAACACCAATGGACCACAAAATGGAGGAGAAAGGAAGAGAGAAGGGGAGAACGACGGATTTTGTATTTTCTTCGTGCGTTGATCACTTGGAAAACCGCGGGAAAATATTTCTCAGCACCTGTATAGTGCCACGTGAATATGCCGGGCCTTGGTTTTTTCTTCTTTTTCTTTTAAGTCCGATCATACAGTATGCGTTGTCTTCAATTTTGTGTTGACCATGAATTATTTTACAGTGATTTCAAGTTGATGTCTACATACATACTGTCAGTACCATAGTTAAAGTCATTGAATATAGTTTATTCTTCTTTAATTGGTTCAACATTGTTAAATCATAACTAAATAATATATGTAATGCAGTCTACACATGCTATGGATATGGCAATAATAATGTAAAAAAATTGTTCCATGGACCATTCAATGTAAGTCATCATGAAGTAAGTAGATTAATAGCATCCACAGGTCAGAAATAATTAACGGACAACTTGGTAAATACATATGGACAACTTGCAATTACTGGACAACTCGAATTAGTGGACAACTCACAATGACTGTAAGACTTGAAAGTAGTGGATTACTTGAATAGTGGACAACTTACTATAGCAGGGGCCAATACTATATAGCAAAGCATTACTCATCTGGGACTTATATTACACTTTAGCCTAGGTGGCAAGCGGTGGTACTGTGTCACTGCTTCTTCATAGGTTGGGATCAGTGAGTGGTAAAATATTGAGCACAAATCCAAGTATCAAAACTGATTTTCTCTGATAGAGTACATTTCCTAGATCTTAGAAATGCAACTTCAAGATGATTTGGAGGAGTGGTACTGTGTCACTGCTCCTTTGAAGGTTGGATCAGTGAGTGGTAAAATATTGAATGCAAGTCTGAGTATCAGAAATAATTTTCGAAAGAAATCTACATAGCTAAACCAGCAATTGTTGAATCTTCATCACTGCTTCACAATACACATCTATACCCCAATTCCCATCCTCTCTGTCATAATCAAAGCCTTCGGCAACCAAGAAGTCCTTTACATCCTGAATCTCATCATCATCATTGACAAATATCCCGTCTGCTTTCTCTTCATCTTTTGAGTTGTATGGTGTATAATTTGGCTGTGTAGGATCATTGGCAAGCTCGTCAAGGGGAGGAAGATCTCCGTCTTCCTGTCCATAAAAGGGATGAGATGCTGTCCGCACATCATCGCCTGGATCACCTGTCCAATATCCCTGGTTGATGGCCTTTTCCCTACTGAGTTCATAGATTGCTATTGGTGTCTTGTGGTGTTCTGTTCGTAGTTGGTGGTTATTCCATGCACTAAGTGTGCGATCCAGAGATGCCTGAATCCGGTTCCGATACACAACATAGAGGCATAAACTCTGAATAGAGTTCTCGGGATCCAAAAGCCCAATGTCAACCAGATACTGAAATATTTTCCGGAAAACTTCAAGGGAATCTTTGCGGACATCGCGCCATGCACGTTCAATACGGACATTATGAGTCGACCTACAAGAAGCAAAAAAAGTAAACCGGCACAAGGGAAATATCATCTTCAGAACATATATAAATATAAAGATTGAATGAGTTTCATACCTTCCACGTAAATAGGCCCGGTGATGCTCTCCCCAATGACTAACCATCAGACGTTCCACTTCATTATTCTCTGTTCCCCAGTCACCCCTACAACGACTTGGCCATCCAAATGTTCTAACAGCACTCATAAATACCTTTGCAACTGTGCTTTGACGTTTATTGTTGGAGCAATAAAGATAGATCATGCGTCGGGAGAAACCATCCACACAGCCATGAATGTAGAATCCCCATGGACGAAGCTTCTCATTACCATCATGATGCCACAGAGAGTTAGCACCTCTGACTTTATATATTCTCCGCTTGATGCAGCCTTTCCATCTAGATAGAAAAAATTAGAACAGCAGACTCAAAACAAATAAAAATGAAATAATTGCCGCAAAAATACGCCTATTGGGTCGACACGGCGCAAACTTTCTTGGATTCTTGCAATTGGCAAATGAATCCCATTTGCCTCAAGATGACCTTTGACGATTTTTGATCCAGCAAAGGGATGCTCAAGATTGATATGGGCAATAAGTTCATCAAGCTCATCATCAGTGAGCTGTGAGAATTGGGGCCGTTCTGTGCTCAGCCCAGCAGCATTCATATGATTGTATAGTGTCTGTCGTGTAACCCCAATGGCCTCTGTTATAGATTCCCATGTGCATCCCAAATTGTGAAGGTCAATAGCACGTTGAAGATCCAACCGATACCGTGGCCGGCCAGGTTTCTTGGTGTAGATGTATGTTGCATTTACGTTTCGAGAAGGAGGAGGATCCTGAAGAAATTTGTATAAAGGAAGTGCTGTTTCAAAGACCAGGCGCTCAAGGCTATCCTTGCGATCTGCTGTAAGCCAGCTGTCATTGAGATTAGACAGAACATGGTAGATGCTGTATAGAAGCCTGAGGGAACGCTCAACCGAAAACTGTTCAGCATTAGGCAAGGATCCCACAATGAACTGAGCCTCCCTGACAACCTCATCTGCATGCAGGAAAAATGCTTCAGTCTCATCTACAAAGTTTTAGGTTGTTTTCAATATGATGGGCTTTGGTCAAGAATGAGTGCATACCTAGTCGATCTGCTCCTCCCTTATTACTTATACAAATCCGAAGATGAGATAAGGACCCAAGAGCAAGCTCTCCAAAGGTCTCCTTATCATCTAAAGGTAAAAACCGTCCAGAAAGGGTGATGAAGCCTAGTTGAAAGTGCCAAAATGTTGATGGAACGATGTTTTTCTCAATGAGAATTCTTTTTACATCAAGAACCCGAGTATGTTTGCAGGCCACTAGTAAAAGATATTTAGAACACATATATTTGAGCAAATTATAAGAGAAATCACATAATGGGATGCTACCAGAAGATCCACCTTGAATAAACACAGTGAAGGGTGAACATGGCATTTGTACCAGTTTTTTGAGACGATCCAGTCTCATATGGGATACATGTGTACGGTGATACTGAATTTTTGGGCCTGGAAAGAGTGCGTGTAGCTTAAAAAAGCCAGGTGCAATTGCTTGAGCTGCGAGATAGCATTACTATTCATATATCAATATAGCTCTGGTTTTTCTGGGACGTACCAGATGTTAAGGAAATAACAGCATTATAGGCACAAATCACAGTCAAACCACAGACATGGAAGCTGTCAAACTCTTGGAACACCAGAAGAGCTCCAGATGTAGTAAAAAGTGTTGTGATGAGAAAGATAAACACGATAGATAGGAACCATTGGAATGGAAATAATCCAATGGTGTTAGCATTTGAGGCTGCAAGATGTGGTGTATGATCTGAACTGCGAAGTGAGAACCATTCACAGACAATTTACAAGATAATTACAAGACTTTGGAGGCAGACTCATTAGGAGTGGGTGAAGGTTAAAATTATCAATGCGTAGGCAGAATGACAAGTAATTCCTTTGAATCACATGATAAGAGCACAGGAATTAATAGTGAAATAGACAAAACTATAGTATTATAGTAGCACCCATATAAGGGAGACAGTGAACAGAGGGTGTCATACAGGTATAGTAACTTCTGAGTTTTGGTATGTGATTGTTGTTTGATTATGGTACTGCTATGCTATTTTGTGGTATCTGGATACAAGAATGTACATTGCCAGAGAACGAAGGATTCGTTTGGGAAACGATTGCAGGGGCTAGGAACACTCAGTTAGCCCTTTCTAATGCATCCAGGATCGTGAAAATTCAATGAAAACTCACCAAGTGGTGAGGACATGGGCATCGAAGTTCCTAGACACAGGAATGGAGGTTGACAGAGAACAAAGGATTCGTTTGGGAAACGATTGCAGGGGCTAGGAACACTCGGTTAGCCCTTTCTAATGCATCCAGGATCGTGAAAATTCAATGAAAACTCACCAAGTGGTGAGGACATGGGCATCGAAGTTCCTAGACACAGGAATGGAGGTTGACAGAGAACAAAGGATTCGTTTGGGAAACGATTGCAGGGGCTAGGAACACTCGGTTAGCCCTTTCTAATGCATCCAGGATCGTGAAAATTCAATGAAAACTCACCAAGTGGTGAGGACATGGGCATCGAAGTTCCTAGACACAGGAATGGAGGTTGACAGAGAACAAAGGATTCGTTTGGGGAATGATTGCAGGGGCTAGGAGCACTCAGTTAGCCCTTTCTAACGCATCCAGGAGCGTGAAAATTCAATGAAAACTCACCAAGTGGTGAGGACATGGGCATCGAAGTTCCTAGACACAGGAATGGAGGTCGACAGAGAACAAAGGATTCGTTTGGGAAACGATTGCAGGGGCTAGGAGCATTCAGTTAGCCCTTTCTAACACATCCAGGATCGTGAAAATTCAATGAAAACTCACCAAGTGGTAAGGACATGGGCATCGAAGTTCCTAGACACAGGAATGGAGGTTGACAGAGAACAAAGGATTCGTTTGGGAAACGATTGCAGGGGCTAGGAACACTCGGTTAGCCCTTTCTAATGCATCCAGGATCGTGAAAATTCAATGAAAACTCACCAAGTGATGAGGACATGGGCATCGAAGTTCCCAAATGCAGGAATGGAGGTCGACAGAAAACAAAGGATTCATTTGGGAAACGATTGCAGGGGCTAGGAGCACTCAGTTAGCCCTTTCTAACGCATCCAGGAGCGTGAAAATTCAATGAAAACTCACCAAGTGGTGAGGACATGGGTATTGAAGTTCCCAGATGCAGGAATGGAGGTCGACAGAGAACAAAGGATTCGTTTGGGAAACGATTGCAGGGGCTAGGAACACTCGGTTAGCCCTTTCTAATGCATCCAGGATCGTGAAAATTCAATGAAAACTCACCAAGTGGTGAGGACATGGGCATCGAAGTTCCTAGACACAGGAATGGAGGTTGACAGAGAACAAAGGATTCGTTTGGGGAATGATTGCAGGGGCTAGGAGCACTCAGTTAGCCCTTTCTAACGCATCCAGGAGCGTGAAAATTCAATGAAAACTCACCAAGTGGTGAGGACATGGGCATCGAAGTTCCTAGACACAGGAATGGAGGTCGACAGAGAACAAAGGATTCGTTTGGGAAACGATTGCAGGGGCTAGGAGCATTCAGTTAGCCCTTTCTAACACATCCAGGATCGTGAAAATTCAATGAAAACTCACCAAGTGGTAAGGACATGGGCATCGAAGTTCCTAGACACAGGAATGGAGGTTGACAGAGAACAAAGGATTCGTTTGGGAAACGATTGCAGGGGCTAGGAACACTCGGTTAGCCCTTTCTAATGCATCCAGGATCGTGAAAATTCAATGAAAACTCACCAAGTGATGAGGACATGGGCATCGAAGTTCCCAAATGCAGGAATGGAGGTCGACAGAAAACAAAGGATTCATTTGGGAAACGATTGCAGGGGCTAGGAGCACTCAGTTAGCCCTTTCTAACGCATCCAGGAGCGTGAAAATTCAATGAAAACTCACCAAGTGGTGAGGACATGGGTATTGAAGTTCCCAGATGCAGGAATGGAGGTCGACAGAGAACAAAGGATTCGTTTGGGAAACAATTGCAGGGGCTAGGAGCATTCAGTTAGCCCTTTCTAACGCATCCAGGATCGTGAAAATTCAATGAAAACTCACCAAGTGGTAAGGACATGGGCATCGAAGTTCCTAGACACAGGAATGGAGGTTGACAGAGAACAAAGGATTCGTTTGGGAAACGATTGCAGGGGCTAGGAACACTCGGTTAGCCCTTTCTAATGCATCCAGGATCGTGAAAATTCAATGAAAACTCACCAAGTGGTGAGGACATGGGCATCGAAGTTCCTAGACACAGGAATGGAGGTTGACAGAGAACAAAGGATTCGTTTGGGGAATGATTGCAGGGGCTAGGAGCACTCAGTTAGCCCTTTCTAACGCATCCAGGAGCGTGAAAATTCAATGAAAACTCACCAAGTGGTGAGGACATGGGTATTGAAGTTCCCAGATGCAGGAATGGAGGTCGACAGAGAACAAAGGATTCGTTTGGGAAACGATTGCAGGGGCTAGGAACACTCGGTTAGCCCTTTCTAATGCATCCAGGATCGTGAAAATTCAATGAAAACTCACCAAGTGGTGAGGACATGGGCATCGAAGTTCCTAGACACAGGAATGGAGGTCGACAGAGAACAAAGGATTCGTTTGGGAAACGATTGCAGGGGCTAGGAGCATTCAGTTAGCCCTTTCTAATGCATCCAGGATCGTGAAAATTCAATGAAAACTCACCAAGTGGTAAGGACATGGGCATCGAAGTTCCTAGACACAGGAATGGAGGTTGACAGAGAACAAAGGATTCGTTTGGGGAATGATTGCAGGGGCTAGGAGCACTCAGTTAGCCCTTTCTAACGCATCCAGGAGCGTGAAAATTCAATGAAAACTCACCAAGTGGTGAGGACATGGGCATCGAAGTTCCTAGACACAGGAATGGAGGTTGACAGAGAACAAAGGATTCGTTTGGGAAACGATTGCAGGGGCTAGGAACACTCGGTTAGCCCTTTCTAATGCATCCAGGATCGTGAAAATTCAATGAAAACTCACCAAGTGATGAGGACATGGGCATCGAAGTTCCCAAATGCAGGAATGGAGGTCGACAGAAAACAAAGGATTCATTTGGGAAACGATTGCAGGGGCTAGGAGCACTCAGTTAGCCCTTTCTAACGCATCCAGGAGCGTGAAAATTCAATGAAAACTCACCAAGTGGTGAGGACATGGGTATTGAAGTTCCCAGATGCAGGAATGGAGGTCGACAGAGAACAAAGGATTCGTTTGGGAAACGATTGCAGGGGCTAGGAACACTCGGTTAGCCCTTTCTAATGCATCCAGGATCGTGAAAATTCAATGAAAACTCACCAAGTGGTGAGGACATGGGCATCGAAGTTCCTAGACACAGGAATGGAGGTCGACAGAGAACAAAGGATTCGTTTGGGAAACGATTGCAGGGGCTAGGAGCATTCAGTTAGCCCTTTCTAATGCATCCAGGATCGTGAAAATTCAATGAAAACTCACCAAGTGGTAAGGACATGGGCATCGAAGTTCCTAGACACAGGAATGGAGGTTGACAGAGAACAAAGGATTCGTTTGGGGAATGATTGCAGGGGCTAGGAGCACTCAGTTAGCCCTTTCTAACGCATCCAGGAGCGTGAAAATCTAATGAAAACTCACCAAGTGATGAGGACATGGGCATCGAAGTTCCCAAATGCAGGAATGGAGGTCGACAGAAAACAAAGGATTCATTTGGGAAACGATTGCAGGGGCTAGGAGCACTCAGTTAGCCCTTTCTAATGCATCCAGGAGCGTGAAAATTCAATGAAAACTCACCAAGTGGTAAGGACATGGGCATCGAAGTTCCTAGACACAGGAATGGAGGTCGACAGAGAACAAAGGATTTGTTTGGGAAACGATTGCAGGGGCTAGGAACACTCAGTTAGCCCTTTCTACCGCATCCAGGATCGTGAAAATCCAATGAAAACTCACCAAGTGATGAGGACATGGGCATCGAGCTTTCTAGACACAGGAGTGGATATTGTCAGAGAATCAACTACCTAACCTGCTGGTCCGGCCACTCATTCCAAAGGTGGGTAGCTGAAAAGAATGGATTGACTAATGAGTGACTGTAGTTAACAAATAAATAAGTAATGAACAAGTAGATTATCATTAACGATCAGTGACTACTTTTTTTCGGCCCTAGTTATTCACACCAGTATTAGTAGCGATCATAAGTCATAGATTTTACTCACTGAATCTTGTCTTTGCACAAATTCAAGACTTGCATGATACGGTTGTTCTTTTCCTCCCACTCTTTTCCTCCTTTGTCGGGATGGAAAATCTGAATGTAAGGATTTCAGACGATGTTACAACTATAAAGCAGAGTTCATACCTTTGCAAGCTCTAAGAATTGAGCACGAGTATCAAGCCCTACAATATTCAACCAAGATACATTCCGATTTGGGTGTTTGTCAAATGTATGGTAAATTGTGCGAAAAATCCCTTTGATGACTTTGTTATTGGGTAGAATCTTCTTTTCAAGCTTGTCGAGCTCTTCTTTCCAATCTTGGGTAGCTGGAACTGAGTAATGGTTCGAAGTAGAAGGGCTAGGCCTTCCTGTGGTAGGCTTTGGTGTAGGTCTTGGCTTCGAGTAGGGGCTGCCTGTATTGATATTGGTGTAAGTCAGTGAGGATTTTGAAATACAGTTTGCGCACCTTTATTACCCTTTTCCTTTTTGGGGAGTGGTTCTTTACTCTGATCATCATCATCTGATACCTCCACATATTCATAATCCTTGAGATAAGTTACAGATCAGATGTAGGCTTCGCAATGATGTGAAGTTTACTGACCTTCTTCTGATAATTCTTGAGTTCCTTCAGCCGTGCTGCCAATGCGATACAGAATTTTGAGAAAATATCAAATACTTTGTTATGCAGTGCTGTAGTAGGCAAGGGGACCGAGTCCAGGAATGATTCTAGATACGTTCGAAGGCCTGCCAAACCAAAAGCACCTCGTCGGATATTTCGGAAGGGAATTTTCGAGGCATCATCTGCTGAACCAAAATCACTCTCAAGGCGGGTGCGCCAAAACCCGGGTGAGCGGTGAGCATCTCGCTCATTAGGATCATATCCTAGGATCCCATACTCATTGTCTTCAGTTGCGAACTGGACAAAAAGGAGTGAGCAGGGAAGCATTATGGAAGATTTTGAAAGGATTATACTGATAAGTAAAGCGCAATATTTGCAGCCACTAGTATATTATCCATTGCATTGAACAGCTCCGAAAACCCAGGAGGACTTCGATCCCCTCGGGAAACCCGCACAAAAAAGAGATCGATCAGGGCGATAAGACTGCAAGTGACCTCTTTGAGTTCCTTGTAAGCCTGGTGGATTGTCCGTTTTTCGGTGCTTTTGAGTGAGCTCTCATGTAGAATGAGAAGCGGCTCGACTTTGGAAATAACTTCAGCAATGGAACGAATGCCATGAGGACCAAGCTGAATCCCTTTAAATGCTTCAACGGGCTCGTTCTCAATTAATTTTGCAAGATTATTGAAAGATCTAAGGAAGCTGAAAAGGTCGTCAACCTCGAAAGCTTCCTGAATAATTTGAACAAAAAATGCGGAATCCCTCTGTTCAGCTTTGTGCAGCTGTCCTTGCAGACGTTGAATGATATGATAGATGGCAAGGTAGACACCGGAAGGCTTCATGGGCCACTAAATCACAGGTGAGTAATTACAGTCTTTCGAGGTACTAAACAAGGTACTGTACCCATTCAACGCTCTTCTCAGAAGGGCTGGTGATATAATATAATTTCTGGACTAATTTCTTGATTTGACAGCCACTCATGTCAACGATATCTTCGGTTCCAAAATCTGGCATTTATATGATGAAAAGTTAGAACATAAGGAAAAATTAAGCGCACCACTATCACTATTTTCTGATTGAAACACCTGTGGTGAGGGTATCTGGGTTGGCGAAGGGCTCAGACTATGGGTAGGAGATTTTGTGGTTGCAGACTTTGTTTGCGGCTGCTCCTGAGCCTGAGCATGAGGGAATTGAAGATCGATATCATTGCTGTCTTCATCATCGCCTGGGTGGGATATACACTTCACTGGACTTTGGAATCCGTTGATGGCCAGTACGTCATATCCAATATCAAGACAGATGAATAGGCGAGGGGATAGTTTCCGAGTTGCTTGATTGTAGCCATGGTCAAGTAACCTTTATTTCCGATTCAGGTGGGTGTAATATAGAATATTGACACTCACACTCTGATATCCTCTATAGCGAGATATTTCCCTCGGCTCACAACTCTCAACATTGTAGGTCTCCCTGCACCGTTTGCCTCACGGTATAAGTACCGAAAACTAGAGACCAATGGTGAAAGGTGTTCGAACTTGGCAGAGATTTGAGCTCGGATAGATAGGGGCTGGTCATCTGGGTTCAACGTGATGCTCTGCACAAGTCCAACGTTCCACTTCTTTAGGAGGCTGTTGAAGATCATTCATATGAACTATGTACAATATTCAACAAACAATAAATAACATACTCGCTTGGGGAGGGACATAGTAAGATCCCTTTGTCAATAGCCGGAGTGTTGGTTATAAGAACAGCATTTGCAGATATGGGAGATACGTCTTTCTTTAATCTTTTGATAGCATCAGGATCTTTTGTGGTCTCGGAATCTCCCTGTGGTGGTCCAAAGGATTTTCTCTTTTTCTTTTTCAGGGGACGGGAGTGAGAATTTTTGAAAGCTTCGACATTAGCCTATATAATCGGAGAACAGTTGAGAAAAGAACAACAAAGGGAAAAACAGTCCACACACCATTACAGCAGGGTCTATATCTCCCGCAGATCCTACACCTTCCATCGTCTTATTCAGGCGCTGTCGGAGGCAATCGGCAGCAGTTTCTATTTTCCGGTCTGAAGCAGCTTGATGAAAGGAGGTTGGACCACTTGTGCTTTTTGGTACTCCAGAGGAGGGTGAAAATCGATTGTTAGGTGCAGTTTTACTGGCAGGTTCGGACTATGAAAACAAATACTGAAGTTAGTACATCAAATTGTTTATTTTAAAACATTTCGGACATTAGGTGAGCTCGGATTAGCCTCTCTTTTGTGGTCTTTTGCTAGACAGCCACACTCTTGGCATTTCTGCAAGGCGCGAGGCATAGCAGCATCATCTACAGATGCAAATTTGACACACCATCCTTGGCCTGGGCAATCATTATTTTGACAACCTCCTAGAGTATAATCCATAACAATTCAAGAGTTTTTGTGTGATCCAAGGTAAATGTAAGCAAGATACAGTTGGTGGCAGTTAGTTGTAGAGGAGGGCTTGTGTAAGCAAACGAGAAATTGATATTTATCAATCAAGAGTGAATGCCACTATGACGCTTGGATTTGTGCTCGATATTTCACCGCTCACCAATCGCAACCTTCGAAGGAGCAGTGACACAGTACCACTGCTCAGAACCATCTGGAAGTTGCATTTCTGAGGTCTAGGAGATGTATTCCATCATCTAAAATCATTTCTGACACTTGGATTTGTGCTCGATATTTCACCGCTCACCAATCGCAACCTTCGAAGGAGCAGTGACACAGTACCATTGCTCAGAACCATCTGGAAGTTGCATTTCTGAGGTCTAGGAGATGTATTCCATCATCTAAAATCATTTCTGACACTTGGATTTGTGCTCGATATTTCACCGCTCACCAATCGCAACCTTCGAAGGAGCAGTGACACAGTACCACTGCTCAGAACTATCTGGAAGTTGCATTTCTGAGGTCTAGGAGATGTATTCCATCATCTAAAATCATTCCTGACACTTGGATTTGTGCTCGATATTTCACCGCTCACCAATCGCAACCTTCGAAGGCGCAGTGACACAGTACCACTGCTCAGAACCATCTGGAAGTTGCATTTTTGAGGTATAGGAGATGTATTCTATCATCTAAAATCATTTCTGACACTTGGATTTGTGCTCGATATTTCACCGCTCACCAATCGCAACCTTCAAAGGAGCAGTGACACAGTATCACTGCTCAGAACCATCTGGGAGTTGCATTTCTGAGGTTGAGTTGCATTTTTGAGGTCTAGGAGATGTACTATATCATCCATTACATAGCATATCATATCTAAGGTGTATTTCTTAAAATCAATAAGGGTTGTGGTCCTTTCTCAACAACCTCTGAGATCTCAGAGGCCGAATTGGTCCTGAAGTTCCTATGGCTCCAGAATGATCTTCCCCTTCCATCTCGGCTTCCAACAACTCTGATTCACCCACAATATCCTCATCATTCCATTCTTGGTTCTCCACTGTTCCATAGTTGAGATGCCACATACGATTTTTCTGTACAACCCGAGACTTTTCCTTTCCTGAAGGGATTTGGCCTTTCTTGGGTCGTTTCGAATTGCCAGTTCCATCTTTAAGAATAGGTCTGCGTCCAATCAGAACTGTTTCTCCTCCTGCCACCTCGATATGCTCTTTACTCCATGCACAATCCACAAATACCTTGAAACTGTAAGGTCCTAATGTGGTTTCATTCACACAATGCTTGAAATCGATTACCCCTCCCCATAGTTCCTAGAAATATTATTGAATATAATTGATGTAAAATATGCAACAGTACTCACATTATAGCCAAACCATGATTCAGGTAATCGGCAAAAGAATGGAGAATACACATGTTGGAACCGTGAACCAATATTGAATCGATGAATATAATTTGGTAATTTGCAAGACTGGTATCCACTGCGGGGAGTGGAAGGAACATCTTTGATTTCAGAAGATGCAGGGGGAAAGGAAGTAGCAGGAACTATAGCAAATTCAGCAAAATCATTATCATAAAATATAAACTGACCTTGAGCAATGCCATCTTCACCTAATACTCCATCTTTATTGAAAAGTCCAAGTTTGTGTGCAAGATCAAGCTGTGAGGAAGAGAGAAGGACAGTTTTTTTCCGATAACATGGTATAGTTGCAGCATAAGCTTCATGTGCATGCTTATTCATCTTGAATGGGTCGCTTTCCTTGGACAAATAAGCAAGAGGTGAGACACCTAGCATATCTGGATGTAGGATACGTTGTATGCGGAACATGTGTTGCTCAATTACTGTGCTCCTGAATCGAGTCCAAGTTTCCTTGGAACTGCACACAAATTGTGCAGGCATTAGAGGGTGGATAAGAGCAAGGAATAGAGTATCACAAGACTCTTGAGCACCAAACCCATTGAATATGTCCTGGCGCTCCTTCATCACACTCCAGATTGGAGACATACTGTGGGAGTTGGACATTTCTCTGCGGAACTGTTCCAGGACATTTTCTGTTTCTTGGGGCTGGGATGAATACACAGGTCCATGATTCCTGCTCCAAAATCGGTGCCAAAGCTATTGATAATATTGTAATGAGAAAATTACAAAATTATATATAGAGTTTTATTACTCACCGGTGAGCTAGGTATAAAATCTGATTCTGAACAAGGGTGTTGCAACCGCATGATATGGAATGTGATGAAACATTGATGATCAAGGAATAGCAAAGTCCATTTGGGGCGGACAAAAGCAGCAGGAATTGTAGCAAGAAGTGGATTCACTTGACTACGTTGTGGGCAGTTGACAAGTAGCTCATCTGGAACTGGAAAGGCTTTCCCAGTGGCACCTCGGGATACTGTGGGACAGCTAATGATGGTGCGATACTTTTCAGTTAGAATCCAGAAGCAATGAGCCTCAGTTGCAAATGAAATCCGAATTAGATACTAGAACAGGAATTATCACTTATGGAGTATACAAGAGTCCTCAGAGAGACTTACATCTCCAATACCAATGGTAATCTCTTTGCCACGGAGTGCAGAAAATAATTGGCCTCGGATATTGAGCTTATTGACAATTTGTGCAGCAGTCAAACGGCTAGTGAGACCTTGCGATTTGTAGCTCTAAAAATAACAACAATCATAAACAAACCCTTATTAAGAAAGAAAGGAAGAATCACTTTACGCAAGTCTGATGATTTTTCTACCAAACCAGTATCAAGAGCAGTCTGAGAGCAATACAAGAATTAATATTGATTCTAATAAATCAATTCAAACTCACCTGTGTAGGAGGCTGGCAGGCAGTACATACTCCCTTTTTGTCACATTCAGACTGCTTCTGTGCAGTTGGGAGAGGAAGGAAGTCAGGATCACCATCTTGAACCTGGTGAAGCCGGACATTTTGCCGCTGTCCAGTAGGAAGAGCACAGCACTCTGGGTGTACAACAAAATATCCTACAGAGAAACATACAAAAAATGTCCGAATTTCATGAAGAATGTGTTATTGAATCAGTTAATAGACCTTAACTCACCATGCTCAAAAGGATTACTTGCAGGTAAGCCTGATTCTCCATGTTCATTTTGCTTAGACTGAATCTCCCAATGAAAGGATGCATAAACACCACACTCAGGCATTGGACTGGAATATGCTGCCACAGGAGTGGAGCGAGATTCAGTGTCTGATGAGGGAAAGAAGCAAAGAAGAAATATACTAAGCGCTTGCTACACATAATCAGGCAGGCATATATTAGGTTCCAATGGTTCGGTGATGGATTTCATGTTGTCCGCACTCATTAAGTTCAAGTTGTCCACTATTACAGCAAAGTTACAGTTGTCCACCTGCTGACTAGCAAATTAAGATATATATGTACTTCACTGATTGCGACATTGAAGAAGTGGTCTGAGCATAATTTTTTTACACTATTTCACCCATATATGGAATATTAGGCAAAAGCAATGGAGAAGATCATCAAAATCACTGAAGCTATGTAAGTCTACTTGATCACCTTAGTGAAGTACGTAGTGATACAATATCATATATAGTAGTTGCAGGGTTGCTACGTGAACTATATAGTGCTACCAATACTATGGAGCTTGGCAGGGGGACAATATTGGCTATTGTACTCTTGCCCAGGGCAATATAGCCGGTTCAGTGTTTCCTGATGATGTGTTCTATCTTCGACTGTGCCAGGACTCAGCGATTCGGCGGCAATAATTTGGAACGCAGGTTCGAAAATATGGTATACATAATACACTCAAATTTGACGTGTACTACACACACAGTATCCAGTTGCATACTGGGCCTGTGATCAACGCGGACAAATACTTGGGGGACGCAGGGTACGCAAGAAACTCCGAGGGTGTGGATATGTGGATATGTGAGAACCAAAGGTGCAGTATTGCAGTAGTGATGGAGACTTTGGGTAAAACTTTGGAAAGGAAATTTTGAGGAAGGGTCGAGAATGGAGAGGGCTGGAGGGGGGAAACAGACGGTTGTTGATGTGTTGCGTTGCAGTAAGTGTTCTGTGTTCAACAGATTGTTGCCTAGAGACTATGTCGAGTTGACCCTAAGCTCCCTGAACTGCCTTGAACATCAGCGAAAGACTGCTGGATCGAAGACGGGATATATGAGTGATATATGAGGGTATATGCACTGATATGTACACAATGGGTACAGGAAGAGGCAAGGAACTGACAAGGCTGAGGATTGCCTGAAGACCTGAACTGTGGCATGTGTAACGAACCCCTGACAAACCCTAGAATATGCGCCGTCGGATCGAAGCTCAGGTTTGGAGGTATATATGCGAGCGAAAATTTCGAATACGTTCGATATAAAGAGAAGATGAAAGTTGAGGGGGGAGTTAGTTTCCTTCCGACGACTGCTGGACAGTCGCTGCTATAATTCTTCTGCTACCAAGCCTCGTAAGTCCTTATTGGCAGCTCTTCATGACTTACACTCTATGACATTTGGATCTTCTTAGGCCTAAACACTTTGTCCATAGCCTTTCCCCTCATCGAAAAAGATCAATCGCTGTCACTAAATCCCCTCCCTCATGCGCTTGAATCTTACCTACGTTGTTATCATCGTTGCTGGTATCGGACTTTGTGTCATATCTTCCGTGAAGGCAGCCCCTGTGAGTATATTGCTCTAGTCATCTTTCCAATGAAGTGAATAACGACCAATCTCCCTTTGTATGTAGGTGCCAACAGTCTTTGTCAAGTTCCGTGGACCTTGGGGCATCGATTCCGGGACACCGAATGCACCAACAGAGGTTAAACAGGAACTTCGACAGCTCGTCAAAACTTACGCGACGTCCTTGGGACTTGAACAACAAGAATACCCTTTACTCAAGCTCAAAAACACGTTTAAAAGTCAACGGGCAGAAGGACATGAGCATGGGGATTCCTATGAAGTCGACTTCCGTGGGATGGGCGAGTGCCAGAAGGATGGTGACTGTGTTGCTAGTTTTGTGAAGGGTTATCCAGCTATCATCAAGCCTCAGGAGGGCTCCAGGGTTATCGATATATATCCAAAAGAGTTCCGACCCAGCCTTAATAGTGCATAACTGGTCTTCTTGTACTGTTGTAGAAGAAAAATTTTCCCTACTAGGCTACTTCTTTATAGTGACTGAGTTTTCAAAGAGTAGATTAAGAATCAAACCCTGTTAGGGCCTGCAGCGGGCTGCGGCAGGAGGAGTTGACGAAGATCGACTGATGAGTTAACCTTCAGACCGGTCGGCAGGTCGCATCTCGGGCCGCCTCAGACTATAGTACCTCTGCCTTCGGGGTTGGATCAGATGCGTCTCTTGTGGTACATGTGCATAGGTACAGACCGTACTTAGTGAGCAATGACCAAGAAAACTCGTGAAGAGTCCGGGTCCGATCGCGCTAATGTACAGGATGGCCTTAGCTGGAGTATAGCGGTTAACTCAAGGAGTGATTATACATCGGCCGAGAGTTATTCCGTTTCAGGCCTTGCCTCTAATCCCTTGCTCTGCGCCATGCACCGGATAAATCTGTTTTATCGTAGATGCCGGGGAGTTCAGGTTTTACGCCAAACCGAAGAGAGTTGCATGAGCATTCCTGTATGCTGATTATCTGAGGCGGGCCCGTATCCTATCGGCGTTAGAGTGCAGTCAGAGAGCCGCACGTATCACGGAAAGGACAGGGAGTTTTATCTGTTTTTATTGGTTGAAATCAGTTAGATTGTCAGTGCGTCAAAGCTGTATCCATAAGGCTACTACGGTGAAACCGGTGTATCCTGGGATATTCATGAGATGGTTGTATGCAGAAGATAAGAATGAGAGCAGTTCTAGAACAACAAACCCAGGCCAGAGAGGAAGCTGTAACATTTGCAAGACCTTGCAAGGCTCTTCCGTCCTAAGCTCGAGCATGGTTCCAGGCAACCTTAGTCAAGGGGCGATAGAACTGAGGAACGTTTGCTGATTGGCAGTCCACCCAAAAGGACTCGGCCAATAAACCCTACCCAATCGCAGGTCCGAGGTACTAAGTGTTTTAGGGTCTAGACTTTGGGGTTATCGTCGAAGTCACAACATCACGCAATCAAGATTTGACTGTAGCGCGATTATCTATAAAAGGATCAGTTGTGTTTTTCGTCCGCATCTTTTCCTTGTTCCACAACCTTCGATTCTAAATACACTCCAATCGATTGACTGCTTGAATCAAAATGGTATGTATATCACTACAAGGAATAGCCTCTATGCTGTTTGGCTCATTTCATGTCTTTTTAGGCCGTCAAAGTCGGTATCAACGGGTACGTTTTTTGGTTGAAAGTTTGAAAAGATGGTTCGCGATTAAACGATTTCCGTGTCATTTACTCTACGATGATTGCAGTTTCGGTAAGAGAATGATCAGTTTCGTCCGTCCATCTTTTCTAAATCTCATTTCTTAGGTCGTATCGGCCGTATCGTCCTCAGAAATG
Source organism: Lentinula lateritia (assembly GCA_028011325.1). Taxonomy (NCBI): domain Eukaryota; kingdom Fungi; phylum Basidiomycota; class Agaricomycetes; order Agaricales; family Omphalotaceae; genus Lentinula; species Lentinula lateritia. The sequence continues at coordinate 321,849 of JANVFT010000005.1, forward strand.
CTTTGTTGAACCCTGAAGTCAACGTTGTTGCAGTCAACGAGTGCGTAGCCTCATCATTACTCGGCGTTGTACAAGGAACTCATATTTCACAGTCCTTTCATTGCTCTTGAGTACATGGTGCGGGTTGCATCCCCAATCTGATTGGATCTTTGTACTTACATGTTTTTACTCTGGTGCTACCTAGGTCTACATGTTCAAGTATGACTCAGTCCACGGACGTTTCAAGGGCACTGTCGAGACTAAGGGCGGCAAGCTCATCGTCGACGGAAAGGAAATCTCCGTCTTCGGTGAGAAGGATGCTGGTGCTATCCCTTGGAGCTCTGTCGGTGCAGAGTACATAGTCGAGTCTACCGTGCGTCAAGTCTGACTTGACTTCATGATCTAGTAATCACCTACCATTTTGTTTCTCCATCTCACAGGGTGTCTTCACCACGGTTGAAAAGGCTTCTGCTCACTTGAAGGGCGGTGCCAAGAAAGTCATCATCTCTGCTCCTTCCGCTGATGCACCTATGTACGTTTGTGGTGTCAATCTCGACTCTTATGACTCGCAACATGCTGTTGTAAGTATGACTGACCCACTCTCTTTCTCGCCAAATTCTGACTATACCTTAGATCTCCAATGCTTCTTGCACGACGAACTGCCTTGCACCTCTCGCCAAGGTTATCCACGACAAATTCGGTATCGTTGAGGCCCTGATGACCACCGTCCATGCCACCACCGCTACCCAGAAGACTGTCGATGGTCCTTCGAACAAAGATTGGCGTGGCGGTCGTTCCGTCAACGGAAACATCATCCCTTCTTCAACTGGTGCTGCCAAGGCTGTCGGAAAGGTTATTCCTTCGCTCAACGGAAAGTTAACGTGAGTTGTTCTCAGCAATGTAAATAATGACACCATTGATGTGACATCCTTTCTATCTTATAGTGGTCTTGCCTTCCGTGTCCCTACCCTCGACGTTTCGGTAGTCGACCTTGTTTGCCGTATCGAAAAGAGTGCAACCTACGACGAGATCAAGGCTGCTGTCAAAGAGGCCTCCGAGGGTCCTCTCAAGGGTATCTTAGGCTACACTGAGGACCATGTTGTCTCCACCGATTTCATTGGAGACAACCACTCTTCGATCTTCGATGCTACCGCCGGAATTCAGCTCAACAAGAACTTTGTCAAGTTGATTGCTTGGTACGACAACGAGTGGGGTTACTCTGGAAGAGTTGTTGATCTCTTGGTGTTTGCTGCCAAGAAGGATGGTGCTCTCTAAGCGAAAGGGCTATGCATCTTGAAACTGCCACAATGTTAAAAGTGTAGACGATTACTGTAAAACGCAAGTATTTTATAGACGCTCATCGATCAGCTCATCGATAAGAATGAAAAAAAGCTCAAATCCTGTTGTACTTACCTACATTATTGTTAGCTCTCAATTGGAATTCCATGTATATAATTTCAATCTGCTCTCATGAGGTCACTGCAACACGAATCAGAAATGGTTATTCTGGAGTTTAGAGATTTCAGCGTTGTCATGCGACTGGACGATCAGGGGAAAATGGTCTTCCTCCTCCTCGAACTGGAAGAACACGTCACGTAGTGCAAAATCTTGTTGCAAGATTCATGGCTAACTGCTAAGGGGAGGAATAACTATCACGGATCCCAAAGATTAGGCGGTATAGGGATAAGAACGCAAGCTGAAGTAGATCAAATATGTGATACTTGTACAATCTAAGCGCCTCTCTGTCACCACTCACACCACTCACACTCCCATTCCAATACCCTGATTGTCAAACCGCCAATCGAACCATGAAATTGTTCCATGCCAAATACCGCCTACCGACCCGACTCGGACTGGAGAACACTGAAATTCTCTTTGAATTTCGAGCGCATGATAAGTGGTGATTTAGGGGACCTAGGATTTCTAGTAGGTTGAGGAGAAGGAGGATAGTGCGTTCGAGGACTTCGGGAACTTCGAGCATTCCGAACATTGGAATTGGAATCGTACCTGTGTCCGCCGTCTCCCTGATACTCAGCACCGGTACGCCCGTCACGTCCATACCCATTGTAACCATTATACCCATTGTAACCATTGTACCCATGGTCATTTTTATACCCATACTCCTCTCGTGTATGAAGATACGGGCTACGACTAGCCTTGCTACTGGGAGGTGGGTACCGTGATCGGGAGAGGTGTCGTGTTGAAGACGGTGCAGGGATCACAATGTTCGTGTTTATGGGGACAGATGATGAGTCAGGCAGAGTAGCCATGACTGGGATCACAGGCGTGCTTGTCGAAGAATAAGTGTAATTGTCGTAACCGTTGTAACCTGCCCGTCTATGTGCAGATTTGCTTGACCGATCACGGCCTCTGCCCCTTCCATCTGAAGGGGGTATAATTTGAGGATTTTGGGGATGATATGAAGACGTCGGAAGGGGGTATGATGAAGACAGGGGATAACCACGATTATCACGACGATAGTCTTGATTTTGATCCTGCGGTGATCTACCGTTTTGCTCTCTCGCTTCCCTCCTCTTTTCCATCCGCTCAGTAACGAACGGAAGTACTGGAGGCTGCAACGGTTCCAAGTCAGCATTATTCTCATATTCGTATTTATGCCCATTCGCGAACCGAGCATAAATCGGCGGCATATTCGAAGGGATGACTGGTGCTGGAGGAGCGGAGAGTACAGGATGTGGAGGAGCAGGCACAGGTGGTTGTCCTACGTTTCCTAAGTTTCCCGGCGAATACGTTTTTCCCTCAGGGCTGTAACGATGGTGGTGATCGTGACGGGAAGACGACCGTGGAGAACGTCGGGTGTCTCGTGTACGTTCTCGACTGGCTTCCCTCTCTCTGCTGTTCCGCCCTCGTTCCCTGTCCCTGTCCCTATCCCTATCCCTGCTATACCTGTCTCGTTCTCTATCCCTGTCTCTATCCTTATCCCTGTCCCTACTATCACGATCTCTATCCCTATTCCTATCCCGATATCTATCCCTATCTTCCCTATGCCTGTAATCCCGGTCTCTCCCTGGGTCTCGTTCCCGTTCCCCGTCTCTACCAGAGGTAGTTCGAAGTCGGTCGCGTGAAGAACGCTTGGGCTTCGGATGACGAAAAGGGCTGGAACTCCTGAGAGTCATAGACCTGGCACTGCGTATAGACCTAATACTATGTCGTGAATCCTTCTTCCGGACCCTGGCAGGTCGTCGAGTGGAAGTTTGGTTGACCTAGACGACAAATTACAAGGAATCTTCATCAGTTACAGAATGTCAATTAGGACAAGTTAGAGGAATAGGAATGAATACATGAAAGTGAATGCCTAGAGGTGGAAGGTATATATCTGATATACTATACTCACCGTCAGCTTGGAAGATCTTGTCTTCGATTGCTCGGATGGACTTTTTGTTGGACTTTTGGCTCGAGATTTCGACTGTTTCGACTGACTGGATGTTTTCGATGATACATGTGGACTTCTGGATGTCCTGGATGCCCCAGGTTGAACTTGATCGCCTCGTTCAACACGTTCCAGGATCGACGACAGTGCTTTCACCTAAAACGCCATGAGCAAGAATGGATTTGACTTCCGAGAAGAGAGGAGATATAAGAGAATTGCGTACACACCTTCTTAGAAACCTTCGAATATATTGTATCTGACGGTGGTGGTCCAGGGATGATACTATCCTGCTCGTCCGCGAAGCGTGTTTGGGAATGTTTTCGTTGCCGAGCTTCTTCGAGTGCGACCTGAAATCAAATTGATAATCGGACACTAGTCGCCTACTTGAAGCAAGGAAGCAGCCCGCACCTGAACATCATCATCTAAGCCTTGTGCATTCTTACGAAATTCATCTGGTCGTTGTCTGCCTTTGGTCAATTTATTGAGCACTGGGGCGACACTGAATAGGCTACACACACACAAATATAGCATTGATCAGCAAACTATTAAAAGGCGAAGTCCGAATCCCAACAATATATGACGGTATGAAAGAAATTCGTTCAAACAAGGTGTAACTCACTGCGCCCAACGGCTATCAAACCCCTTCAGCTGCGACGCCAATGAATACCTGTGTTGATGGATCGTGTCTGAAGCATGTCGAAGGTGCTCATGAGCGGACTGAACGACGGGGAATGATTCTTTAGCAGGTGGGGTAAGAAATATAGGAAAGACTGGAGGAGGAGGAGGAGGAGACATTGTCGTGATAATTTTGTGATGCTTTTTCAAGAAAATCGTTCAAGTCGTTCCAATTGTTTATAGTTGGATGTCCGAATACCAGTGTTCCAGTGTGCTTCTAGCAGGTCAGAGTCGAGTCATCGTCGTTTTGGTCGTTATGGTGTAGGTGTGTAACAGTGTAGTAGCGAAAGTAAACGAGTATAATAATAATAAGTACATGCACCCACGAGGCCGATATCAAGGGTCATTGTGATGCCACTCATGATCAATGAAGAGTCGAAGACTCGGGATCGGATTTAGTCTCTCCGTCGTGCAAAGTCTTTTTCTGATAACCAGTGTTCTATTCAAAGAGATATTCGTAGAGTAGTCTTACACAGCACATTATCAGATAGCAAAAAAAAGGAGAACGGAAATCAAACATAGCGACAACGAAAACAGAGAGTAATAAGTATTTCAAAGTGTGGTTGTTCGATATCGAATGATCGCATGAGATGGTGAATAAATACGCCGTTCGAAATCAGATAGAATCGTATGTGGATTCTGATAAGATGAAGGGAGGGACATTGTTATATGTACAAGAGCAGGGACAGTGTGGAAATTCTGGATGCCGATCGAGAGAGAAAGGTGTGAAGAATACATACGTGACTCCAAGAATTGAGGACGTGAATGGTCACCATATCAAACTCATTGTTCAAGATATACGAGTCAAGTCCAAAATGGATATATGCGGATTTTGTGCGGTTTCGGTCTTTCATGCAGGGGTGGGTATCATGCTCCTCCTTCTATCTCCCCTATCCGCTTTGGCTGGCGTTGCATCGAGGTTATGCAGGGTATCAAGATTCTCCTTCTCTTCGATCAAATTCGCGAGATTGCTTATTGGCGAAGGGGTGACAGGAGCAGATGGGAGAGTTGTAGGAACGCTCGGCATCGATGTCGGTTGCTTCATGCTACCAGTGGTTGTTGAACTCCCACTTCCACCGGCTAAGGCGGAAGACCGTCGATGATGAGCGACTGTACCTGAAGATGTTGAAGAGGACACTAATGTTGGCTTGGTCGTCGTAGATCGAGAGAGGGAAGCTACACGCGCAATAGGAGTCGGTGTGCCCATAGACATCCGTGGAGGACCCATAGTTCCAGCCAAGCGAGGTTTTGTTGTAGATGGTGGACCCATACTTACATTCGCAGTGGGAACCGGGCCATTCATCCGGGTACTCTTTGCCAATGTGTTCATCTTGGGTAGCACACTTTCCGAGGAGAGCTTTCGCTCTTTCGTAACCGTGCTCTTGCCTGTGTTGGACTCCTTGTCTGAACCAATAGATATAACAGACGAGGGTCGAGACGTCGAAGGGGTAGAGAACACCGCGGAATCACGACGGCTGACCCGGGAGGGAGCAGGTGTGCTACTGGTAGACCCGGCAGTACCCCGAACATTGTGGCGGCGTTTGAGCTGCACATGAAACAGGTCGTTGGTAAACCTGAATGGACGAAATGCGAAGAAAAAATCATGGGACATACCAATTCCAGTTCTTGTTGCTTCGAATCCAAGGCCATGTTCATCTGCATGAGGTCTTCCTTGGCATGGTCGTGCTGCTTGGATAGTTGAACGATCTTCACCTCCTTGTCAGCACTCTCTTGTTGCAGCGTATGTACCTGTCGTCTCAACCTGTCGAGCTCGGCTTGCAGATTATTGACCTTATCCTTATTCATACGAAGCTCCGCGTTCTGCTCGCCCTGGCGCTTCAATAGATCTTTCATCTGTTCCGTAGTTTCACCATCGTGTTCCGTGGCCGCCTGAAGCGCCCTCTCCTGTTCGTTCATCACCCGAGCGTGATCCCTGTTGATGTTGCTCAGCCGTTCGCGCAAGGTTTCGATTTCTTTCTCCAAATCAACGACGCGTGAAGAGTAAGTCCCAACATCAGTATCACATTGTTTGACGTTGGATTCGAGCCGCGATATTTCACTGAGGGAGTATTGGCGCTCCAGTTCGAGTTCAGCGATACGGATCTCGCTTTCCTTCATAGTCTGAGCTATGCGTTCGGCGTGCTCATGCTTATAACGGACTTGGTCTTTCGCCTGCCGAAAAAAATCAGTACATGAAAAAGAAAAGAAATATGACAAGTCCTTACCGATTGGAGCTGTTGTTGCAATTCCTCGGTAACCTGGTGCATCTCATCCTCCAATGCCTTCTTCGCGTCCTCCAAGTCGGCACGCCTGTTTTCACTTTCTTCCCATTCCACCTCCATATTTCCTATCTTTTCTTCCAGCTGCTCGATCGTGGCAGTCAGAGACTGGCACTCGTGTTCCATATCGGTCTTTTGGCCATCCACAACGCCCAGGCGTTCCTGCAACTCCTCCACATCCCCACTCAAAGCATGACGCTCCTTCTCAATTTCACGTTTCTCTTCTTCCAACGCCTCAATCCTCTCGCTAGCCTTTTCACTATGTCCCCACTGCGCTTCAAGTTCGTTCTTCAACATCGTCAATTCATCATCAGTCGTCTTTAATTGCTGCCTGAGTTTTTCGTTTTCGCCCTCCAAAGCAACAGTTTCAGCTTTTGCCTTCTCCGTCGTCATGATCATTTCCGTGCGTTGCTTCTCCCATTCTACTTCCGCTAACCGATGTCTTTCCCGCTCCTCCTCTTTTCCATCGTCGTTCTTGCCGTCACCTACGACGGAGGCCAAATCCATTGTTACCATACTAATGTTCCCGATCTGCTCGATCTGCTCCTGTGCCTCCCGCAAGCCCTGTTGAAGCTCCCGTTGACTCTCGTCGCGACTCCAGACTGTTTCCTTCAGACTGAGAATCTCCTCACTGCGGTCCTGCACGATGTTTTCCAATGCCTGAACTTCATCTCGAAGAGCCTCTTCGCGTCGGGCCATGTCACCCTTGTCTCGTTCAAGACTGGCTATTTGACGGTGGAGCATACGCAAGGCTTCACTACTGGCCTCGTCCATTATACTCCGGTCCATGCTCTCCTGTCGTGACCCTTCAACCTCCTCTTCAAGGAAACGACACGTTCGCTCCAGTTCAGCGACTTTCTTCTTCCAGGCCCTCAAAATACCTTTTCGCTTGAGTTCTTCCTTCTCTAGATCATTAACCTTTTGACCCAAAATCTGGACCATTTCATCGCGGGCCCGAAGGTCGGTCTCATACTGCCCACAGAGTTCACTCTGTAGGGCAAGCTGAGTTTGGAGGGAAACAATGATGCTATCCTCGCGAGACGTTTTTCGAGCATGATTCGGCAAACCCCTCGGAGGTGTAACGGGAATCATAGTCTGAGGAGTGTAGTATGTATTCGCTGTGGCACTGAATGGGTCAGGTTCAGGTTTGGCAGGATCATATACCACGAGCTCCGAAGACGACTCGTCGTTGATGTCGGCTTCCGGAGGTTTGCTGCTGATAGGCGATGATCGTAACATGGAATGGAAGACTGTGTCACTAAGTGCACGACTACGACTCCGAATGGAAGACTGGGATGGGGAATCGCTACTCTGAAGGGAGACTGGTGAAGGAGAGGACTTTGTGTCGGTCGACGTTAGCGAAGGTACTGCAGACGACGTCGACGACCGTTTGGATGCATCAGCCATCGAGAAGAAGACAGTTTGACCAAAGCTGAAGGAATGACTTCGGTCATGCAATATTGAAGGCAATCTGGGAGACTTTTCTTTGGAATGAAAGATACTTTCATCAACCACATCAACGCTCGGTTGAGCGGAGTCTTGAACGGCTGACTCTTTGCCCTTCAATCTCAAGGGGCCCCGGTAAGGAGTCGAGGTCATGGCATTTGGAACAAGGTCCTTATTGTCGTCGTCGGATAAGGGCAAATCAAGCACTTTGTCCAAGTCAATGTCAAAGCCTAAACCAGGAGGCGAGAATGCAGATAATTGTATCTCCTGAGACATGTCCAGCAAATTTGATGTATCATTCTCCGGTACGGGTGGAGAAGCACTGCTTGTGTTCTCTGAATCTTGCCGCATAGGAGAAAAGACCTCTGTCACCGAAGGTCTGGCATTCTTCGGTGAAGAAGACGGACGGATGACGATTGAGGACAGAGTTGAAGGCTTGCTAAGATCTATAGCGCTCCCAGTGGGTATAACTGGAGGAACGGAGAGTGGTGGATATTCGTTATCAGTTGATTGTTCGGGAGTGACGGCCTGATATGCATCCCTCGAGAAGAATCGTACATTTCTACCAGTACCGGGTGTGTTAGGGTCACGAAGGATAGACCGTACTGAGCCTTGTAGTATTCCAGGAGTAGGAGGCCGTATGTCGTCGGCGTCGGCATTCAGAGTTCGCAGTGTGTCAATTGAAGGTCTCTGATGAGATTCTGGTGGTGAAGACCGTATAGAGTCAAATGCTGCATTAGGAGACAACGGAGACCGAAGAAGATCTAGTGAAAGACCTCGATTTGCTTCTGCGGTGGCGGCACTGAGGGTATTTCTACCCGAAGCTCGACTTAGGGAAGATTGAGATTCTGAAAATATTTCAGCAGCGTTTTGCGATTGAATAAACAAAGACTTACGGTTACCAGCAAGTGAAAGTGATGATTTGACCTTTTTTGGAATTCCTAGAGAAAGTTTGGGTAACGAAGGCGAAGGAGCACGTTCATCGTCGTCTGAAGGCATTCGTGAGCCCCGTTTGAACATCGATCGTCGAGATTTCGTGGGCGAAGGTGGTGGACTGTTTGAATTAGGAGCATTTTCCTGAGGCGCTGGATGAAACATAGAGAGATTTGGATGCTGTTCTAGGACCTTGCCCATCACGTCGCCCTGTGATACAGTCGAAGTAGAAGCCGTGTCCTGCTCGCCATGCTTGAGCGCGCTCGTCAGCTTCCGCCACATGGCAAAAAAATTCGGGTGATAGATGAAGGATTAGAGTGGACCCGAAGCAACGACGAGCAGAACCGAGGCCCAATAGACGAAAAAACAGTTGAAGGTTGGTAAAATTGAATTCACGCGGTTTCCAACTTCAACACCATCACGTGGGCGCACAACCAGGGAATTGTGGCGTCATAGTTTGGTCAATGTTTGGTCGTGAGGACAATACCCTGTATTTATCCATCTATCTATCTATCCCTGTCACTTGCAGCGAGCCCGAACGAGTATGAAAAGACAGAGGATAACTGTAGTGGCATATTAAGTACCCTCAGTCACCTTCGCCGCTGAACAGTGCCAACACCCTGAGGACTCGCATTAAATCAGCTAGTTGTGATTCAGATGATCACCGGTACCGCCATCCATCCACAAACTTACCTCCCCTTACCTCGCGTCTTGCACTCACCTTGAATTAGCTGGAACTGCAAGCTCGTGCTTTCGCGGAGATTTAGGTCTATCCTTCCAAGACCCAAATTTTACTCCAAGAATCCGGGTAGTTCCAGCGTAATTCTGCGACTCGACTCAAGCATTGACCTGCAGCAGCATTGGCTCTTTTGACGATTCTACCAACGTGTTTCCAACAAACCCGTCAATATTCTAGAAGCACAATGTCAGGACACTGGACAGCAATTCTCTTCTCAACCGCATGCGGATTTGTCAATGTCTGATATTCTTTTGCTGCGATTCAACCAACCCTGATAGATAGCAGGCCGGCATCGAGGCTAAGTGTGCGCACATTCTCATATGCGTACTCGTTTCCTACGATTATGATATTAGTTCACCCGTTGGAGTCGTGGTTCTGTAATCAACCGGGTCCCTAGTAGTATCACAACAACACGAGAGGTACCAACTTATGGGCGACGGAATGACACTGACAAGACTCAAGTTCACATGTACATGTAACATGCATACCCACCGGTACCAGCTTACTTGAACTACCTCGGACTCTCGCTGCGAGTCGCAAGAATAGCTTTCCATACTTTCCTAGCTTCGACCGATTCAACGTTCTGATCTCTGAAACACTTACCTTTCCTGATTCCGCCGGACGCTACCAGACGCGAGCTCCCCTTCGCAAGTCATTCCAGGTCATTCTCTGCTCGAGTAATTGCGGCGATGCTCATATCCGGAATTTCCAGCAGCTTCAAATAACTCCATGGCGATATCTAGTAATCGACCTCCCTAAGGCTCCCTCGCACTCCCTAACTCGAGGTTGGAGTCATTGTTTTCGGACTAAGTAATACATAATAATTAGTGGAGGTACAATAAGGATTTTGGGTAGCATATCTTGCTTCAAGCCTAAATGTGGATCTGGCCTCAATGTAACGGGGAGCTTCGAGGCGGGGACGTGCTTAATCCAAAGCACGAATCAAAAGCATGTACATGCCAGTCGTACCTTTATGAATATATCTTCTTGTCTGTCAATTGCACTTCCCGCAATCTTTCCGACTTCCGACCCCCGAGGCAGCTACAATTTACACTATTTGATCTTTGATTAGTAGCTCTATCAATGGGTTGATTCACAGGTGGGGCTGGAATAAATATGTCGTGGTAACAGTGGGAGAAGGCTGCCTAATTATGCCTATGGCCAACAGATACAATAAGTACGTGAGGCGGGAGGTGTAACTTCAGGTAAACCCACAGCCTCAGCCTGAGGGTTTTCGAATTTTCTACCAGAAGGAAATCGGATGAAAACGTGCGCAGCCTGGAACGCGTTGCAAGGACGCAAGTGTTTTGGGGCTGCCAGAACCGCCACGGTTCACACATTGTGTTGAAAGTGCACGTCGGAGAATAAAGGAATAGGAGCCGACTACGGCACAGCAGAAATCTCACGAGGATAGATCGGAGCGGTATAACGGAACGAAAGAGCGGGATCTACTGAAGCTTCACAGCAAGTGAGAACTATGTATAGCATGTAGAACGGCATCGGAAATTTAGAAACCACATTTACAACAGCAGGTGCAAGCAGTGGGAAAGAGGGGACGGGTGACTAGAGAAAGAGCGAGTCTAGACTGGAAGGATGCACACGGGAACAGCGCAGCAAGGAGAATGGGAGCGAGGCATGAAAATGTTTAGGTTTTGGAGCCGACATCTTGTTGTATTTCGAAACCGCCTGGAGGCAAGATTTTGAAGATTCAACCAAGTGAGAAAGGAATTGGTATAACGATCAACGTGCTGAGGACAAAAGTAAGAGTATAGCCTATGCTTTGGCGAGTGACCCAGTTCAGAATGAGATACCGGGAATGGTGTACAGATTATTTGAGTGTTCCATCTTGCGACGGGTACATGTACAGTTCAAATGCAATGGTCATGAAGTGTATGTGCTCGTGTAATGCAAGTGAATTCGAAATATGAGGTGAGGATAAATAGGGCGTTAAAGAGGTAAGTTAAGAAGGTCAGGAATAATGAGGAAAGGGGGTAGGCATAGACCAAAGTTCGCAGCGACAAACTAGAACCCACCCAAACATCCACCGTCTCCAGCATCATCAGAGCCAGCCCTCGCCCTCGACGACAAATTCTTTCTACAACGACTTTTCTTCGGTGAGATAGAACGAGCGGACGACGCCGGGACATCACGATCATCGTCGTACCCTGGATCATCCGCAGCCACTTCCCCGGGTCCAGTGGGGCTCCGTATCCTTTCCCGATCGCGATGACTTTTCCGTTTGGAGTCTGCTGGCGATGGGAGCTGAATATTGTCCAACCTTGTCGTGAAATAGACAGCATTATCGAGCGACAACTGGAAAGGGTATTTGTCAGCACGATGTGAATATGCATGTGGACCCAAAGAGGCGAAGGACGCTTCTGGAGGTGGACTGATAAAACCATCCGACTCCTCTGATTCTGAGGAGAGGTCAGGTATCAGTGGCGGACAATGAGGAGGAATTCCGTTCTGCAGATGCTGCGCTGGTCTCTGGTTCATCAAGGCGCGAGGATGAAAATGTCCTCCGCGGGGAGATAAAACAGAACTTATTATTGGAGGCTGTGAGGTCGAGGAATTACGTTCGTCAAGGGTATAGGTTCGACCTGGGCAACCTCGTTCTGGGAGGGCGCAGGTATTCGCGGAAACGACGATTGGAGATCTATCGTAGATAGACGAAGGATGAGCGTTGTAGAAACGGCTGAGCGAGGGGGAAGGTGGAAAATGAACTTCTTGAATTCCGTAGAATGGAAGCTCTGAGTCGTTTTCGGGACAAGCAGAAGGCGAACGTTTGAGGATTGGTCGAGGTGATACGGTAGAGGGTTTCATGGCTCAGCACCAAAGGGTTAGAAACAGATCTTCAACGACGTTTCTAGAGCGACGACAAAGAACGACGACGCGGAACGCCTGTGTTAGCAGAAATTTGAGAGCAACATGGCGAGTGGTGGTATGGGTTAAAAAGAGGATTTGTTGACGGCTTGTTTTTCCTTTCACCTATCATATAATAGCCACGTGCAATTGCCAAAAACAGTAACTCGATCTTCTCGCTAGACTTCCTTTATTCCACCTTCTTAGCACAATAATACATTCCAGATCACAGTCTATAACGGGTATCCCTTCTCATCGATTCTCAGCTTCGAAGGCCAGATCTAGCCAACCGCCACCGTGGATGATGGTCTACGTTGTGCTTTTACTATGCTCTGGTGACTTGTTAAAGCATAGCGGCTGGCGTTGTGCTTCTAGTCTTTTTTTGTCTTTTTCCACTTATCGTCTGGAGAGCGCGTCGGATCATCCTCCAACAAACGCTTTCCTCATGATATTCCAGGATCTTCACAGAGACAACCAGAACGACGTTGTAGTCGATGCTGGTTGAGGTTAGCGGATTTTCCCTTGATTTCTTGGTCCCATGTACATTCGGCAGATTTATTAGCGCTGATATCATTGGCAGTCTCGACTTTCAATCAAAAGCTTTGATTTCTGTTCATACATATGGAGGAAGTCGCTTCAAAACAAGCATGTTCGCTGTCCAGTGTGACCACTGTCCAGTCTTCATAGTCCGACTTATCTTTCCGATTGTTCCTTTATTCTTGAACCTGCCTAGTACCCGATGCAGCTCGACTCCAAGGATGCTAACATAAATTCCCGTACATCCCCTCTTTGCCATGCCTTGCCAAGCGAAACGAAACGGTTATCTGTGCATCGTTATAAGACCGCACGTCCATTCTCCCGCCATATCGACTAGCCGCTATGATAACTCATTCGGAGAATATCTCGCCTTCATGAAGCTTCATATCCCAAAGGGCCTAGCCACACAACAGTTCTTCTTTTTCATACCGGCGTTCTCAAACTCGGTCGGAGGACAATTCGAACAGTGCCAAGACACATATTCCAAGACTTCTTTATCAATTTCTTAAGCTTGCTCGGTTTACACATTTTGTGAACCCAACTGCCCGTACTTACAGCAAGAGACAGTGGACCTCGTATCGCTGTCTCCTCCTATCCCTTACCCAAATTTGCAATATCTCCGGAACAGCTTCAGAAGATCCGTTTTGGACGGTCTCTGCCACTCGGAGGGTAATATCGGAAGCTGGTTCAACGGCCGGAATCTTCGACAAGACATTCCACCGAACCAATCCAACGATTCAGGGCCGAAGACAGCGCGCTCGGCTTCTCGCCAGGTCATAGAGCGATGTGAGGCGTTGCGGTGACTATTCTTGAGGTTCTTCTCGATACTTTTTCCTTGGCAAAGGCCTTATCCGCTACTACGGCGGGATCTGGCTACATCGTCCGCACAAGAACGTTTTAGCATGTTACAGCATGTTGTAACCATTTACGATTGCGCGCTCGGGTAGGTTCGGGTTCAGTCGGGACTTCGCGATTCTCCGAATGGAACTAAGACACACTCAATTCCCTGCTCATACTTGTTCCTGTGCGCTCTTCAATAGTCTTCAATCAGCTTCAATCTTGTTCCTGTCCCCGTTTTCATACTGATTCTAGATATCTAGCATCTGAAAGTATCTGAATCGAAGGCCTTATTGAGTCATGGTTACCCAGTTGACGCCTTTCAACGTGATCAAACTTCTTCCGCTGAAGTTGTCGGGTTTTTGCAACCACAAGCATGGATGTGATACCCTCCGATGAGGACTACACCAAGGTCAGCGCAAACTCAAAGCCGCCCCTGTCAGTGATCGTTCCTTTCCAAGCCTGTAGTGCCTTTCCTTCGTCAGACTATGAAGCATTTCTACTCCGTTTTCAATGAAGGTTACACGCAAATTCGTTATGAGCTCCTGGGCTTGGATACACCTCAATCCTGCGACGTAATATTTGTGGCTATTCATAATGAGAACACCCTCGTATGAGTAGTTGGCGCTTCGTGATCTAGAGTAATGCTTATGCAAAGCGGCTGAAGACCAGCCAGTTACCATAGGTGAGTATACGTCCCTCAAAATAACCGTAGGCTTTAAGTTATGCGTGCTCGTCGTATGACAGGATTCTCAGTGAATCAATCCACAAGTTGAAGATATATATTGGTCAGTGATTGTTTCTCAACACGAGCAACAAGCATCCTGCCTACTGTCAGTACTTGTGGGATTGCTGATTGTAGACTGGAGGGCTACTTCAGTGTTGGCCTCAGGTTAGCCTTGTGCACTCAGATTCAAAGCACTTACATATTGTGTGTCAAGGTGACTATGACACATGCCCAGTGCATTCAGGACCTCGGAGAGCAGTGGTGTATACCAAAGTGTATAATACCTACCTCTCCGACTCATGTTCTTGTGTTGGCATTTCTTTCAAGTAAATGCCGAACTGTGATAGAGTGGGCGAATAGACTTCCACTTCCTGTTTTGTGTGGGACTTCGATACTGCGGCATCTGCTTCTGATAACCCAAGCGTTTCTATCCTCGCCTGAGATTCGGGAGCCTGTTCCACACTGTCCCAAATAGATAACGCTACCGTATCATCTCGTTCTTTCACATTTCTCATTCGGGGAACACATTATGAATGCAATATTTACAGCATACAGTATATGACCCGGCGTCTGAATACTTGCAATCCTCCCCAGGCTGCGTGAGTGCGCCTTGGTGCATTGCACTTCTCGGGAATCTGCCAATTTTGTAGACTATGTGAGGTTTCTCTCTAGAAGGTTTCAACCGGTACTACTCAATGTCGTGACGGATTGAAACGATTATCTTTATGGGAGAAATTCTTGTATTTTCGATACTCTAAATCCTAGGCCTCTCTCTCAACGCTCCGGTTGGAAGTATTGTAGAAACAAAACGCAAGGTGCAGCGTACTACTAGTATGTAGGAGCGTTAAACAAACCTGGCCAGATTTTATGTACTTATTTGTACTAGAATCGCCGAAGGCCCTTGCTTGCAATGTCTTTCTGTTGTGAAGGGCGCGGACGGTACACAACAAGTCTTCCCACTGTGGAAGAAGAAAAAAAGGAGGATGATCATGATTATATCAATGGACGAAAAAAAAACAGGCGCTTATGAATTATGTAAGGAGTGCTTGCTTCTAAATCCAACCACTGAACCAGCCTTCTCAGGCTTCTGCAGTTTTCGACTATTACTAGTTCCCAATTTTTCGATAAATACTGTCCACATAAATGGTTTCCTTGGTCTCTTTCGTGTCGCATTGCGATCGATATGCTTATCGTGAAATTGTCACGTTGAACTCTGCTCCCGAAGTCCTGCAATTGGACGCCACTTTATCTGCAATCGTATTATACATTTGTGAGCACGCTGTATCAGTCTAAATAACTCTTTTGATACTGTACCATCATGACCGCATTCTCTGACGATGATAGGGAGCTCGTCGCTCTTGGTTATGTGCCCTCCTTCAAACGCGAATTTTCCAATTTAGCTACGGTAACGTCTTGGTTCCAACTCGACCTAGGAGTCCTAATTCGAAGTTTGATTAGATTAGTTTTGCTTTTAGCATAATGGTGGGTGAAAAATTCTTGAGTTATATGTGCTGAACCGATGTCCATGGAAGGGATTGTGCTCTAGCATCGCAACGACCCTCAATACTCCGCTTTTAACGGGAGGACCGTCTTCTGTGGGTTCTGCTATTCCGTCTGTTTTGAGAACTCCATCCGAGGACTTTACATAGGTGGTTTGGTGTTGGATTTTGGGGGCAAGCATGTGCTTGGCGCTTGGCTCAAGGTAAATGGAACGCGACACAAAAGCTGCGAATCAATGTATTGACTTACATTCGGACACAGTATCGCTGAAATCGTTAGCGCTTATCCTACGTCTGGTGGAATGTGAAGTCGATCTCGCATTACCTGCTTTTTCGATTCCTTATTCTTCCGATATACATAGGTATACAGCTTCTGCCCGGCTTACCCCCAAGAAATACCGTGCACGAGTAAAACGATCTTTATCGGCTTATAAAAAGTAACTGATTATCAACTCGATATTTTAGGTTGGCTGGCTAGTGGGATGGCTAAATATCCTCGGTAAGTTGATCTATACAGCCTCAAGTCCAACGTGTCCTATATTGAACTCAATAATCGTTCCATTTTAGGCCAAATAGCTGGAGTGTCTTCGACAGAGTTTGGTTTGGCTAACATGATATGGGCTGCGGTGGTGATAGGCAAAGCAAGTCGACAATACATTCTATTAGTCTATGGCTTCTGATTTCATCGCAGGATGGCAATTACGAAGTGACTCAGGTAACAACTTGGTAGTTTGTTGCTTTATATGGAGTCACACCAACGATTTTCAGACAAAAACTGTGTGGTTATTCGTGGTCCTTCTTATAGTCCACGGATGTCTGGTTTGTTTTTACTCTTAGATGAATCCCTAATCCGTCCTCAAGCCTAAACTGTTCACAGAATTGTCTGGGTACGCGCTGGTTGGCCCGTATATCTTCCGCGTTTGTGTTTGTGAATTTAGGCGCAACCATTCGTGAGTACCAGCATATCAACACCGTACTATGTTTGCTCATGTTCATAGTGATTATCATTGTTCTACTTGCGACGACTCCTCGTTCGGAGATGCATGCTGCCGGCTATGTTTTTGGCAGCCAGGGAATCGTAAACCAGACCGGGGGTTGGAATAACGGACTCGCTTTCGTTTTTGGATTGTTGAGCGTTCAGTGGACGGTGAGTCAACTAATGCTCGGTGTGTCGCGCGGTCCTTTTTCTTATGGTGGTTAATCTTGTTTTCAGATGACGGTGAGTGATCTTCGTGTCGTGCATATGACTGTTCTGCGCTAAGCCTTACGCTATTCTAGGACTATGATGCCACAGCGCATATCTGGTATGGTTTTTATGTGTGGCAATCGCACGGGCATACTGAACGAATTCCCATGAAAGTGAGGAGGTCAAACGTGCGGCATATGCAGGTAGAAAATATCGCATTTGATGGCAACAAAAATGGTGTTAACAAACTCATTACAGCGCCAACTGCTATCTTCATAGCCGGTATGCAACCTCATGCAACATTCAAAGAACTTAACGGCGTGTATTGACATAAGTATAGTAATCGGTACAGGGCTGCTCGGATGGCTTTTGAACATTGTGATTGTATTATGTTCAGGTCCTCTGTGAGTTACTCGCACAAGCTCACGAGTTTGTTCAATACTCACCGTGATTGTTCAGTGCCGATCTTCCTGGAGCATCTGGTTCCGCTTTCTTACAGGTCGGTCTTCCTTAATCTCACTGAGACTTCAATTGCCTATGGGTAGCCAGGTCATGTATCTCAGGATGGGAAAAGCAGGTTCCCTTATATTATGGGTAAGTTATATCACCAATCTGAGGAGGTTTGACTTTAGTTGACCACTCCAAAAAAGGTCCCTGTGTGTTTCACCGCATTTTTCGTCGTTCAGACGGCTCTTCAAGCTACATCTCGTACCATTTACGCATTTAGCCGTGATCATGGTATGTATCGAATAACAGTAGTGATGTGCGCTGAATTTCCCCATCCATAGGTTTACCTGACCGGGGCTTCTTCGGATATAACTCCAAAGTCACACAAACGCCTCTTCGA
Source organism: Lentinula lateritia (assembly GCA_028011325.1). Lineage (NCBI taxonomy): Eukaryota > Fungi > Basidiomycota > Agaricomycetes > Agaricales > Omphalotaceae > Lentinula > Lentinula lateritia. The sequence continues at coordinate 339,786 of JANVFT010000005.1, forward strand.
TCTATAATCCTATGCACACTCGTCAGCATTATACCTGGTCTCCTCGATCTAGCGAGTCCCATTGCTGCCAATGCTATCTTTGCTCTTACCGCGATAGCTTTGGATTTGAGCTACATTATTCCCATTTTCCTCCGTCGAGTCTTCCAAAACCACCCGGACGTGATGTTCAAACCAGGCCCTTTTTATATGGGCGGCGGCATGCTTGGCTGGGCTGCGAACTGGATTTGCATCTGTTGGACGCTCTTCGTCTGTGTCATTTTCTCATTTCCAGTCACCTTACCCGTCACTCCAGAAACAATGAACTATGCATCAGTTATCACAGTTGGAGTCATGGTTTTTGCATTGTGAGTTGGATGACGTTACGATTGACTGAACACTAAACACTTCCTAGCATATGGTATATCCTCGATGGACACAGGCACTACCATGGACCTCAGTCTAACATAAAGCAGGATGTGGAGCCAGAAAAGGAATTCGGAGAAGTAGAGAAAGATTCAGAAGACCATAATGGGTCGGATTATGTATAAAAATGAGGTTGCTGTTATGCTTAAATTAGTCCCTTCTATGAGGGTGACAATATTACTTGGAAATAGACATATATATGAAGCTACTAGCCATTTGTGCAACGGGCGTATGGTCTAGAGGTATGATACCTGCTTTGGGCGATGAGTTCATTGCAGGGGGTCTTCGGTTCGAATCCGGATTCGCCCCGTACTTTTTGTTCAGGCTTTGGCCCGAGGCTGGTTGCACATGTATATCTACAGTGATATTTTCTTAAAAATTTGGAGACCTGAAGGTAGCTTGAAAGAGCCTGAAGATTAGGCTCAGCATATATTGCTACCATGAACGGCAGAGAAGGGAACAGGAAAGGAGTAGGGTTGCAAATCTAAGCCATACGATAAGATACTTGATATTGTACGGACACTGAACAAATGTATATACATAGTTGACAAAACAGGAGGATGTAGATATAACCAATTTCGTGAAAGGTCCATGGTACTACAAGAGCAAGAGATAAACATTAGATAAAGTCTGGAGTCGGGTGTATGATTAAAACAAAAAAGTTCAAGGAATACAGAAAATATCAGCATATCGTGAGATTTCAAGCACAAGTACTAAGTCCAATAGACACAAACGTCTAATCGTCATCCCAGACAGGGACCGCCACTCCGTGAGCTTTAACAATGTCTTCGAGTACACCACATCTAACTTTCCATTTATCCCTCTCATCTCGCAGAACCACGTTTTCGGCTTCCACGCGCTGTAGATACTCCAGCTTACGTCTTCTAGTTTTCCTAGCCGCTATCGTGTTCTGCCTGCGCTTCCATTCAATATGTTCGATCTCGGTGGCATTGGGTCCAGGAGGGCTTTCGGCTACGAGCTCGTCCTGCTCTTGGTCACCGAAGGCTTGCGAATATGAACGCTTCTGAGCATGAATTGGGTTGACTTTGCGCGAGGTTGAAGAAGGCAGCACGTAATTTCTTGTTTGGGTGGGTGCATCAAGCGGCACCATCGACGCGGGAGTGATGTCTCTGCGGGTACCAGTTGCGGACATAGACGGGCCACGTGATTTACTGCGATTACGACCTGAGGCTGGTTTGGAGAACGCTGACGTAGGAGCGCGAGGAGAGGGGTATAACGACGAAGTTGGATGCGTGACAGGGGAGCGGACGGGTTGGGTAATCGGAGAGTAGAAGTTCTCGAGAAGGGGACTGCTCGGAGAAAAGGTATACAACTTCTCAGTGTTCAACAGCCCCGCCGCATGATTTTCCTTCTTGTCAGGTCCAGGTTGAGCAGGGGGTTGAGGATAGTACGACACACTGGTTTCATTGTACAGCGGATTGACAAAATCATCAGTCATACAGGCAGAGTCAGTGTTCACAACACCATACTCAAATTCATCATCGATTTGATCCATGATTGGCGTATTGAGGTCAGCCATGAAAGGTGAGTCATCCATTGGAGAAGTAGTGAAGTCATCAAGGTATGGTGTATACGGCGAAGTGAGAAAACTTCTTGCCGTCCTGAACTCAGGCGACGCTGTGAAAGTATTAACAACGTAAAAAACGAGGATGGATAGAATTATCACCTTCGATAAGGTCAATAATCGGTTGCAATGACGATTCATCGATTTGGGGTTCTGGCGCCATTGGCATTGAGGTAGGAGCTGGTGTGGAAGGCTCGGGTATGGTGGTAGGAGCATGATTCTCTGAGGGAGCACTCGACAACATCCTCAGATAACTCTGTCTGAGAGCCTCAAAATCGGGTAGCACGTCTAAACGGGGTGAGGTCTGTGTTTCCGAGTCGGGTGGTCGCGAATGAGCTCTGGGTGGCGCGGGGAGTGATTGAGGGATCCCATAATGTGCAGCAAGTTCGAACGCTCGAGTTGTAGGAGCGTCCTTCACTGGGTCCAGCGGATGCGGGTGTCCATAAGTACGATGATCCAATGACGGTTCGAAAGTAGCAGCCGAAGCATTCATAGGAGAATGAACATCTTCGTTCGACTGGTAAAAGTAGTCCGGATAAGGTATGGAAGCAATTTCGACCAATTTATGGAGGTAGAAGTCTTCGATTCAGAGATGGCAGCACGAGTGGCAGTCTGGCAATCTAAGAGAAAGCAGTGGTTAGTTTGATGGTTTTATCCTCACTCCGTAACTAAGCATTTCGATTTTCAAGAATACAATAACATTCAATAAAGAAATTGATCTGCGTTGCAAGTGCATGCAGGAGCCCAAATTCCTGAAAAATGTGAAGATGTGAAGACTTACCAGCTCTCTATGAAATGCTCCAGCTCAAGATCGCTGCGAACGAGAAGAAAAGAGCAGAGAAATGCTGTTGAGAGATCGAGTTGAAGAAGCGCCCAACGCGACGCTGACTAAATTCCCACTGCCACGCGCACAGCACTTGAGCACAGCAATCCTTAGCAGCGCTTAGCGCTTAGCCTTTGCTTGAGTGAATATTACCAACTCCTACATGGTACTGGCACCAAGATATCTGAGTATCCATTGCCCAATCTTCTTATACTAGTATGCCATTTTTTTCTGAACGATGCGAGCGGCGCTCAGGGTCTGGTGCTCATTATCATATTGCCCTTACAATCATTTTACAGTAATGCCTTGCGATTGTGATTCAGGAGATGCAGCCGATCTTCGAGAAACCACAAGAAACGCGTTAGATACATAAAAGATAAATACAACAGTTAAAACGACAGCAGGATATCAATAAGTATAGAGGTCCCCATAACAAAAGGTGACATACGTATGTACCGGTGAAGTCAAATCAGTCAGAGCTATCACCGTCACCATTGCCGTTGGCTTGACGCACAGCCGCTGCTTTCATTTTATCCTTGTCCATTTGTCGTTTGTGTTCATCAAGAACTCTCAAGCACTTTTTCTGTTCATCCAGATTGCTCTTAAGACTGCCCCAGACACCAAAAGGTCAGAACAAATATCACCAGACGTTCCAACGATGCTTACAACTGAGGGACAAACTTTTCTTTAATGTCATCAAAACTTTGAATCAGCCCCAGGTCAATGAGTGCTTCGTAACGAGCTTCGGCTCTACAATGAGAGAGATAAAGACAATGTGTATTGAATGAAGAACAAGATACTGCTTACTGTTGTTGGGGGGTAACCTTCGGGTGATGGTGTTTTCGAACAGGCGGCCATTGGGCCTTGGGTTCAGCGGGTTCAGCGGGAGTGTTGGCACTCTTTCGTTTGCTCGCACCACTTTTGCGCCGAGAGCCCTTTTGAGACCGGGAATCATGGTCATTCAGCCAGGAGCTGCGACCGGAACTCTTCCCTGAAGATTTCAACTGTCTCTGTGAGGAAATTAGCGGGTACAGAGGCAAAAGCAGACATTGGCGCACAAGGAGATTTTTTGCCTTCTCTACCTCGATATCATTCTGCTTTAGGATTTCTGCATTGTCATGTGTGTAGGTAATGCCAACGGTCTCGAAAATTTTGTCAATTCTGCTCCCCTCTTTTCCCTCTCCGACAGGGTCAGCTGCAACCACAGAATGAGTACGCTGAGGACAATTTAACAAAGATGCACACATTTAACAGAGTCGTCCATGACAAAATCATCTAGTCCTGCCATACTCTGAGACTAAGGTCAGTACCGGTAACGTGCAATATTTTGGTATATTACCTCCAGGTCATTTGAGTCTCCTTTGATACCTTTAGTGTCAACATTAGCAAAAGCCCAATCGAGTTGAGCCTGATTGGCTTCCTCAATCTAGACAAAAGACGAAATGAGGACGTAAGGGAAAATCAGTACTGACTGTGCTCTTACTGAGGCTTTTGTAGCTATCTTTCTCTCGTCGAGTCGGAATATATTTTTGAGACCAAAAAGTTCCCCCCGCTTCTGTGGATCATTTTTGACGCCTTCAAAGTAGCTGACAAGGAAGGACGAGATGAGAACGGAACACCAGGGAACAAAGATAGGGCGTACCGAGTCTGTATACTAGCTTCGTACCCGATCCGCATTTGCTGTTGCTTGTAAACTTGACAATTGTATATCAACTCTTCCAACGCGCCTGCTCCGAGTAGGCGATAAACTTTGACAGGGCGAGTTTGACCAATTCGATACGCTCTTCAAGAACGATCTTGTTCAATCAGTGAAAATGGCGAGATCGGTGATCATCGTACCTGTCCATGGCTTGCAGATCGTGAGCGGGATCTTAACAGAGTCGTCAGGGCGAAGCGGTTACGCAGAATGACAAAACGACATACTCCAGTGAGGATCTGTCAAGCCCAAACTCAGACAAGCCAACAGCAGCAGCAGTATTATGACTACAGACCGAATATCACGACATGGTTGGCACCTGTTGAGGAGCAGTCAGCAAAAAATCGGAACCGGGTTAGCGGCAAACCTGTGAGATTGAGACCAGTGCCTCCGGCAAGAGTCGAAATGAGAAACACGAAGATCTCCGGGTTTGAATGAAATTCGTCGATTAAACCCATTCCTACAATGCAGCATTTTCAGTAAAAAAAAATACAGTGTAACTATGAGACCTCATCTCACTGTCTTTTTGCGGCGTCTCGCCCGAAAAAGCGCAATATTGATATGCTATATACGTTCAGCACTATTGACGAGAACAAGTGCTTTATCTGCTTACGCTGCGTCTCCAGGTAATTTTGAACAATTTTTAACAGTTGAACAGACTTTGTGAATATAAGCACTTTGTTGGAACGATCTTGCCGAACTTCTTGTAACAGAGTCTCTAGTACCTGCTCCGATTACAGTTAAAGGACCATGACACATATGGGATTTGAAAACTGACCCTCCACTTGCCACAAAAATCTTTCCCGAATTCAACCTGTATTCGATTCGGCATATTACTATCCGGGAAGATCCATTTTGCCAGTTCTCTATTCCGTGCAAGCTGCAGTCTGGCATAAGAACAGGTAACAGAACTCGGGTGAATATAGAAGAAACTCACTTGTTCTGGCTTCTGATTTGAATCTGTAACAATGAAGGTCAGAAGTACAGTGCTGGAAAGAAAACTTACTGGGTAATATTAATCCAAGATGATTGGAGAGTTGTAGCAAGACTGTCATATAACGGAGCGCATTCTCCTTTCTGTAAGGATGACAACATTCTTTTGTCCTGTGTTCCTTGTCGTGAATAAAAGTGAAGACACAAGAAAACGGATTACTCGCATATAACCTGAACCACATTCACATGGATCATTCATTTCAATTAGATGCCGAACTTCTGGTTTCTGAAGGATGCGTTTGTATGCGGCTAGTTGTGTGGGAGCTAGTGGGCAGAAAACAACGATATCTGTTTTCGTGGGGAGCTCGAAACAGAATCAGGATTCTGAACAAGGTTGATAGTTGCAGGAAATCCATACTTGGTCCTTGATGAGATCTTTGGTCCTGGATTATGTCGCTCGATCACAATTACGGCTTGGAAATATATGTTTCGCACCTTCTTAAAAAGAATTCGGGCAATAATTTTCGAACCAATATATCTGAAATAATCTTCATGACCATCAGAATGAGAAAGAATTAGTTCAGCTAAGATTGAGATGATCACCAGTGCTTTGGCTTTTTCGGCATCTGTGGCAGTACTAGACTGACCGCGTCTCAAAGGCTGCGAAATTGATGATTTCCAATATTTAGTCATGCCCAAACGGCTGGGGTCAGTCCAATGAAGGATGGCATGTAACTCGTCATAAGAGTTCTGAATCGCAGTACCAGTGAGACCAAACCGACGTAGACATTCGAATCGGTGCAGCGCAAGGGAAATTTGTGAAGATAGATTCTTTACGCGATGAACCTCATCAACAAATATGCAGGACCACTGCAAGTTATCCAGTAGGTCGATGTCTTTGAGGGCGATGTCAAACGATGTCAACACTGCGATAGACATCAGAAGAATTCTCGTAAACGGTGGTCCTACGGACCTATGTCTAACCTCCCAAGCTTGAAATCCTTCAACACATGTGCCCGTTCTTTAGGAGGTGCTGTATATACACCGAATTCGAAATATCCCCACTATGGCAAAATTTGCAAAATGGTCCTGAACAAAGAAACAAGAGAATAGTTCTCGGGCTCACTGTCTGAAGCTCTCGTTCCCAATTGTGGACAACTGAACTTGGTGCGACTATGAGGCACGTCGGCCACGTCGCGTCAGCAGGAGGTAGCTTCTTAGTTTTTTTCCATCTTGGTTGGCTCTGAAGATTTCGTACGTGGTTCCGTCGACGATCTTCGTCGGATTCGAAACCCGTTTTTGCCATTATAGCTGACAGAAAGGCGATAACCTGCACAGTTTTACCTGCATCAAAGGTAAGGAATCTAGGAAGAAACGGAAGGATATGTAATCTTACCCTAGGAAAGGAGAAAAATGAATGTTGTAGAATGAACGGAAAGAACTAAATAAATTAATCACAAGTCCCATATCGTCACCCAAAAGACCTCCACGGCCTGCCCGATATCTCTCGTAGAAGAACTGGACGCCGTTTCGTTGGTAATCACGAAGAAATATGTTAATTGTTGAGGGTATTTTGATATTATTTCCTAGGTCTAGGAAGAATGGCTCGTTGACTGACGATTCCGGTGATTGGAATCCAGGCCTCGGATTTATCTGCTACAATTCGAGAAATTAGCGCAGGTTAAGAACAGACACAGTGTGGTCGATCGCACTCACGGGTGAATCCATTTCTTTGTCAGATTCAATCCTGTTCTGCGAACAATTATCTCCTTTCTGTTCAAGCTCTATTTGTCCGAATAATTATACTTTTATGGCTAACAATGATCCCGAGGGACATACCGATGTCGGAATCGTCCTCGGTGTGGGACGAATCCGCTTTTTTAATCGACGCTAGGGAAGTTGAGGGGGTAGTAGGCTAGCAATCTCAGGGAGGGAACTTACTAGTTGATGGAAACGGAGGTTCCGAGTCTGATTCAGTATGTGATGAATCGTCCTCAGTGTGGGATGTCTGTTCGACATCTGCAGCACAAAATAATGGAGGGGTCGATAAATCACGCAAAAATTCTACACAAGCAAGATGATCACGCACCTTTGACTGCAGTTTGGGGGGGTGTATTGGTACGACGTGTATCTATCACTGGGAGGAACGCTGCCATGGTCTTTGGAATATGCGCTGGGTCCTCGTCTTCACCAGACTCTCTGTCTTCGTCAATGTCAATATCATCTTCAATCTGCATCTCGTCGTCTGCATCATCTTCTGACCCATGATCGATCTCGACTGCATCTACGTTCAAAATAAGCTACATGATACAACCTTGATGTCTTACCAAAATATTTCGCTAGCGGGTTCTTAATTGTATGTTTCCCGTATATCTGAGATTTATCTGCTTTTCTGTCAGGCTAGCATTGAATGAGTACGATTGACCATAGACTCACTAGTAGCATTCACAGAGGAGTCGAAGGAGGTCATCCACTCTTCATCTTCGCTATCTGACCACACGACTTTCCTCTTTTTGGCAGGCCTAATGCTTTCCCGCTTTAATTTGGTATTTCTCCTCTTCCCAGACCCCTTTTCCATGGGTTTAACTGGTCCAGCAGCGAACTCTGAATCAGAGCTACAATCTGTAAAAAGTTTGAACCTGACGCGTATACACAGCGTGAATAGCGTCATACCCAAGGGCGCTGGAATAGAATCTTGCTCTCCTGTTGTGGTATACCATGGTAGGTCGACTGGACAGCGATTGTAAAGGAACGCACTCTTCTTATACACATTTTCTCCCGCATTTGTAGGCGCCGCCTTTGACATATATGAGTACGCTGCTTTTAGATTGTAACTTACAGGTGGTGGAAGCGACGTGAGTCGGAGTTGAGACGCGCATATGATTCCATGTGACTTCGCCACGTGGCCACATTGCATGACCAATGACAGTGTCGGATGACGGTGCAGTCCCGCAACTTGCAAGAACAGCTACTCGCCATCATTAACCGTCGTGACGGTAAAGCGTCCCGACGAAAATTACTTAGAAGTGTACCCTACTTACTTGATTTCAAAATTGCCACAACTTGAAGAAATGAGCACCATACTGGTTCCCTATTGTTTCCAGACTCCCTATGTTCTTGGGCTTGACACATAATCTCTCTTTGGGATCTCGACAGTTAGAATGCATATATTACATCAATTGCTTATCGTAGGGAATCGGATTCGTGTCCGAAGTCGCTCACAGTCGATGCGCAGTGATTATTAAGAACGAAAAGCCGGACATACCGTCTAATCCTAAATATTAGTCTGAGTACAGAGAGACCTTCAAGTTCCAAGCTTGAAATCCGACTTTGGAAACAGTTCAGACCCATTATCAGATTGGAGAAAATAAGATTTTGGTGCACTCACAATCTTTATTGAATGGAGGGGTCAGTATAAGTCTGATAGAGTAAACTCAGTAGCGCTAGAGGGTCTAGGACCGAAACTCAAGATTGACCCGCAAAATCTATCTATCGATCCTTGAGTTGACTTGAACTAGGTCTGGGGATAACGCGGTCTTCCATATGCAGTTTGGTATTTTGCTTGTTCTAGCCGCCGTTAGAATACTCTGTCAATGTATCATCCTGAGCTCCGAAAATATGATGCGCGCCGGGAGCGAGGTACCTACAACCATGTACTTAGATCCATCCACATCCTGTTGCTTTCCGAGTATATCGCCTGTCGCCTCCGAGCTTGTACTACGTCTACGTCCGAGCAATAACGCCGGGTCCATGTACAAAATTTGAGATCATGAAAGGGATTGCAAAGATTTGAATCCGGACTACGAAGGATTTTCGGGAAGACAACACATGCTTCATCTTTGAAAGTGGTTACTCCTGTATGGCGATTCGCAGCTGTATCCACGCATCCTGAGCTTAGCCACTAGATTGGCGACCTTCGATGATCACCTCAATTCTGAGGAGATCATAAAGACTTGAGGTTTTTGGCCTAAAGAGGAAATGCTGCGTCTGGTCTTTCACTTTCATTCCTAGAAATTCAGACAAATCTTCTTCTATGAGGGCTCCGGAACATTCGTCCTGACAGCATACGATCACCTACGATCACACGAACGGACCTTTAGTGATTCAAAAACGTTCTAGTATCCGTGGAGAGGAGAACATCATCGTACCAGCATTTTGACCGCGACTGAAGCATTCCTACTGGTAGATCAGAGCTTCAAAGCTTTTGGAAATAATGGTAAAGTCCTCCTTCGAAGTGCTGGATTGAGAGTTTGCATGACAAGCTTCCGATGTTGGGCAAAAGCACACACATCGTTGTGACACGACATGATCGCGTCCTCCGTAGTGTACGCCGCAGGCTCGCAATCAAGAACTGCACTGAAATACATGTAAATGTAGCAGAACGCGAGAAGGTAACTTTTTCCCACGTATAAAGTAATGCGCGCCACTGCCATTTCACCTTCTCTATCTCTATCGCCAACCATCGATTTGCGCAATGTCTAAACCTTCAACACCGTCCAACTCTAATACGCTTTTGCTTCGACGTCAACTTACCGAGCTCACTAAGCATCCAGTCGAGGGCTTCTCAGCTGGTCTGTGCACGCAGGTCTGTCTTCTTGGTCCGAGGGTTGAGCTGACGTCGTAAATAGGGCTTGTCGACGAAAACAATCTGTATGAATGGGAAATTCTTGTGATTGGGTGGGAAGATATTTTCCCAGCCTTTGCAACCATGCTCAACCTTTCGTCCTTTGTAGACCACATGATACACTCTAGTACATTTTTGGTTGCGAGACAGATGAACACACATATTCTGACTTATGTTCCGACAGTGAAGGCGGATTTTTCAAGGCTAGGCTAACTTTTCCACCGGAATTCCCTCTCCTTCCTCCCAAGATGAAATTCATTACTCCGATGTGGCACCCCAATAGTAAGTCGATAGACAGTTCTGGAACGTTCGTTACACAATTACCCTGTTCTCGTTCAACAGTCTATCCCGATGGTGTTGTTTGCGTGTCTATTCTGGCAAGTGACCCCTTCTGCACCGGATAGTCCTTCTAAATCTCCTTTGACCCAGCATGCTCCTGGTGATGATCAATACGGATACGAGGATGCAGGGGAGCGATGGATGCCGGTTCACACCGTCGAGTCAATTGTGTGTTCCATTTCTCCTTTAAGTGTACCCCTACTCACCTAATTCCATACATATAGCTCGTCAGTGTAATCTCCCTTCTATCTTCCGATTCACCCAACCTGGACAGCCCTGCTAATGTTGACGCCGCTAAGGAGGTACGAACTGACCTGACAGGTGTGTCCTCAACTTTTGCCATTACAATCTTAAGCTAATGCTTTGTCTATACAGGATATAAGAAGAAGGTTCGACGCTTGGTCCGCCTGAGCGCTGAGGCGGCATTCGATTAAACATTACCTTTCTTTAATTAGTTATCACTTTGCATTGCACCTGTATTTTGACGATCCCAGAACTGTATATCTTCTTAGCCAATTTTAGCTGCACTTCGTTTAAGTAAGGTCGAGGACCGCGATGAAACGTAGTAAAATTGAGCAAGCTTTGGTTTGCGCTGTTGATCAGATGAAATTCAAATTGGTTCTCCGTTTATTCTTCATTGAGCGCTCAGCTGAGAGAAGTGGCCCTTGGGTCTACGGTCAACCATCATCATTGACGATTCCTTGTGAATTGTTATGGATGAAACTGAAGAAACCGGTTGGGACGATGCTGGATCAAGGTGGCGGGGACTTGGTTTAACAGATCCCATTAAAACGGTCGAGGTGCGCGCTCTGATATCTCTTCCACAATCTCTTTTGATTGGAACTCGTAGGATAAATGGCTTTTACTTCCTGCGTTTCTAAAAGTCAAAGGCCTCGTCAAACAACATACTGACTCTTTCAACTACTTCGTCGATGTTGATATTAAAAACGTCGTGAAAGCTAACAACAAAATCACTTCCGATGTCGATCCTCGATTCTGGCTCAAATATACCGACATCAATATAGGATTTCCAGACCGAAATGAGGTCGAGACCGTCGACAAACGAGTGACCCCTCATGAATGTCGTCTTCGCGACATTACCTACGCTGCACCAATCATTGTCACAGTTCAGTACACTCGGGGTAACAAGATTGTCCAGAGAAATGTCAATATTGGACGATTACCCATCATGCTTCGGAGTAACAAATGCGTCTTAACGGGAAAGAACGAGGCCGAGTTGGCTCGTATGACGGAATGTCCACTCGATCCTGGTGGATATTTTGTTGTGAAGGGTACGGAGAAAGTGATTCTAGTTCAGGAACAACTGAGCAAGAATCGTATCATTGTCGAGACCGATTCTGTGAAGGGTATCGTCCAAGCTTCTTGTACCTCGTAAGTTTCCGCGTCCAACTACTTCTCGGCTGTCATTGTTCATGTAACTGTATAGCTCGACGCATGGCGGTCTCAAATCGAAAACATACGTAGCCACAAAGAAAGGGAAAATCTATCTTCGCCACAATTCAATACACGAAGACGTTCCTATCGTGATCGCCCTCAAAGCTCTCGGGATTCAATCGGACAAAGAAATCCTTCTCCTGACCGCCGGTAATACCGAAGCTTACAAAGTTGCCTTCTCCGCCAATCTTGAAGATGCTGCTAAACTCGGTGTATTTACCAGGCAACAAGCTCTAGAATGGATTGGATCGCGCGTCAAGGTCAATAGGAGGGTGATGGGTCCTAGGAGACCTGCTTGGGAAGAAGCCCTGGAAGCTTTGGCAACAATCGTGCTTGCTCATGTGCCTGTCAATGGTCTTGACTTCCGCTCGAAAGCAATTTTCGTTGCGACCATGACCCGACGTGTCCTTATGGCAATGAACGATGAAAAGATGGTAGACGACAGGGACTATGTCGGAAATAAACGTCTCGAGCTGTGAGTCTCTGATGTTCCTCACAGCTATTCCTAAAATTCACTCGTGCTACCGCGTACCTTTAGAGCAGGTCAGCTTCTTGCTTTGCTATTCGAGGACCTTTTCAAAACGTACAACTCCAATCTCAAGACAGCCATCGATAAAACACTAAAAAAACCTTCTCGAGTAAATGAATACGATGCGTGGCACACCATGCAATTTCAAGGAGATCATATCACGTCCGGCTTTGTTCGCGCAATTTCCACTGGAAATTGGTCGCTAAAACGATTCAAGATGGAACGCGCGGGAGTCACACACGTCTTGAGCCGACTCAGCTTCATCTCTGCATTGGGAATGATGACCCGAATTTCTTCGCAGTTTGAGAAAACTCGAAAGGTCAGTGGACCTCGAGCACTGCAACCAAGTCAGTGGGGAATGCTATGTCCAAGTGACACACCTGAAGGCGAGGCTTGCGGTCTTGTGAAGAATCTCGCCTTAATGACACATATCACCACTGATGTGGAAGAAGAGCCCATCATTCGTATAGCCTATATGCTTGGGGTTGAAGGTGAGTATTCCCTCGATCCCCTCGGAAAGATAGATCACACAACCTCCCGATTCAGATATTAGTCTTTCAACAGGCGCCGAAATATACAGACGTAACACATTTATCGTCAATGTGAATGGCACCATCATTGGACTCACAAAATATCCCAAGCGCTTTGTGCAGCAGTTTCGTAAACTGAGACGCGCCAGGCGAATTAGTGAGTTTGTGAGCATTTATATCAATCATCATCACCAGGCAGTCCATATTGCTAGTGATGGGGGGCGTATATGTCGTCCGATAATCATTGTTGACAAGGGGCGTCCACGGGTGACATCTGAACACATATCGGTATTTGATCCCTCTTTGATGTGGTTTTCAATTGCTGAGTGGCGATAAACGTTTTAGCAACTGAAGCAAGGTCAATTCGTGTTTGATGACTTTCTACGGAAAGGAATCGTAGAGTACCTTGATGTAAACGAAGAAAATGACGCATACATCGCACTGTATGAATCTGACATCGTTGCGACCACGACACACTTGGAAATCGAACCTTTCACCTTACTTGGCGCTGTGGCCGGGCTCATTCCTTATCCTCACCATAATCAGTCTCCCCGGAACACTTACCAGTGTGCTATGGGCAAACAAGCGATTGGCGCCATCGGTTATAATCAACTGAATCGCATCGACACATTGCTCTATCTGTCCGTTTATCCTCAACAACCCATGGTCAAAACTAGATCTATAGAGCTGGTCGGATATGATCGTCTTCCGGCTGGACAGAACGCCACGGTCGCTGTTATGAGTTATTCTGGCTATGATATTGAGGATGCACTGATCTTGAATAAGGTTTCGATTTTTCCCCCGACTCTCAAGAAAGACTGCTAAATCAAACCACAGGCATCTCTCGATCGTGGATACGGACGCTGCCAGGTTTTGAGGAAGAATGCAACATTAATCCGGAAATATCCTAATGGCACGTAAGCGAAACTCTTTTCCCTTTTTTGAATTACACATCCTCAGTCGAAAGATAGATTTGACCGGTTAGCGGATGCTCCGTTCGATGAGAACGGTCAAAAGGCCAAAAAATATGATATCATTCAAGAAGATGGCCTTGCAGGAGTTGGGGAGAGGGTCGACCCGGGCGACGTCTATATCAACAAGCAATCTCCAACCAACGCCAATGATAATAGTTTCACTGGACAAGCTGCCACTGTACCCTACAAAAACACCCCCATGACTTACAAGTCTCCCGTCGCAGGCAATATTGACAAAGTCATGATCAGTGACACTGACAACGACCAGACATTGATCAAGGTCCTCATCCGTCAAACACGGAGGCCGGAGCTGGGCGATAAGTTCTCCTCTCGACACGGACAAAAAGGCGTTTGTGGTCTTATTGTTAATCAGGAAGATATGCCCTTCAACGATCAAGGTATCAACCCAGGTAAGCCCAAATTTCTTGCATATTCTATGATGACGCAGTACTATGGTTGCGAAATAGATACCATCATGAACCCCCACGGATTTCCTTCTCGCATGACAGTGGGAAAGATGATCGAGTTGCTCGCTGGAAAGGTTTGGGTAGTCATTCTTTCTCTGAGATTTCGATACTCATACTACGTGAACAAGGCGGGAGTTCTGAACGGCAAGCTGCAATACGGAACTGCTTTCGGTGGATCAAAAGTGGGGAATCACCGCGTTCACTCTTGCCTCTCATTGAAATTCCTTGATACAGGTAGAAGACATGAGTCGTATTCTTATAGAAAATGGCTTCAGTTATTCCGGAAAAGATATGCTCACCAGCGGTATCACCGGCGAACCGTTGGAGGCATATGTGTACTTTGGGCCTATTTATTATCAGGTGAGACTTACACATTACACAGTCGGTTTATTAGTTTATTTACTGCCTACCGATAGAAACTTAGTAAGTTGGAATCTCGGGATGATGATGCGTTGTCAGCTAATCGAACCTTAGAACATATGGTAATGGACAAGATGCATGCTCGTGCAAGGTACGATATTATTCCTCTCGCTCAACTAATACGCCGTTGAAGCTTTCCAGGGGACCTCGGGCGACACTTACGCGACAACCAACTGAAGGGCGATCTCGGGAAGGTGGCCTTCGGCTGGGAGAAATGGAACGAGACTGCCTGATCGGTTACGGGGCCACGCAACTACTTTTGGAACGCCTCATGATATCTTCTGACAAGTTTGAAGTTAACGCCTGCCAGGAATGTGGTTTGATGGGGTACAACGGATGGTGTACCTACTGCAAAAGCTCAAAAAAGATGGCACAGCTAACTATTCCTTATGCGGCAAAATTACTCTTCCAAGAGGTATTTCTGCTATCTTTATTTCTTCGGTGTTCAGTGCTAACCTCAAATTTATAGTTGATGGCCATGAATGTGGTCCCTCGACTGATATTAGATGATGCCTGATATTACTTGACTTTCTGTACTTGTTAGATTCACTGTATCTATAATCATCTTGTACTCGGATTGTACTAGGTCCATCTCGAAAGTTGAACGCGCCCGAAACCGATTAGCGCTTTTCGGAGTTTCGGGGATTTTTCGGCTTTGTCTGGATAATGACGTGTACTATTCTGCTTCAACTCTAACAGTCACTTCCTCATCTACAAACTCTGATATGAATTCGCGTGGAACAAGTAATGCCACTGCTTTACGACGCCTCATGACTGAATATAAACAGCTCACATCAGGAGGTTGGCCGAATGCCTGGAGAGAAACATTTATATAGTGCCATTCTCATTACCCCCTTTGCAGGTTCTCCAGATGGAATGTTCACTGCAGGTGCGAACATATCTTGAGTAATGACATGGTCCGAAGATCGAGCGCTTTTCCCTAGGCCCCATCTCCGAATCTGATTTCTTCACATGGGAGGCATTAATCTGCGGACCCAAGGACACACCATTTGTAAGTGACATCTGCAACCTCCAGCAATGTAGCTAACACTTGCTATAATTCATAGGAAGGTGGCGTGTTTTCCGCGAAATTAACATTTGCGAGTTCTCAATCTCAACTCTTGCACCTAACAGGTATCTGACACGTCCCCTAATAGCCATCCGATTACCCACTTTCACCATTCAAAATGAAGTTTGAGCCCCCTCTATTTCATCCTAACAGTGAGATGCCGTTTTCATCATTTTCCCGAACCGATCTGTTGTTGATCTTTTGTATTTCCAAGTCTATCCGGATGGTAATGTTTGCATATCAATATTGCACACTCCAGGAGACGACCCCACGATGTACGAGCAAGCTTCCGAACGATGGAGCCCAGTACAAAGTGTTGAGAAGGTTATTCTCAGTGTCATCTCAATGTTAGCAGGTGAGCATAATGCTGTTGATTCAAGTTTTTCAAGCTGATCGTTTCAAACGTCAGAGCCCAATCTTGAAAGTGGTGCCAATATCGACTGTTGCAAATTATATAGAGACAATCAGCCAGAGTATGAGAGACTAGTACGGGAGTCTATCAAGGAACAATTGGGAATTTAAAGTCAGTTCCAAATAATTGTGTCAATTAAGAAGTCAAATAAAAAGCAATGAACTCGATCATTAGAATGCGAGATACGTGTTCTATGTGTTGATATTATCAGGCATACAATATTACGGACATTACTACACATGAGATAAAAGTTCTACTTTCGTTGCTTGAACAATCGTCCATCTACAGGTAGTCCGAAAAAATGGCGCTGCATGTACTCGTTACGAAACAATCCCTTCGGATCCACTTTCTGTAGCACTTGCAAGAAATCTTCGAAGTGGGGATATAAAGTTCGAAACTCCTGCGGACCAATTTTGTGAGCTTTCGCCCAATGAGGGCGACCTTGATAGACTGATAGTATATTCTCAAACCCTTCGAACAACTTTCGGTAAGGAATATTGAAGCCGTACGGCCTAAAGAGTATTGAGAGACACAGAGACAATACTGAGTGACTACTCACTTATACTGTACAATGCCAATCCAACATGTCTGCTGATTGTAACTCGGGCTGAGCCAAATATCGTCCGGAGCAGAAAACCGGATTTCAATGGGGAAATGAGGGCGTTCCCGAGGATCAACAAGTATCTCATGAAAATACTTGCGTAGTTTGCGAAGGCACGGTTCTACGTTCTCATATGGGATAGCCCATTCTGTAGTGTGTTGAAGATACTGATATGATGTCAAAAGGATATTCATTAGCAGTTCCAAAGCCAACGCCTACCCTGCATTCCACATTGAAAACGCGGTAACTGTCATCTACTCTGGAGGACACGCTGCTAACAAGCCAAGAGGCAAGCAAGACGGCCCAAGTATTGCAAGTTCGGAAGAATATGCCTAGAAACAGTAATAATTGCACAAGATGATATCCCATGAATGAATCATAGAACCAGCTGCCACCGGGTCGTTTGGTCTACAACACCAAAGGTAAGTCAACGTTAAATAGCTAATGATTGGGAGCATACCTCATGCGTACGATTCGACATGCTAACGCGCATCATATCAGTGGCTGGGAACCAGAAAAATCGTGTATGTTCCGAGGAGTGTACGAGTTGTTTCAAGTTTGAAAGTGTGTCTTCAAAGGACCGAGATTCGAGAACCTCTTCCAGATGGAAACTAGATTCGACCTCTAGTTCGATGTTTAAAATTAGTCCTGTGCTTCCCAGACCGCACACAGTGGCTAGAAATAAATCCGGCTGCTCGTTGCGCGAACAGTAGACGCGAGACCCGTCGGCGAGTAGTACGATCATAGAAATAACTTGAGTAGACATAACGCCATAATCAATCCCGGTTCCGTGTGACGCTGTAGTGACGATTCCGGCCAGCGTCTGATCGGAGATGGAACCAAGATTAATCATTGCGAGACCGTGTTGAGCAAGTGAAGCATGGAGTTGGTGCAGAGTAATTCCTCCTTGAACAACGACGCGTCTTTCCTGCTTGTCAACCTAATACACAGCTTCAGTGACATCTTGGCCGGTTAAATATGGAACGCGTTTACCGTTAGAACGCGATTCAGGTGGGTTGTACGCAACATAAACTCGTTCGTGCATGCGAGATCCGAAGGACTGTGTCCCACTCCAGTCACACGAACAACCTTCCCTTCCCGCCTGGCTAATTCCAAGATGAGTTCGCAATGGTACTCATTACGCGGCTCGAAGATAGCTAGAGGGGTGCAAATGAAAGTTTCTGCCCAGTTGGAAAAGACGGCATTAGACGGAGCAGTCACAGGGAGAAGAATCTCATAAAGTTTGTGGAGGGGGATATCATGAAGGTCAACTTTGAACCGAGAGGACATGGTATCAAGCGTCCACTAACCATTTTTACGGTCGACCTTATATACGAAAATGTTTTTTTTTGCATCTTGATGACTCGCATCTTCGATCGATTTCCATTTTAAGCCAGCACGCGTTGCTCCGATAAATCAGGGGTAATATTACGGGAATGGCCGGATTCAAGCTTAGTAAGCCGAACGTGTTCAGCCGAATAAAAATCCTTCACATTCCTGGTACGGGAAGGAACCTGAAGGAACGTGTGATTCCGAGTTGATGACGAGAGCTAAGAGGACGGATTGAGCCCAAATCGCACTCAAGGTACAAAACGGAAAGACTTGGGAACGGTAACTCACATGCGTTCCATAGAGAAGTAGCACGTCACCGTATAGTACCGGTCCGGTAATAGTACCACTCAAAATTCACTCTTGCCTTGGTAGAAAGCCACGAAAGGCGATATACGATATAACAATTCATAGTAAGTCGAACAGCTAACAATGTCAATTTAAGAAATCGAAAATGACTCTGGATACAGTGTTCAGCTTGGTTTAACAACATGGAAGAAAGTACTGACCGGCCCCATTCCTGATTGTTATACAAAAGGATCCCTCGCACTTCAGCACTATCCAATTCCAAGCCAATTTCGAATTCTGGGTCAGGAGCATTGAGTGTAAGACTGGGCATGGGCTTGGGCTTTCCTCACCGGTATAGAATCCACTCGATTGGCCCATTAATGCATTCTGCTGAAAGGCCGGAAGCGAAGAAAGATCAACCGTCCATTTACACAATTCGGTTGTTTCTCCTTCGTCATTGTACCTCATTATTTTGTCTGATTCGCTAGTGTACAAGACTGCTACGAAAGATGAATCTATTGGATAGGTGTTAAAAGGGGAGGGGTTAGAGGGAATTAATTACAGACCTTGGACCGACTGCGAAAATTTACTAGAAAGCGATTAACATGAATCCCGAAACATCCAGAGGCTTTAATTTTATATGGGTGCATACCAGAATTTTGTGGTTAGCCTTTGCCTATATAAGGTTCAGTTATGGTTTACACTGAGGTTCGCTATTATAATACTCACCCCTTCCTGATTATCGCGCCTTTTTGCACCAGGTACTGCAATCTGGATAAGAACATTATAGACCATGGCTCGAAAAAGGGAAACAGGAATATACACGCCTGTTTTCACAAATGGGATAACCTGCATCGTTGTTTCGAATGTAAGCAGGACGCTTGTGCCAATCTTCTTGTTCGGCTGGAAGCTTGACCTGAATCGGGTAGAATTGAGTATGAAGATAGACCATGATTACAATATAACGCCTTCTCGCCTTCATTATATACGAACGGGGAGCAATGACACTAGCAACTAATGGACGTCGGGCCAATCCGTACCTCGCAGCGCCACGTAGAGTTGCAGTATCGGCATCAGCAGGCCGCGCGATGACCCGAATTCGAGACCCGAATTGCTCCTAGATCAAAGAGTATGAAGCGGGATGACAGTCTGGGTTGACTCATACGCACCTCGACGCGTTGCTTGAGATATTCGCTCCCGGCAAAGCCGCCCACAAGAAGGAGGGCATCAACCCTTTGATCGACCTTTGAAAGTTGGTCCTCAATCAGGGCAAGCACCTGTTGAATGCATGTCATGACTTGAGAAAAACTAGACACAACTGAGCAAAAAAAAATTCCACTAGCCTGCTCTACGACCGGATCAAATCTACTCAAAATGTTAGATTTTCAGAAAACAACATTGTGCCCGACATACTGACACTTCGCGTCGCATTAATGCACCGGGGATAGATAATTGCCCATCCATTAATCCAACCGTCGGATCGTCTGGGTCCTCAACATTAAAACAGGTGAAATGGAACATGTTGTCTGAATCCGATTTAGCCGCATGAGGTCAACTTCTTCTATAATGGCTCATCCTCGAACCACACGACTCACCGTCATCTTGGGTACCGGCATAATCTAGCTTTTCCGTTTCACTGAACGAATGCACTTGGTAGTGCCAATTCCCATGTCAGTGCTCATGTTGAGTGATAGAACGAATGTGACGGCCACTGACTGAAATATGCTAGTGATGCAGGATCAAGATGCGCCGGATGATCAGCCAAAAGCTATGAAATAAATCAATGGTGCACCACGCAATATATGTGCACATAGAAGCGTACTGTTTTTACTAGCTCTCGAAATCTTAGGTCCAGGAAGAGGCTTCCGGTGTTGGACCCCGAGCGGGCTGCGATTTCTGCAATTTCCAAATTCTCCATTTGTCCAATAATCTTTTAAAGAAGATATAATGATGAACATTTGTTCAAAAATGAACAAAATAACACACCTTGTAGACAGCCAGATCGACGGTTCCGCCGCCAGCATCACAAACAACGAAATTCTGTGAGGGTTGTAGATGGTGAAGATCTGTAAGATGAGCGCAATGAACAGCGGCAGCTTCGGGTTCGGTGATGATATGAAGCCGGTTTCGCCATTGCGTGTCGCCTGCTCTTGAGCTATGAACGAGTCCAGCATGAATTGCAGCTTCTCTCATTAGGTCACAACCCTTAGCATCCCAGGCCGCGGGGACAGTCAACCAAACGTCAGCAGAAGCTGGTATGAGACTGTTAGCATGAGATATCAATTATGTGCATTATTTATTCACCCAGATCTGCGACAGCACCGATATCTCGAGTGATTTGTTCCTTCGCGTATTCCCAAAGACAGCTTAAAAAATCGACAATGAGGTCGAAAGCACGTTTTCCAGGCTAACACGTAAAAGAACTTGATAAGTAAAGCATTCGGGAGTTCGATGTACGAAACTTACCGGTAGTTGGGGAAGACGAGGATCAATTGCCGAATCATCACGAAGTGCTCGAGGTTCCAGAAAGAGTTTAAACCATTCGCAACGCTTAGACATGATAAGAGAGGAAGAAGGATTGACATTAGTGGAAGGCAATCTCACGTAGGTGTTGGGTAAAGCCGTATGTTTTGCTTCAAGTCCCCAAGCAAGAATCTGGCCTAGAAAGAGATCAGTCAAGTTTTTGCGAACGAGGATGAAAGATCAACCTCCTTCATCATACAGCAAACAAGTTGGGATCTACATGCAATGTTCGAGCAAAATATAATGAAAAGCGGTGCTTTTACACACTTTTCTATATGTTTCCACTGAGCCAGGCCAGGTAAGTATTTGTTGAATCTGTCCACCAGAAATCCTTGACGAGCCGTAAGCCTGTAAAAGTCTATGATCAAGTTACCACAGTACAACATCTATTCAGGTGACCGACCACTCCAGAGAATGTTGTTCCTATGTTGCAAGTTAGAGGCGTTCATTGAAGGAGAGAAGAAAAGACACACCAAAATCAATGGAAATTGACATCTTCCCTTCGTCTGCACTTACAACATTAATGCCGCTGTCTGACCTGATTTGCACGGGCGCCATGAGCGGAGGAGACATTGATATTGACATACTTCCTCCACCAAGTCCATGTCCAGCCTGGAACGAGGAAGAAGGCCTTGCAATTGAGTCTCCGACGCGACTGTTATATGAGAATGAGCCATTAGGTGGAGGTGAGCCGGGTGGAGGAGTTCCAAATTGATTCATCGGCGGGGGAGAAGGAGAGTTAAATGACCATGAGGGCTGCTGTGCATTTTGACCATACTGATTGGAATAAACTGCAGGAGGAGGTGAAGGCGATTGAAAAACAGCTGCTCCAGGCTTCTCCGACAAACCGGCCATCGGCCCGGGTTGCTGGCTGATAATCTGGTTCCCGACAACGGCTTTGGTCTGCCTTTCATCGTTAGAGTTCTTTGGTTCCCCACAACAACTCATTATAGGTCGAGAACGTAAAGAACAGTGGACGTTAATGCAGGGTTTTCATACAAGCGCCAAGTTGTAGCGGCGACACTGCCACCAGGGCATGCCTATATACACCGATCTATCCGCTGACTGCCAAAATTGACATGGACAAGTCAAAAGATCCTACTACGTTTTTCTTGTAAACCTCTGTCCCGACCAAGATCGTCTTTCATAATAACTGGGAGGATTGAACAACTTCAATAGCAATAAAATTACTTTCAAGACTCGCATCTCCCTGCTCTCATACTACGTCTGTTTCGTGACAACTAAACTCTAAACCTAGTGTCGTTAGCGGCTCAAATATTGCCCAAAGGTGCCCAAACAAGTTGAATCCCTTGTCCTACTTACTCCGTCAGTGCCTCACCAAGATTTTCTAATGCCGAAATATCTGGATTTGTTTACATCTGAAATATTCTCGCCCGAAATAGTATACCTTCTGCATCTGCATCGAGACTGAGTCCCACCCCCCTCAATCATTAAAAGTCGAGTATCAATCCATGTATCAGACTTGCAATATACACATATTCATCATATTCGGAGCTACTAGCAAAAAGTCAAGCAAAAAAGCCAAATTAAAGCCACAAACTCACACCGCCATTTATTTCCCCTAAGGCGGAATTATCTTCTGTGACTTCGTTAATGAAACTCGTTTATCAACCTGGTCCTAATCGAATGGCCACCTGCTCAGCTGAGATGTAATGTTTTCCTATAGCGCAGTGTGAAACCACCTCATCTCGTACTCACCGTACAATGTATCGAAAGACTCGGAATTTGAAACATTCAGTAATTGCTCCAGAAGGTACGTATCTTGACTGCAAAGCAGCGCGTTCTTGCGCGTCACTAGCTTAAGTTCCGTGTATAAAGGCATGTGAAGAAACCAGACCCAGAAAAGCCTGGATGTTCATGGAAGGAACAATTCCGATGAGTTGATTTGACAGAGTACAGCGCACACGAGGCTGAGATTTGAAATTGGAGCAAGGTTGGGGGGTCTGGGAGATGCACGCGGGCAATTGTGTATCCCGCCATCTAGAGCGCAGGATCCAGGGCAAGTACACGAGCCTCGAAGAATGAGATACTAGGATATCGATCTCAATTTCTGTTCCATACTATAACCTTAAAAAGAGATTGAATGATTTGGCATATGCATTGACTGTTGAACAAGCTGGTTTATGCTCGAGTTGCGTACGTATGGGATGAACCTTGGGATTGCTGTACGGAAAATATATTAGCCTAATTTGGAATTCTTAGTGAAAGTCTAATTTTTTTTTTACAATGGCAATTTGCGGATTTCCGATAGATGAGATTGAGCAGGAGAGCAGGTTGCTCACAATGACATATGCAAACGCGAAAGGAAGGCGTGCACGTGTTAGCGCTTTATCGGAGTTAAGCGCTCTAATTATTACCGGCTCTCTTTCAAACGTTCACTAACGACCGTACTTAGATGGCGACCAAAGGCGCGACAAAGTTGAGTCAACAGCTATCCTCTGTAGCTGCTCAATGGCCCAAGGATCCGTTTCGTCCACACCTTCTACTTCCGACGTTTTTGCAGTCGCTTTCGAAACATCCAAAACTCACACCTGAGGCCGTGCAAGCTGCTCAAGCGTTGAAAAACGGACAAGCCAAAAAACAAGTAGGCTTCTCCCGCGAAAATTAAGCTTGCTATTTACCTGGGATCTTTTTACTGGATTTAGTTTCCTCTTCCGAAAGAGATTTTGAAGCCGGCTTCTTATCCCATGCATTATGATCGTCTCGTGGAGGGTTTACACAAAAGTGCGCAAGGTATTGGAAGACCTTGGTGGAAAGTCTTTTTCGGCATATGGTGATTGGGGACTCAAAGCTCCTATGCTTGACCCGGTATGTATCGTCGACTTATCGCGAACAGAAATGCCGTGTACTCATGGAAAATAAGGCTCGCCTTCATGAACATCCGGGTCTGGTCCCTCATTTATGAATGTCGCAAGGTCGTTCCACAGTCTTGGTGATGCTACTAAATCCCGGTATGTATCCAGAACATTTCGGCAGAATCCGCCAAGATTCTGGTAGTAGTTACTAGTACCGGTACGTACACATTACTATAAGAATGTTATGGAGTACACAACTCCCTCATTGTGATGACAACCAAAGGAAGAAAGGTTATGTATGTCGATCATAATGACAAATTGTCTCTGCTCTGAAAATATACGAATTTTGCAACATCTAAGTAATCGAGCTTGGATTTCGATCCTATTCTAGGATTTCGCTTCTGTCTTCGCGTGCCTAATAAACAGCGATGAGAATTATCGCGCAATCCGGATGAACAAGATAAATCACCTTTTGGATCAGCTTGCGCTGCTTCTCTCTTGTCTTTTGCTGCACCTTGACATATTTACCCAAAGGAGACTCGTCCACCTTTGCCTTCAGTTCCCTCTCCCAAACCTCCACCGCCGATATCATATTCGGAGCAAGTTTGACTTCCTTTCTCCTTTGATCGGACCACCTCACACTATCCTCAATACGCTCTACAAGCGTTTTGATCGAGGCAGAATCTTTACGAGAACCATTACTTTTAACAGTCTTAATTGCCTTCTTCAAGACGACCAAGACCGGTACGACAATCTCTGGGAAAGCAATGCTACCATGGACAGCTTTAGTTGAGAGCCATTCGGCTGAAAGATACGTCACTTCTTCAATGAGACCTTCCACGTAAACACGAGTTTTTAGGTACTGTTGCGGTGTACGGATTTGAAGATCGAGGTCAAGGGATTTCAATGTTGAGGATTTCGGGCGAGAAGACGAAGAAAGGGTCGATGTGAGGATAGGAAGGATATAAGGGGCAATCGGGATGTAAACTTGGGTGTGCCGGGTCAGATGGAGCAACGAGCGTATGACATGAAGGTGGAACGGATAGGAACGGCTGTTCGAAATGAGTCTGAAATTTTGGGAAGATCAGATAACGGGATACCAGGCTATCGTAAAACACCGCGACAACGTACTTGATAGCTCCCAGACTGACTTGAACCAGAGGATATATCAATGGCTTCAATTCACTCGGTGCTCCGTTGGCCAATTCCAGTTCAGAATCACACGCTCTAGCGAGAACGATACTCCAAAAATCGAGAGAATGGATAAATTGCCAGTTGTACACTTGCTTGTAGGCTTCCTGAAATCAAACGAAGAGTTTATCGATTCGTGATTAAAAATCGCCGCGGCGATGAATATATCTCACCTTAGATTTCACTTTCATGCTATTTCGCAAGTGAATAGCGAGCTGTCGAATGTAACCGAAAGCATGCTGGTACGCCATTACCTGGTCGAGGCAGAATATCTCCGAGGCGGAATTCTTCATCAGATTGATTGAGGGTAGGTTATACGCAGTGGTGGATTTCGACGACCGAACCAAGGTAAGGTATGTACCCTGATGTCCTATCAATATTAAGATCAACGAAATACTAGAAAAACTTGCCTTGAGGACGTGGTCTAATATCGACTGGTCGGTAGCGGCAGCTAGTTTTCGAATGGCAACAAAGGAAGCTATTCTTATGCTGTCATTCGCAGTCGACCATATTTCCAGACATTTCTACGGAATATCTTCATCAGAAAAGGTTGCGCATGCTCGAAGCCACAGGAACGAGTACCTTGAGGTAGAGTTTGACGGCCTTACGATTGCTAACGATGTAAGGAATGATCTTCGCACTTTCTGTCACCGCCAGTTGAAGTAATTCGTTGTCGGTCAATTGCGATAATACGTATATGACATTATGGAAATATGACAGTATCATCTTCTGCAGGGTTTTGAATTTGGCTGTCTGAGTGGGGGGTTTACTATGACAATATCAAGAAAGCACAGCAGGTGTGGAAACTGAGGTCATACAATTTACCGTTTGGCAGGTTTTTGTAAGGTATGTGATGCTCAAGGACGACGGGCGTGTATCGAAGTGCGGTGGTGATCAGCTTGTTGTACACTAATTAACGTCAAGGTCATTGAATACAGAATGAATAATGACGGGAGTGCATACCTGAAGAGTTATCAATGGTCCACGCTAGAACCTGACCATCTTCGTTCATGTGAGCTGCAGAACGGAAAGCAACCAGAAGCTTGCGCAATGCCCTCAACGAGCGTTGCTTGATGGGAGGTTGAGAACTAACGAAAAGAAAGAAACAAGCGGACATGTACATACCTCCAAAATCGCTTTCTGCCAATTTCTCAACATTTTGATGGTCAGCGCAGGGGATTGCTCCTTGGCCATCTCTACATCTTCATCTTCCAGGACAACATCATCCTCTACTTCATGGGCATTATTAGGATCAAACTCTAACAATTCTTTGTCGTTCTCTTGCAGATATTGGTAAAACTCGGGATCCCTTTCCGCAAGTTGTGATAGCTCTAACAGATGATTTTGGCCTTCTTCTACTTGATGCGATAGTTAGTGCAATGTAGCTTGGAAAATTGCGCGTTGACATGCCTTCTAATTCATCTACAGAACCGAAGGAAGCATCGTCTTCAAAGTCCTCATCTTGGGAACCTTCGTCTTCGTCTTCATCTTCATCTAACTCCTATGAATTGTCATTGAGCTAATGATAGGGCAGCATCAATGTCGTTTGCAGGTACCTCTTCTTGTGCACTGTCATTATCACTGTCGTCTATGAATGCAGCGCCTAGGACATCGTCTACTGACATTCCTTTTTTGGAACTAAAACTCGTTTAAAGCCAAGGCCTCTGACATACATATGTATATGATACAGACCTTCGTTGAGATTTCTCCGGTACATCTTGTTCCTCATCAGAGTTGTCTGGGGCCTCTGCATCAGTAGACCTTCCACCGGATTTCGCGCCTCGTCGATTTTGATATTTTTTGCGGACCTGTTGCTGTTTTTTCCTTAATTCGATAGTCTTCTTCAACTTTCCACTCGACACAAATTTTTTCGTAGATTTTGTTGCCTTGCCCATCACAAAACTTGACGTAGAAAAGGGAAGTAGGGAGATGAATAATTGGCTGTGGGATTCGGAGGAAAAGATTTGGATTCAACGGAAGAACGGGCCGGCAGACCAACTTGCACCTCTACTTGAACTTTCGCGAATCCAAAATTGATATATATGCTCGTATCTGTCCTTTACTAGTGCTTTTCATTCGATTGCGGAAACTCCATGGGTGAATTTTCGCATAGCACGACCGAAGCGATTAGCTCTGCCAACGACTTACTCGCTGCGCACTCCGCTCTCGTCTCCAGGATTCGACAATCTCAGCAAAATCATCGCCGGAAATTGCAGTCAATCCAGCCTCCCCCAAGTCTCGAGCTCATCCGACTTCCTACTATTCGATCTCCTCTCCCTTCTCCTTCTTCTTCCTCTCCCACAGAGAATTCTCCAATTCAGTCTTACAATAATGCACCGTCAATGAGACTTGACTTGCCTCCAGCTAAACGTGCCCGGGTTGTGCGGTACAAGAACTACGTTCCGGAGGAAGAGACTATCCGTAATGATTACTCTCAGCGTTATGTCGACGGTGGTGAATGGCCACAAAATTGGGTCTTAGGTGCCGACCCAGAGCATCGTTTCGAGGAGTAAGGTTCTACGGCCCAAATATTACTTACCACATGGAAACCTCATTGATACTTTAGATATCCAAAGCAACAGCGGCTATTAAATCTCAAGAAAGCCTCCGTTGCCAACTACTCGTTACCTCCTTCGTATCTATCTTTCTCTGAATTGAACAGCTTGACTCCTAGCAAATTCGACGTCATTCTACTCGACCCACCGTTTTCGTCCTCCTTTACCTGGGATCACCTCCAAGAACTTCCCATACCTGCACTTGCGGCTGACCCGAGTTTTGTCTTCCTTTGGGTCGGAAGCGGTGCAGGCGGAGGTTTAGAACGAGGGCGAGAAGTCCTTGCAAAGTGGGGTTATCGGAGATGTGAGGATGTGGTATGGGTCAAAACGAATCTCACGAGTAATAAAGGACCGGGTGTATGGGTTCTCTCCCTTCAACTTTCATATTTCTGAAGCTGAATTTTACATGCAGACTGACCCGCCTACTACGTCTCTATTAACACGGACAAAACAGCATTGCCTCATTGGCATCCGTGGTACAGTCCGACGTTCAACTGATAGCTGGTTCGTTCACTGCAACGTTGGTGAGTTTGGATTTCCATCCCTTACTCCTTATCTAGTCCGTGGTACTGGTTCCTTATTTCTATTCTCCCTACCGGTACTAGATACCGACGTGATTATCTGGGAGGGTGATCCATGCGATCCCACGCGCAAACCTCCTGAGATGTACACTCTAATCGAAAACTTCTGCCTCGGGATTCGCAGACTCGAAATCTTCGGTAGAGCTTCCTCTTCCATCAGACGTGGCTGGGTTACCGTTCTGGGGCAGGTCGAAGAAGACCAACTTCACAGGACTCATGGCGTCGGTGAAACCGTGTTCGTAGACGACGCTGACGGAGGAGAAGCCACAAAATGGGTACGCGAGATCTGGGAAACTCGAATTAAGGAAATGGTGAACGGAGGGAAACCTGTCGTTCCTATGACGGCCGACATCGACGCTCTACGGCCCAAGTCACCGTTCCGACCTGGGGCTGCAGGAACGCCTCACAATGGTCCCGGGGGAAACAATGTCGGAGGGACAATGGGACCGGGCGGAGTTTCGATGGGAATGTCGAATTCGGCAGCCGTGGGCCCACGGATGAACATTAGCGGAGGAAATCGAGGTGCCTTCAATCCCCATGGTTCAGGAGTCATGTCAGCGCCTGGGCAAAACCAGCTGATGGGATCACAGCCTATGTCTGGAGGGCGGATGGGCATGAATGTGAATATGCATGCACTTGGGATGGAGATGGGAAATGGATTGAGTATCGAGGGAATGATAGGGGCTTGGCCCGGAATGATGGCGGGGATGAGTAATATGGGAAGTTTGGGTAATTTAGGTACTATGGGGAATATGGGTATAGGGAATATGCCGGGACTGAGCACCTCCGGCATGGGCAATATGGGTGGAGGAATGGGAATGGGGACAAATAACAGTTTGGTTGATATAGGTGGTATGGGCCTCCATGCTCAGCCAGGTGGTCATGTTGCCATGAATGGGATGAATATGTTTAATCCTGCAATGGGCAACATGGGGTGGGGAGAACAAGGTCTTGGCATGGACAGTAATACTTGGGACGATAATATGATGAATGTCAATATGAATGCCCTAGGGATGAACATGGGGGGATCAATGCCAGGAATGGGCCAGTGGGGATAAAGTGTCTTGCTTTATGAATTATCATGGCAGCGGTTTGGAAACCATGTACTTCTTGTGTATGATCGTTTTTTTATTCAGTGTAATACAAGACCCATACTACATCAATCAGCTTTGTTATGAATCTTCCTCGAATCTTCGCCCTCAATACAGTTTCTTCCCTTCCGTGCTACTTCATTGACAGATTCTCCAATCGCAATTTCTCCTTCGAGAATGTCGAACCAACCTTTAGTGTCGTTCCTATTCAAGAGGTCAACCGCAACGTCTGCAATATCCTCACTATCAACTTAGCCGCTGTATCTAGTTTTCCCCCAAACCTACTTCTCCTGTCTGTAAGCCAGCTTGGACAGAGACTGACTGCCTGAAACATCAAACACCTATGTGCATGGCTATCAGTAGGTATCATCAGTTTCTCCGCTAGTCGTTCCCATCGCCCTCGCCATCAAGTACTCGTCTGTACTCGTTCGCGTGGTTTCTCGCTTTTACCTTTCTCATCCTCGTATAGCTGTACATGTCGATCGTCCTATTACGATGCAGGATTTTTGCATGGAGCAAGAAAGGATATAATGGAAGGGGCTTAGATAAAATTCTTCGCTGCGTCGTCAAGGGGGGGGGAGCTGAGGTGTCAAAGCAGAAACGGCCAGATCATGGTTATCGACGTATGATGACTTGCTACAGACAAGTATTGCGTTACTTACCAACAGCCCAAACGACACAATTTGGCTAAATCTCGTCGAGGATTGCCCGTGCACTCCTCTCAGTAATACCAAATAACAGACCAAGGTATGAATGTCGCCTCCTTTGCCTGCACCCACTCGTAGAATCTCGTTTCTTTGGTTGGGACACTCATGACACTCTAGGATTTCGCGAGCGCCATGTACTTCAAAAATGATGATAGAGACACCGCCAACGCGCGCGATGCGCATCGTCTATCGATACCGGATCAGAAAAACATCCATGGACCGGAAGCGACTTTTCAGCTCTTTAACGGTGCCGAGTAATGCCGAAGTACGCATTTTGGTAGCCTGCTCCCTCATTCTATAAATCTGACAAAACAGTCTTGTCAGGTCTTGTCTCTTGAATCGGTTTGTATATACAGATCTTGAAAGCGAGATAGAACTTCGAAAGGCCTGCTATATTATACTTACAACGGTATACTGTGTATACGTGCAATGATTCTCCGAATATTCATCAGTAGAATGGGGACGGTGGACTGCACCATTTCTCTTTTGGATGGAAGATAGATATAGCCCAATTAGGGCTGCGCTCATAGCTGCTCATTCCTTTCCATTTCTATATCCTAGTAGCGGTGTATGTCAGTGGTATGTGATAAAGTTCCTCTCCTTTCATGGATTGTTCGGTTTTTGAGGTTTTTTTAGGGTTTTTTAACTTGTGAATGGTATTCAATACTCGGATATCGTTCTAGGAAATATATGTTGATCCTTTGAAACAGAATCTGAGCTTGAAAATCGACCCTTCATAAGAAGAATTGTATCGATACGATTTCGTGAGAATCGTGGCAAAGGATTCGCTGTTCTTCGCCTTGGCCAACGACGTGCAAGACGCGTCAAGACGGCCTTTCCTTTCTTTTTTTCTTTTCTTGATAATGTATAATGTTTTGACGTCTTTGTACCGCTCTTCACTGACCCTCACGTTGCAGACGCGTCTTTCTCGCTTTCTCCGACAATGCCACCCACTCGAAGCAATGACCATCCCGATGTCCTCATTATTTCATCTGACGATGAAGAAAGTACACTCGTTCCGAGTATCCAAACATCAACTCCGGGGCTCTTTGTGGATTCGGGTTTATCGCCACTGACTGAGATAGACGACGACGATGACAGTCCCTCCCAGTTGCCCGTAAAGCACGCTCGTTTCTCCCGGTCGTCGCGCAAATTCTACCGCGAATCTCTACCAGCTCCTATTCGCGCTCGTCGCAAGCCATCAATGAACGATCCATCATCACCGCAGTCCGAAACCATCACCGTCAACGGGCATGTGTTAACGCCTACAATTGTTTTTGACACGTTCTGGCGCTGGTGTGCCGAGCGTAAATCCATTGATGACCGCCGTCGAGCTGGAGAGCCTTTTCCGTGAGCATTTTTTTTCTTTGTCTACTTACTGGAAATTTTGCACTCATCCAGCTCGTGATGTATGTAGCTGGACACAGGATGAGATCATGCAGACCAAATTCTTTTGCAACACGTATCGAGTGCTGGATAAGACATCTCAATACATCATTACTCAAGTGATACAGAAAGGTTCACAGGAACCTGTTGAAATTGTATTCCGAGTTGTCTTATTCAATATTTTCACCAAGATAGAAACATGGCAGTGGCTGGAGAAAAGACTCGGCCCTATAACCTGGAAAGACTACAATCGAGAGAGTTATATGAATGTTTTGGAAGAAAGAGCCCAAACGCACACCTTGTACACTGGCGCCTTTCAGTCCCCCGGTCCGAAGTGGGATTATCCGGAGACATATAAGAATCATCTTCTCCTCCTCGAAACGCTCATGGATAACGATCTTGCAGGGAAACTGCAGATGTTCAAGAGCATGGAAAAAGCCTACGCATTCATTGCGTCGTTCCCTAGTATGGGAGATTTCAAATCCTATCAGCTGTTGCTCAACCTCTCTTACTCTTCCGTCATCAATTTCTCTGGTAATGATTTTGTCGTTCCCGGAATTGGCGCCGTCTCTGGCCTCGGAAAGATGTTCGGTAAGAGCATTGAGAACGCAGCCAAGGTCGACCCAAATATACGTATCGCTGTCATCAGATATATGATGGAGACGCAACAACAACACTTTCGCAGGCTTGGTTTACACCTTTCGGGTCTTGGTCCCAATCACTTGCCGATGGAGCTAGCTGATATCGAGCATGCGATTTGCGAGGTAGACAAGTATGCGCGGAAAGCGCATCCTTGGATTGTCGATAATAAGAATGGGAGGTCAGAGCTCAGGAGAAAATGGACACCTTCGAGTGAGCCATATCCTGCGACTCCCGTGCTTCCAGAAGCCTGGTCGCATGCCCGGCGTAATATCACGAGACGCTGTAATATAATGCCTTCCGTTCAGAAACGGTGGGCAGTGGAAAAGATCGTCACGCATCGTGTTGTCAAAGGTCGTATAGAGTGTAATGTCCACTGGTACGGATACTCTGCAAAGGATGATACTTGGGAGCCGGTCGAAACATTGTTCGAGGACATTCCCGATGTCGTCGATGATTACTGGAAAAAGTACTTCGGAAAGAGCTACTCAGTAGCCTGACATACAGGAAAATACTGTTGGCTTGTCGTACGTTCAAATGCCTAGTCACGATTTTCATTGTTATTTCTTTGCTGCGCCTTTTCTGATTTCATTCTAGCGTTGCTGCTACTCTACAACGCCTATAATCTTCTCGATCTATACTTATATTCGATAATCGCGGTACTACCCGTTTCGTCTTAATATATATATCTTGTTTACTTATTCTACCAACTACTTAACATGATTAAAGATGAGCTGGAGAGGATCGCAAGGATCTGAGTTCAAGTTGCATTTAGTTGAAGAACGTGTTTCATTTTGACCATTCAATGAGACAAATGAAGATCAATCGTTACGCCCTCCTGAACATCTCTACCATTTATAGCTATCTTCTAGATAGTCTCAACATATCTGCCTGCATTGCCTTACAATCGAGATATCACCGAGGAAATTGTGGCTCGGATACTAGGTGCGATGTTATCCCGTCCTATTTGCACTTTCAATCCACAGCGCTCGCAATGAATTTATATCATTTAAGTGACGGTAAGTTTAGAGAGTACTCTATAGTATTAGTCAAGCTTCAACAAACTCATGGGCAGTAAGCGAAGAAAGAAAGTGTATGGGCACGTTAGTTACTAATCTCTCCCATCGAGTGATCAGATATAAAAGGTTAACGTCCAAGTGCACGATAGTAAAGTAGTTGAGTGCTGCGATGTTTTTGCATTGCGAAAATACACATATAAGTAATTGGTGCAAAATGATACAGCAATATACAGGACAAAGACACCCAGTTTTTAGCGGTAAGGACAGTGAGCTCGACAAAATATATAAGAAGGAAAAGAAAAATAAGTTTATATATGAAAACTGGGATTATACATAATCAAAAATAAGAGAATGAATCAGGCAACGAGCCCGGCGATGAGCAAGGGGCATACGACGAGTAAACGCTTTCAGTAGCACTAGTGCGAGTGCCAACTTGTTGATAGTACATCGAACCTGGAGCGCCACCCCTGCTCAGCCCACTCCTTTCACTTACTTCGGACTCCGAGGTAGAAGCTTCTGACGTAGAAGTAGATCCTGACCGAGTGCGGTTCATACTAACACCAGCAAACTCTGCTGACAACGAGCCCATCCCTAGTCTGGAATTTAGAGACGACGAATTGGGCACATTGCCAAATTGAAGGCCGGGATTGTACTCCGAACGATTGAACTCAGAAGAGTACCCAAGGAGACCAAGATTCAGAGACGGCTTGATATCCACAAACTCCGTTTCCTCCAATGTATTTGACAGCTCGTCGCTTGTACGAATACGTCCAGGATACGGGGTGTAAGCTCCATTGGCGTTATAAAACATCGGACGGGGTTCAGCGTACACGGGACGAGAAGGAGGAGTCTTGTTGGAAGGTATAGGATCATAGACTTGTTTGATCCAGGCATCGATGACGCCGTTTTCGTCGTTGTTGTTGTATATTGACAACGCGGTGTTAGGAGGAGCTTGGGAGGAAGAGTATACAGAACCATAACAAACTCCGCAATCTGGCTGAGCGCAATTAATTTGACCATTGGGATTACGAGGAACACATGTAGGGCATGTGCATGGATCGTCCGAACCGCAGACGGACACGTCTGATGGAGGTAATTGGAAAGTATCCCATTCTTCTGTTTTCACCGTGCCGAAACCATATTGCTCGTTCGTGGGCATAACGGACGATGATTGATTATCGAAGCTCAATTGGGGATTCGAATATCTCCTCTCTGGCGTGAAATCCCGACTGAAGACTTGTGGCTTGGAGGGATGCGGGTGATATAGGTCGGGGTGATTTGGGTGAGCATAATCATACGCTCTACCGTAAGGACTGTAGAGCGTGTTCTCGTGTTGGTGCAGGTTGTGACGAGGCGCACAACCAGGCGATACTTCATGACAATATGATCTCGTAACCACATTCCGGAAGTCAGGGACCCGACCTCGAGTCGAAGATTGAGAGTCGAGAGATCCCAGTGAATCGGAAGAACGTGACGGAAAGACAGTGAATGGTTCGGCTAGCGTTGGTGGGGTTTGTCTTGCATCCCTTTCAACGCTATTTCTCGACGCCTTCCGAGACACTGAACAATGACAGTCACCTCCTGTAGATCTGCAAGAGCAACCTATCACACGCCGCGGAGCGTCAGTAAGGATCTGTGCTGCGATAAACTTACAACCGTACCGTATTCCGAATCGGAGGAACCTTCTGATAGGTGTTGTACTGCGATGGACGCTTGAGGCAAACCGTTGGGGAACGCGGGTTTCTGCAACGTTTTGTTTAAACCTGTGGGCAGGAGTGATATAGAAAAGAAGAGGTTAGATTGATGGCGGAGAAATGGACAGAACGAAGTATACCTTTCAAGTTACTGGCTTGGCCACTTCCTTCTCCCTTGGGGCATATACACTTGACATGGACTTGTTTCGTTTTGCGTAATTCACGACATTGTTCGCATTGAGTGACCGGTCGGCCTTTCTTTTTTATCTCGTACAGAGCTCGATCGGTATGCTTGCATCCACTTGAACGATGTCCCTTGATACAAGTTTCGCTGAATTTCGATGGGATTAACAGATGAACATAGATCATCAGAGGCGACCATGAGGACATACCAAGCATACTTCTTTTCGTTAAATAGGACCTTCGTGAAAGAAAAAGATTAGAAAAGATATCGTAGGTTTGGACAAGTCATACCATAATGATTCAGACGCGAAGAACTGGTTAGTAAATGTGGGGGAGCGCGTCTGCCAGCGACGTGCGCTGTGACAGTAGATACACGAACAAACTGGAGAACTAAAGTGATGGTTTTATGAACATGGTGGTTATAAAAGAAACGATGTGTTTGCACCGATTGACAGGGCCGATATCCTCTGAACCTGTGCACGGACCAACGAGGACAATGTAGGGTTTGGTTTATCGGCTATGGCGATAAATTTGATCGAAGAAGTGTCGACTTACTTACAAAATGATTCAATGAAAGTCAAAGAGCAAAGAACAATCCTTTTTTCCACCAAAATTCTTCAAAGCTCCCCTACTTTGAGACACAAAGTTATCGTTTTCCAAGAAAAAAGTCTATAGAATCAGACTTTATCGATTTCTTTTTGCTCCGCTCAGAGATCCATAACTGGGACCACCTGCACCCCAGGGCGACAGAGATCGATGCGCTTGAGGAAAATGAGGCTGTACAAAAAATCGTTAGCAACGGTGTACAGCATTGTCCAACTGTCCAACCAAAGGAGAAGACCACCGACTCCCTCCGACAAATCCCGTTTGCGTTTTTTTCGCCGCCTACCGTCGTAGATGGTGGCGCTTTGAGCGATTGTCTCCATTATCATCATAAGGTGGGTAAAGTGTGGGTGACGGCCAGGAAATTGTGTCAGATTAAAATGGTAGCTGTAAGTAGCATGTGGAGGGTAAAACTTCACCATCTTTGTCTAACAGACGTAGCTCCCGATTGATCCAAATGACTCCAATTCGTTACAAGTGAAGAAAGTGGGCGGACGAGTTAGGGACTAAGAGCATACGGTATGAATGCTCTAACGACTGCTACTTGAAAGTCAAATAGTTTGTCCTATTTTGTAGTACACAGGTACTAGGGATGCTAGAAAAGGCATCGAACTACGAAAAGTGGAGTGAAACGAATCAGATTGCTGCAGTTGAGGTGCGTCATACCACCCGACTCACCGCAGTATCCAAGCCCCCCGACGCCTGAGAGTGGATAAAGGAAAGAATTGATTTTTGTTTGGAACTTCGGAATGTGCACATATCTCTCGGGTGTTCTTAATCTTTCGATAGCAGGAGATAGCAGCCCATTGTGTCAGTCACCACAAGTATTTGTTTTACGCAAAGCTTGAGTTTGAGAGTGGTGATGTGCATGCGGAAAAGCAGCATGGAACACCTGGATGTGTATCAGTCTGTATACAGCGTTTAGGCTTGGAAGCATGTGTAACGCCAGGATTGTGCTTCGCGTTTGGGAGAGTCTTCCAAAATGGTAGATGAGAAAAGATGATATGGGAGGTAATCAGCATCGAGTATCTGTACATAACACAATGGGTTGACTGCGAGAGGCTGCCTGAGTCCTGATTCCGCACTCGTTCGGGGTTTTGGTTTCAAATGGTCGGATGGGAATATCAGGGATCCCGGCGGAGGTTTCCATTATAGACCATGGATCCGTAGTCGGTGCCTGATGGTCCTACTGAAGCGGAACATGGCAGACAGCCAAATGCGGGTTCATGGTGGGGAGCTCAAGAAGCCACTTTCCAATCGTTGTTGTGCAGAGAGCGCAGGGGACACCTCATTTCGAAGACTGTCAACTATACTTGGATGCCACTACAGAATAGTCGATACAATGCAAATTCAATCAACATAGTTCTATGAAGCCTCGTGCAGTTGGGAGCACCGTGTAGAGGTTAGGAGTGCGCAGCTGGAAGTGTGCACTATCAATAAGATCTTTTGAACTGTGACTTTATTACGGAGTCATACCATTAGAATCTCGTGTTCCCCACTTCTTTTCTCAAATCCTTAGGATACGAAATTTTATAGCTGCAGTTTTTGTGCAAAAATGTATCTGAAAAGTTTGATAACAGCTCGGACGATTCGCCAGGAATCTTTAGAATTTATAGATTCCGCCTTCTTGGAATTAAGATCTAAGTAGGTCTAGACACTAGACAGAGCCAGGGAATTCATGAGTAAGAACGATGTATGAAGGTTATTTCCAGAGCAGAATGCGTTGTCGACTGAATCAGTGGATGCCATCCAGATGGCATCGGCTCAATTTCGGCATCCCATAATGCAACAACTTCCTTGAACTTAGATTCTCCGTACCAAAATTACAACCTCCAAATGGCTCCTCATAATACATCTTCGACAGAACAGAATTTCCGTAACAATCTCTCTCAATTTGCCTGGGCTAGAGGCTCTACGAATGACTCACAACCTTCTCAACAACAATCTCAACCTGGACAGTCTGGTAATCCTTTCGCTCGGTTTTACAACGCTGTGGCTGGTGACTACATCCCACTTCGGTCCAACGAAAGATCAAATGAAGACGAGGCTTGGCTGGCGCTATCTAGATGGGAAAGGTGCAGGTCGATTTGTGTATTGTGTTTAGAATTGTTTCCAATGATAACGCAAGGTTATTGGGATTCGGAGCGTGTCTTCTTGGGGCCGCTGTATGTTTTTTCGTCGCGTTTATCACCATGCTACGGTAAGGAGATGCTATTTTAATGTCTATGCGATCGTTGATTTATTACTTTGTATTGATAGACCATCCAAGTTCGCTTTATCGTTCAGGTATTTAACAAAGAGTTATGATAAATATGTAACTGTTATTGATTCTTCAGTTCAGCTTGGGTAGTTTGCTGGTCATGATTGGGTGAGTCCCGCCCTTTCTTGTATCCGAGACGACGCTCATGAACAGGATTAGTTTCTCAGTCCTCATAGGGCCTATAAATCATCTCAAGCATTTGGTATCAAAGGAGCGATTACCATTTACTTTCATATATTTCGGTAGTCTTGGAGCAACGTTATATTTCTCTCTGGGTGTACGTGTACAAACAATCATACTATTTTCATACCTTCAACAGCTTTCTTCTTTCCCAGCTCCACTCTTTCTTCGGGTCTCTCATAAGTGGGATAGTACAGGTGCGAATTCAGTAGTTCTTCGGTTCGCCATCGGACTTCTGACCTGCATTCCAGATTGTTGCATTGGTAGCGTATGTTCTCGCAT
Organism: Lentinula lateritia; assembly: GCA_028011325.1. Taxonomy (NCBI): domain Eukaryota; kingdom Fungi; phylum Basidiomycota; class Agaricomycetes; order Agaricales; family Omphalotaceae; genus Lentinula; species Lentinula lateritia. Next base: position 377,972 of record JANVFT010000005.1, read on the forward strand.
ACTTTCCTGGTGGAACACAAACATTACGGCTTGGTGGCTCGCTCGCGCTTCGTGGTGCTGGAAATCTGCTTCCTCGATGACTACTATCCCATAGACTGCGGAATACAGTATGTGTAATATTATAACATCTTATCCTTCGTCCTATTTTTGTGAAGTTCAAGCAGCAATCGTCAGGATTAGCCGTTACATGAATACAAACAACAAATGTCATGACGTCTCGTTCTCATCTGGGTCGACCACACCGGTACTATCCCGCAGCCTGCGACACATAATTTCCACGTATGCTCGATTCGCGCGCCACTCATCTCCAATCAAAGTATCGTCCTGTTATAATCATTTTTTAAAGGTGTCGTAATTAGACGAAACGATATTAACACGTACTATGATGAGGGCTTGTAGCCGCTGTAGAGTAGGCAGTAGATTTCTTGCGATCTGTTGTCGGAACGCTTCAGGATCGGGGGTAGACAGGAACCGCATTGCCGTCGCTGTAGATGCATTGAGTTGAGGTGTTTGTACGTGCGCCCCTTCAGCGTAATACATTATATGTCTCCATAATAATAGCAGCAACATTTCGAGGGTGTCTGGTGGTGCATCTGAGATCTCTAATTCACGGCCTGAACAAAGATTCGACGTACTGATTATCATTTTAGCATCTCTTTGCACCTCTACAATCATCCTGTCCAGCCGACGACAAATGAGGTTTCGTTTTTGACCGATCTCCAAGTCTTGAACAAAATCAAGGTCAAGGTCTCCTACAATCTAATATTTTTCATTAACAAGAGCATGGATGCGATAATGGTTTATGCATGCTATACTTCTGTTATGTTGTCCACTGCGATAAGGTCCTTCGCACTCAATTCCGCAGATATGTCCGATATTTGCTTCAAGGTTGCTGCGAGGTCCTGACATAAGGAGTTCATTGCCTCCAATGCATCGCCAATTGTAGGAATGGTAGCTAGTGCTAGTCTCAACAAGGTGTTTGATTAATCGGCAGAAATTCTCACCAAGGAAGTGGGAGCTCCTTTCATCGTATCGCGATGACACATGGACAGGGGACAAGACTAAGTTTATTTCGGGTTCTGTCATTTTACCATGTATAAGCCGAGAAATATTTGCGTGATATTGATATGTGCATACCTGTAAATTCGCTGGTTGCACCTGCGTATGCGATCAAAGCTTTCCGGAGAAGTCTTTCCTTTCTTCGAACTTCGATATCAAAGTTGGAATCAGAGCTGGACCCTATGAGAAGGCATTCAACACAGATAGAAGGAAAAAAGTTGCAATCCTACCGGAAGCAAGAACACTAGCACGGAGAATTTCGCTATCGGTTTGAGGCTTGATAGCGTCCGTCCACGTACCCCTACCAAGGCATTTTGTGGAAAGAGCCAGGATAGCAGCGTTGATAGCACCAAAACCTGAGTGAGTCGAAGCCTGAGAGAAATCAGTCATATGGAGATCTAGAATCACGACGATGGAAGGGTTACCAGTTCTGACCGTGGAACAAGGGGAAGGACCTGCGCACAAAGCGTGACAAGTAAATGGACTTCTTCGAGTAGAGCTAGCGAAAAGTCTTCCGTTTCATTTTTGAGGAGGATGATGATTGTTGCACTGTGCCGCGATACAAAATCCAGGGCCTTTCAGAAATAGTCAACATAATCTGAGAATCAGAGGTTTCCATGCGCACTTGATTAGACGCCGTAGCATGTTTGCTACCTAAGGTGGCCAGCATAGCATTAATGATTTGCAGGCTCGGCATGAAGAGATTATGGTATCTTTGTATTGCAGAGGGTAAAAACGAGTCATGATCTAGAGATTGTTGGACGATCTAGGTCAACAGAAAGGAAGGATAAGTACAGGATAACATACCAACAAAGGATGCATCGGCTTCTGGTCTGGAGTCCAGAAAGTCACATTGCGCCAGGGTAGGAATCAACCGTACATCAAGTAATTGTTCGGCGCCCGTACGTGTTTCCGCCGTCCGGATGAAGAAAGACATTTTTGACTCATAGACATACAGAGGATTTAAATCATCTAGCGAAAGCGATAACTTGAGCGATCTGAAACAACGCGACAGAGAAATGATATCACCTGGGTCCGGCTTCAGAACGGATTGTAAAAGTGAATCCGACTCTTTGACGCCTTGAACAAAATTAGATAGGATACCGTGACGGGTTAACTGAAGCAGCACAGGGTGTTGTTTTTCCAACGCTGACAATTGGATCAATGAATCCAAGAGCATGAAGGCCACGGTTCTCCAAACCTCAGTTCCGTCAATTGCATCACGGGAAATCGTTATGAGAAGACGCTCTAGACCAGTTTTCAGCAAAGCCAAGCTGGAGGTCTGAAGTTGAGAATTCTGCGACAGCGGGATATGAGGGACATTAGAAAGGGAACTGTTGAACGGACTGGCTTCCCGTGTGGAACCAAACACCGATACAGCTAGCGACTGGGATTTGGATGTCGGGTCTTCCGAAGAGGACACAAGGTTCACGTAGTTGATGAGCGCAGCGTAGAGATTACCTCTCACCAACTCGATGTGATTACTGCCTATGATGCATTCTAGAATGCTACGTAGAATCAGATACAGACGTTCAGCAGGTAATAGGTCAGAGTGCGGATCTCCACCCGCCGACTGCAATATGATCTGGTGTCGCCTGTCTTCATAGAGCTTCGTGATAGAAGAAAGAACAACTTCAGACAATAGGACAGCGGTCGATTCGTGGATGTCTTCGGATTTGATGATGGGAGGAAGAACATGGAGAATGTCGAATAACATGTTTTCGCGGTGGTCTTGTGGAAGATAGTCGAAACATCTAGTCAAAGTTATGTCCAAGACGCGCCTCCACGCCTCAAATCCTGTGCTGATAGCATGAACGACCTGGCGGCGGTGGTTCTCGATAGCAGAACTTTCCAAGATATAAAAAGTTTCAGCCTCGAGCTGCTGCACTTGTACCGGTGTTACGATCTTGTTTTGCGCAAACAGAGCGCGTCTGGAAGTAGTCAACAGCATGAGAAGAGTAGAACGATCAATTATCTCACAACCTGCTGCATCCTTGCGCAAGCAGACCTGGAGATTGACTTCGGCCAACAATTGAAGATCGACAGGCTTTGTTGCAAGTGAATCTCCCCATTCAAATGTCAACGACTGTACAAACTCTATGATCTTGAGATGTGACTGCCCAACTTCATGGAAAGGTTTGAACACTTCATCTTGCCATGAGGCAGATTTCTGTAAGACAGATTCATTGCCGAAGAGAATATCGAGGACCTCAGAGATGTTCCGCAATCGACCTTTGCCGGTAAGAACGTGCAGGTCCAAAGCCACGAGGTCGAATATCCAAGACCTTAATCGCAAGAAAGAGCTAAGAGTAGGGACCGTGGTGATAACGCGTGAGCCATCTTTATATTGGACTTCTATAGTGGGTTCTTGCAGCATTTGTGGGACCTGGGAGGGGATAGCGGAGAGATGGCGGGTAAAGAAATCTTCACGGGTGCGTAGATACCTCATCATTGAGCTAGAAGTCCGGGGATGAACACAAAGCTGATAAATGACATGGTAGCAGCGTTCCGCAAGAGCAGGAAGGGTGATGAACAAAGGTGTGGCAGAAATGTTGTGGCGTTTTCCTTTGTTTGTTGGAATTCCGGCATTGACAAGTTGAAGAAGCACATGAACGCAAGCGTCCCGTGAACCTAATGCGTGAGGATCCTGAATTCCTTGTTCAAAATTTGTTCCTCCAAAAAGTAAATAATGCGCTGTGTTTGGATAAGAGCGTCGTGGTTCGGTATTGTGTATAAGCATGTCGAGAACAGCCGTTCTAGTTGCTTGTTCGAGCGAGACCGGGATATCTTCGATGTCTGGAGAACCAGCACCAGTGATCTGTTCTGCTGTGGCCTCCGCAATCGAAATATCTTCCGTCGATTCTACACTCAAGATTTGGAGATATCCACCAAGTATGCGATCTGAGTCATCACTGCGTGCGATGAGGGCAGCAAGATTGGAGAACGCGCTTGATGCTGAAAGGAGATCAATGATCTTGACCGACAGTAAAACTATCTCGAAATGGGAAGGGTATGCCACATAAGCAGCAATAGCTGGTACGTAGTCTGCGCTGAACGACAATGCCTGGTCGAATTTGATGAAGTAAGAGCGAGGATGAATAGTGCCAATGAGTGGTGCGCTATCAAATTCCAAAGTGAGGGGTACGAGAACATCCAAAAAGATATCTTGGATTTCGAGAACTCGATGCACAATCCTCAAAACGCGGGTAATAGTGTTTTCAAAGAATGGTTCCTCCTCGGCAAAGCCCTTCTCAAGTCCAATCAGTCCCTCGACGACGTATGAAAGCACTGATGTTTGGAGATTCGAAGCAGTTAACATGCGTTTTAAAACCTCGTATCCAGGATGAACAAGATATTGTACGACAGTGTTCTCCTTCAAGGAACCTTCTTCAGCTATCGCAAGCAAAGATTCCATATCGTAGCTAGCTAGCACTCTCTCAATGAACGCTAAGCAAAGGTCATTCATCTGCCATCTTTCAGAGGGACGCCGATATTCCCGAGAGGAAATCTTCAAAAATATGTTGTCAATGACGAAAGCGACAAACGGCCCGATACCGGGGATGCGGTACGGTTGGCCGAGGGATTCAGGTATAGTGTTGATAGAAGCTTGGTCTGAGACGCGGTCCTTCAAGGCAATCCGTTTTGGGGTGTGTATGAGAGTGCTCAGGAGTTTCAAAAAAGGTATCGTTGCTGGATATAAACCATGTGCGGCCTCGACTTCTTCCAACTCAACTTCGACACCCTTGACTGATACAAAGGAGCTCCCAAAGCTGACTGTGGTGCCAGATCGGACATTGATTACCTCCAGCCTCTCCATCAGTGTCCACACAGCCCGACAAATCTCAACGCCGGGAATCCCTGCTCCTGGTGTACAGAACGCGGCTAGCGTCTCGAACACCATTCCTTTGAGCTCCAGAGGTACTCGAAGAGGTATGAGCGACACGAGAGTAGGTATAGCACGAAAATGAGCGTGTCCTGAAATCGTTAAACGAACCGCGACGGAGTGAGTCACGACCATTGACAGCAGTCGAAGGAATGATTGTGCCAGAAGAACATCCTGCGGTCCAATTTGCATTTCTTGGGAACGGGTAGACTGGGGCATCAAAGTAGATGAACCTCCAAGGATGCCCTGACTGTATCCGTGGGAAGTTATTGGACTGCGGGCACTTGGGCCAGTAGCCCAAGATTCTAATAGTCCGAAAACCACATCCCATGAAACAGATGAACCGCCTGATGGTAATGAGCTTCCTGGAACAACTTCTCCGCCCCCGCGTGCCATAAAGTTGTATGCCAGCTCACTGCATTGTTGACCTTTCGATAATCCGGCCAACATGTCATATAAAGCCATCGTCATGTTCAGATCCTGGGTCTGGGTGGACCACACAGTCCACTGTAGGAAAGCCGGTAGGCGACCTGCCGTTGTTTCAAGATACTCAAGATAATTTGTGCGATTCGGCTCAACCTGAGATCCAGCACCCCAAAACTGAAGAGCTGATTCTGCGGGTAGACTTGAATACAGCAGTCCGATGAATGAGTAAAGCATAGCGATATCGTATCTCGGAGGAGATGAATGTTTTTCGGGTTCCATGATCGAAGAGGGACGAAAGAGTGAGGGATCGGATCGCGAACGGTCTGTGCGCGCATTAGCCAGTACCAAGTCTTCCTGCCGTTGTTTTATCTTGCGAAGTTCCGATGAGGCGTGAGTAATCAATGAACGAACAATGGCCTCGAACGCGTTCAGAACATGAACTTTGAAGTCATCTGCAGGAACTTCTCGCTGCTCTTGTTGCTCGGAAGAAAGAGCTATTCCACACAAGAGCGATGGACAGAATGTTGCGGTGGATCTCCGGAGTTGTAGAAGGACCGTTGAAAGATACAGAAAGACATCTCCTTGGACAGCATTCCAGATTTGTACTTCGAGTTCCTCTGTCCGGAAACCGTCACGATTTTCTAGACCTGGATCCCGATGCCTTTGTTCGGTAAGGAATAACGTCCACTTCAAAAGCACGGTGGCTTTCAAACCCGGCTCTTTCCACTCCGTCGTCGCATCTAGCTTTTTGGTCATGAATGATACGAGGGCTTTGTCGTTGGCGATGTGACTCCGGTGCTGTGCTCCTAGAGTGTTAGGATTTACTGTATCAAATACAGCCAAAACGGTAGTAAGGACGTAAAATGTCATGCTATGATTGGGATTAGTGACCAGCCATTCAATCATGCGTTTTATCTCGTCAGGAGAGATGACGCCAAGGCGAGCAATGAGGTATAAACAGGTGGCAAGATACTTTTGTTCATACTTCAAGGAATCGTAACGGGCATTGCATATGTCGAATCCAAGGGTAGGAGAACCTGGAGTCACGTCAGGTCCAAGACACACCACGGACACAAGTTGTTCACCTTGTTGTGGAATGACAGTGTGACTTTGGGCACTCTTTCTCATATTGTCTGCCCGAACGATCACTTTGCCAAGAGTTTCTACCTCTTGGAATATTCTGTAAGCTAGAGGTAATTCACCTCCACCGGGAAGATGTTGTGGCTTTGTCAAATCCATCCTGACATATCGGTCAAGATGGTAGTACAGGGGAGGTGCCTCCGATACTTCTGCGGCCTCAGTAGCTTCGAGTAAATAGCGTAAACAATCGACTAGGTGGCGACGGCGGGAATGGAACTCTGCAACTGCTAGCTCGAGGCAGCTTACGGGAGTTATATTGGGATTTTGGATCATGATAGAGTTAAGGAGACCGGCCACATATCGTTCGGAACACTCGAGATGTTGAGACAGAAATATCACTTGTCGCGCAAAATCTGAGTTCACTGCAACTTGCTTCCCATTGATCACAGTTTGACCTAAAAAGGTCGAGTTCGATATACTAGCATGAAATGAAAGAGTGAGTGTGCGCACCAGATTCAATCTCTTTTTGTTCCTGGGGATTCCTCTGCCCAACATCAAAAACACTGGCAAGACGCGACTTGTGAATCATCAACGAATCAAAAAGCTCCTGCTCGACATTGTGAGTACCGCGGTCATTTAGTGCAGCAAGGAGTAAAGTTCTGAGTTGGGAAATGGTCTCCATTGACCTTCCCCGTCGCGTGAAGGGCGATGTTTTCACAGGAAGCGCTCAACTGAGTGATTACCAGGGTTAGGGTCAGGATCCTGCTTGCTTGGAAGGGTTCGGCTAGGTTTCGGCAGCTTTGATCCTAAGCCTCCTCAGGCCCTCTCAGGCCTCAGGCCTCCTCCCTCTCAAAGGATTTTCAAAATAGATATACAATCTTCCTCAAGCTCCTCCGCAGTTTGGGAGAGAACTTGAAGGCAAGCCATCAAGAACTCAACTGCTGTTATCGAGTATCAAGTCAAAAGAATCAACATACTTGAAATTCCCGCGTGCTTAGCTCTAGTGTGTGTCAAAGAGAAGGCAAACTCTAGATCTGAAGCCTTCAATGATGTTGTCACGTCTTCGGATATGATTCAGTTGACAATGACTGGGCGCCGAGAAGAACAGGATGATTTCTTCAGCGCTCCGCGTCATATCATTCTCTTCTTTCTTTCTCTTTTCTTCATGAACAACACTTTCATTGTAGATGACCAGGACGCGAGCCTAAAGTATACAGGCAATTGGAGCTTGGCCGGACAACAAGTAGATTTCAGCCAGACAGCCTCGACCGGTTCGACCGGTGCTACCGCGTCATTTTCATTTTCAGGCATGTCCAACCTCACCACACATATTTTCGAATTTCTGTTCTCAATAGGAAACCCAATTTATAAAGGTAATTTCTTGACTGCTGTGGGGGACTTGTATGGCGGAGGAACCTGCAATTGCACGTTTTCCATCGATGGCGCTTTAACCAACTTTACATTTGCGGCCCCCCATGGTAATCAGTACCAACAAACGCTCTGGACATCCCCTACTCTCAATGACGGCAACCACACATTCATTTACACAGTCTCTTCGTGCAATAATTCAGAATCACCTGTCTGGCTTGACTATCTACTTTACAACGCTTCCGGGACTACATCAGTGATTGGCGGTACGAATTTTTTCGATGACCAGGACTCGCGCATAGCATATTCGGGGAATTGGAGCTCAATACCGGGGGAAGATGACTTCCGAGGGACTATAACTAGTCTTGGACCAAGTAGTAATTTCCTATTTGATTTCAAGGGTTCGTTGGTTATCATCCTTGTGCATAAAAACATTTTGCCTTCCTTTTTTCTGATTCATTGTCTTCACAAACTATAGGTACTTCCATCCAAGTCTTTGGACGCGTGGATAACGCTTCGATTGGGGAAATCACCGAAGCCTCATTTTCAGTTGATAAAGCTCCCTCAGTGTCATTCACTGCTGTCACTGCTAGTAATGCGGTGCACAATAAGCAGTTCTATGCTTCGCGCCCCCTTGATACAGGTCAACATCAATTAGCTGTCAGTAATACGGGTAATATCCCACTTTGGATCGACTATATACTCGTTCGAGGACAGACAACCATAAGCAATGCAGCACCCTCCAAAGTCACCGGAACTTCTCATCATCACAACATTTCTGTGATAGTTGGGTCGATCGTGGGGGGTGTTTGCGGAACCCTTCTGTTGTTCGAAATAATCTTATTATATCGTCATTTCAAGCGTCCAAAGAGCGTGACACGCAAAGACGAAGATAGCCTCCCTCCCGGTGCAGTAGGTAAATCAATACTCAAGGATCTAACCTCAATCATAATGGCTAAATTTACAACACCAGATTTGGCCGATGTCGTGGTGCCACATCGTCCACAATTTGTCCATCACACCAGTTCATCTCTTTCAAAGGCTAGCAGCATTTCCGAAGAACAGCGTATATTGACACGTCGACAGCTCCCCTTACCACCACCCCAAAGTATTTATGATGCTTCCGCTCCTGAATTTGGATACCGCGATGTGCATGACCTCCAGTCATATTTACAACCTGATTTGACCCACGAGGGAAGTTACATCTCTCTGCCAAACCCGTATTCCACCCACCATAGCCATAGATCCTATTCTGAAAGCTCAGTCTCTCGCTCTGTCACTCCAAGTCATACTATACATTCAACTTCCTTCGTACAGTCAGATGCAACGCCATTTGTATCGTCAGTCAATCCAACCTCTGAAGACTTTTTGCCTTCTGAAGTTTCTGGCTATGGTTTCAGCTTCACTCCCACTCGCCAAATACAGAGAACCATTCCAGCAGATGGCGAATCCTATTCGGATATCAAGCAACAGCAGAGACAATTCTTCATCCTCTCTGTCGATGGCATGACCGCCTCACCGTTGGTGCATACCGATAGTGGTATACGTTTACTACACAGACCTCGAAATAATGTGTACCCAGAGTTACAACCGGAGCTGCCACCCATGTACACAGTAGAATAGTAGATCCTCATCCGCATTCATCCTGCATACATTCGACGTTGTTTCAGGGTGATTATTTAATAGTACTGCATAGGTCCGTAACACTGTAACCCCAGACAAAATGGGCCTCTCAATTGAAGTTTTGAGGATGGCACCTCTACATGCCTCTGTCATATCTCAAATTGATTTGTACAGAGCTATGTAACAGCGTAGTAGGGACAGCTGGAGACAGAAAGGCACGCGCGCTCTTCCGCTAATAATATTTCAACAAGCTGGAGAAGGAAACTAGGACTACAATATTGTGAGAACTCTAGGCTCTACTAACCTCGTTAGCCAAGTGAACCGTGGACTGCGTCAGCTATACCCTTGCACAAAAAATCATACAGCCAGAATAGGATCCCCATACAGGCTGAGACTATACTGTCCTCAATTAGACCTTGTTTTTGGTCTCACAACATGGATCGAGGGAATCACGGTTCAATGTATCTTTGAGATAATTATTGAAAAAGATGTAGGAGATGCAAGATAACGAGAACACACGAAGGAGAGAGAACGAAGATCAAGGATGAACTGCGATGGGTTCCAATCGCATCTTGGCAGTATAAAAAAACAAGAACCCGATCGCGAGTACCGCCGCTTTGAGTTCAAGGGCTTTCATGAATTTACATGGAATATCTGGACGAGCATACACCTACTTTCACTGACACAACACTACAGAGCGTGGAAGAATGATTCGATAACAAGCCTCAAATTTTCTGCCGCATCAGCGCCTCACAAAGAGTCCAGAAGTCACCACCTAGTTTACCATCCTTGTCTTCTGCAAGAAACGTCTTTGATTTTGGCTGGGCAACAGGGAAGAGTAAAGCGGCTCTGCGATAAAAACAATCGGCACGCCGAAAAAATGCTTAAAGGGTCCCCGACTTGAAACTTACTTCAGATCCTTTTCTTCAACTTCTGGAGATGTCGCCGCGTAGAGCTGTGTCAACGCGCCTTGTTCAGGAGTTACAAGAAACATCCTCGCGATTCGCTCGAGAGGCGCGAGGAAGGGCCAAGATCGTAGGGGACCTGAACAATAAGGAAGAACATCAGTCCTGTAAAAATTGAAGAAAGTTCCCCAGCTACGTACCACGCGTCAATTCGGTGGACACACCACCAGGATGAACAGACAAACAATATATATTGGCTGTCCCAGACTCATCTAAACGTTTCTGAAGTTCGTTGGTGAACAAGATGTTCTGCAGAGTTATCCCTATTTAATGAATAATCTTTTTCCAACAGAAGAGTCATTCTGACCATCAATTTTGACATCCCATACCTCACCCATGTTGACCAAGTCTTTTGGTTCAAACCTTCAAGGGAAGAGAAATCAGGCGTTCCGAGGTGAGCAGCTAGGTAGCCACCAGATGAAACGTTCACTATCCGGACATGCGAATCTGGCATGGCGGCGGTCTCTTTCAGCAGAGAAAGGAGAGAAACAGTCAATGCGAAATGACCAGTCCCATTGCACGCTTGGATTTCAATCCCATCGGGGCTGAGCTCATATGGGGTAGCCATCTGTAAAAGTGTCAAGAGAAACTAAACGCAGAAAGAGTCTCGTATTTACAATACCAGCATTGTTCACCAAGATATCCAGCCTTTTCTCGCGTTGAATGAACTCTTCTGCTGCTTTCTTTGCGGATTTAAGACTCAATAAGTCAAAGTTGATGTATTCAACCTCGGGGTTGAGTTCAGAATCTAGCTCCTTCTTGATTTTCTCGATAGCTGCGAGGGCGCGTGTTTCCGTTCTGCTGAACATGCTTTTGGGACTTTCATTTTCAAGTTGCAAATGATGTGGAAAGAGAGGCATACTATACCCGAGCACCCTTCCGGGCTAATTCACGTACAGTGATATACCCAAGTCCAGTGTTTCCTCCCGTCACAATCGCTACCCTACCACTCAAGTCAGGGATAGAGGAGACCTCCCATTGCTTTCCGCTAAATAAACTGAAGCCCAACATGGTGATGTTGGTAAAAGACTGAGACGTGAGCTTTTTGACACGGTACGTAGGAATCGTGCTTCTTCGAGTACAATGTCCTTGCTTGGTGGGAAACAGTAGTACTCCTAGACAGCATCACTTACATAATCTGGCACCGAAGGGTATTGCGAGTTAAGCACAGCTCCCGCCTCAATTATAAAATGCGGTTCTACATATTATATACCGTCGCCAACAGGCACAAAGGACCAGTAGAAGTCATGTATCGTTCGCCTACACAACCAAGTATCCGACATTTGCTTCGACTCTCAAGCCTTCTGTCTTATCAGTGCCTCGCAAAGAGTCCAGAAATCACCACCTAGTTTACCATCCTTATCTTTTGCAAGAGACGACTTGGATTTCGTCTGGGCAATAGGAAATAGCAATGCGGCTCTGCCAAAAAACCCATTCGTCACGCAAAAAAAAATATTAAAACCACTGTAGCAACTCACTTTAGATCCTTCTCTTCAATTTCTGGAGAAGTCGCCGCATATAGTTGTGTCAAAGCACCTTGTTCAGAGGTCATAGTGAACATCTTTGCAAGGGACCATAGAGGCGCGAGGAAGGGCCACGACTGTAGAGGTCCTGAACAAGCAAAATCACATGAAGAAGTGCAGTGAGATGTGATAGCTACGTACCGCGTGTCAGTTCAGTATTTACAGCACCAGGATGAACAGATAAACAGTATATATTCGTGATTCCAGATTCAGCGAAACGCTTCTGAAGCTCGTTGGTGAACAAGATGTTCTGCAGAGTCAATCTCAGCAGTCAGTCTCGATCTTTCTACAGTGTGGACAATATCTCTCACCGTTAACTTTGATAAGCCATACCTCCCCCATGTTGACCAGGCCTTTTGATTCAAGCTCTCAAGGGAAGTGAAGTCAGGTTTCTCCATATGCGCAAAAAGGTAGCCAGCAGATGTGACATTCACAATCCGAACATGCGAGTCTGGCATGGCGGCAGTCTCTTTCAGTAAAGGAAGGAGAGAAACAGTCAATGAGAAGTGGCCAGTCCCGTTGCAGGCTTGAATTTCGATTCCATCAGGGCCAAGCTCATACGGGGTAGCCATCTACGGAAGTTTGGAAAATCAGACGCGAAAATAAGTTGACAAACCTCATATTTACAATACCAGCATTGTTCACCAAGATATCCAACCTTTTCTCACGACGCATGAACTCTTCAGCTGCCTCCTTTGCAGATTTGAGACTCAAAAGATCAAAGTTGATGTACTCAAGCTCGGGTTTGAGTTCAGAATCCAATTCCTTCCTGATTTTCGCAATGGCGGCGAGGGCGCGAGTTTCCGTTCTGCTTAACATGCTTTTGACACTATCAATTCCAAGTTGCGAATGATGAGCAGAAAGGCTTACTATACTCGAGCACCCTTCCGGGCCAGTTCACGAACAGTGATATATCCAAGTCCAGTATTTCCTCCTGTCACAATAGCGACGCGACCAGTCAGATCAGGGATGGAGGAAACCTCCCATTGTTTTTTACTGAAGAAATTAAAGCCTAGCATGGTGAGTGCGGAAAATACAAAGAAGACGTGGACTTATATATACCAAAATTATTCCAATTCAAGTAAAACCCATGTCGGAAATCGCAGGTGGGAACAGAGCGCTCAAAAATTGCCGAAAAGTAATTGCCCATTACGATTCACACGCGCGTTCGGCCCATAACGGTGCCGTATCGGCAGGTCGAGCATGTCTCTTTACAATTGTCTTCGATGTACACAGAGAGCGGGGGTCAGGCAATTCTTCCAGTGTCGTTCTTATTCCGTGCCAGCACGTAAGTCTTGCTTTAACCCTACTCTCAATTCTTTCGTATAAATTTCCATACAGGTGCTCAGAACGCTGCACCGAATTCCCAAACACCTACACCAAAATCCTCCTGCCCTGCTGACACTGTCCTTACTGGGCTAAACTACTTGAAGAATCAACCGCCAGTCCTTGCGCTTCCGGATGAAGAGTATCCTCCTTGGCTTTGGGCAATTCTAAAGCCGAAGGAACTAGAAGACGATGGTCCCGGAGGTCGAAAAGAAAGACTTGAGAGGAGGAGAGAAAACAAGCAGAGGATACGAGAGCGCAACTTCATGTCTACTCAGTAGAACCTTAATACGTTGTCAGTTTTCATCCAGTTGTAGAGATTTTGGAGTCTAATTCTAATTGTGGTTTAGATTTTCTTCACTCCTCGGAGTCCTTACACTGCAATAATACTGGCCTCAGTGTGGTCAAAGTCTACAATGGGTTTTTAGGATATAAGAATGATCTTTAATGCGATCTAGAATGCTTCTCATGTATGGACACTGTGTTGTGGGTCTGTCAAGCTTCTTCTGCGGATGCTTTCGACATTTTTTCTAGTGTTGGACTAGCACTCCCATTCCCGTCTTTCTTTACTTGAGCCTCTTCAAGCGGAAGCTCCAGCCCCTTCACCTCCATTCCCATTTTATCGATGTTGGCGACAGGACCTGTGAACCAGTGCACACCACCATATTTTGGGAAATAGTACCATACCAAGGAGAGAATGAGCACGCCTCCAAGGACGACGACAGTGTAATTCATGTCCGAAACATCGGTTTGTTGCGTGGTGGGGAATAGAAAGACAATGCCAAGGAAAAACATGAAGAGGACTGCGGTTATGGAAACAGGAAGACTCTGTTTGTGACAAACAGTGGTCAGATATCAGGGAAAATATCTCGTTGCAAGTACTCGCCATGAATCCCAAATTGAACGGACCAGGTTTAAATTGATTATCACCTAACCACCTCGCACTAATCGGAATAGCATATGCGATGTAGAGTGCGGTAACAGAAATAGCGAATACGGCGTCAATTGCGACCGTACCCGCGAACGCAAGTAGACCAAGGAGTAATGCTAATCCAGCCACGAATACAACGGTGTTGACAGGAGTCCCGGTGTAGCTGTTCATACGGTAAAGCCAAAATGAGAACGGAAGAGCTACAAGGGAAAGGGAGTTGCAGAACAATGATCTTCGAGATAAACATAGTAACGGACCAGAATCACGACTGAAAGCATAACTCTGACGGCTGGCAGCAAGAAGCATGCTGGAACCCATCATGTATCTGAATTTCAAGAGTCGGAATGAATCATTCTTTGGTGGTGCAATTAGAACACAACTCACTGTACCAACACCACAAATGCCCAGAGCGCCAGTGTACCTTTATGCCCAAAGCTGTTATTGAAAATCGCCGCCATGGGCTGCGCACTGGCATACAATGTCTCGAGGTCGGTTCCCATACAAAAAGCGAGAGACATGTTAATCGCTATCGACATTTGGTAAACTCAACGTACGGTCCAGATGCGGAAAGTTCGTGCTTACCCCATCCCAGAATCCCCGCAATGCTTATAGCACCGACTATAGCCCAAGGTACCGCGGTGGCTGCATTGGCAGCTTCCTCAGAAATATGCACACTTGAATCGAAGGAGCCTGGCATTTGTTAGGTCCTGCCAAGGGTATAAATGCTCGCACATACAGATTGTCCATAGCGGGGCAAGGAAGCTCATGATGAACGCATAGCCATTTGGCCATCCGTTAACTGGAATAATATGTTATCGAGAGCATAGAAATGGGGGATCATATGCGGACGTACGGTTGGTGAAATCACCCAAGGCAAAACTCGCAGTGTTCATGAACTCTTTAGGAGTGGCTGCAGGTAAGGCAATAATCACTGCTAAACATAATCTATGATCGTATGAGTAGCGAAAGTCCTTGTAACAGAGATAGAACGTACAATACATTGAGCCCAACATAGACTGTCTGCAATCTGGCCAACACTGTAGTTCCAAGACAGCACACCAGGGTATGTGTAAGAATGACTGCAGCATATGTTCCGCTGGAAAAAAGTACACGTACAGATATTGTTAAGGTCACAGCTCAAGTCAGCGAAGGTATGAACGCACTAAAGCTGGGCACGGGTTGCCTCAAAGTTCCCGTTCGGTGAGCCAATATTCGCAGCTGCCATGATCTGTACTGCACATCCCCAATCAATTGAAGCGACAGCGGACACGGCACCGATTGTATTTGCATCTATACCAAAAAATGTGTTGTCACTACTTGTATGTCTTTCTCGTACGCGCCAACGCACAGCCAACGATCCAACATAGCAGATTTCTCCATCTGGGCGAAGAGAGGGAGAACGTCCAGAAGTAGAGCTACATCATCAAAATTGAAATGAGATGCAGACGATTGGACGTTTAGCGCTCACCCCACCAGAAGTTGGGGCCGCAGACGCTAACTCCGCCATGGCCAATCCGACAATCAAGATGAAGATGCTTGCTACAGCCCAACCCCAGACCATGGCCGGTCCCCCTCCATTTGGTATGGCATAAAACAGCACAGATGCTATTGAGGGCAGCAATCCGATGATGGAGAATGCGATACCGAACACCTGTGCACCGCGATGCGTGAAAACCAATCATAAGGCGAGTTTCAATCAGAAGACACACCTCGAGTGGTGTAAACGCGCGTTTGAACTCTTGTTTATACCCTAAGGAAGCCAATAACGCCTCGTCTGCGTGCTGGACATTCTGTTTTCGAGCTTTCGACATGATTGCCTGTCCTAAAAAGGTCGAATAAGAAGGGGAACGAAGGGGAATTCTGTTTCGTCATCGTGAAATTGACGTCTGCATATTTATATGCATTCTCAGAATGACCCGCTTGGGTCCCAAATATAGCGAAGCTTCCCGCATGCCATATGGATGGCTTATCACGAGAGGTGTAGATAACGTCTGAAGAGTGCCTGTACTCTAGATGAACTGTAGAAGATTGTAGAGGTCAAGACAGCGTCGTGAATTGGTTTATACGTAACCAGGGGGTAACCCGTCTCCGGCGATTTTGAATTGAGAGGACGATCGATAGCAGTGGCGCATTTGTCATTTTCCAAAACGGTTCATGAATACAGTTGCAGGAGAACTGAATTCTTCAAAATAGAATAAAGTGATTCTTGCACATCGCAGATACTGCATGAGCCCTTGCGATCCTGCAATTCAGTGTCTAGGGCCTACTAAGATATCGTAATGTCCAGGTCTACAGCAGATCAGTGAGTATGAGCCCACAGGCCATATCCTCCAATCACGATAATGTAAAACCTACCTGTACAGTAAACAAATAGGCGGCGATGCGGCGGCTTCCGCGGTTTCATCCGGTTGGAATTTTACGAATTCCACTTGTCCATTAGACCCTCGTCCATCCAGATAGGCAACATCTACATTTGTGCGAATCATCCTAGAAAGCGCTGTCATCTGGACATGGTCTAGAGAGCAGTGAACATACGGCACACAAATTTAAAATCGCTTTAGGAATACCTGCTTCCTTGCCGGTTGCATCAACAAAATGTTCACAAAAATCCCTTATTTCCATCGGCTCTCCCAGTTCAGGGTGAAAGAGGAATGGGGCGAAATTCTCTGGATCCAGCCGGATTTGCGCAGAGGTTAACATCCGTAAATACACTACAATGGAGTTGGATTCTAAATCGTCCGTACTATGGGTGAGTATGGAGAGATTTCCAGAACTGATAAGACGCACTCTCTGGATCTTGGAATGTTTCCAAAAGTCCCCCATCGGTTAAGATGCTTCCAGACGCGTTAGGAGTAACAACGCTTTTCACTAGTTCCTCTAGCACTTCATAAAAATCCTCGAACACCATCTTCTCAAATCCCACGCTTTCCAGTAACTTGGTAGTCGCTTCCAGAGTCGATAAGGCCGTCGCTACAGCGATAGTAGGGTCGGGTGCATGAAGGAGATTTTGGACGTATGCGAAAGCAACAGCTGACAGAAAAAATCAAGAATTGAATGAGAAAGCAGATACATTGAGACTGACATCTATAGAAGCAGTCGCCGTCACCTTTAATCAAACAATAGTTAGGATGATACTATCAGCTTGAAACAACGCAGACGCTACCTCGAGCCCGTATAATCGATGAATAACCTTGAGATTGAAGATAGTCTATCTGCTGAACAAACGAAGGAGATCCATTTTCGTATTCTGCGCGCAGCTCAGAGATAGGCGCCACATTGGCTATGAGGGGACGTTGTACATCGGCAGTAAGGTCTAGTAGGTTCTGTGGCAAAATGTATGAATTTAGATATTTAGGTAGATAAGGATGGATAAGGCGCGCCTGATTAAGCTCATATACTTGTGCTAAGGAGAGTGTTGAGATATCTACGAGTTGCGTCTGTGAGAAACAAGTAACTGGACTAGGGCTCTGGGGAGAACCTGTATCCTCCGTAATCACTGAAGGCCCCGCAGGAGGGTTACTATGTTCTTCAATCAAAGAGGGAGCATCTGAGCTCGGCCCTGGATGAGGGTCAGACGAATTGGAGCGTAGTTAATCGTTATTCAACAGCATACCTGAGGAAGAAGCTTTGTTATTAGACAAGAGTGAAGGTGACGAACTTTCCGTATTATCTGCCATGATGAGGGGAGAAACTTAAGGACGCCACACAAGCACGTGCCGTCATCGCGGGGTTGCGGTCGAACTGAGGGAGTTGAGAGCTAGGACTATTAACAAAATTTGGTTTCCATATTTCATGACAGTATAGTACACTAGTTTGTGACAACAACACGTTTAATGTCTCCGGAGTGAAACAGCCTCCCACATCCGAAACATAGTACTCATCCACTTCTTGCCGGCGAACAGACAAGGAAACGATGCAGGTACCTGCAGGACGCCAAATAATAAAAGGGAAATCGGAAAATAGTCAGACAACAATAGGTATAGACAATGAACCGGAGAGTACGCAGAATTTCCGGGATAAAAGCTCGGCACTGGGAATGCAGAATAGTATACATACAGCAAAAAGATGAGACTTCACTAGTCCGATGTGATGATTAAATTGAAATAAACTTCGAAGAAAAACTTGTCTGGGCAAGGATGAAGGTGTATCCGTTTGTACAAGAGGAAAAATCTAAACCCCAAATTAGAGATAAAAAAGAGACTAAAGATGATAAGGCGGTTTCGGTTGATGTGTTCGAAATCATCAAATTGGATAGGATTTGCTTCAATCCATATCCATATCCATCTCCCAATCTTCTTCTTTCATAGAGTCCAGGCCCATAAAAGGGGCGGCAACCTTGGTTTTCGGCACACCTATACCGAGACCGACCTCATACTCAAACCCATACTCGTCAAAGTTCTTCTTCTCCAAGGGCCCCCTGCCCTTGAAAGCATAGATATCTCTTCTGCGACTGGAGATATCGAGGCCACCATCACCATCGACATCAATTTCGAACTCATGATCATGATACTCATTCATAGGGTCATCCTCGTCCTCCTCTTCTAACGAGCTCGATCTCTCGCTTTCGCTGAACACACTGTCGCTGCGTAGAGAACTACGAGGAATCGATAATGTAACGGAATTGAAGGAAGAGGAAGTAGCAAAATTTGAAACGGGAACTCGGCGTCCACTAGGGCTAGCACCCTGAGAAGATGGACTGTCGCCAGAAGACGAAGATAGGGATGAAGCCCGACCGTAACCTATTCCAGGACCCAAGCTGCGCACTTCGGAGTACGAGTCGTTAAGCGAAGTCGCAATAGGACTGACAGCGCTCGCAGGCGCAGACGATCCGCCCATCATATAAAGACCGGGACGAACTTGAGTAACGTCCGTAGTAGGAATGGGGTAGTCGTGCAACCTTGGTCCAACAGAGGGCGAACGTGCTGGTATCGTACCCAGCGTTGTAGAAGAAGCAGTAGCAGAGCGCAATACACTGGTAGCGGGTACCGAACTTGACACACCAGCAGATGTTCCTGAGTTGCTACCCTCGGGCAGTGGCAATGTACCGCCACTCAAAAAGCTGGGCCAAAGACTTCGGTCTTCCGGAAGGCTAGTACCTGTCGCCGAGTCCGCAGAAAGATGTGACAAAATAGCAGCGGCTTCAAGAAGCTGCACCTGCTGGTGCTTGCTGAGCACGTACTTCGACGACTCGCGCCAATGAGGAGTGTGCTCCCAACGATGCTTGATGAGGCAAGAGGGATGACGGTAGATCTTTGCGATAGCAAGTGTTATTTTAGGACATTAAATCAGAAGAAATTTACCTTTGAACAACCTTCGCATTTATGTTCCATGCCCCTCTTCTTACCGCTCTTTATGTTAATGGGCTTGGAGTTGATGACTTGCTGCATCGAAGCGGGCGCGGAAGCTGGTGTCGAGCCGACATTGGTAGCGGCTGAGTCTTGAGGAAGTGCACTCATGGGGATCCCTGTAAGTGTGACAGGTGACTCTAATGATGTAGCAGTCAATAGAGCGGAGATCCCGCTTCTTCCAGAAATAGCACCTGGGGCACTAGTTGTTGCAAAGGAATGTGTTGATGGTGAAGAGGGCGAAAGCGAAAGGGTAGCTAGTGAAAGGGCAGTTGGCCTATCGACAACAAAAGAAAGTTAATTGAACAACATTGTATACGTCATGGTAGAGGATGTGGCAAAATTTTTGATAAGGATAGTTAGAGTGGAAACAAAATGAGATGCAGGGAAGATATGTTGAGCAGGATAGACTTACGAGGGTCTTGCAGCTGCATCCCTTGCATCGCTCAGCCTTCTCCTGACCTTTCCTGTAGATGATAACCTCCGTTGGTTTTTGGCAGCATTGCCATTAATGTTGGAGCTCTGAACAGAAGACGACGTGGACACTGAGTCAGGAATTGGAAAGTCCATAGGCGATGATATGGGTATAGGCGCAGCACTGGAAGCTGCTATAGATAATGAGAGTAGGCTTTGAGAAGGTGGAAATTCCTCTAAAGACTGGATCGAAGGAAGGATATGAAAGGAAGAAAGAGAGAAGGTATTTCGTCAGTCTGAGTTTCCCCTTGACTTGAATACTTTACCGGTGTTGTACTCGTTGCGCCCGTTGCAAGCGTCGTCGTTGATGGTACTATAGAAGACATGTGCAGAAAAGCTCGATTTCAAAGAACAGAAAACGCTATAGAGTTGGTCAAAGAAGTAGCAGTTGAAATTTGAGGCTGGGGATGGTGGATCGTGTTCAAAACTAGAACAATTTACACCTCAAGTGACAAGACGGTTATATCGCCAAATGGGGGTGTCTTCGATTTCATTGCCGGCTGTCCTCGGGATGTAATTCTTATGAGTCAGCCAAATACCACACCGGGTATCTACGAGTAATATTTAGTGGGAGGTATGTACTTGTAGACGACTACGAATAATAGACACATTTATCAAGCACCTAGTTTTTCACTGGCCATTTTTGCTCCTTGAACTCTCGCTGAAATCTTTTGAAACGCGACATCTCTCGCGAAATCGGGATTACCACCATGCTTTGGTTTTTTATCTATGCTGAATGGACTAAATCCACAGTCGTCTGTTGCCCCCAACTGATCTTTAGGGATATACTTGCTCGCCTCCATTAGGCTCTCGCAGACTTGTTCAGGGGTTTCGACGACAGGATCAAGTGGGTTAATCACACCGATAAATGCAATTTGTTTCACCCCTTTGGCGTCTCTTCGAATGTGCTTCCCGATCTCTTGATGGATCGATGCACGCATTGCGGCATTTTCGGACGCGAGTTGTATGAGAAAGTATCCTGCGTTGATTCTGAACAGACTTGGAAGGAGCGTATGGTACGGCACCTCAGAGGAGTGCGCAGAATCACAGTCTCCGCCTGGGCAAGAGTGAACACCGATGTTAACGCGTTCCTCGGGAGAGAAGCGGTCGAGGACACTGAGATAGTATATTATAACCATTGTTTCCAAGTTTTGGGGACGACACTCACCTGTTGTTCAAATTGATGAACGTCTCCAGAAGGCTTGCGCCTGTCCATGGGTTACGAGGGTCGTTCTTCAATGCCAAACGACCTAGTTACTTCTAAGCGTCGATTATGAGAAATTCAATATTAACTGACCTTCCGTAAAATCAATGGAGACTCGTTTCGCCCCCGCTTTGAAACATCCCCGAATGTCCTTTTCACACTAAAAATCTGCATGAATGAACATTTCTGGCACCAAGAGGGTTCATTTTCAACCTCGTCAACAACGTCTCTTTTGAATTGGTCCTTTGGATATCCTTCGATCGCTTCACTCAAGGGATACAGGAGATACATCATGCTTGGTGCAATGACCGCTTGCTTCATCTGGTGACCGTTGCTTAGAGGGGAACTCTTTTGAAAGTTCTGCCAGGCATACTTTTCGTATCTGTGGAGAATTGTGTTTAACAAGCTGAAAAAGGATCATAGTTTTCACGGGTCATATGTACTTGAAAGGCCCTCGGATGAGTCTGGGTAGCTTCCTATGATGTCCGTCATCAAATATTGCCTACAGATAAGTCAAGACTTTGTTAAATTTCTGCAAAGAAATCCACACTCACGAAATATTGACCGCCTTCTGCTGATAGGGTCTCGCTCAAACCCGTACCACCCAGAGAGCTGAAAGTGTTATTTATGGAATGCTCAGACTTACAGGCTTTACGTACTCAAGAACTGGATATGTTGCGAATCTATGATGCAAATGAGCAACGATTTCGAAGTACGAACACGCCTGAAAAGTCAAATATATATTCACGAGCTCGATCTCTGTTCTCCATCCGTGATGTAAATCTCCCCAGTCTGTTGCATACGAGATAAAGAATCTGCAGCTGCCTTATCTTGTAGCTTGATCAATTCATCTTTGGAGATATTTCCCAAGTCATATTCCGCGTATGCTTGTTGAAGGTCTATTCAAGAAGAAAAAGGGAGTGAGCTGTTTTCAGATAATGAAGAAGTTTATCTGCAACCGACAGTCTGGACGAGGTAAGCTCCCTACAACTTCCGTTGGAATAGGCATGTTGTTGCAACTTAAGGAGTACGATGTTCGTATCTGGCAATGGGTCAGAAAAACAGATGAAGGAGATGATACCGATCGAATGTGCAGTTTTTATATCACAGAAATTTTGCCGAACTACTCGTTATTTCAGAAGCGGCGAAGTGCTCGTGATCCCAGGTGTTCCCCTCGTGTTTGCGGGATAATCTGAAAACAATCGATTGAGTTTTCCGAGCCGTAAACTTCAAAATGTGATTGGAATTAAGAAAGGGAATAGGTTATTATGAACTGCACGTCAATGTACATGGCGAATACGATGAAGAACGGAAAGGCCGTTATGATGATTGAATGTATTGTACGTGTAGCGTCCTTGATCATTAGACCATGAAAAGAAGTCCGACGTAAATTCATGAATGGGTCGTGACGTGTAGGTATCGGGCAGACATGGGTCATGGAGCTTTGAATCAGATGAGAAGAGTGAAATAAAAATATCGTGCTTGATGGAATGTGGAAAAAATCATGAAATGTAATTGCTGGGTTGCAACCTTCGGGGGTCTCGTCATTGCGCTCGTAGCATATTGTCACCTGGGTGGACTAGCTGTCTTCTCGCCCTTTCCAAACTTGAGCTTTCCCAACGAGTTGCTGGGCTGATGATGTACTCGAGGACGTACAGGGCGCACACCACAGTCGATTGGTGCATCGTCACCGCATTTAACATGAGCTCTGAATATGATCAGAAACAGGAAGGAGCAGGATTCAGAAGAGGTACGTACTTGAGTCCGCAATCATCACATTCTAGAATGGGTTTCCAAGGTCCAAATCTCTTGGAACAGACATCGCATTTACTGACTAATGACCCACCCGAGAAGAATAGATCGAACGGATTCCACGAGAGCGGCTCCGCAACTGGTGCATTAGTTGGAGGAGTCGAATTTCCACTCTTCTTCGTGGGTTTTGCTCCCGGCTTCAGGATAGTGAACCGATGAACAAGAGGAGCCGAGTAATTTCCGTGAAGCGATTTAATGGTAGACCCACCCTCGGTGGCCATCGTGCTAGAAATAATGCTAGACCCAGCAGCGGTATGGTAAGAGTCGAGCGAATCAATGGAAAGAATAGACGAATGGCCTAAAAGATCCGATCCGTTGGCAGGGTGCTCTGCCATGATAGTGGAAGCTTCCGGCGAGTGATCAGAGCCAGGTAAGACTTGGTTGTTGATTGCATTGGGGTCGGGGGAAGCACGGATAGTAAGAATAGAAGACAGAGAAGGCGCCTGAGTCCCATTGCCATCGTGATTGGGATGAGCGCGAACAACGGTAGTGCTGTATTCTGAGATCGCTGAAGCATTGCCATTGAGTAGAGGTTCTTTTCCTGTGAACAAAATTGAGTTCAAATTCAAACAAGGGTTGGATATTGCGACTTACCGTTAGGTGCTTCAGTCCAATCACTGTTTAGCCCAACACCCGAAAGTCCTTGTACCGCTTCCATAAGTTCATCTTCATCATCACTGTCATCAGTCGATGATCCGCTGTTCCTGATATCCTTCCCTACTCCCATTCCGAAGCTTGGAATCCGAGGTTGGGGTCCTGGCCGTTTGTGACCTGTCATGAATTTGATACTTCCTACATTGACATCTTCTCCCTCGTTAGGACGAGAAAGGACTTCGGCTTCGATGACACGAAGTTTCTCGAGAATTTGACGAGTCGTTGGACGAGCAGCGGGATTTGGAGAGCAGCATTCAATGCACAACGATATCAAGTCAGGCGGACATCCTGGATTAGCGAGACTGCGGATCTCATCTGCATCTATGCAGAAAGTCGGTGCGGCTCGCTTGAAATGATGGTCGTCCGCAAGTCGGCGGGCAGCGATCTCACAGAGGATGATACCGAAGGAGAATATGTCGGTAGGGAGATCAAACTCCTCTCCGAGAAGGATTTCGGGAGACATGTACGAATCGGTTCCACAAAACGTGAGTCGCTTCGATTCGTCTTCGCTTCGGGCAGCTATCCGAGCAAAGCCAAAGTCTGTAATCTTCAAACGGCCATTGGCGGTGACAAGCAGGTTTTCGCCTTTCAAATCACGATGTATGCATTTTCGAGCATGTAAATATGCAAGGGCACGGGCAATATCTGTGGCAAAAGACAATCGAAGACGCCAAGGGAATGGTTTGTTCTTGTCGTGAATGTAATGACGCAAGTTGCCGTTGTCTATGAACTCGGAGACGATGAAAATGCGATTGTCTGGCTCGGGAGCACGAGAGAGACCAAGAAAGAGGACGATATTAGGATGGCGAGATTCCTTCATGAGACGCCATTCACGCTCAAAGTATTTCGCCACGTCGTATTCAGTAGATGGTAAGACTTCCTTGATGGCGACGTCGATTCCGAGATAAGTGCCTAACAGGTGATTAATTTACGTTGAGCGAGGTTATGAAGAGAGATTTACCCTTGTAAACCTTGCCAAACGAGCCAGATCCGAGAGTTTTCCAGTCGCCTTTGATGTCCTTGATATCCACAACGGATTTGAGCAGAATGATATATTCATCAATACGATGAGCAACTGACCTCGTAAGGAATCACATCGAATGCATCTGAATGCATTGTGAGTCTGAGTGAATTCTACAAGAAAACTCTTCGAGGAACAGGAGAGAGAACAGAATGGAATAAATGGCAGGAGTGACAATGTCACTGACACTGACGGTGAGATTTAGAGAGTCACATTCAATAAGTGACGTAAAGCCTACTTACAGAGTCGGGGGCGGGGCGGCGGGATGTACAGCCACAAGCATGACCTCCCGAGTCTCCCCTAGCGGTTCAAAACCAGTCAAAAAAACTAGAGGTACGAAAATATATTGTGGTACCCCGGTCCCAATTGATGTTCAGACAAAGACAAAAGATCCACACGTAATCAACAGCATCGGCCGAATCACCTGAAGGCTGGCATCTATTAAGTATGGTCGGATCTGAGGAGCTAGTCAGTATTGAACAAAGAGAAAAAAACACTTTGGACCTTCGACGGCTCCGAACTAAATAGTGACTTGGTCAAGATCGCGTTTTTACCGCTCTCAATGTGGAAGTTCATGTTGGAGGGTGTTGAATTCCCTACCACTGCGGCCTACTACGGCTTCACATCCCGGCGCGTCGTAGTTGCGCCGCAGTGAGAGCCGAGTGAGAGCCTTCAAAGAACTTCAGCTGATGGGTAAACATCGGAAATCGGTTGCCATAGAGATTCGGTCGCGGTGTCTGAGTAGGTCAGGGCTCCTTAGGGTTCCCCTGTAAGTATACGCAGCTTAGTTTCTGGAAGAAAAAAAAATGTATTACGCTGGAATTCCAGCTTTCCTGAAGTAGAATTATTTGCCCAAAGAAATTGAGAGCTCCACTGAGGATTTATATGATAGGAACTCATCCAGGGGTGTATTGAAATTGGACGCGCTATTAATAATAATAGTAATTCCTTATTCCGATTCATACCTTCAACGCCTTGTAATACTGCACGGTCTACACACCTACGACCACGACACCCGACGACTATCTTGCTTGGGGCTTCCCCACTGCATCTAATGACGGACATTCTCAGATCCTATACTGATTTATCCCCTTCGACACCTCGGTTCCATGTTTCAACGGTTTTACAGTCGATTATCAACGGTACATATTTTTTGACGTTTATCAAAGAAAAATTTGAGCCCGTATTGAAGCCCCTTTGCGAAGCTCTTCCTTTGACCTTTGACCAATCAACCCGTGCAGTGCTAGTCAGGCTACTGTTGAAGGACTTGAGAACGCTGAGCTCGAAATCTAGACTATTCCATAAAGGTACGTCCACTCAAAACTTTTCTGGCAGCGTAAATCTGATGGCGTTGATCATCTTCCATAGATGCTGCTCTTGCGTTATTGGCTCTAAAGACGCTAGGCAGAGTTCCCGTTGGATCCGAGCCACTCACTGAAGCTTCAAGCCTCTGCACCTTGTTGGAATTGTCAAGTTCGCTTTATAAGGAAGATAGGAACGCGTCTTCTGAGGCGTTGAAATGTGTAGCGAATACCTTGCTATTATACGATCACGCTAGAGTGACATTCATTTCGAAGGAAGTTGGTGGCGGAGAGTTCTGCGCAAGTATGTTGGAGGTGAGTACTTTTCTCAGGTGGATTTTACGTGCTGATGCTCATATCTTATATTCTAGAAAGCGACAACTCCTGAACAATTATTCACTCTTTCCAGAATCATGTTTCTCGCAACTGCTTCTCCTTCCTCTTTAATTCTTTCTTTAGTCGAAGACAAGCGGCATGGACGCACAACAATTGATGTAATCGCGATGAAAATAGACATTGTTCTCTCCAATGTCTTAGGAAATAAGGCCTTTGCTCGTGACGCCATGTCCGAACTCTTGAAATTCTCATTCAATCTTCTGTTACATTATCCCAAGGTCCGTCCCTGGATTGTAATTAGTTTCGATGTCCTAACCACGCCCTTGGTTAGTTACACGGTTTAGCCTCCGCGTCGTCGAGAAGTGAGCAAGAATTTCAAAGCCCAAATCTTGATGGGTACGTATCATTGGATGCATGAAACACCCTTTGCTTATAATCCTATCAGTCTTCTGCCCCCCCTGTTGCGCGTCTACCAAAACCTACCTCGCACATTCCCTATACCACTGGCTCCACCATTAACTCATGCCATACATGCACTCGTTACTATACCCATGACGCCTACTCTAATAACCTTATGGTTTTCTGCCACTCGTAATTCAACATCCCGCCACGTACTTCCACCGCAAACCCCTCGGCCCAGAAGCTCAAGCACCCTAGACCGTGCTCTAAATGTTTTTGCTGCAGGACGTCGATCCCTCTCTATATCCTCTAATTCCCCTGCTTCCATGATCGGAAACTCTTATCACGACGTCGTGGTCCGAACAATGGACCTCCTCGAAGTCGTCTTCTCGTTTCATTTCCCCTCAAACTCCAACCCAGATTCACGCGAAGTCCGCGAAGCGTTCAAGAATGTCTTGGTTGGGTCAGCAATGTCCGTAGATACAAGTCTCGACGAACTCGTATCGCCCTTGCTGGCGTTATGCACTCGGATATGTATGATGGACAAGACCTCCTGCAAACGCGTGAGGGAGTGGATTATACCCCCTAACCTAGACCGCTCATACCCATTGGATGAGAGAGATGATTTCTTGGGCAAGTGTATTCGTTTGCTTGGAAGTGTATACCATTTGAGATTGAAGGCCACGGTCGGGGAGATGCTTTACGCTGCTTGCGATTGTGATCGTAAGCATCACTGACTTGTACTTCTTTGTCATTCTCAAACCTTACATGAACAGCTTCAATCCTCTCCAGTCTTATTGGCTATGGGCACGTTGCAGGATTCTTATTCAACAAAGGAATACTTTCTGCACCTCCTCCGCCTTCAAACGACCCTCATTCCTCACAGCGCGTCGTCAACCCCATCACCGGAACATATGACACAATGCCCCCAGGCGGTTTGAACAGTCATATTGCCGAAATGACTGAAGAAGAGAAGGAAATCGAAATGGACAAGCTATTTGTGCTGTTCGACCGACTCGATCGGTCTGGGGCACCACCTCCAGATCAGAGGAAGACCGCCCACTCGACCGTAAAATCGAAACGCACCCCCAAATAAATTCATCCAACAGTTTTTTGACTCATTCCCATAATTACGCTTCCGCGTTCTATCATCTATATCCTTTTCATTGCTAAAGACCGCCCTAGGTTTTTTTTGTTCTTTCTTTATATTCTGGGCTGTCTCTTCCTTTCCTTCTATCGATGTTCTTTCATGACACGATACATTTTATATTTGGTGAATGGCTGGAGGAACATGGAATCTACTGGAATATTTTCATGACACTTGTCGTATCCCGCATCTACTTTTCTATCTTATCGTACCGTCGCCTTCTAGATTTCATTTGCTATTCACCGTTTATATCTATATGTTTTATTTCGCTATATATATGTGTATCCATAGAGTAGTCCACTAGTAAAAATCATTTTACTGACAAACCCGGACTGGGCCGAAGTTGTCCCAGATTGGTGCTTGGCTTTTAGAGGCAAAATCTCCAGGCGACATTAACCACGGCGCTGGAGCAAATGCACGTCAACGAAAGAGGTGAAGACTTGTGCTATCGACCTAAATTGTACAGGGAGTGTTCATAACATATCCTGGTATATGTATGTACTCGCTATTAGTACAATTGTTAACAACATAATACAATTCCACATTATATCCACAATCACAGCGATAGACACCGATCCTACACTGCTCCTGCGGCACCCCCTCGGCTGGGGGGGTAAGAAATCACAATGTCATTCGATGGAGTTAATGTGGTGTCTTGGTATTGGGGGCAAGGGTTTTTCCGTCTTTGCGCTTGGGGGTTGTGGTCCATCCTTTCTCTAGAAAAGGTATACGTTGAGAAGATCCTAAATAATCATATAATAGAATTTGTTCAGGTTCTCAACCTCCAAATCAATTTATGTACTTACTTTGTGAGTTCCAAAAATGACGATTGCAGCAACAGGTACTGTTGATCATATGAAGTAAATTATCACCATTCATCTGAGACCCAGGATAAATTCTTACTTACATATTGCTAAGATGATATCCAGTTGAACCAGGCCTTCTTCTGAATTATTTGCATCAATGAACTTCAGAAAAAAGTGTAGCAGACTAGCTCTACACAAAACAGAATCAGTGCATGAGGGAGTTTGGGAAAACTCGCAACTTGCATTGCGCCAACGAGGCTGGAAATTGTGAAAGCTGACATCCGGATAAACAATGACCTGTAAATGCTCCCCCGCAAAAATGACCAGTGTTTGCGGAAAGATAGGCATAGAAGCACTGCAACAAATTTTGAGCAGCCATAACCGAATACATATTTTCCGGCTATTCACAGTTCGAGACAAGAGATGCAACCACAAAGGTAATCACAAGTATCGCGTTAATGCTGCTGCTATAAAAGAAATTAGGAGTTTGATTTTTTTGAATGGTGTATGGAACAACACACGGAAGATGAGAATCTGATTCGCTACAATATGAGATGGAGGTAAACGTGGCTTCTGGTCTAGTAAGGGTTAACTTGGGGACATGCAATGAGTGACTATTTTCCGTCAAGGTATACATAGAACTAAATCTCACACTCAATGATTCGATGATTAGGACAACTAAGATAACATAAGGAGTGGTTATAAGCTAGGGAGTAATGGTTAAAATATTAGAAACCAATGGTAGTAAAGCAACTGAAAAAATCATTCACCATTATACGCCAATAATGCATTCCTCTTACAGCTTTCCCTGCAAGCATTCCTTGAGTATTGAGATAGAGCTCGAAGATCAAAATGCGTCATTATTTCAGATGCTCCATGAAGAATTGACTCACTTGAATGAGGACCCCGGAAGCTCCTACCAGACCCCATCCGAATTAGCGTACTTTAGGACCCAATTTTGGCATTTTCCTTGGCCGAAATTAGCGTACTTTAGGCCTTGGAAGCTCAAGCCCTGTCCGAGATAGCGTACTTTGGGTATCTGTTGGCTGACTTGGTGGATCAATGGAGGTAGGTGGAGCTCTGGCACCGGAATTTGGGCAAAGAAGCTCAGAAGAGCTTCGGAAGCAGCAATAATGGTCAATAAAATGTACAGGAAGATGATTCCAGGCTTCGGGAAGAAAATTTGGGATTTTCGGAGCAATTTTTATGATTTCACGTGACTTTCCTTGTCCGAATTAGCGTACTTCAGACCAAATCCAGCCAAAATCGTAGCGTACTTCAGGCCGCCTGGGCGGGTGGGGTCTTGCAGGAGCTTCCGGGGTCCTCTTGAATGACCAATGCCTGTCACTTCTTTTTCATCTTATCTTTTCCTTATCTTGTCTTATCTTTTATCTTTTATCTTATCTTCTATCTCCCTTATCCTATATCTTGTCTTATTTTGTCACCTGACCTATTATTTATGCTTACTGATACAACATGCGCTTTTCATTTACTTATATTAAACACAGCAGTCCCACAGCACATATACAGCATGACAATCGAGCTTTCATTACTTACACATTGCTTTACTTATGTTCTACTCATGTTTACCACTAACCCAGGGCATTGGGCATTAGTAGGGCGGAGGGTTGTTTACAAGTTTACAAGATGATATTCATCTGTGTCCTAATTAAGCTGTAGTTACTTGCTGTATTTCTTTAGCTTTGATCTCGTCTATTCTACCTGGTTTAGTCCAGAACTTTGCTTGCCTCCTCTATCGTTCTGCTTCCTAAGCTTTCTCTGAAGTGTGACACCTGGTGACACCCGTTACTAGAACCAGTCACTGACAGAAGATCAAAGCTATTCTTACCACCTGTTACACGCTACACGATCATATCCCTATCACAGTTATCCCCGCTCACATTTTTACCAACCCTTCACAGACTTCTACTTTCTCTTCGAGCAGTGTCGCCTATAGTACAAAGGTGTAACGTTGAGTCCGACACCGTACTGGCAGACGAAAGTGTCGACTGATCACTAATCTTCGGAGAAGGGTCTTCGCGTGCACATCGAGCTCCATTCCTAGACAGGGAGGGTGCATCTGTTCATCAATCGAGAGTGGAAGGCTGCTTCCCACATCATCGTACTCTTTTTTCGAAATCTTCCCCACATTACTCCCAACTTCTACGAATCCAATCATACATTTTCCCATCATCACCACCGAGTTGCATTAGTAACTCGTCTTCCTTACAATGGATTTTACCTCAAGACTAGGACGACCTAGACTTTCGGTACAAACCGATTGTTACCGCACCCCCGATTCATCTGCTCCATCCACCTCATCCTCAATCGAATGAAACATCACCACATTCATTCCCACTTACATACCACCCAACTACAGCATGTCTGACCCTACTCCTGCTCCCATTACCACTTCTAAGGTTCATGGCAAATCATTGCTCAGAGAACCTAGTATCTTTGATAGCGATAAAACCCAGTTCAAAGAATGGCGCCGAACTCTCTTTGCCTACATCCGTGATCCAAGGAACAACGTTACGACAGACAATGAAAGAATCGACATTGCGATCTCGTACATGCGAGGTCCCAAAGTCAGTAGCTGGGTCCAGAACTATACGGACGATAACTTCAATGATAACAAAGAAGAATGGAGAGTCACGTGGAAAGGATTTAAGGACGCATTGAATGCCTCCTTCCTAGACAAAGGACTCACAGAGAACGCACAGGAGAAGCTAGAACATCTCCGCCAGGGCCCCAATGAGAGAGCAGAGGATTTCTTCAAGGAATTTGAAGTTATCATGCGAGACGCCGGATATGTCAAGGATGCCCCCTACGTCATCAGGCTGATTGAGATGAACGTGAAGCCAAAACTGATCGACCAAGTATACGGCACCAGCAATGAGCGAATCGAGAAATTCGATGAACTCAAACAGAAGATTATCAGTATTGATGACATGTGGTGGCGCCATGAGGAAATGCAATGCAACTGGTCAAGCAGATACCAGCGGAATGCTGGGCAAGGGCCTAGTAACCAGAGATGGCAACCACAGATGACACAGGCTCCAGTAATAAAGGCTCCAACCCCTGCGGTACCCACCCAGGATAGGAAAGATGGTACTGGAACAACTTTCAAAGGTGCAGGCAGACCAATGGACATTGACGCTGCGCGTTGACACGCCTAAATTTTGGCTAGACATCTATGCTGTGAATTGTGACATTTTCACGTATAGATTCGTATCGAGAGGACTGTAATTGAGACCCAGATTGACAGTCAAAGTCAATACTGAATCAGTCTAATAGGTTGAAGGGACCATATACCCATACTACCACAAGCTGGTTAGTTTACCCATCCCCGATACTACCTTCGGATAGCAGTCTACCTGTTTGTCAAGCAGGATTATACCAGACTCGGACTACATCCGAAGGATGACCATTCACGTATGACATACCAAGGGTATTCTTATTGGACCTTACACTGGCAGGAGTTTGGAAGAACTTACTCAAGTGACCATGAGCCGAGGATTGACTCGAAATGACTTTCTAGAACTCAGGAATTAGCAAATACTCCTTCTAGAACGAGATCATGCATTAATCTAAATGACTGCGATTTAGTCTAATAGACCAATCAGGTTGCATGATCGAGGAAAATGACTAGAAGAACGATCGAAGTACTGCGAGGCTCCGAAGACATATCAAATGAATGTCAAAGAGTCCTGACGTAGAAAATATTGAAGAATGCAATTAAATGAATACTATGCGTAACTCCCTTGATATAGTATAGGCACAATGGGTGTCTATTGAAAGAGAGAAGCAATTAGTTTAATCCAGATGAATCAGATTGATAGGATTAGAATCGAGGAGAGCTGATTTGCCTCCGGGCGAGATGACAAATGATCGAAGTAAGTGTTGAACCGCAGTGACAGCTGAACACCATTCGAGTCATTCTCCAAAAACAATTAAATTAAATGAACATCGAAATACCTACCTATGTTTGGAGGTATACTAGAATCTTGGAACCATTATGGACCAAATAAGGACATAAAGATTCAAATTAAATGGTATCTGACCGATTGTAGAAGTTTCCTTGCGGTTCCAAACATTTATTGTATTAAATTAATTGTACTGCGCGACTCAATATTCTATATGTATAAATAGCGATCCGATGTATCTGGAATACAAGTGATTTTGGGACGACGTTGCAGTGCTAATCCGTAAAAAGGAAAGACACACTCCCTGCCAGACTGAAACCTCTTCGCTAGCAGCCATTCGGGCCCGGCACTTGTGAGTATAGGAACGTCGTGTTCTGCTCCTTGTGACCGCGAGAAGTATATCCAGTTGTTGGGTATTCTTCGAACTTAGGATCAGTTGTTGGTCTTAAGGGCAAATCACGCTGTGTGGTTGTGCCAGCACATAGTTCTAGCCCTCTGTAGGGGTCTGTGTGTTTTGGTGTTAATTTACTTTGATTCAAACCCCCAATTCTTGATATACCCATATCAATACAATCAAAGCACAAATCGTGCTGAATCTACCTTAATCAAAGGAATATACTGAATCCTTAGAACGATTCAAATTGATTGATTGAAGCTTCGTACTTAGCTCTCAAAAGCTTTGCGGAACCTTTGCCAACGCTACCCCTTGCTATTAAATAAATTTGATAGCAGTGAACTCGCATATTGTGTATTAGATTGGTTGGTTGGAGTGCCCATTAGATTCCTTCCTTTCTCTTTCACACAAAAACGAGGCAAGCTCGTTAGCGTCGTAACAGGGAATGCTTCCATTGTGGCAAGCAAGGCCACATTGCGAAGTTCTGCCCAGAGAAAGCGCCGAAGCCGCAATTTGTCAGAGGCATGTGGAGCCGGATGACACAGGAGGATCAGGAGGCTATGGCCAAAGAATTGGGTTTTGTCCTGCCCCAGCAGTAGACGCAGGTCTGCCGGGGCCAATCTCAGAATCAGTATCGGAATTTTCATCATCATCATATGTAGACAGTTAATTTAGTTTTGAATTTGGTAGTACTGGTACACCCAATAAAAATAACTTATCTACAATGACGAACCGAACGGAGGAAAAACCTGTGCGATATGAACCAAACACACCTGAATGGGTGGCGCAGCGGTTACAAATGGACAAACTCCCCATGGCTATAGGAATCCTTAGAGCCTGGATGCCTGAAAGTCGTGTCAGAGAAGCATCAGAAGAAACGGTATTGGCTATACGAAATCTAAATCATGCAACCGCAACTGAAGCAGTTACCAATCTCAAAAGTCGTAAGAGATTTGTCCAAGGTACCTGAGGACGTGAGCTAAAGTTGCGAACCACTATTGAGAATATCGACAATGGTGTGCAGATTGAAACAGAAGCCCTCCTAGACAGCGGAGCTACAGGGTCCTGTATCAATAAGGATTTTGTAGAACAGCACCAGCTTGTTGAACGCGGCTATGCTGTTCACACATCACTAATACGGTCATGTGTTATCCTAGTCTATGCTTAGTGTACACTGACATCATATACCATATGCAGATTCCTCAGTACTTCCTTATGTAATACTGTCATGCATTTATGTATATAAGTAGATATGTCCTGTACTGGAATCCGACTCGCTTCTCTCTCATCTTTATTGCCTCACTGAGACTATAAGCTATACTACCCAGGTATGGTGCTAGAGAGTGTTACCACTATGCACCCCTTGCCTGCTCAACAGGTTATGGGCCCCGGATGAACACTTTGCTGAGCTCTAAGCTCGCAGCACTCTCTGGTTTACTGTTGTCATTGACGCATCTATTTGATTGCTGTCTCTGACACAGACCTTTACCTGGAATATCGCCTCTGGCACTGAAGTCAATATCGCACCTAACAAGTGCTGATTATGACATCACCCAAGAGTGCTTGACACTGTAGATGACAGTTTGCTAGACATATGTCGCAGCTTGTCACTACTGGCAATAACATTCATGCCATTTTATTTTCATCTGTTGTCTTGAGCGTTTATGAATTGCTTGCTGACATCTCTGTTGATTTTATCCAGATTACAATGTCTTCTGCACTCTTCACCGCTGTTACCACCACCCTCAAAGGTGATAACTACGGCACCTGGATCTCTGAAATGGAAGCCTTTCTCTAAGCCACAGGGCTTTGGTCCGCCATTATCTCCGACCCGCCTGCCGAGCCATCTCCACTTGATTCGACAGACCTCGACAGTGTCAAAGCATGGAAGGAGTATGACGATAACCTCAAATCCTGGAAGGAGACCGACACTAAGGCTGTTGGAAACATCCGCCTCCGCCTTTCTCCGTCAATCCGCACCCTTGCTAAGGACGAGGGTGACACGGCTAAGAAACTGTGGGAATTCTTGCAGAAAACCTACAAGGTCAAAGGTCTAGGCGCAGTCTTTAATGACTTTGCTGCCGCCATGGCTGTCAAGGTCCCATACAAGGGAAACCCACTCACAGCTATGACTGACATTGGCATGTTCTTCACCCGTATGGATGACGCTGACATTGGCATCCCTGACCACCTCGAAGCTCTGATTCTTCTATCTAAGCTTCCATCACGCTACTCTGTCGTTGTCCAGACTATGTCTCAACTCGGTACTGAGGAGCTCAAGGAATTGACGTTTGCCAAAGTTCATATCGCAGTTATGAACGCTTTCAGCGGAGACACCATTAGCAACTCCCAACCGCAGAACGCGAACAAGTTTTCAAACGTTCATCGCAAGGGAAACAATCCCAAGTTCTCCCAACAGCAGCAGAAGGGACAGAACGGGAACGACGGCTCCAACAAGAAGAAGCGTAAGCGTGGCAGTGGAAAGAACAAGAAGGCTAAGAGGAATGCAAACGCTGCACAAGCTGATGCAGACTCTATGGACTTCAGTCCAATTGGCAGTACTGTTGACTTTGGTCCGGTACGTACCGGTCTTACTCCTTCCGTCCCAGATGTGCGCAAGCACTCTATCCATCCTCCTCACAATGCTACGTCCCTTCGTCTTCATAAGAAGACAAGGATGGCCATTCAACGTGCCCGTGATATTGGCGTCCGTGCGACTGCCGAATTCATTCGTGCCCTTGAGCCATCTGGACACATTTCGGAGTTAGATAGTAGTGACGATGAGCAAGGTTCTTCTGATCCTCCAACGAAGCGCACCCGTGTGTTGCCTTCTGAGAATGATGTTGAGGATGGCAACAAGGCTCCTACGCCGCCTCCTCCATCTCCTCCCATGGACTTTGAGGTCCCAGGAACTGCCTCTTTTGACCCTGATGAGTTGATGAATTTCGACTTGGATTGTGAAATTTTGGCAATCACTGGATTCATGGACACCATGGGGTCAGTACCCTCCTCTGATCTTGATCATACGAGATATACTAACGCACCTTCATCGGTCGCAGTGACGAAGACATGCAAGTCGGCCTTTAAGCCTGATCTCTTGTCCCGCTTGTATAATTATCGTATCAATGTCAAGTATATATCCAAAGAACATTTTTGTGTACATGATGTTTCATACTCTGTGTGCAAGAAGTGTAAGGGTAAAGAGAGGAACCAACCCAAGTGGTGGATGAACGGCTCTGGTTGTTCTGAACACACTACCTTTGACTTGAGTGACTTCATTGAGTATGAAGACCTTGAGGAAAAAGTTCTTATAGCAACTGCAACCACAACTGCCTACATTACTGGCATTGGGACTGTCTTGATACATTTCAAGGATGTAAGAGGTCGCATGCATTCGGCACGAATCGCTCCAGTATTCTATATGAAGGAGTTGAGTCATCGCCTTATAGCACAAGGACGTTTCCTACAAGATGGCAAAACTGTTCGCGGCAACGCAGACAAAGTTGACTTCTGGGACAAAGATGGTTTATTCCTGTCATTTGAACCACGAACTCACAGTGATACAATCTATATTCTCAAAGATTATTCGCCACAGCCTATGGCTGTAAACCTAGTGATCCACTCAGTGGACTACACTACCATGCATCGCCGAATGGGTCATCCATCGCGCGAAGCACTCACTCAACTGAGGAAACATGCAGAAGGTGTTCCCACCTTCAGCATTCCCCATGAGGAAGATCTCTGTGAAGGTTGTGCCAAGGGAAAGATGACTTTACGTCCATTTCCGCCAACTACTCATCGGGCATCACTGTCATGCCTTGCTTCTCCAGACCTTTCCCTTTCCTTTCCAGAGCTCCGGTTCATCACTTATACATGTTTCCGATATTCTATGCACCATCCTTACGATCTTCACGATACATATTACCTGTCACTCCAGTAGCCATATGACATATGTACCTGACAGCCTCATGTACAGTATATAGGCTGGGGACTCCCCTCGGAGCTCCCCAGCGTGTTATTGTCAAATCTTACCTGGAAACTCTTCCTACCTGGCTTGGTCCCTTTAGTACAGTCTACTAGTACTTGCTAACAGGGCCTGACACGTCTCAACTGTCATATATTTCCTCATTATCTGTTTCCTTCATCTCTGTCTCACCTCAACTCTATTTCTCCTCTCTGTTTCCTATCTCTGGCCTCTTTCTGTCAATCCTCGTATTGTCTACGCCTCTCCTTCGACTCACCATCTACGTCGAGGCTCTACAATTTGTCCTTCATCCTTTGGAACCTCCCATTAGGTTCCCAATTCCGCTTCATTGCTCCCTAAGCTCCCCACAGCTTCCCACTCATATCGGCTACACCTCCCCTCCATATCGAAGCAGTGCTTACGCGTTACGTTCTACACCTCTAGGACTCTCTATTAGGTCTACCCAAGCTCCACAACTACCTCTGGTTAGGCTCCCCTCACCAGTATCGGCACTATCCCATACCTCCTCGTACAGCCTAGGCGGCTACTGCGTTTGCTTAGGCCCAGTCTGGGTAAGACCAGAGCAGGCCTTCTGTGCCAGGGCCTCACAATCACGTCCCTTTGAGCTCATTCACTCAGACCTCAAAGAATGGCCTACCACTTCGTACCACAAGTACAAGTATACGATCTTCTTCATAGATGACTATACTTCATTTGGGTTCTTCTGCCACTTGAAAAAGAAGAGCGGATCTCTGCCAGTGATAAAGCAATTTATTGCCTCAGTCAAAAATCTATACGAGACTAACGTCAAGGAATGGATGTCTGATAGTGGCGGAGAATTTAGATCCAATGCACTTGATGAGTTCTTTAAGAACGAAGGTATTAAAGTACAATGGTCATCTCCTCATATCCACCAGCAGAACGGAAGAGCCGAAAGGTTTATCCGGACTATTATTGAGAAAAGTGAACCGCAGCGCTTTCAAGCCTGTATTCCTGAATCCTGGTGTGAATTCTCTGTTAAACATGCTGTGTGCGTGTATAACCTCACTCCTATGCATTGTCACAAATGGAAGACACCATATGAGATTTTGTACAACAAAGTTCCGCGCATAGATCACTTGCGTGTCTTTGGCTGTGGCACGTATGTCTATCTTCATGAAGAAGTATGAGTAAACAAACAATCGCCCAGGTCAGAACTAATGACATATCTCGGAGTTTCTGATGGTGGACACGGAAACATCTACATGCGGTCGAACAATGCTATGTTCACTGCTACGCACGCTGTCTTTGATGAGAAATTATTTCCTCGTTGTAAAGCCTCAGAGCGTCATTGCTCTACGCGACTACCAGATCACAACACAGATCCTAAAGATCCAATTCCTCCACCTGATGATGATGATGTTCCTCCATCTCATCAACCTACTACTCCCCAAAGGAGACAGGATCCGGAGCAAGACGTTGCACCACCTGCGCCAGCGCAAGATCCTAGTCCGCCGCCACAACCCCGGAATGAACAACCTCCTGCTGAAGAGCAACCGAGACGTTCAGGTCGTGTGCGGAGACCACCTACTCGTCTTACCGGTGATCCTAGAAGCAGCAGTAAGCTTCCTACGGAACAACAGGTAGAGAGACCAAAGAGGGATATTCAGAGACGCGCAAGAGCTCCACAGCCAGGTAGCTCCTCGGCTGAGCAAGAGCGCCCTGAGCCAGAACAGGTTCCCGGACCTAGTACTGAGCATCCTACTCCTGAAAATGGAGAACAACCCTCTGTCACTCCCGGTGATGAAGCTAATACCCTGATCAGACTATGTCGGGAAGGGGGAGCTGAATTAATATATTTTCTCATGGCTAAGGCCGTTCCCTTTGAGGGGGAGCTGAAAGGCTCTGAGAACGTCCGTGAATGGACTTACAAGGACATTACTTGCCTACCGAAGGCTGAGCGTGAGGAATGGCTTAAGGCCTGCCAAGAAGAGCTTGAAGCGCTCAAACGGCGTGGCACTTTTGAACTCATGGATCGTCCAGCAGACCGAAAGGTCATTAAGAACCGCTGGGTCTTCGACGTCAAATTTGACGGTCGTAAGAAGGCACGCCTTGTTGTCAAAGGGTTCTCACAAATTGAAGGTCTTGATTATGACCAAGTCTTCTCTCCTGTAGTACGGTTTGAGACTGTTAGACTGTTGCTCACCTTGACTGCGCTGAACAACTGGTATCTCACTGGACTCGATGTTCGAAATGCCTATCTATATGGCGTCTTACATGAGACTATCTACATGGAACAGCCTGAAGGTTTTCGAATCAAAGGCAAAGAGGATAAAGTCCTCTTACTGCGCAAAGCTCTGTATGGACTAAAACAAGCAGGTCTTGTCTGGTGGCGAACACTGGACTCATACATGAAAACACTCGGCTTTAAACGCTTGAGCTCTGATGCAGGTATCTTTGTCCGTCAAGGTAAAGATGACTCTCTAGTCATTGCCATCATCTATGTTGATGACGCACTCTTCGCTGGACCTGACAAGAAACTCGTAGCTTCTCTAAAAGAGAAATTCATGTCACACTGGGAATGCAGAGATCTTGGTGAAGCCAAAGAATTCCTTCGCATGCGGATTACTCGTCGTGGCAAAAAGATCTATATTGATCAATGCGCCTACCTTGACAAAGTCCTTAAGCGTTGCAGTATGGAAAATGCTAAAATGGCTGATACACCACTTCCTGCAGGGTTCCAACCCGAACCCACCAAAGGCCAGGCGGATTCCGCTCTTTGTAGCAAGTTCCAAATGGTTATTGGTTCCCTTCTCTATCTCATGTTGGGCACCCGTCCTGACATCTCCTTCGCTGTCACCAAGCTTGCACAACATGCAGCTAACCCATCTCAAGAGCACCTTAGCAAGGCACTCTATATTTGCCGCTACCTCCTAGGTACTAAATCATATGCACTTTGCTATGATGGTGAATCGGGTATTGGTCTCAGTGCTTGGACTGATTCGGATTGGGCTTCCGATCCTTATACTCGCCGGTCTCAGACTGGATATTTTATGAAGCTTGCCAATGGCATCTTCTCTTGGACCAGCCATGCGCAGAAGACAATTGCTCACTCGTCTACAGAGGCTGAGTATATGGCATTATCTGATTGCAGCTGTCAAGTGGTTTGGGTCCGCAATCTACTTGAGGAATTAGGCTATAAGCTTGACGCTATCCCTATTGCTGGAGACAATCAAGGATCCATTTTCATGGCATCAAATCCTGTCACTAGCAAGCACTCAAAACACATTGACATCCGATATCACTATATCCGTGAAGTTGTCGAACGTGGTCTTGTGCAAGTATTCTTCGTAGATAGCAGTAACAACCCCGCAGATCTTCTCACAAAGAATCTTGGGCGTATCAAATTTGAGCTATTCCGCTCAATGCTTGGACTTGAGTTTTACTCGT
This sequence comes from Lentinula lateritia, assembly GCA_028011325.1. Taxonomy (NCBI): domain Eukaryota; kingdom Fungi; phylum Basidiomycota; class Agaricomycetes; order Agaricales; family Omphalotaceae; genus Lentinula; species Lentinula lateritia. Next base: position 418,368 of record JANVFT010000005.1, read on the forward strand.
CCACCAATCCTTAGGCTGTCTGCCTTGCCTGACGCCTACCGCTATTGCTTCGAGCAAAGTACTTTACTGTGCTGCTCAGCAAGGGGGAGTGTTGAACGCGGCTATGCTGTTCACACATCACTAATACAGTCATGTGTTATCCTAGTCTATGCTTAGTGTACACTGACATCATATACCATATGCGGATTCCTCAGTACTTCCTTATGTAATACTGTCATGCATTTATGTATATAAGTAGATATGTCCTGTACTGGAATCCGACTCGCTTCTCTCTCATCTTTATTGCCTCACTGAGACTATAAGCTATACTACCCAGGTATGGTGCTAGAGAGCATTACCACTATGCACCCCTTGCCTGCTCAACACAGCTCACTGTTAAGGAGTTACCAGTCAAAATGCCGGTCTATAACGCCGATGGTACTCTGAACAAAAACTGTTCCATAGAAGGCTATGTACAAGTCCAAATGGTGATAGGAGATCATGCTGAACGAATAGATATGGCAGTTACCAATCTAGGAAAGACAGATATCTTCCTAGGCATAGATTGGCTACGTTACCATAATCCCAGCATTGATTGGAAGGAATCCACATTAACGTTCGAACGTTGTCCTGACAAATGTGGATATTTGCCACACTATGAATCACCTGAGGATGATGGTACAGAGGAAAAGCTTGCCGATGGTGAAAGGATCTTCTGGTTTGACTGGAATGGGTATCTTTCCGACCAAGGTCATATCAAAGTACAAACTGCTACTACAGATGCCGCTACTCCATACCTTGCCGAGTATGCTGATGTATTTAGTAAAAAGGATTTTGACCAAATGCCAGAAAGACGTCCATGGGATCATGCTATAGAATTAATGCCAGGCTCTAAGCCAGTTGATTGCAAAGTTTATCCCCTCAATCCACCAGAACAGAAGGCTTTAGATGAATTCCTAGAAGAAAACCTTAGATCGGGACGAATACGACCATCACATTCACCCATGGCTTCACCTTTCTTCTTTGTCAAAAAGAAAGATGGAACACTACGGCCTGTACAGGATTATCGAAAGCTAAATGACATGACTGTCAAGAATCGATATCCACTCCCGTTGATTCAGGAACTCGTTGATAAGCTGAAGAATTCTAAAATCTTCACCAAGATAGATGTCCGATGGGGATTCAATAACATCTGGATCAAAGAAGGAGACGAATGGAAGGCAGCGTTCCGGACAAACAGAGGCTTGTTTGAGCCTACAGTCATGTTCTTCGGACTTACAAACTCACCCACCATGTTCCAAGCCTTCATGAATCACATCCTTCGAGAACTCATTGATCAAGGACACGTCATTGTTTATATGGATGATATCCTTATCTTCATGAACAACATGGAGAGACACCGAGTCATCATCAGAAAGGTTCTTGATATCCTAAAAGCCAACAAGCTGTACTTGAAACCCGAAAAGTGTACCTTTGAGGCTAAGGAGGTCGAATATCTTGGAATCATCGTAGGCAATGGACAAGTCCGGATGGACCCAAAAAAGGTTGAAGCAGTTCGAACCTGGCAGCCACCAGAGGAAAAATGTGAACTACAATCGTTTTTAGGGTTTTGCAACTTCTTCCGCCAGTTCATCTGAGATTTCAGTAAAATTGCCAAACCCCTAACACAACTCACAGGTGTTACGATCACTTCTTTTCCAGTCACTAGAACCAGTCGCTGACAACAGGGAATACGACTTGGGAATGGACGTCTCTTGAACAGGATGCATTCAATCAGTTAAAGGACCAGATCATCGAAGACGTCACTCTCATTATCCCAAGGGAAGCTGGAAAGTTCCGAGTTGAAGCCGATTCCTCTGACTACGCTAATGGTGCAGTCCTGTCACAGAACGTTGATGGAAAGTGGAGACCGGTAGCTTTCAGGTCTAGGTCACTCAATGAGGTTGAACGGAACTATGAAATTTACGACAAAGAGATGATGGCCATCATGGACTCCCTCTCGGACTGGAGGCAGTACTTGTTGGGCGCAAAAGAACCTGTTGAAGTCTTCACAGATCACCAAAATCTCCAGTATTTCTGGAAACCTCAGAAGTTGAACCGACGACAAGCCAGATGGGTAGTTGAAATCACTGAATACCATATCAAACTTTTCCATAAGCCTGGGAAATCAATGGGAAAAGCCGATGCCCTGTCACGGATGTCAGGCCTTGAGAAAGGGGAGAACGACAATACCAATGTCACGCTACTAAAACCGGAATTTTTCATTTCTCAGATAACAGATCAGACATCTGCCCCCGAAGACGATCTGCTTAATTTCATCCAAAGAAAGAAAAATCAGCGAGACAAGTTAGTACAGGTTGCCCTCGAGTCTAAAGACAAGGAATGGCTTGAAACTGAGGACGGACTAGCAGTTTGGCAAGGACGCATCTATGTCCCTAAGGACAAAGAACTCAGAGGACGGATCATACAGGCACATCATGACGCCCAGACAGCAGGACACCCCGGCTGCTATAAAACTATTGAGTTGATTACACGCAACTACTGGTGGCCAGGAATTAGTCGGGACGTCAGGATCTACGTGGAAGGCTGCGAAAAATGTCAAGCTACAAAGACACATCGTACCAAGCCTGTAGGACCGTTACATCCACATGACGTACCATCTGAGCCCTGGGAAATCATCGGAACAGATATGATTGGTGAATTACCAGAGTCCGGAGGATATAATGCCATCAGTGTGTTTGTCGATCACTTCACAAAAAGGTTGCGACTCTTTGCCACGCATACTATGATAACATCTGAAGGAATGGCACGTGTCTATCGTGACAAAGTATTCCCAGTCCATGGAATGCCCTGAAAGATCATCCATAATCGCGGCCCTCAGTACCACGCCCGCTTTATGAAGGAACTGTACAAGTTACTGGGAATCGAAAGCAACTATACAACTGCATACCATCCTCAGACTAATGGCCAGACGGAATGGATAAATCAAGAAATTGAACATTACATCCGTCTTTTTGTGAATCATCATCAGAGCGATTGGCACGAATGGCTTCCTATGATGGAGTTTGCATACAACGATCGAGTACACTCAGCTACGAAAGTTTCACCCTTCTATGCAGACAATGGCAGACACCCATACAAAGGAACCACGCCGAAGATGATGTCACAAAACCCAACCGCCCAGGAGTTCGCCGATAGTATGAAATGGATCAGGGAAGAAGTAGGGTCGGCACTGAAAAAAGCCGCTGAAGACATGAAGCGCCAATATGATAAACACCGGAACGAGGCGATAGAATATAACGCTGGTGATAAAGTTTGGCTTGAAGGAACTAACATAACGACAGATTGTCCAATGAAGAAACTCGGTGACAAACGATTTGGACCATTTAAAGTTCTTGAAAAGATCGGACCCGGCTCATACAAACTCAACATCCCTCGTACATGGAAAAAAATCCATAACGTCTTCAACAAAACGCACCTATCCCCATACCATGAACCCCAGTTCCCAACACAACCCCGAAATACTGAACCACCGCCGGAAGTAGTAGGAGAAGAAGAAGAATATGAGGTAGAGGAGGTAGTCGACTCACGCAAGTATCGGAATGGCATCCAGTACAAGGTAAAATGGGAAGGTTATGGACCACATGAAATGACGTGGGAACCTGCAGCTAATATGACGAATGCCAAAGAAGCTGTTCAGGACTTCCACAAGAAGTATCCTAACAAGCCCAGGCCTTGAATCCTTAAATGGATTGAGATTCCGATTGCTCAGTTTCCCACTGAATTGTTCCGACCAATCCCTACATCTGACATAGAACCAATCCCAAGTAACATGCCATCTGAAGCACTTGTCAACCGACTTGCGCGTCATGGAATTCGCGCCTTAAGAGGGGGGTAATGTTACAATCACTTCTTTTTCATCTTATCTTTTCCTTATCTTGTCTTATCTTTTATCTTTTGTCTTATCTTCTATCTCCCTTATCCTATATCTTGTCTTATCTTGTCACCTGACCTATTATTTATGCTTACTGATACAACATGCGCTTTTCATTTACTTATATTAAACACAGCAGTCCCACAGCACATATACAGCATGACAATCGAGCTTTCATTACTTACACATTGCTTTACTTATGTTCTACTCATGTTTACCACTAACCCAGGGCATTGGGCATTAGTAGGGTGGAGGGTTGTTTACTCGTATATAAGCTGTAGTTACTTGCTGTATTTCCTTAGCTTTGATCTCGTCTATTCTACCTGGTTTAGTCCAGAACTTTGCTTGCCTCCTCTATCGTTCCGCTTCCTAAGCTTTCTCTGAAGTGTGACACCTGGTGACACCCATTACTAGAACCAGTCGCTGACAATGCCAGGGAACCAGCGGCTACACTGAATAAGTATTATTTTTAACAGTGTCTCTAGTAGGACAGAAAGGCATTCGGAATTGACCCTCACAAAGAAGTGTTAGCGTAGCGTTTAACTCAGTTGATAGCGGAACAACTGAGGGAGCTTGTGCATCTCTACAAGGTATTATATGGCTATTGGTACTGTATAGTTCTATGGTAAGCACGGCGTATACGTGTATGTAGTAGTTGTAGTTTGTCTTCTTGTACGTATGGAGTATGCGCCAACACCCCCCCTACTCCGTACGATCCAGTCCGAGCAATGTCACCAGCTTGGAATGTGTCGCGCCATTGAGGGGCTTAGTGAATAGGTCCGCAATGTTCTCTCCTGATCGGATCTGTTGTACCCGTACCTCCCCATTCGCGACCTTCTCTCGGATGTAATGGTGCCGCATCTCGATGTGTTTCACCAGGGCGTGTCTCTTGGAGTTCTCCGTCAGGCAGACGGACCCAAAATTATCACCTAACATATCGATAGCGCCCTTCTGCTCCAGGTCAACCTCTGCTAGAAAGGATGCAATCCATACTGCCTGTTGCGTGGCGCGTGACAGGCCGATGTACTCCGATTCTGTGGTGGATAGCGCGACTGTCGCCTGACGCTTCGAGCTCCAGGAAACCAGCGCGCCTGCCATGAGGAAGACGTATCCTGAGGTAGATCTGTATGTGTCTCTGCATCCGGCGTGGTCAGAGTCAACGTAGGCGTATGGCTTTAGTCCGGTACCTGGGAGTTGATTTGGTTGAGTCGGGGCTTGGTAGGTGATGGAGTAGTGTAGCATGTTCAGAATGTATCCGGCGGCCCACTCGACACATTCCCAGTGCTGTCGTCCTGGGTTCAGCTGATATCGTGCGAGTAGGCTAGCTGTAAATGCCAGATCTGGTCGTGTACAGACTTGTCCCCACATGATGCATCCAACGACGGAGCGGTAGGGCTTGTCCTTCATGAACTGCAGTTCTTCGTCGGCTAGAGGGGTTGGTGATTCGGAGAGTTTGACGTTAGGTGGAAGTGGGGTGCTCCTGCGACGTACATGTAGCAGACTGAAGTTAGTTATCATCCGTAGGAAGTACGTCCGTTGCGATATGGTCACCGCTTTCGTTCCCGGGTCTTGCTTGATGGTCATGCCAAGGAGGACCTCTGTTGTGACTTCGTTTGCTTCCCATCATCGCCCCAAATCCGCGACCGCGCTGTTCCTGCCTTCCATCGTTGTTGAACCTCCACAGACATCGTCACCGTACGTGCTCGTGATGGTGTATTCGCTTCCTACCCGCCTGTACCGGATACATGGGTCTGTCCTTGATGCAATGTATCTGTCCGCTACGTACCCGGTCGCGAGTGTTGCCTGCCAATTGTGGCTCCCTTGCATCGTCCCGTATATTGATTTCTTTAATTTGCATACGAGATGTTCCGATCCAGGTTTGATAAACCCTTTGGGTTGCTTCATGTAAACGTCGTGAGTTATTGGGCTGTTGAGGAAGGCGTCCGTGAAGTCAACTTGAAATATTGATAGTCGTAGTACTGCTATAATTGCCAGTACGAGTCGGACAGATTCCATCCATGCGACTCCCCTGTAGGTCTTATTGTAGTCCTGGCCTTGGATCTGCGTGTATCCTTGCGCTACATATCTGGCTTTGCGTTTGAGCAGATTCCCTCGGCATCGAATTTTATTGCGTATGTCCAACGGCCGCCAGTGAGATTCGCGTCTGTGGGTAATGGTACTAATTCCCAGCAGTCCTTGTCTAGTAAGGTGTTGTATTCGCGCTCCATTGGTGTGAACCAGAGGTCGGGTCTCTTCATGGCTTGCTTGTATGTTTGGGGTACCCAGAGGTCTCCTGACGTTGCTGCGAAGGTGTATGGATTCTGGATGATGAGTGCTAGGGGAGGTGGTTGGTCATCGTCCTCGTTTGTGCCGTGGTCTGTGGACCATTGTTCTCCATCCCTCCGAGCTGCTGCTTCCCTTTCCCCATATTCTTCACTCTCGATGAGGTGACGGGACGGAATGTGTCCTCGAGCGCTACGTCGGATGGGATCTGGTGGAGGTACTGGTATTGCCGGTATTTCGGTTATGGGCGCTGTTCCATCTGGTGGGTTGTCTCCATTTGGTGTGGTTTCTTCAGGGTGACTACCCGTGTCTGTATTAGTTACCGGGTGTTCAGATCCGAGGTCCCCGTCAGCTAATACGTCTTCTTCATTTCCCGCACTCACAACCTCGCTTTTTCGTGTCCTGTGAGGCATTCCCTCCTCAAATGTGACGTCGTGGGACTCCTCGATCCGTTTGTCCTCTGGCACCCACAGTCGATACCCTTGTCTGCCCATGTACCCCAGCAACCTCCCTTTAACAGCTTGCCTCCCGAGTTTACCATCCGTCCGTCTTCGCGGGAGCGTCGCCCAACAATCGCACCTGAACGGCCTCAGATGTGAAATGTCCTGGCGCTGCTTAGTCCATGCTTCGACTGGTACAGTGTCGGGGGAGCGGGTGGATGGCACGAAATTGTTTGTGTAAATGAAGGTGGACGCTGCCTCGCCCCAGAACGAGTAGGGGAGGTCTGCATCCTCCAGCATTGTGCGGGTTCCTTCCATGACCATTCTGAAGGCCCGCTCTGCCACTCCATTGGCCGCTGAGGAGTCGTGGGGCACTTTCTCGATGATGATGCCATTCTCTGCGCAGTATTGGTCGACTAGGCCGTTGTTGAGCTCCCCTCCACCGTCTATGCGGATGCGCCTCAGCTTCTTGCCCGTTTGGTTCTCCGCCATTATTCGGTATTCATGGAGAGCCTTGACTCCCGTCTCTTTCCTCTTATTGTTCAGGAAATGGGGAACTCGGAACGATGATTTGCCATTGGTGCACAACATTAAGTAGCTGGCGCCTCCTCGTGTTTGCATTCTCGATGGGCCAAACAGGTCAATGTGTACTCTCTCGAGTACCTCCGTCTCATGTGTCAGCACTTCGCCAAATGGGTGCTTGGTTGCTTTGCCATATATGCAATCCTCGCACATTCCCTGCACATCTCGTTTGGTTATTTTGAGCCCATCGACTAGGTTCCGGTTTGCCATTCGTAGGATACGTCTGATTGATATGTGTCCCAGTCTCCGGTGCCATGTGAGTATGTCGGCTGGTCTGTCTCGGTACCTTGAGTAGCTGACTATCGTCCTCCCCGATTCTAGCACCTCGACCTCGTACATTTTGTTCCTGCCATATCCCTTGATTATTTTCTGTCCGTCCAAAGACCTGACTGTCATGATACCCCTTCCCCAGTCGCCCAGCATTCCATTGCCGTCTAGCGTCGTTAGTGAGATCAGATTATGTCCAAACGATGGAGTGTGTTTCACCTGTCATATGCATGCAATTCACACCATACACTTCCCGGCCCGGCCCGGAGCGGCCGGACTTCGGAATAATCACCTTGTGACCTATTTATTATTCCGAGCTTTCATCGAGGTCTTATGACTGTATTTTGGAGGTATATAAGCTAGGATACTTTGTACGTTGTAGTTAAGCTTGAAATCAAGTGTACTACCTTATCCCACTCTTTAATATCTCCTTTACCTTTGCTTCCGAGCTGCTCCGGACTCCCGGATCACAGGAACCCCATCTAGGCTGCTCATCTGGACATTATATCCTTGCCATTATATTCCCGGGGACACAACAGTGTGTGAAGGGTGTTGCTAATAGCTTCACCGACGTCCCACTCCCAGTGTGTACTACAGGCCAATACTCAGCTCCGGACCTCGGAGTTATCCCGGACCATTTCCGGCCCATATTTGACCTCGAAACCTCTATAGTTATTGACCTGTAGGCACGGTCTTGTCATCACCCCTCGAAGGCGTATCACTCTCTCGCTGTTGTCGATACATGTTACGAATTGCACTACCCCGGTGCCCAGTATCTGGAATCTTCCGGCTTCACCCAATATCGCGCTGCTTCCGCCTTGTCCCTGAACTTCGGTGTACTCGATGAAGTCATCTTTCTTGACCCAGCAGTGCTCTGAGGCTCCGGAGTCAAGGAAGGTTTTTATTGTGGGTTTCGGTGGTGAATACAGAGATGTATGGCCGTGGCAGATGGTACAATCTTCTACTGGCACTATAATGACTCTATGTACGTCCGCTTCCTCCTCTCTGTTACCCTCGTGCTGATTCGTATCCTTTAGAACGGGATAATTCTGTCTATGTACCATATCAGCGTGAGGGTTCGGTCTCTGGTAGGCGGTGGACGTACTCGTTCCCGTACTCGCGTTGGCGGACATCACGTATGTTGCCATCGGCGACACTATTTCGTTCTCGTCCGACGGTATTGCGTTCGCACTGGCATTGGTCTTTGGCTTATTGTTGCCCCTTGGACCTTGACCCTCCATGCCTCCTCCCTTTGCCCAGCATTTCTTGGCGATATGCCCGGGTTTGCCCCAATTATGGCAGGTGATTACGGGCTTACTTCCTCCTTTGCGCTGGTCGAACGTTGGGAGCTGGGAGTGCGCTGCCATTAGCGCTTTTACTCGCTTGGTGTCGCGCTCCTCCTCCTTCCGCTCCTCTTCCTTTTGGTACCAGAGAGTCTGCAAGTACGTGAAGGTGTCGGCGCTCGAGCTTCCTGGGACTGTACGGACGTCCTGTCTCCAGTCCGGCGGCATTGAGAATATCAGGATACGTCGGAACTGCGCATCTGTCGGGGTGCCGCCTAAGTCGTGTACCCTTTTTAGGAGGTTCCTCATTTTCTTCTCATGGGATTCCATAGTGTCGGTTGACGGGTCGAAGACTTCGTGCCGAAGGCTCGTTTTGGCTAGGTGAATTCTTTGCTCATCTCGTTTTTCGAACCTTTTGATCAGGCTTTGCCATATGTCGCAGGCTCGTTTCGTCTCGTCTATTCCCAGGCCTATCGGGTCGACTATGTTGGATACGATTGCGCCTGCTACGAGTCTGTCACGCAAGTCCCATTCCTCTGGGTAGGGCGTAGGGCTGTATGGCGGGGTTGCCGTTGTCGGGTAGATTGGTGCAGGGTAAACCTCTGTTCTCGGGTTTGGTTTCGGTATCGTCCCGTCTATATAACCTGTGAGTCCTCTTGATTGCACCGCGAACGATATTTCGCGTTTAAATGGTCTCCAGTTTTCTTCACCGACGAGCTGTTTCTCGTCCGGGAGCCTCGGTATGTTTACTATACTTCCGTTTGACATTTTCGTTGTGAGTATTCTTTTCTTAGTTTAATCAGAGCCGAGTCTCATAATCTGTTAGCGTAACGTTTAACTCAGTTGATAGCGGAACAACTGAGGGAGCTCGTGCGTCTCTACAAGGTATTATATGGCTATTGGTACTGTATAGTTCTATGGTAAGCACGGCGTATACGTGTATGTAGTAGTTGTAGTTTGTCTTCTTGTACGTACGGAGTATGCGCCAACAAGAAGGAGCGGAGCGAGTGAATGCTGACTGTGCGATGCACAGAGAAATCCCAGGATCCTCATCATATGCATGCCCGGCAAAGAAAAGAAGTAGGTAGGATGCGCAATACACTATCCAGCTGATGAGAAAGTTGTACCAAGTGGCCTGACGAGGTACGGAAGAAAATGATGCCGCAACCAACGTGATGATGGAACCAACTAAGCCTGTAAGTTGCAAAGCCACAAAAGTTGTAGTTTCAGCATGAAACTGCTTTGCGACTGCGAGGCATGTTAGTATGGTGGATGGGATCATACACCAGTCCCTCACCTTCACTCGATGGCTCAACATTGGCTAACAGTACGTGTAACATGCCTCAATCGAAGATAACAAGGACCCAGCGCCGTTTTTTGGGGGGGTAGAGTCAACTTCGTATTTTTATGTGAAATTTTCACTGGGCAACATGATATGGTCATTCTGTGGTATAAATAATCAGATCACAAAGATCATCTTAGCGAAGCTCGGAGCTCATGTAAAAAGGAGTCTGATGCACTCACTGCCTTCGAGGACCAGTCTGAGTATGACTACAAGCTCGAGAACTTGCTATCCCAAGCGCTGATTCGGAAAATCAAGATGATTGCGCATCGTATTGTGGAAGGAATTTGTTGGTGAATACTCCGTACGCCCGTAGCCCCGTACGTACCACATTTTAAGAGACGAAAGCCATGTTAGTGGATCGAGAGAGAGAAATGTTGATCGACCAAGTTGGCCAAGATTCATGTCTGGAGCAAGCCACCGAACGAACCACTTTGAATGAACCACTTTGAATTGCCTGACAATGGCCATTTCCAAATAGCTATCTTACAGTACTCGAGTGAAGATCTCAAATTTACAGCCAAGATCTAGTAACATAGAGGCCCCAAAAGCTGCTTTGATGAATAGCTTGTATCAAGTCACAGAAGCCAACACATCAGAGATCAAATCATGGCTTACACATCACACATTGAACTGGAGCTTTCCGGACTCGAGGAAGAAGCTCAATCCTTCACCGGTCTAGGATTACGAGGTAAACCCCTTGCACGATCACTCGGAGACCTGCTGATGGGGGAACCGTGATACTCCGGGTGGTCGCCTGTGCGTTCAGTGTGTTCATTTTGGTCGGCGACGATGTTGGAGTGCGAGCCCGATCCCCGAGAATCGCGCACAAATCTGTCGGACTTTGGAGACGCACTCGGAAGACTCGGAGGAGGAGAACGCTCAGATATCGGGGATAGACTTGAGAAACTCGAAAGAGTAGACAGAGTATCCCGAACTGAAGAAAGCGTGTCCCGAAACAAGGGAGGTGTGGAAGAAAGCTTCACAGTCCCCCGGTTCATGTCGGAATATACTGAAGAGGTTTTGTACCTTGAGTGGAAACTGAACCTTGCACGGGGAGGTTTTTGAACAGGCTGGCGATGAGCCGCGAGAGGCAGAGGTAGGGAATCAACGGGAAGCTCGCGATCTTTCTCCTCAGAGTCAAAGCTGCTCTGGGCTCTGTTCAAATCAAGTTTGAACTTTTCCGGAGCGTAGTACACGGGTGCAAAATCTGCTCCTTCAGGTGTTTCTTTCTCCTTGACTGAAAACAAGCACAAGCAAACGAAGGTGGGCGGGTGGTATATTTAAATTGAGGAAGCAACCAGTAGAAAAAAGATAAGACGGCGTACGAAATTCGGACAATCCTTTCCCAAACTGAGTCCTACACCAAACCCCCAATATGGAGGTGAGGACAATCAAGAGATACGAAGTGATCGTCATCGTTGCGAAGAAAGGCCATGTTTGGAAGATAAATTGATACACTTTTGGATAGGAAAAAGAGAAAGGTGAGAAGGTGTGAGGGTGAATCCGCGATCTTTGAGTTGATGTAGGTGGAAATAACTTACGAGGACTAGCAAATATCCCACTCGAGCTTGCTAATAATAACAGCGAAATGCCAGCAAAGACAATAAACTGCCGACGGTCCTCGCGACGAACATATGTCCAACCCTAGTTAAATCGAAGAGGTTCGTTTGTCCAAAGTGAGTTTCCTATGAGCATGAACATATGTACGACTGACCAAAATTGCCCAGGGGAGCTCGAGCTATCGAAACGAAGAAAAAATTGGGTCAGATCAATTTTTTTGAACGGAGTATAGAATATAGAATAGAAAAAAAAGGGGGGGGTATAGGGAAAGAGCCTTACTCACAGCACCCATAGTCGAAAACACCGCACGATATAGGCTCAGATGCTGCGCGACGCTTTTGATCGTTCCCGAAGATGCCTTGTCGAGCCACATCGCGGTTGAGGCGATGGCAAAGAAGCCACCTAGTTGAACGCAGACTGATAACACGAGTGCGAGCTACGTAATGAAACGTAACAACCAGGATTGAGATGATGATTAGAATTTAGTAACACAATTTCGAATCGGTTACAACTTACCCGGTATATATTGTGAATTCGAGAGGAGGCTCCGACGCGGTTGAAGGATTGTTGTGCATAGACCTGGGATTAAGTAGAGAGTGTGTGATTTAGTAGAGATTTATGTTCAGTTCAGGCTATGTATGTAAAAGAGTGAAACCTAGCACGACTCCGAGTGGGATGGTGACAGAATTCTAAATCATCCTTACCTTGTACAACCTCGAAGCGAGATAGGTCGCAAGTACCAAAGCCACAGCATTGAATACCAAAATAGGGATCTGCAAAAATAAACACAAACACAAAGATTTTGAGCTGCAAGTATATAGGAAATCCATTCCAGAGCATATAGTATTAGAATGATATTACATACCGTATGGTCTGCTCTAACATTCCACCAGCTTCCCAAAAAATCCACGTCGTTACACGCCTGTTGGACGATGAGGGTCTCGTAATGCCCTTGAAGCTTGTATGTGTTGTTGAGTCGGTACCCGGCCCAGGCGGTTACTAGGACGTGACCTGCAATGGCTGCACCTAAATGGGGGAGGGATTCGTTTAGGATCTATATATGAAAATAAAGAAGAGCCGTGAGCCTCAAGAATTTATGGAAAGTGGAATATGGAACGAACCGTGACGAGCGATAGTAGCAATAGCCAAACTTGGAACGTCAGCGTGACGATATCTTCAGCCATCGAATCATGGATGCTACAAGTAAAAATAGGTACATTATTAGAGTTGGACGCAGCAGAAACATTATTATAATGAAAATAATATGACAAGAACCGGGGCAATATAAACACAAAATAATGATGATCATAATCGAAATCGTGGCTCACACGTCGTTCAACCAGATCAAAGACTGTAAACACGTCTGATCCAGAGATTGCCCGTTCTCCAATTGCAAACCATCGATCTGGCCGTTCATATCCACCTCGGTCTTTGCGTGTACCTTGTGATGGCGCTGTAGTATAAAAAGGGTACACAATCTTTGATTCAGTACTTGCTATCATTAAAGGGAGTCGCAACGATCAACGTACCTTTGTTAAGTCGACGGATAAAAATGAGACCTCGGGCTCATCGAGAGCTTGTCGACGAGAATTGTGAGGCTTGGTACTAGAAACGTTCGCGTTATCAGCGTCGGCGGAGACCAACACCGCACAACCACTATTCCCGCGCTGCGGTATGTCACTGCACTCGTACAGCTCATCGCCCGATATAAAGACGACGCGAGTCTGTGTGATATTCGCCTGTGTCAAGAGCCCAGAGATAATTTCCGACGCAGCTTCGTTGTCGGTGAACGCGATGCTTTGCAGGATGATGAGAATGATGCAGTTGATGAGTGCGAGGAAGAAGAAGAGAGTGGTGAATCTGGTTAGGGTGACTCGTTGGTACTATATGAAGAATAACATTAAGCGACAAAGTTCCCCCGCGATACACACACACAAATAAATGAACAAAAAGGCGTACTTACCACCAACTTCACCCTACTCCGTTGAAGAGCCTGCTTCGCAAAGTTTCGCAAGGATTGACTAGTCAAATTCAACATTTTCCGATTTTCCCAGTGAAGATGCAAATCATCCGACGACAGAATTGAATTAGATTGAACGGGGGCTCAGCCAGGAGAATATACTTGAAACGAGGGAAATATAATTGGAAAGGAAGAGAATGAAATGAAGAAAATACTGTGAGTACAAGAAGAAGAAAAAAACCAGCCAGGGTGGGTTGAAAGAGAGGAAGAAAAAGACTTGGTGAGTTTTATATTGTCACTATAGCACCGGCGGGCCACCGCGTGCGGTCACTCGCAACGCATACCCTTTGCGATTTGAACAATGATGATCCCCTAGTACTGCACACCTCCGGATATCCCGTGAACATATCCGCTATAACGACAATCAGCATTGGAGAATTCAGTAAGTTCAGGCCTCAAAAGGCTCGGCTCTTGGTCGATTTTCTTCCAACTCATATAGTTCACAGCAACCTGTTCATCACGACGGTTCGTATATCATTATGACGGTTATACTTGGAAGGCTAGATCCTCCCTTCAAACCCAACGAACATGTACTTACCTAACATCTGGGCCCTCAGGTGAAGTTGTTGTGGTGATGAACTTTCCGAAGATAGTATACTTTCTTTTCTGCAGCGCCGCCTTCAAGAACCGCAAACCGACGCGTTCAGGCAAATACGACAGTACCTCATCCAAATTGCGAAGTGGGTGGATTCAATTGTAAACTTAACGTGAAACATCATTTACATACATGCGTGTTTCATTGATAAATGAACGTAGAAGAGGATCGATGGAATTCTGGACCAGCGAAGTACTAGTGAAGTCTAAACTCGCTGTCGTTTGGCCCGTGCATATTGATGTATATCATGAGGGGGGCTCAGTCCTGGAAGCCGGAGGCCACACTAGTTGGATGGGTTACATAACGGACGGATGAGTTCTTGCACTTTTAACTTGTCATCCACGACCCGTTGATACTTCCCTCTGCGACCTTCTGTACCTGTTCCCTCGTCAGACCAAGGCCAAGCGGGGGCGGGGCGAGGAGTAGAGCGTATTCGGCGGTGAGAGAGGTGCGAAAGGGGAGGGTGTCGTCTGTCTGTTTTTTTTATTTTTGAGACGTTTTGGGGGTAAACGCGAGAAAAAAGAGCTCACACAAACAGCAATGGGATGACCTCGATCGAGGTAATGACTTATATGGTGTGAGGAGAGGTTGGGGACAGTTTTACATCTGAGGGTCAAGATCATAATAAATATCGAATATTAAAGATGGTCCACGTACATGATATTCGAACTTAAACACACTTCAATCAGCATCCGGTCCTTCAAAACTAGCTCCCTCGCTTGTTCATCCAAGAATGTCGCATGACCGAGTCTATTCGGGGCATATGAAAGGAGCTGGAGCGTATCAGCGGCTGAGTTACCTGGAGTCTCAGCAATATGCAACGTAACACGCAACCCAGCTGATTTGGCTTTTGCTATAAACGGTTCAAGGAGTGACATATCACCTGCTAAAGGATCCCCACATAGATCTACGCCAACAACTCTCCTACCCGAGTGTTTTAACAGTGTGGCAAGGTCAATTGTGTCTTCAATTGTTATCCTTCCCTCTCCGGCACCGAGCTCTGTACGCACCCCCATCCTGCGATCTAAACTAACAATCAATGCAGCCCTGTCCCTCGGGTACTTCTCCACCTCATCCAACACAGTCTCAAGATACTCTCTTGGAGAAAGCGTAGGTGTACGTCGCGGTGTAGTGCGCAGCTCGAGGTAAGTGCATTCGGGGTAATCGTCTGGTGTCAACCCACCCTCTAACCCACCGATGTTATTCCCGTTCCTCTTATTCGGTGCATCCAAAAACCTCTGCAACACAGCCCTCGTAGCGGCCCCTAAGGTCTCCCTCGTCGAAATTAACGCATATACTGTGCGGAACGCGCCGAAAAACTCGTGGATGTCGTCCAGAGCGAAATTCGATAATGTTTCTAACCCGGAAAGGATTTCGGTGTGGGTGGGAACGGAGTTGTTAGAAGTTTCAGTACCAGTAGGTGGATCCGATGAGATGTAATTCAAGGACAATCCAGCAATCTCATATAGCACCTCAATCGGCACACACCCGTTTAAATGCGCGTGCAGCTCTGCTTTTGGGAGAGATTTAATCCATAATATATCGCTTGCAGTTAGAGAGGAGAGCGCAACCAGCGCTGGACCAGAGATTCCCGGGTATTCAAGTTGGGATAAAGAGGATGCTGACAATGACATTGTTCGATACGGAAAGGGAATCCAGCCTTTTAATTATGCTTTTATGCATTATTTATCATGTGTTCGCGTCCGGAACCGGAGACGGGATCCCGGAACATTGTATTCGGACATTTTTGTCTTTGGGTGTATTCAGTGTGTATCTAAGAGCTAAACACTCAGGTCTCGGAGGAAACTCTAGGAACCTTTGCGGCAACAAGGACAACATGCGGTTCAACTATTGTAATCTGTCAAATGGTAAGTTCCAATACGAGAGCTACGCATGTCTTTCAACATTGTGTGACACAATTCGACTTCTGTTGGAGAAACAGCCTGAGCCAGTAGCAGTCCAATCCTATTACTCTGATCTCTTGCCCAAAAAAGAGATCAACGCAAACCTATAAAGACAAGTAAGAGAGAAGAAATTCAATAAGCCTGCAGGAAAAAACATGAAGGCAGACCACTCACTTTCCATTAACCCTCCATTTCTCATCCTTCTCTTCCGTCTGTGCTAAAACCTCTTCATCCAACCCCACAGCGACGTCGGCTTTATTGGTGCGTAAGCTAAGAAGAGGGAAGGATCCAGCTAGGGGACCTGATATCCAAACAAATAAATGTGTGAGTTATATACTACGTATTGCACGCTCAAAAGTAGTAGACAGCTCAGATGAACAATTCTGACCTAGAGCTTCCTCAAAAGGGGTCCAGGAGGGCCACTGGATGTCTCCCGTTAATCTATATAAGTGAAAAGATTAGTCTCTTGAAATCATGAAAACAATCATGAGGCAACGTAGGGATACGTACTTTCGATAGCTTTATCCATTGAAGGAGGGGTAATCAGTTCCAATCCCGGCTAGTACTCGAAACACCTTGTGAGATGCTTACTTCAAATCGCCCTATGTATGCCACAAAAAAGCAAAGAAATGTTCAAGTTGGTAAATATGAACTAAGTTCGGCGTGGTTCGCTCGGATCTGTATACATAACAACCGACTCACCTTGAATATAACCAAATCACTATTCCCCAAGAATTCATACAACTCTTGATCGTAGGTGGCCATGTCCCAGTACGCTACGGGGGCAGTCCAGAATTGCGCGAGAGATGACTCTTTCGTTGATGG
This sequence comes from Lentinula lateritia, assembly GCA_028011325.1. Taxonomy (NCBI): domain Eukaryota; kingdom Fungi; phylum Basidiomycota; class Agaricomycetes; order Agaricales; family Omphalotaceae; genus Lentinula; species Lentinula lateritia. The sequence continues at coordinate 435,385 of JANVFT010000005.1, forward strand.
CGTGGCAGTGGTATGTCTTCCCCCGAGAGATGTTTCACTGGGAACCGATAACTCGAACACGCCTTCTGACACGTATCGCCTCAGGCGGCCCGCGAGTTCTCGCAGATGTTGCTGTTGTTCTACCGAGGGCTGAGGTTGACTCGAGGCGATATCGGAAAGGAACGACTTCGGATCCAACAGAAACTCGATAGTTTCTTTGAAATCAGGAGGCGTCACGTCAGAGACGAACCATGGGATTAGCTTGGGGCTGCCAGAGCAAAGTAAAGGGTTAATATGTAATTTTGCGAGTTCGAGAATTTGCACAGAATGTAACTCACTGAAAGACTACTTTCGAGACATTTGGAGTGTAGGTGACGAGGAAATCGGCGAATACGAGGTCTGTGAATAGCTATGCGTTTGTTGATTGGATTTTGGTTGGTCAATAACATTATACTGAGGTCATGAAAGACGAGGAAGGCCGTGACGTACTTCAAAACCAGCTATATAGTAGATAGTATGTATAGCAATAGCAACAGTCGTAGTACACCGTTATCAGTTTAATCAGCAACATCCAGCGATGAATGAAAATGGAGAAATGAGCGTACCGTTATCCAACACAAAATCCACTCTACCATCTCTCACAGCTTGTATATGATCCCAAGCCTTCTCCTGATCATCGCGCATGATGAATTTTTTCCGAGCAGCTTGCATGTCTTTGCCTACAGATTGCAGATTCTCGATGTCGACAAGGGACATGTGGGTAAGGAGAGATAGGTCCTAAATAGATATAGGATCGATTGAAGCCAGAAGAATGGGGAAGGGAGTGGTAAGAAGGATAGCTCAGTCACTATGTGTATTATGCGAGCACAATGAGGACTTGTAACGTCGACATACTGTTGCATTTCCCCTGCAAACATGATCAATCATCATGCGTAGTATCAGAGGGGGATTTGGTCTTCTAAAATATTAACACGCAAGCTCGGAGACTTACCATAAACACATCTGTATCATCTCTTGGAAGAATACCTTCAACTTCGTCGGATCAGATTCTAAAGCACTCCTTTCGCTCTCTAGTTCGTGCATGATCGTTGCGATGCCTTGGAACAGTGAGGTATATCCATGAGCAAAGATTGGAAAAAAGGGAGTTTTCGAAATGCGGGCTAAACTCATGTACAATATTCAGTGCGTACCGTATATCGAAGGCCCTGATTTTGCAAAAACGTCTAATTTCTGAGCATGGAAGGGATCATAGTTTCGCCAATGGGTGGTTTGGACGAAGTATGACCGTAGGAGACGATATCTATAGAAGAGTTTCCGGAAGAGATAGTAAGTAGATTACCCAAAAATAGTAGGGTATATGGCGTACAGATAACATCTGCGGAAGGTGGGGGGCGAGATCATGTTCCAGTCAGCTCCAAATGCACGGATTTCGTGAGAGAAATTTCGCACTCTGCATAGAGCCAAGGTGCCGTGAACCAAGTGTTCTTTGAAGATCTAGCTAGTTCTTCTAGCTCAGTGTTGTATAATTGAACATGCGGTTCGCCGTCAGATGGAATTGGCCTGTAACCCCAATTTAGTTTTGTCTTTAGGCTTGCCTCGATAAAATGGCCAAGGGAAACGCAACTCCATGACATGATCTCTAGCCATCTCGTATTTCAGTTTACTGATTTTCTCGATGATAGTCTTTCCTTCCGCGATTTTAGCTTCGAGATGTTGCTTCCGCTCAGGATCATCATCCGGGGTTTGTACTACTAGATGCAAGTCATGGTTCTCGCGATGAAGTTGATCGACAATTCCTGTGAGGATGACTGGCCAGCGCCTCACGACGGTCTCGTAGCTGTAAAAGATAGTAAACGAAGGGATTGCCGAATCAGAATTTACTGGAATAACACTGGCAACCAGCCAGAGGGTGTATGTGGACAACGCACGAGAAACTGCGTAGGTATTTGGATCAGCTTTGAGGAAATGTTAGGTTCCCATGAACCTTACCCTGATTTATCAGTAGGATCGTAAGACGGGAAGGGTGGTTGGAATACCATCTTAGAAGTAGTTGTTTTTAAGCGCTGGTAATAAAGCGCATGTGTGTGTATGGGCACTTACCAAAGTACTACTTATTCGCTTCGTCAAACTCTTCTTCAAAGTCTTTCAAATTACAAGTGGCTAAGCCTCTCTTCAAATCCGCCATCATGTCAATTGTAATTAGCAAGACCACTGGCTCTATTCCTCCCGACGTCCTGTACTCTGCTCTTCGACGCGTTTTTTACAAGTTTTCTTGCGGTGGCGTTGTTCATGAAAAGGACTTTGTTTCAACCTGTGGATATGTCTCTACCCTCCTCAAAACTACAAAATTTCAAGATCTCATCGAGTCAACACAAGGTTTGGTCAGTCTTTTTGTGTTTGTTTCGTGTTCGACGCGTGGAATAACTCCTGTTCATAGTTTGTAGATGTTGTAGAGGTGAACAACGCCAATTACTGCGATCATCCACAACTGTACTAATTTAAATTACTGATAGATGGCTGTCGTCGTCTTTATCTCCCGTGTTTTTCCTGTAGTCCGTGTGTCAATACTCTCCTTTGTCGATTACGTTCCAGAAAGCTGCGAGGCAGTTAGCTCGCTGTTCGATTTATTAGAAGCACAGGTCACTAAATGCTGCGGATATGGCCTGCAATGTATGTCATATCCATCTTATACCGGCGAGCTCGACTGATGGGCGTAGTGAGGATGGCGGCGATCGACCAACTTTTGCAGTCCGATGAAACCATAGTCTCCACTTTGCCAAAAACTCTGAATCTCTCGCTCTTCGCTGAAAAGTGTCGTTCGATGCCATTCACGACGTCTCTTGATGACTACAGTCCCCAAGCTCAGTCATCTCCGCAGTTTTTGGATCCTCATTCGTCAGCAAGTGGGGCCCCTCTCTCGCATGGGACGATATCTCCTGGCATAGGAAGCAGTCCTCTGCCGGATTTTCCAACCTGGTCAACACCACGAAGCTCTTTCCTTGTATCTCACTTCACGACAGACACTTTTCGTTTCCAGGCTCAGACCTATTCAAAGCCGAATCTCAACGTCGTTCAGTCAGAGTCGATTCGCGCTGCGGCCGAATTCGAGCTCTCACTATGCGCTAATCTTCTCTTTGGCTCGAACATGCAGGCTTCTATGCAATCTCAAAGTCATTCTATCACTGAAAATGAATCTAATGCACCTTCTCCTGTTTCCCAAACATTCTCCGTAGACATGAAGAGTCTCTTGCCCTCAAATGTGGAGCATCTCATGGACAGTCCTCTCTTTGACCCGCTTGCTCTTGATGAATATGATACAGCCACCGTTTCTCAAAGCCTTTCTATAGCCGAAAGCGAATCTTGCAACCATCCAGTTTCTTCACCATTTTTGCAACCACCGTTGCAGATACACGATCATAGCCAGCAATCTAGTATTGACTTAGCCTTAGTTCCCAGTGAGCTGCTGAATCCTTACCTACCGCAGAGTCACCCAAGTATCTCTATTCTTCGTCGACCTCTCTTACCCGTCTCGACGTCAAACCTCTCTTCGAATTTATCCTTAAGCGCACTCAACGAGCTCGAGCCGTGCACTTCCAAGCTTTCGCGAGCCGAAGCAGAAGATTTATTTGGATATCCTGCATCGTCTTCGCCTGCACACGCTGATGATCAAGAGGAAAACAGTACACACTTGTCTGTAAATGGAGACGTGTCCGTTGCGAGCATTGTTTCTCCTATTGGCCCTATCACTGCTCAATCTGTTCCGGATCCTGACCTCGATGAGAAAGTGTCTAATCTGGTTCCGGAAGCCGAAGATGGTGCCATCGGAGAGCAAGCTGAAGTCAAGACGCCGACGAAGGAGAAGCGAAAGCGACAACCAAGTATTGCCGGAAGCAAGAAGGGAGTCTGGAAAGAGAAAAGCCGCAGCGCCAGCGTCGTTGGCCTTGATATCGGCAAGGCTCTTACAGAGGAGCTTGAAATCGGTGCGGAACATCGTGCTTCGCCTCGGTATGGCGGAGAGAATCTACGCCGCTCGAAGAGGCAGAGGACAATCACAAACCAGAAGCAAGGATTGGATATCTTTGGGTTGGGTTTACCCTCTGAAGGCACTGCTTCTCCTGGGCGCAGACCGTCATCGAAAGTGAACAAGGAGAATACTCGCTAGGTTATTCTGTGGTGCGAATCGGAATGCATTACGCTAGTAACATATTGGTCTTTTATCATTTTACATACTTCAGTCGTTCCCCATGTTTTATCACGCAGTACTTGAAAACTGGCAATGGTATATATATATATGGAAGCAATGTGCTGAACAACAATCAACAACAGATACCCGAGTAGGATGTAACAGCAGATGATACCCTAGTTCCGCTCTCTCTGCAGCGTCATCAACATTAATCCCCTATTATGTCGTTTCCTAGCGTTGCTTAGCCAGATAGTCCTCATACTGCTTGGGTGTGAACGTTTTCTGAATCAGATAGAACAGTTATTGAATATTCCGCAGGAATATTGAACATCTGGATCAAACCTGCGAAAAAGCATGCATCTGTGCGATTTGGGATTTCAATAGATCGTTCACTGGAAGCAAAAGGGTGGTTAGTGATTCATGATGGTCTGGACGTGAAATAGAAAGGAATTTGATTCATACCGAATCGATGTCTAGAGAGGGTATTTTTCCCGTCAAATGCCTCGCTGACTAGTACAATCGCATAGCTTTCTCCGCAGCCGCTTGATTGATCTTCGATCTCTAGATGAGAGACTGGGAGGGCGGTTCGGATGGCAGCTTCGAGGTCTGCAAGGTTTATCATTTCGATGATGGTCGTTATCTGATAAGATATAGCACACGAAGCAAGCAATCCGCATCCGTCCCTGATCCGCCCCGTTCTTCCTCCTTTTTTCCACAAATATGGGAATTTCCTCTTGAGCGATCATGAGAACTGCAAACTCATGATGAACGTCCACAACTCACTCGACCTTCTCCGAAAGACAGCCTTCACTTTTCCCGCCATTGATAATCATGCCCATCCTCTGCTTCGTTCCCAATATCGAGGAAAAGTACCATTGGAAACCATCATATCGGAAGCTTCCAGCGAATTGGCCTTGCAACAAGAAGCCACGCAAATGATTGCCTGCTTTCGAGCAGCCGCGCAGCTATCTAAAGTGCTAGGTGCTGAACAGGTCATTGGTCAGTCTCTGTGGCAGCAGGTTAAACAACAACGGAACGCCATGGACTACGATGAACTTTGCGATACATTCATGAAGGCATGTGGCATCCAGAGCATTTTGTTGGATGATGGCCTAGGTGGTGTTTCTGAGTGGTGCGAAGACTGGAAATGGCACAGAAGATTTGGTTGTGATACGAAAAGGATAGTGCGGATTGAGATCGAAGCGGAGGTATGCAATAATAATACTTCGATATTATTTCCCCAACGTTTGTCTCTCAGAAAATATTGTTACCATTACTCCAACCCCTCTTGACTTCCGAATCGGCGTTGCAAAATCCTTCTGAAAGCATTGATTCAGGACTACGAAATCAATTACAATCCATCCTTGCGGAATTCTTTCAACAGCTGAACGCCTCTTTGACTGATAGTGCTCGGAATCCGGAAGTTGTCTCGTTCAAGAGCATCGCATGTTATCGTGGTGGACTAAACATCAAGCCACGAGCAAAGATTGGGATATCTTTAGCTCAAACCGAACACAGTTACGATTATGTTGTCGATAGTTTGTTCCAAGTTCTTCTCCATATCAAGAATACAGGCTCCATTCGCCTTGCTCATGGAGCAATAAACGAATGGATCGTGCATTGGGCCCTTCGTGTAGCGGGAGAAAATGATATTCCTGGTAAGGTGGCTTAATACTTCGATGATTTACTATCCAATTTCTACCTGAAGTTCAGTTTCACACCGGCCTTGGTGATTCAGATATTTCTCTTCTACACGCCTCGCCTGCACACATGCAGCCTTTGATCAAAGATTATCCACAAACTATCTTTGTTCTATTGCATGCTGCGTATCCTTTTACCAAGGAGGCAGGCTATTTGTGCTCGGTCTACCCAAATGTGATTCTTGATTTTGGAGAGGTAAGGTCGTGAGATACTTGCATATCATCTTTTTGCATACATCTTTTCTAGATATTTCCAATGATTTCAGGTTCTGGTCAAAGGAGTGTCATTCGCGAAGTTTTGGAGATCTGTCCGACGAACAAAATTCTCTGGTCGAGTAAGCTGTAAAACATTGTTACTCGATCTGTATACAATTGATCACGGAACACTACAGCTGATGGTCACTGGCACCCCGAATCCTTTTATTTAGGAACAATCCAGGCAAGGCAGGCTTTGTTCGACGTGCGTTCGTTGCTACCTTCCTCCATCACATGTGATAATCTGTGCAACTTAGGTTCTCTCCGAGATTGTATTAGCCGGGGAGTTGAGGGAGGCAGAAGCAGTGCAGATCGCAGAACAAGCCCTCTTCTGGAACTCGGAAAGAGTGTACAAGCTTGAGATCGAACCCGACATGAATCTACGGTTTTGATGCAAACTCTACTGGCTTGATCGACTACTGATCCTACAGATTTGCTTGTCTATTCTTTACAACGCAAGTATAGCCATCTTGTATCGAACAACACTGCAACGAAATCCATGTAATGTCCGTGTCATAAAGAGCGTCAATCAAACAATGTCAAACAGCGGCTAGCGCTGCGATATGAGCCTACTCAGAAGAAGCACTGTCTCGAGAAGGCATGGAACCCAAAGTTGGCAGATAATGTGTGGTGAAATCTGCTTGAAGACCTTTTGCTTTCAGTTTTTTGTCGTCGAAGTTGACGATGTAGGTGCTTTCCACATCGCGCTCGAAAACCTCGGGCGCGAAGTTAGAGGACGACAGACTAGCTTCAGCATACACTTCGGGGAGATCAGTGATAAATCTTTGCGATAATGTTGCGTCAAACTCACAATATTGTGCAAGACCTTTACCGGAATTCGTATAGCACAATATTCCAAGGACGAAACTTGCGACAAGGAGAACAAGTGAAGCAGTGATAAAGCAACCAATACATGGCCAAGCATAGAAGGTCCTATATGTTTTCACGACAAGTGAGAAGGTATAGAAGCAATAGTACAAGGAACTTGCCATCGGTAGACTTGAGAGATGAACATGAGAGAGCTCCCAAGAATGAACAAACTTCCCATAAAAATGAATGCCAGAGTAAGTAATCGTTTTTCAGAACGAATACCAAACCACGCCTAGACCGACAATGTCATTTGGATGTCTTCAAAGAGCAAGTTCGAGATAGATACCGCCAACAACCACGGGCCAAGGGCCTGGAAGATGGTCTTTCAGTTTACGACCGAGATTGACTCATAGCCACGACAAACTCACCACGGCATACGAGATGACGAGGACCTCATAGACTGTAGTATGCGCGGAGATTTGCTGGATATATGTGTTGAACAGCTGGTCGACCCATAGCGCTGCGGCAGTGATAAGAACGAAAGCTTCGAGTTGTAGACAGACTTGCAGGGCCAAGAAGTACTGGGAACAAATAGTGAATAGGCCTCGAATAAGCAATCAAACTGCAGAGAGAGAATTCACCTTGTACAATTTTGTGATTGCTTTTGGTGCGCCGACGCAAGTAAAGACTTCCGCATTGTAGGTCTGAAAAATACATTATATCAACAACACACACCGTTGAGTGAAATCGCCGCACTCGAAGCAGAGTCCAGGAAAGAAAGGCAGAGATCCCGAGAGCGGAACAATTCAGAATGATGTCAGGAATCTCAAGGTGACTTTTAGCAAATGAAACGATCACGTATGAAGAATTGAAGGCGTACCTCGTATAGAATACGCGTTGAGAAGTAAGCTCCGAACATTGCAGCAGAGCACGGGGTGCCTGGGGCTTCAATGGCTTGTTGAAAGACTGCTTGCTGCCATTCCGTACGCCACAGCGAGTAGATTGACCAGGCGGTGAGTAGTATACGGGTAATGAATACAGTCAGTCTATAAAGAACTTGTCTGACAATCAGAACCCAGGAGTTATAGAGAAGGGTACTCACACGTGAGGCACGGAATCGTGAATCATCGCTATGATAGACAATATGAAGAGCCAAAATTGAAGAAACAAGAAGGCAATCTCTTCTCGTCGGTTGTTCTGGAAACTAGCAATATCCAAAATAATGGGTAAAAATTAGTACAAAGTTGAGCCTATGAGACGTACTGCTGGGTGGGATATAGTAGCATGCTTGTACAGGATTCGGACATGTTGACAGATCCAGCGCCTCCATCTGCTTCGAATACAACTTGAGATACAGTCTGGGATTGCCCTTGGGCATCAGCGATGATTTTGAACGATTGACTGTTGAGTTGTGCTATGATCTGAAATTGATGAACGACCGACAAAATCACCATGCTAGTGATACTGACCGTTTCTCCACGAAGTTGAGCGTCTGCATCCTAGAACAGTGTCAGGATTAGTTAATGGAAGAATCCTAAATATAACTGACCGGGGAATTCTCCACGACAATCTTATCTCTCGAGTCAAATATAGGGGAACAGTTGCTGGAGTTATGGGGGATAAAATTACACATCTCCAGCCTGTAGCCTCCGCTCACATGCGAGAGGTCTGTGTGATTAGCCGGGGGGATATCTGCCGCCTGGGTGATATCGGACAGGAGACCGTAGTACTGAGAATCGAGAACGAAAAGCAGAGATTGGATGATTCCCTGCGCAAAGCAATGGAAGAATCCGAACAGAAAAAAGACGGCAGTCAGACGATTGCGAGTGATCCTCGTATACTAGGAGTCGAGTTGCTTTAGTGATGGAAAGCCTGATACCCTAGTGCCACTCACGATCTTCTTCAGCTTCAGCTTGAACTGTGCGACCTTTCCACGAGCCATGATAAGAACTTTTCGGAAGTAGAGTTACAACCACGAAGGCAGGCCTGGCCTATCGGAAAGACGAATGAAAGAAAAGAGAGGACACTAAACTCGAAAGAGACCAGCCGAGTATGAGGGGAAAGAAAGAAATCTGCTATTCAGCCTGCTGAACAGATTGACTTTTGAGCTGTTGGGTAAATGACAAGAAGATGATTGATGAATATTTCAATCGAGATCTTATGTAACATTCACACAGCTATAGATTCCCAGTGTTAGTTACGCGAGTAATCAGCTGTAACCAAGTACCAGTAAGTAGCTCAGTTTTCCTTTCTTCCATCTTCTTGTTCCATGATGAAGCGGTCTAAAAAATCCGTGGCTCACGCTCAACCCTTGAAACTGACTCGCCCGTTCACCACGGTACTCTCATTGGCAGAGAGTATGATGTCGCAAAAAGGAAAGACGTGATCGTTGGGTGATATAATTTTCCTCTTACCCCATAACATTGCTGACTATCTATCTATGTTCTCGAGGGTGCTTGAAGGCCCCTCCGAAATCATTGTAGTGCCTCGGCATTGCATGCCGATCAGCGCCGATATCAAATCTTGCATCACTGTAATATCATTATTATCAATATTTGATCAGATCATGATTTATGCTCTCAAAGCTCAATTCATGAAAAGCACGCCCATTGCAGGGTACTCTCTGGGTACTCTTTGCAGTAAATACATCAGTCGTTGACTTTTTCGAAAGCTCAAGCTCAAGACTTTGTAGCCTTTGATACCGTCCCAAGGAAGACAATGTTCTTTCGACAAAATATAGTACCACACGGCGAGACGAGGTTGCAGATTTATGTACAATCATTACACAGGATGATAGAATGTCCGAATTGCCCATGCAGCTGTGAGTTCATTTGACCTTGATGATCAGATATTCTGTGCATTGTACTACTGCGTCGAAATTAGGCGGGGTGGCTTTATTTAGTATCCCGCACGTTTCCTGAACCCCAATTTGCAGCGGTGCGATGTTGGCGAGTATAGTGGCTACCTGCAGGTATCTTTCCTTATCTTTAGTATTGTTCAGTCTTGTCATCGACTCCGACTTCGACCCCGTCTCACCTCATGGTTTCTTGAGCTATTCATACTATCATGCCACCAGAGTTTGAAAATTCTTTGAAAATTCTTTTGTAAACGCCTTGTATTGGCTCAGATTGCTTTCGGATCTGGCATACACATAGCATAGCATGTATTTAAGCTGACTGGCTATTTATAATGCCCAACATATGTGGACAATGAATGTGACGTCGATGCCGCCGATGAAAACTCTGAAAATCACCAGTGTTTGAAAATTGGATTTTGCGATTTACAAAGCTTGCGGAACGACGTTACAACCATTTTTGTTCAATAAAAATCCACAACTATATGAATCATAGCTGTTGCAATCCCCTTTCAGGAATTCACATCAGATCCACATCTTGTCCATATATACTTCAACTTTGGTTTTTAGAATGTCTGGTGGATTCAAAGTTAACTCAGAAAGATGGTAAGGCAGAGTACTAGTATGATCCAGTTCCCGACCCCACAAAAGGGATATAACTGAAACCCGACTAATACAGGACAAAAATTAGAGCAGTGTAAAGGGCAATGGTAAACGTACAGGTGCCAGAGCAAATAAATTACAAGATGTACAACCGGAGGAACGGAATACAGAGATGTCATCTCCGGAAATGGGGAGAGAATTATGTGTCGTATCATGCAGAAGAGGACGTTGACATGAACTCAGTATTTACAACAGAGGAGGAAGAGGAAATGAAAGTAAGATTTAACTATGGAAAAAAAAAGCAGGAAAAAAGGTAGGAAAAAGATTAATCGTCAACATCTGGTAGGGCAAGAGCTCAAGTAAGATAGCATAAAACCCAAAAGGGAAAGGCGAAAGGAAAAAGAGTAAACGAGGATTTTCCCGGAATACTAAACGCCGACGTGATGCATGCCGCCCACCCATGAACACCCACAACGCAGACAGAATTCCATGAACCTACGCACATAATCAGCGCTCATCAAACACCTCGTTAAGAGGGGGCTCCATAACGGAGACTTGGCAGAACTCCAGTATATCTCTAACACTTCTATCCCTTGACAACTCGTCTGTCATTGCGCGTGAGATGCCAGAGGCAGCACCAATGCAAAACCTTTAATCGTCTAAGCATATCAACGCCCACTGGGAGGTTCCTCTTCCTCATCTGAATAAGCGGACACTCGTATCGCACGATACCTCTGTGTACCCAAGCCACCAGTGCGCCTGAAATGCGTCTTCTCTCCGATGAATCTTCCGGTAGCAGTAAACGAAGTTCCGCTATCGTCTGCATCAGATCCAGAAGGTGAAGGGGACGAGGGTGGCGGAACGGAAAGAACCAGTCGAAAGGCATCCTTGCCGTTCAAGTAAAAGCGGTATAAGCGTTTCTCGCGAATGAAGCCAAGTGATTCGTATAACGAGAGCGCGGCATCATTGTCGTACTCGGTTTCCAGGACAATCTGAAAGCGGGAGAAGTCAGAAGGGTCTGGGAAAAGAATGATTCTTAGGAAACAGACAGCGGAAATTAAATGCCAACAGGGAAGAAAGGAGGACAGAAATAGCACACTGTTTCCAGGAGTACGAAGGCGAAAAGATATAGAAAAACGTGGCAATGTATATGAACTCACCTCTTCAACACTATCCTCTTTCATTGCTTCAATTGAACTCCGAACAAGGGCACTGGCTAGATCCAAAAGAAAAATAAACGAAAAACACACCCATCACACAATGAATGAGATGAAAGCGCGGTTTCATTCTAACATAAGAAATTTGTGAGGAAAGGGAAGAACGCGACTTCATGTACTCACCGATACCTCTCTTCCTAAAAGCCTTATCCACACTTAGCATTGCAATATAGCCTCGATTATAACTATTTCGATGCGTGCTCTGCTTACAGACTATCACACCGACAGGACTGGAGGACTGAGGAGAATAAGCAAGAAATGCCAGATGGGGCCTGTAGCTCTTTGTTAGCTGGCACAGAAGAGACCTTACACGTCCAGGCTTACCATTGACACAAGAAATATCTGAAAGTGTAGATAACATATGGTTCACTCAGCTCGCTTTGGACGAGCGCCATGACATGTGGCAGGTCGTCTTCGCCGGTATAGGCACGGTAAGTTATCACATTCTTTCCAGAGTCGGACTGAGAATCCATCTATATTGTTGAGAAAACTATCAATCACTGTCGAGGAAGAGAAAGAGAAAAAAGAAGAAGAACCGCCGGAGGAGGGTATTTATACACGTATACTGGCGTGTACTCACGTGTCGTCTAGCGCTCGAACTCTCAGTTGCCGTTTCGAATTTCGAGAGGATACTGATTACCAGAGTGTTGAGATAGATCGAAATCGACAAGAGCTTTACTGAGTGGTCCCCAGAGATCCAAGGCTAGAGATCCGAAAATTGGCTCTCTTGTACTCTTCCATTTTGTACTGAAGCCTGAGGTGATATTTTCACACGTTCATTTTAGTTATCGCGGGCCATCCCCATCGCTATCGATCCCTTTCTTACGAAGTTTCATAGAAGATCAACCGATACTGTACGCATTAAGAAAGGTATGATGCTGGTATACGGAACTCCAAAAAAACAAAATACATACAGGCTATTTGAACCCTAAGCGCCGCCGCGTGCGCCTACTTAAGCGTTAAACGGCTTAGGTCACGAATGTTGCACAGCCACTAGTACAAGCGCCCATATATATGGTTAATTGACTCTTTGTTCTTCTGATTGCTTGCGGCCCCTCCCACTGCAACCTTTGAAGCATGGCATCTTTCTTAGACACCACGCTTCAAAATATCACATCGGTCCAAGATCAAATCAACAGTGCGAAATGTCGGCTATCGCAGTCCATTCTGGATGCGAAACAAGAGCTCACTACTCTATACAGCGAGAAGCGAGCCTTAGAAGAGGAAGCGCGACGTGCTCTCGGAGAGGTTGCCCCAATTCGTCGTATACCTGCTGAGCTCCTGAGAGCGATCTTCTTGGAAATATTCGAAGAAGATCCCACAGGAAAAGCTGGTTGGATCTTTGCTGCGGTTTGTCGACGCTGGCGAATAGTTTCTCTCGAAACTCCAATGCTCTGGACTCGCATCCGGCTTATAACTAAACTCGATGATAGCGCGGATGTTATCCGGCTCTGGATGGAAAGAGCAGGTCATAGCATGCCTCTTGATATCGAAATATACCTCCGTGTTCCTCAGATAAAGGCTGCTATTCCTGCGGAGTGTGGCTCCTCCGTTCTCGCACCCATTGCTGCCAATCGGCGACCTCGAAGAAGGACAGGAGCCCTCATGGATGATGGAGGCTATTCTCCGCCCGTTGGCAATGGCTCCGAGAGTTGGGGTCATGTTGCCGTGTTTTATCTGAAGCAACAGATGCCCCGCTGGAAGCGATTCGTCTTTCGATATGACAGAGTCTTTAGCTCCCTTGCGGCTTTCAAAGGGATCTCAGGTGAGCTTCTCGTCTGTAAATATCTCAACCCTTTGATGGATGTATGATTTTGCCATCGTGTTTAGGGGATGCACCCAAACTACAAGACTTCGAAATTTCCTCCATCGAACCGTCCATGATCAATTTCACCGACTGGTCATGGATGCCAAACATCGCGAACATAACTTTGCCTGCTCTTCAACGAGTTTCAACCACAAATTTACCTCTCGTATTGAACTCATCTCTGTTTTCACAACCTCTGCACACTATATATATATCAGCTCTATCTACCTCACCTGTCCAAGTCGGTTCCTTAATGCAAATGCTTGCCAAACATGCATCAACCTTGTGTGTTCTTTCTCTCAATCTACCGAGCATGACGCCCCCCGTTGTACCTGCTACCACGCTGCCTTTCACTAGCAATACTCCGTTATGCTTTCCACTCCTTGAAGAATTGTCGCTCGGCGGCCACAATTTAATGAGCCAGCTCGCAGGCGCTATCACCGCTCCTTCTTTAGAGGAACTCAATGTCGACATCGATCTTGGCCGTGGCGGTATCTCACATACCATGGCCCCAAATGGTGCTGCCAATGGAGTTCAACATTTTTCTTATATTGAGGAAGTAGTCCATGCTTTGCTTCACAGAGGTTCGCCTGCGCCTGCTGACAAGTTGAAAGCACTCAGTATTGCATTTGGCTTCGGGAACGGCAGGCGGGCTACGAAGGAAAGGGAGTTTGACCCTTACCTCCGAGCTCTCAAGTCTGCTCAGGCTTGCCCCTGCGGGGGCACGACATTTTTGCCGCCCGGTCACCATGCCACTCCTACTCCCAGTGTCGTCCACATCTCTTGGCAGTTTCTAGGTAGCCTTCCTGCTCTCCAGAGTCTTAAAATTGGCTTGGGGGGTCATGCGGGTCCTGTTTGGCCCTCGAACGTGAACACGAGTGTCAACACCATTCCTTATACTGGTGGAAGTGTTGACATTGAACACTTCCTTAGTTCACTTTGTGTTCCGGATGAAGACTATACGACCGGTTCCGCTACCCTTGGGATCCATGGACCTCTCCCCGGACCGCCAGCGGGCAACAACGTTGTTACATTCACCGTTGGGTTCAACCATCAACCTCCCATTAACAATCAGAACAATGCTGCGGCTTTGAACGCAATTTTCGCAGGGGGGATCCCGCCGCCGCCGCCAATACATATTAATCAACAGTTCAACCCCGGAAATCTTGGACTCCCACCACTCCCACCTCCCCCTGGAGGCCCAGCATATATTCCTCCCCACCATATGCTCATTCCTATGGGGGGAGGCCCAGGCCCAACTGCAGCTCAAATCCCGAATAATGGATGGCTACTTCCCAGCCTTACCGAGCTTGGCGTCAAAGCCGGATCCACAATATTTTCCCCTGCAACTGCTGGCGGTATGAATGCCTTGTTTCCTTCCTCCTCATCTGCGCACTCGTACGGCTTAATGTATCCACCTATTCTACCATCCTATAACTCTTGGAGTTCGCTTGATGACTCGTCTAATATCCCTGGAGCTGGCTACGTCCGGCGTTTACTCGAACTCATCGAGGGACGTAATCCTAAGACTGGTCAAGGTCAGAATATTGATGGTGTGGTTCCCGAGAGATTGAAAAGCCTCGAGATCGTTCTGAACGTTGCTGGAATACCTGCGCGAGGAGTCGGACATGCGAATGGTTTATTCACGAAGAATGAGAAGAAGGACAAGGGTGTTTTTAAAAAGAAGGCTGCTAAAGATAAAGAATCAGAGACGCTGTCAACAGCGGCGTTGGAAAATTCCGAAGGTAGTGTGCAAGAGATTGTTGCTGCTATATCTGCGTCGGCGTCTGGGTTGTCAAATGTACCTGCGAAGGAGAAGGTTTCGAAGAGTCGGAATACAAATGCAGCGACTGCGCGTACGCTTATCGGTTCTGATTCCGCTGCTTGGATTGAGGAACGTATTGAAGAGGTTAGTGTGAGGTGCGAATGTATGTTGGGTGAGGGTGGCGGTATGGGCATGCCGAGGATGTGGTGAAATGTGCGTAGTTGACGAACTTTTTTGGAACATGGATTCGGGGATGGTTGTTCAGGAGGGTTATTGCATGTATAATCATCGATCTGTATTCTATTCCTGGTTATGCTTGTCTTTTCCTTGTTCGATAAATACCTCTTAAACTATTTGTATATTGGAAACCAGCGCCCGCGGTCGTAGCCGCAATTGTCAACAAGTTTACGTATGCCCAGTGGACTATTTATGCCTTGGGGAAGATCCCTCTTATTCTCTGACTTCACGAAGGGTACACTGAATTTGTTTGGATAAGGGTACTAATCCTCGGCCTGGTATATACAACATCAGATATTGCTCAACGTACAAGAGCATACGAGGATGAGAGTCCTCAATTTGTGTGCGGCATTTTTGGTGAAAGCGATGATATGGAAGCGATGCATAGCCTGACTCTTATATCTCCCCAATTACAACAATTATCTCAACCACCCACCCTACATAAGTCCTCATCGACATCTCGTATGGTGTTGTGGCGATTCGTCACTCTATCGCCACACTCCTCTCTCTCTTACCGCTGGTCGGTCAGATCAAAACTTCGTCGAAAAACCTACCATATAAATTCAACTTTCTTGTGATGCAGCTCATTTCCATCAAAGTCTGCTCAGCCCTCCTGTTGGGTTTTTTGTCCCTCACAAAGGTTGTATCGGCACCTGTCCGTGCGGTGAGTGTTGTATTCTATTGCATATCTCAGCGTGTACCAGCTGTTGAGTTCATAGTTCTGGGTTTGACCAATTTCTTTCCAGACGTCGGTTGGTGACAGTCCCTTCTCCGAGTCGAATCCGGCATCACCCGACATGAATACTACCACCCCGCATTCATTGTCCGTATCCGGTCGTAGTGGTCGCCCGTATCTTCATCGTCAGTCAGAACAATCTGTCCAAGCCATTGTGGAATTCGAATCCAATGTGATATCAACTTTCCCCCCCACCCAAGCAACTTTGACCGCTCTTCATGTTATCCTGCGTAACACGATAGGGATTTACTATCCTCACGAACCAGAAGCGCCCGAGATTGAATTAGCAGTGAAGGGTCCACAACCAGCGCTGCAGAAACTACAATTCAAAGTTTTGTTCAGCGATCCTAAAGGGATCGTCCCGAATGAACAGGTTTATCAGGTGCTCATGAGGGCACCTTGGTTGAGCGAACCCGGTCTCCGTGATGGTGATGTGACCGCGCTCTCTGGATATGTCGTAGCGAACTTTGGCACTGTTCTTCGTTTCCAGAATGGAAAAGGGCAGGTTCGTTCTTCAATTTTTGAATGTTTGTCCAATACAGCCTAGTTGACAACTCTTTGTAGTTTTTGACAGGAAGTTGGGATCCTCGTGAAAAATCATTTGATCTGAATCGGTTCGCTTGACCAAATATTCGACAAGAGTTATAACTGGGAAAGGGCCTCGTGCCCGAGGCACCAACCTTGCCTGGTTCTCAAACAAAGTTACGAGGCTGTAGTTTACGGAAGTATTGTCCCATTACAAATTTTCCTTTTATGTAGTTTTACCTTATTTGGCCAAATGTAACACTGAGTTGAATTGTATTGATTTTTCTGTGACCAGCACGGGATACCGAAGCATGACTCTCTGTCACGATTTTTTTTCTCATTTCACTCATGAGTCACTCCCATAAATAGTTTATGTAAATTTGCTTTTATTTAGCTTTTCTCGAAAAAATTCAATGTACACAGTCAGACCTTCATATAACCCATGTTCAAATGGTTGAGTATGAACAAGGGATGAAATTCTCATTTGAACTGAGTTTCAAAATCTTGATGCCATGGCTCAATGCCCGAAAATAAGCATCGGTGCATTCTTTTTGCCATCTCTCGCTTCAAATTTTTTCTGTTCATCCTCAGTCTAAAACTCAGTCATGTGATAATCCCAAATGGGCAGTTTTTTGCTCACGTGATCTTTTTTGAAGAAAATTTTCGTCGTTGTCTCTTTCTCTCATCCCACCACCTTCGATGCTTCAATAAACTTGCATTCTTTGCATGGAAGAAGATGCACTCATCATCCAGGACTGGCTGCCTCAAGGTTGAATATACCACTACATGCAACTTCACGCTCAACATTTTGTCAAATACAACGACTCCAAACACAAGAAATAATGCTAATTCAGGGCATTTGCAGTGCACTTCAAAGCCATCTTTCAATATATCATGTGTAGAAGATGACTTCAACCTCAATACTCAATGTTTGAATTTTTGATTGCAATGAACCACAAAGATTTCAAGCTTTGAGCGACAAGACCCAGTCAAGACCCAAATTCAAGATCCCAAGTTATTTGTGATTGATTATGTAATTTCATGATGCGCAGCTACGTTACCATTACTTGTTCTTGCATACTGGTAGTGTATTTCTTGTATTAGTCATTTGTTATGTTCATGTACTTACGTAGTTGAAATGCCTATGCTTTTTCTCAATTATGTCTTGGGGAGGAACAGAAAGAAAAGACCTGGTGGATTTGATCGGAACGCGCAGCGCGGCAATGAAGCCCCGCTTCGAAAATTTGGGCCTACGGCTCATTTGAGCTCTGGGTCATGTTACAGATTATGCGTTACATTCCAAAACTTTTACCGGCAGCATCAATTGCCCATAATCAAACACTGTTTAATAGAACTGCATGCCTGTGTAGGTGCCTGAAAGGCGCCCTGTTTTCTCAATTCCATAATATTTAAATACCCTCAAGGAAATGGCCAAGTTCTTGCCATGCACAGCGGTGCAGTGGCCTGCAATCACATGTTGGAGAAACTCAACACACAGCAGAGTGGTGGAAGAAAATGACAGAGAAATTGGAATGTGTATAGATTGACAATATTATGGGTATGGGCACTCTCACTAAAGTTTTCATGTGCTGACTCAGCGGGTGTCTACTCCAATCACGTCCTAAATTGTCTCTGAAACTTTTTGAATTCATTTGGTAGTGATAATTGACCTAAATGACTACTTGAAAGCACTAAACATTATTCTTAAGGGTTGTCTTAATCTATGATACTGCTACTTATAATAATCTTCCTCTGAATCATATCCATCTGAGTCAAAGTTATTCAAATCCTGCACAGTGACCTCTGGATCTTCCTCCTCTTCCCTTGGTCCTTTGGAAAGCACAATAGAGGTTCGAGCATCCACAAATTTCTCTATGCAAGAATGAAGAAGCTTCAGTTTCTGTCAGCGACTGGTTCTAGTGATGGGTATCACCAGGTATCACACTTCAGGAAGACCTTAGAGTAGAGCAATAAAAGAGATAAGCAGAGTTCTGGACTAAACCAGGTAGAATAGACGAGATCAAAGCTAAGGAAATACAGCAAGTAACTACAGCCTATATATGAGTAAACAACCCTCTGCCCTAGTAATGCCCAATGCCCTGGGTTAGTGGTAGACATGAGTAGAACATAAGTAAAGCAATGTGTAAGTAATGAAAGCTCGATTGTCATGCTGTATATGTGTTGTGAGACTGCTGTGTTTAATATCCTATATTCTAAATTTGCTCGGGGCACTTATATCAGATGCGCAGAGTATTGGTAATAGTGACTAAGCAGTATTGCCGCGAAGCGGCTTTGGATCCTCTGCGCGGAGCGCTCGGAAATCTGCCGCGGAGCGGCACAGCGCAGCCACAGCCGCTTTCTCTGTAATGCGAGGCTGCCTCATGTTGGACACTGCGCTGTATATTTAAGCTGTCAATATTTTCCCTTTGGATAAATTCCGTTGCTGCTCTAATTGCCTGTACTCATTTTTAGAGATATAGGAATATAACTGCTTCTATGTAAGTAATTGTTTTCTACTTGATTATTTTTTACTAATTGTACCTAAGGAGCTCACCACCTAATACTCCCCAAGCTTCTATGTAAGAGATTGTTTTTTTACTTGATTATTCTTTACTGATTGTACCTAAGGAGCTCACCACCTAATACTCCCCAAAGACATTGGAATGCTGAACGTGAGAGAGAAAGAGAAGGTCGAGTAATGCACAGCCCTGAGAATCGCCGCACCCCCCAGCGTCAAAATGGACCAGCAATTCCATTTCAACTTAATTTGCCTCCAGGTTATGTACCCCCACCACCTTTGCCACCTCAACATGATCCATTCCAGATTGTCAATTACAATGGTCAGAATAGAGTACTTACCCCAAGAACTGCAGCTGCTGTGGCTGCTTTGCCTCCACTTATGCCACCCTTGCGCAGATCCCATGGTGGAGCACCTATTCCTGTCAGGCCTATGGTAGGGTTATCTAATACTGCTCCTTTTGAAATATTATCTGATTAGTGGGTTGATATAGATAGAAAATGTACAAAACCACAATCAGGTCCCATTCTTTAATATTTTTGTATCACTTTCATTATGTTCTAATATTACACTGACAGTATCCTCATCTACCCCATAATCTGCAGGCTCAACTTTTGGCAATTCCCCCTCATCCTGTAAGAAATAGAAGAAGAGCTATTGCACCTGTTGCACCTGTTGCACCCATGGCACCTGTTGCACCCATGGCACCTGTTGCACCCATGGCACCTGTTGCACCCATGGCACCTGTTGCACCCATGGCACCTGTTGCACCCATGGCACCTGTTGCACCCATGGCACCTGTTGCACCCATGGCACCTGTTGCACCCATGGCACCTGTTGCACCCATGGCACCTGTTGCACCCATGGCACCTGTTGCACCCATGGCACCTGTTGCACCCATGGCACCTGTTGCACCCATGGCACCTGTTGCACCCATGGCACCTGTTGCACCCATGGCACCTGTTGCACCCATGGCACCTGTTGCACCCATGGCACCTGTTGCACCCATGGCACCTGTTGCACCCATGGCACCTGTTGCACCCATGGCACCTGTTGCACCCATGGCACCTGTTGCACCTGTTGCACCTGTTGCACCTGTTGCACCTGTTGCACCTGTTGCACCTGTTGCACCTGTTGCACCTGTTGCACCTGTTGCACCTGTTGCACCTGTAGCACCTGTAGCACCTGTTGCACCTGCTGCACCCATGGCACCTGCTGCACCTGTGGTACCTATTCCCATTGGTCTCTAGCCTGTGGAAAATGATGGAATATACAGTAAATTCTACTTGGGGAAAATGGATGTATAATGTCCATCCTGTCATGCACTCTATTGGGCTGCAGAAAAACTCTCAAAATCATCTATAAGTCATCCAATGTTTGGTACATGCTGTAAATCAGGCAAAGTAGAATTGCCTATGTTGCAGAACCCACCCCAGGAGCTTCAACATTTGTTTAATGGAACAGATCATGAGTCAAAGCATTTTTTAGATAATATACACAGCTACAACTCTGCTTTTGCATTTGTATCTTTGGGCCTCAAAGTACAACCACATAATGATCCTAATCTTCCCACAACTGGTCCAAGACAATATAAAATCAAAGGTGCACTGTGGCATGCAATGGGTTCATTGCTTCCTGAAACAGGAAAAACTCCTGTATATGCTCAGCTTTATATTGTGGCTCCTGAAACTGCACTTGAGCAGCGTCTAGCTAATAATGCACATCATGGAACTGGACTGCATCAGTCAGTTATGCAAACATTATCAGATTGCTTATCACGTAATAACCACTGGATAACAGTTTACAAATCTGCATATGAAAGAATTAGCCAACTAGAGCAAGAAACACCTCATGCTATACAGGCTGCATATGTCAAACTTCAGTTTAAGGATCATACAGATCCACGCAGATACAATATGCCCACAGCAGATGAAGTAGCAGTGATCCTTCCAGGACCAGGTGAACCTACAGACTACCAGGATATAATTCTGCAATCTAGAGCTGGCCCACTAAAACGTATATATGAAACAAATCCTGCTTATCAGCCTTTACATTATGTCTTGCTTTTTCCAAGAGGTGAACTAGGATGGCATCCAAAAATTAAATTCACAGATAACTGGCCCAATGTAGGGGATGTTGCATCTAACATCAAGTTTGTCTCACAAATGGAGTATTATGCTTACCGTCTACATCAACGTCCACCTAAAGATTCTGCTGATCCTCAGCCATGGCAAGAATCTGATCATTTATTTTGAGCAAAGAACCTATTACAGGAATTTATTGTTAATGGTTGGGCACAAACTGATCAGGAACGTCTATCTTTTCTCAAACACAATCAGTCTAAATTGCGTGCAGAAGTGTATGGTGGTTTAGTAGATGCAGTGCATGAAGGAGATACAAATTTTTCCAATATTGGAATGAGAACTATACTTCCATCTTCTTATATTGGTGGTTGTTAAGATCATGCAACCCGTGTAACCGTGCCAGAGGTCACAGAGTGTCTAAGTGCGGAAGACGAGTGGGACAGTAGTGAAGTTATTAACAACACCGCCATTACGCCGTTAGTCCCCGGAGGTCAAAAGTATAAGAGGGAGGAGCTAAGTAGCAGCCAAGTCGGAGCGGCGGTATCGCCAGTGACAAGGAGCGAGCCAAAGAACTTATAAGTCCAAAGGCTGTAGAGAGAGTGCTTCAAGGCGTTGAGCCTGAAGACTTAGAGAGGAGCTAAGTTGAGAAGGGAGATCTAAGTTGATAATTAAACTGAGGAACTACGGTAGCGTACAGGCAGTATTTATATCTACGGAACGGCGCATTGGTGCGGAGCGCCAGACTAACTACTAGGAGCTATACGAGTAGTACCTGCAGGGTAGAGTAAAAGACAATAAGGAGAGACTAGAACGAAAGAGTAAAAGACAGTAATGAGAGACTAGAACGAGAGGGTATGTGTAGCGAGAAAGAACAATAGGAAGAGATTACAATAAGGAGTGGATCTTCGGAATACCAAGCGGCGAGGTGGAGGCCCGAGGCATGGACTTGACAGTGGTTCAAGACATATGTACCAATTATATCAAGACTCCATTGCATTGGCTAGGCATTTTGGAAAACCAGATCTGTTTTGTACAGTCACAGCAGATCCAAATGCAAAAGAAATCAAGGATGCTCTACTACCAGGACAAACAGCTAATGATAAACCTGATCTGATTGCTAGGGTTTTTCGGGAAAAGATTCGTAAACTTTTGAAGTTTATAGATAATGGTTGTTTTGGAAAGTGCAGAGGCCGGGTGTATACAATTGAATTCCAAAAACGGGGTTTGCCACATATACATATTCTTATCTTTTTGGATCCAGATGCAAGGCTGCAAGAACCACATCAGATTGATCTTGCCATTTCTGCACAACTTCCAGATCCCATCACTCAATCCAAGTTGTTCAAGTTAGTTAAAAAACTCATGATCCATGGTCCCTGTGGAAATTTAAATCCTAATGCATTATGTATGAAAGATGGAAAATGTACCAAAAACTTTCCTAAAACCTTTCAAGAATATACAGTACTGTCAGAAGATGGATATACACTTTATGCACGGCCCAATAATGGTTGAACTTGCAAGAAAAAAGTCAATGGTGTAGAAATTGATGTTGACAATTGCTGGGTTGTGCCTCATAGCATTTGGCTTTTGATGGAGCTCATAGCTCATGTCAATCTTGAATGTTGCATCTCTATTAAAGCATTCAAGTATATCCACAAATACATTTACAAAGGTCATGATCAAACAACAATGGGTATTGGAAAAAACAATGATGAGATTCAGCAACATATTGATTCCCGTTATGTATCTACATCAGAAGCAGTGTGGCGGCTATTCCATTACTGGATGCATGAGGAGAAGCCAAATGTTGTAAGACTACCAGTACATACTGAAGCAGGCCGCTTTGTTGTTTTTAATCCAGAACTCAATGCACCTGATGAGATTCTGGAAAATGCTACTGCTAAAAACTCAAAACTAGAAGCTTATTTTAAACTAAATAAAGCTGAAAAAGAATATGCATATCAGCATCCTGAAAATGCATTGACTCTGGCACGATCCCTATTATATCAGGAGCTTCCCAGATACTTTGTGTGGGTTCCTAAAACAACAACATGGAAAATTCGTGAGAGGAATGATCCATCTATTGGAAGGATGAATTTTGCACATCCTGCTTCTGGGGAGAGATTTTATATCCGGCTGCTTCTTACTGTTGTCTGTGGTGCAATATCATTTTCTGAACTCAGAACTTATGATAATATTGAATATCCAACATTCCAGGAAGCATGCTTTGTCCGGGGACTTTTACAAGATGACAAAGAATGGAAAGAATGTTTGGATGATGCAAGACATATGCATTCAGGACATCAGCTTCATTCACTATTTGCAACAATTCTCAAAGACTGTAGACCTAGCCAGCCATTACTTTTGTGGAATGAATTCAAAGACCATTTGTGTGATGATGTACAAGTGCTGCTTCACAACTCTGGGATTTTGGATTATCCCTCTCAAGATGAAATATTTGATTATGGGCTATATCTCATTGATAAAATCCTATTTCATGCTGGATTGACACAAGGTTTAAAGGAATTTATTGGCATGCTTTTACCAAACTACGAATTTTGGATCAATGTGGAAGGAAATAGATTAATTGTGGAGCAACTTGCATTCAATGCTAATGACCAAAGACAACTGGCCAATGAAAATATTGCAAAGCTCAATACTGAACAAGCTCATGCATTTAATACAATTCGGAATGCAGTATATAACAATGCTTCCAAAATGTTCTTTTTACATGGTCCTGCTGGCACTGGGAAAACCTTTACATACAATACATTATGCTATTATTTGAGAGCAGACAAAAAAATTGTCCTTTGTTGTGCTTCATCAGGTTTAGCTGCACTGTTGCTGAAACATGGACGCACTGCCCATTCAACTTTTAAAATTCCTATTGAGCTTTATGATGGGAAGACCTGTCATGTTCCTAAACAAGGTCTTCTTGCAGATTTGTTGCGCCAAACTAGCTTAATTATATGGGATGAGGTGCCAATGCAGGACCGTTTCTGCCAAGAAGCTGTTGATCTTACTATGCAAGATATCCGAGGCAATTCTGAGCCTTTTGGTGGGGTTACTGTAGTGTTTGGTGGTGATTTTCAACAAATCTTACCTGTTGTTCGCAAAGGGGGTCGTGAACAAATTGTTGGACAATGCATACAACGATCAAAATTGTGGTGCGATATACAGGTTCTACACTTGACTGAGAATAAAAGATTGGATAGTGGTTCAGAAGAAGACAAACAGTATGCCAAGTGGTTACTAGAGGTTGGCCATGGAAAAATAA
Source organism: Lentinula lateritia (assembly GCA_028011325.1). Taxonomy (NCBI): domain Eukaryota; kingdom Fungi; phylum Basidiomycota; class Agaricomycetes; order Agaricales; family Omphalotaceae; genus Lentinula; species Lentinula lateritia. The sequence continues at coordinate 459,935 of JANVFT010000005.1, forward strand.
ATGGTCCACAGGCTCAGATTAAATTGGACCCAGCTATGAGGTGTGGAGACACTGTTGAGTCTCTTATATCAGCAATCTATCCAGCACTAAATCTTTTAGTGCCACTGGCCAATAATGATAATTGGTTTCTGGAAAGAACTATTCTTTGTCCCAGAAATGATACAGTAGATAGTCTCAACTTTCAATGCCTAAATACAATGTCTGGAGAGACTCATACCTATCACAGCTCTGACAGAGCTATTATGGATGAGAATGCTGATGGGGACTTTCAGTATCCTGTTGAATATCTGAATAGCATTAATGGCTCTGGACTTCCCATCTCCCATTTAAGGCTGAAGATTGGAGCACCATTAATGATTCTCAGGAATCTAGATCCAACTGCTGGACTTTGCAATGGCACCAGGGCAATTTTGATTCGTTGCACTACCCGGGTTTTGGAGGTGAGGTTACTGGGAGGTGACCATGCAGGAGACACTGCATTTATACCACGCATAACACTAACACCTTCAAATTTGGATCTGCCATTTACATTGGAAAGACGTCAATTTCCAGTCCATCTTGCTTTTGCAATGTCAATCAACAAATCACAAGGTCAATCAGTAAAGCAAGTTGGCTTAAATCTGCAGTCATCTGTATTTACACATGGCCAGTTGTATGTTGCTCTTTCACGAAGTACAACAAAACAAGGGGTCAAAGCTATTTTTCCTGAAGGTAAAGTTATTTATTACATTGCATCATACAAATGACTGACTTTGCACAGGTGATACACAGTGTCTGACACAGAACATAGTATACCCAGAGGTTCTTTTAGACTAGATGACCAAATGTAAAGTATAAAGTCAATATTAATCATATATGTATTTGTTCCATATAAACAAGTAAAATACCAAATGATGAAATGGTGTGGAGGAGCGAAGTGACGACAAATGGGGGTTTGGGGGCTTGCCCCCAACAAGCTGTGGACCCGGCTGAAGTGCGGTGCGAGCTTTGCGAGCCACCGTGACGTAGGCACGGGTTCTAAAGCTTGTAAGTAAATGAAAAGCGCATGTTATATCAGTAAGCATGAATAATAGGTCAGGTGACAAGATAAGACAAGATATAGGATAAGGGAGATAGAAGATAAGACAAAAGATAAAAGATAAGACAAGAGATAAGGAAAGATAAGATGAAAAAGAAGTGATTGTAACAGTTTCTCAGTCTGATTGCCCCACTTACTCTCAACTGTAGTAATAGCTTCTTTGACACCATGAATCTTATGCTATTTGAGTTGCTTTGTGCATTTTCATCAGCTGGAGAGCATAAATCATGTTGAATATGAATAAAAGCGAGAAGAATGATGGGACAACAATGCAAAAAGTGTGCACCTAATGTGCGCTTAAATGATGTCATGTAGATTTTGTGAATCCGTGGCAAAAATCGAGCATACTGGGATATGCCCCACCCACTCCCCCAATTTTTTCCGGGAATTTCTCGATTGAGGCATACAAGGACCTCGGACGATTTGTTGTAATCAATTTTATTCACTCAAGGGGACATTGCAGTTTCTAGCACCCTCCAACAGTGTACAGTATATCAATGAGGAGTAAGTGTCAAGCCCATGCCGCAATGCCTCGTTCCGCCGCTCGGTGGTGTCAAGTCCATGCCTCAGGCCTTCACTCTCGGTACTCCAAAGATCTACCTTTATTGTAATCTTTCCTTATTGTTCTTTCTCGCTACACATACCCTTTCATTCTAGTCCCTCCTTATTGTCTTTTACTTTACCCTGCAGGACTACACGTATAACTCCTAGTAGCTAGTCTGGCGCTCTGCACCACTGTGCCGCTCCATAGATATAAATACTGCCTGTACGCTACTGTAGTTCCTCAGTTTAATTATCGACTTAGATCAACTTAGATCTCCCTTCTCAAACTTAGCTCCTCTCTAAGTCTTCAGGCTCAACGCCTTGAAGTACTCTCTCTACAGCCTTTGGACTTATAAGTTCTTTGGCTTGCTCCTCGTCACCGGCGTTACCGCCGCTCCAACTTGGCTGCTACTTAGCTCCTCCCTCTTACACTCTTGATCTCCGGGGACTAACGGCGTAACAGCAGTGTTGTTAATAACTTCACTACTGTCCCACTCGTCTTCCGCACTTAGACACTCTGTGACCTCTGGCATGGTTACACGGTGTGCATGATCTTAACAGGTGGTCTGAGATCTGTCCTTTATTGTTCTTTCTCGCTACATATACCCTTTCATCCTAGTTCCTTCTTATTGTCTTATTCTCTTCTCTGCAGGTACTGTCATGCCCTGACCGCAACCAGACCAGCCCCAGCACTCGTCATATGTTCTCACACTCCCTATCTATCGTTGCACCTCCCCAAGACCTCCCCAAGACAATACCTCCACCTCCCTGAGGTACCTACCAAAATGTCTTGACAATCATCCCGACACGTGTACGAAACCTACCCCATTAAGTACTGATCTCAATCACCTGCCTCTCTCGATTATATGCCTCATGTCCTCTAGATCCCCTGATGTTCCCTTGTTCACTTCCCGCACCTATTTAAGTAGCTCCGTAATGTCCCCAAGCCCCAGCTTGGTATATTTTGAACACACACCCTTTACATAGGTCCAGTCCCTGTCCCTTTGTACCTGCTAACCGTACGGAATTCTCTTTAATCTCTGTCTCTTTATCTCTGTTTCTCTCTACTCTTGTTTACTGTTTCGACAATCGCCTACATGATCCAATATACACTTTCACTTCACGTCTAAGCAATCTGAGTGAGTCTCCAAGCTCCCCAACGCCTAATGCCTTGGAGAGCTAACCTCCCCAACACCTCCTCGAGCTCCCCCATTGCTCCCCAAGCTTCGGGACCTCGATCTAAGTAACGTTGAAGCTACTTCTCACGTCGAACTACGTACCGCTTCTCCGTTACAACCTCCCACACTCGAGGACGACCACCTCCGAGTCCAGTCCCCAGGAACCTACCCTCCCGGGCGTATACATCCTTAGGAGCTCATATGCTCAATACCTATTCTCTCTACGACCTATTCAACCCTACGTTGACGTTCTAGCGAGTACAACTCCTCCTACGCAATGCTACTAGGTTCCGTACCTCTACCTCCGCTACCTACGCCTTAGGGACCTCCTTGGACCTTACAGGAACCCCTTCAAGGGTCACATCTCCTAATTCCAGCCACTACTAGGTCATTCCCGTCCTCGGTCACAGTTTTCGTAGCTCCCTTAGAGCTCCAGCTTGCTCCTAGCACGCTACAACATAAACTCCTCATACCAAAACCTACCCTAAGACCTATTCTGACCCAGGTCTTACATTATACCAAGCTCTCCCATCACCGAACAGACTCGTCGCGACAAAATGTCTGCGACGTCTATGGAACGACCTTCCAGTTCCAAACTCGAATCAAGGAAACAAAAGAGCGCCTTATCTCGTGGAAACATGACACAAGCTCAAAAGTCAAACCAGACTGCTAGCTCCGCTGTCGTCACGGTGGCAGCTGGTCAACACCTGATATCAATCCCAGAGCAATTGTTCAGGGATGAAACCGCCAGCAACGTAAGGACCCCCGAGGGACGTCAACCTGCGGTTCAAGAACCCCCTCCAGTGGACCCTGGGATGGGACAACCGCAGCTGAGGTACGCCTCCATGGGTTACGTCCAACATGCCAGTAGCCCCATGGGAGGTTTCGCTTACTCCCCCACTTGGGGAACGAGAGGACCTCCCCCTGGGCCAGTACCGCAACTAGATATGGAATCAGCCTCGAACACAGGAGGAAGAGTCAGCGGCCAAGTAGCCGCTATAGAAAGGATACAAGGGGAAAGTGAGGAACCTCTTACATTACGCCAGCAGGAGAAACTCCCGGAGAGGAGGGTATCGCCAGCAGCATCTGAACAATCTCGGGCATCCTCCAGGAGGTTACCGACCCCCCCCCCCCCGGACAGTCCCTTAACCCTCCTCCTCCGAGACGAGGAAGTTCACTCTCCAGCCTCCTGAGGAGTCCGGCTATGAATACACCCAGAGGGAGCGTACACACGCAGTACATCATAGCAGGACCAACTTTCCCGTGCAACCATTATTGGAGATGACGTTGCGACTAGAAGATGTCATTAGAATCCAGGAGTGTTGCCCGGAGGATGTAGCTATGGTCTTAAGGGAGGTCCTGGAGTCGATGGGGATCAAAATATTGGGAGACGATCCCGAGTTTTCAGACCTACGAGTACAGTTCCTAACAGTGGGAACTCAACTGGAAATAGACCTCCCAGAGAAGGCTCAGCAGTGGCTGATGACCCCGGCAAATCGATCGGACTTTCTCTGGCTGAACAACATCTTATTGGACCCAGAAAGGATGTTGGAATTGTTAGAGGCAGAGGCACGTTACGGACAAGCTTTTCGAAACTCGAGGGGAATACTTCCCCTCCTCCCTCACACTCACGGAAGAGAGAGAGAGAGTTCTGCGGCGAGACGGGTCTACGAATATTCTACCGAGCATCTAATTACAGAACAGGAGCTGTACGGTTTGAACCCCCCTTCGAAGGTCAACATCCCTAACTATCAGGCGATCCAAATCCTTCGGAACGCGAATCTAGCAGCGGCGGCAGCCAAAATTGGTGAAGAAAACAACGAGGATGCTAATGCAATCGCTGCAAAAAATTGTAGACGAAGGAGATACACCACGGCTCACCTCCTTGCCCCAGTGGAGTCGATGCCAGATCAGGATAGTCCTGTCCGGGTCCGTAGCGGACAGACGGTGTACACGTACACGCCCATGAGGCACATGCACCAACTTCTGGTGAGGAATGAGGTGTCTGAAGCGATGCTGTGTTCGCAGGAGACCCAACACCGGACTTTACTAGCGGAATCAGACACTCTGATGCTGTCGGAGGAACTTTCTGGATCGAATCTAGAAAGGGCCTTAGAATTCCATCGCAAACTGGTTGCGGATAATTGGGGAACCTCGTATATGGTCCAATGCGAACCAGAAAGTGCAGGGGAGTTCCCCTTGGAGCAATTCGACCAGAAGGGGCAGCTCCGCGGTTCTGATGGACATTTCCTGGGGCAGAAACATTCATTGCCCAGAAACAACGAGGTTCCTGAAGTCCATAACCCTGGTAATATGGCCACGAGGAGCCCTCAGTTACACTCGGGGACCTCCCCCACCGTACATGCACTCATTCAAAATTCGACACCTCCTCCCAGAGTCAACCTCCAAACAAAACCGGTAACTCCAGTCTCGACGCAGCAATACCAGTTTGGCGAGGTAAGGATGGATGGCGTGCAACATTCATCCCGGATCTCCGGACAAGATCTGACAGCTCGGTTGATTCCCAACTGTCAAGCCCATGCCTCAGGCCTCCATTCTGCTGCTTGGTATTCCGAAGATCTACCTTTTATTGTAATCTCTCCTTATTGTTCTTTTTCGCTACACATACCCTTTCATTCTAGTCTCTCCTTATTGTCTTTTACTTTACCCTGCAGGACTACACATATAACTCCTAGTAGTTAGTCTGGCGCTCCGCACCATTGTGCCGCTCCGTAGATATAAATACTGCTTGTACGCTACTGTAGTTCCTCAGTTTAATTATCAACTTAGATCTCCCTTCCCAACTTAACTCCTCGCTAAGTCTTCAGGCTCAATGCCTTGAAGTACTCTCTCTACAGCCTTTGGACTTATAAGTTCCTTGGCCGCTCCTCATCACCGGCGATACCGCCGCTCCGACTTGGCTGCTACTCAGCTCCTCCCTTCTATACTCTTGATCTCCGGGGACTAACGGCATAACGGCGGTGTTGTTAATAACTTCACTACTGTCCCATTTGTCTTCCGCACTTAGACACTCTGTGACCTCTGGCACAGTTACACGGTGTACATGATCTTAACACCAACCCTGTACACGTTCCCCCAAGACTGAGCAATCCATCAGTCGTACCCTATCAAGGGTTGGTATCGATGCAGTCTCAGGCAGTGAGGGCGGAAAATCAAGGGGGTCTGAACCAACGAAGAGCGTTGGCAGTTCACAAAGAGGCGGTACCCCCGCAGGGAGCTCCTTTTGGAACTCCCTTTGTCACTGGAGCTCAAGTGAACCAACCTGGCATGGCCATCGACTCAGCACAGTCTCGAGAGTCGGTAGTAATGATCCAACAACAGGCATGAGTCATCGAGACACTTCAGGAACAACTCCGTGAGGTAAGGAAAGGGTTCGCAGCAGGAGTAATACCAACTGGTGGGTCGTTTTCCAAAACAGGAAACATGGCGGGATTATTCGGGCAAGCGCCCATGGTAACGATAGAGGACACGAGGGGGGGTCCCTCTCCTGTAGCTCCCCAACCAAGAAGCTGGCAAGCTACGGAGCCAATATCCTTTACCAGACGAACTCCTATGGGAGTTAGGGAAGGGAACTTTCAGGAAGGGCAAACAGCCCCCCTACCTGCCACTCCGAGTGTGGATAGGAGGCATATTCAGGAATGGGGAGCTCGCGTGCAAAGAGCGAAGCTCGGGGAGTACGTGAGACCGGAGGGAGGAAGGTACGCAATGGAGGACAGTGGAGCCACTGTAGGTGGAGGAGGCAAAGGGGGGTTTGACCTCCCTCCTAGAGTACCTCCCCCACACTTCTCGAGCCAATCGAGAGATCGAGAATGACCTCTGAGTCGAGGGGGACGGGCTCAAAGGGGACAGGAAGGAAGGAGCGGGGGAGGGGCACCACCACCTCCTCCTCCTCCTCCACCACCCTCAGAAGGACCAGGTGATAATGATTCTGAAGGTTCCAACGAAGGGGAACACACCCAATCGAGTAGGAACAGTGGAGGGAGGGAGGAGGACAGAGAGGAGCTTCCCACTGGGGCTCCTGAAGTACCCCCAACCCGTTATGACCCTGACCAACCCTGGTACTACGATCCAAGGCAAGGTTGGCACCGTAAAGCAGCTCCTAGACCCTCCAACGAAGGACGAAACACTTGGGAGAGCAATGAGGAGAAAAATTGAATCACGATCGAGTCGAAACTCGACGTTGGTAAGATCAAAAGCTTTGCAGGGGATGACCGTTCTGCATGGAAGACGTGGGTCCTCAGCCTGGAAAGGATGTTTGGAGTACATCCTACCATCTACGCTCGAGAAAAGGACAAGTGCGCTTCGGCTGCCAGTCATCTTACTGGCGCAGCTCTCTCTCACTTCGATACGTTGAATCGGCGACGACTAAGAGGGGAACATACCTGCCTAGAAGACTGGACGGAATTTAAACGGGAATTCGGGTCCAAATTCGGCCCCATCGACGAAGCAGATGAGGCAAGGAGGAGGTTGGCCTGGATGAAGCAAATGCCCGAGGAAAGTTTTGCCAACTTCTTCATCTGTGTGAGGCCCTGGCACAGAAGGCCTGCTCTGGTCTTACCCAGACTGGGCCTAAGCAAACGCAGTAGCTGCCTAGGCCGTACGAGGAGGTATGGGATAGTGCCGATACTGGTGAGGGGAGCCTAACCAGGGGTAGTTGTGGAGCTTGGGTAGACCTAATAGAGGGTCCTGGAGGTGTAGAACGTAACGCGTAACCACCGCTTCGATATAGAGGGGAGGTGTAGCTGATACGAGTGGGAAGCTGTGGGGAGCTTAGGGAGCAATGAAGCGGAATTGGGAACCTAATGGGAGGTTCCAAAGGATGAAGGACGAATTGTAGAGCCTCGACGTAGATGGTGAGTCGAAGGAGAGGCGTAGACAATACGAGGAGTGACAGAAAGAGGCCAGAAATGGGAAACAGAGAGGAGAAATAGAGTTGAGGTGAGACAGAGATAAAGGAAACAGATAATGAGGAAATATATGACAGTTGAGACGTGTCAGGCCCTGTTAGCAAGTACTAGTAGACTGTACTAAAGGGACCAAGCCCAGGTAGGAAGAGTTTCCAGGTAAGATTTGACAATAACACGCTGGGGAGCTCCGAGGGGAGTCCCCAGCCTATATACTGTACATGAGGCTGTCAGGTACATATGTCATATGGCTACTGGAGTGACAGGTAATATGTATTGTGAAGATCGTAAGGATGGTGCATAGAATATCGGAAACATGTACAAGCGATGAACCGGAGCTCTGGAAAGGAAAGAGAAAGGTCTGGAGAAGCAAGGCATGACAATCTGCTTCAACGAATACGCACCTCTGACCGGATTTAACGATGAGGCCCTAGTGACATACCTCAAGAAAGGGGTAGCTCCCTGGTTGCCTCTACAGGTTGTTACCGGAAGAGAAGAACCTCGATCCTATGACAAGTGGACTCGAGTGTTCACGAAGCTGGATGGAGCTGTACGTGTGCAAGCGGAGAGTTTGAGGAACCTCCACGGCGAAAAAATACTGCAAGGATGGCTGAGTCAATTCCCCGGGTTGGAGCTAGCACCCGAAGCTCCTTATAAGTCCCCTCTGCATAGGGAACGAGATCCAGCTGACGTCTGGACCTCCAATCCAAAACCAGCTGTAACAGGGAGGTTCCAAAACAGGTCCAACTGGAGAGACAGACGACAAAGGGCTTCCGCAGCGTGGGGAGAAGAGGAGAACTACGATATCGAAAATTGAGGGGAAGAGGAGGACTGCTGCCACTGCAGGGATGGAGGAGAATGGACCGAAGCGGTCCTCCGAGCAGGAGTTACGGATACCGGGAGGAAATGGACTTCCAAAGAAAGAGCGGAGAAGTGGAGGAGATGAAGGCAGGAGCTCTGCATGCGTTGTGGACGAAAGGAGCACTGGGCAAAGGACTGCCCTAACCCAGAATCGTTAGAACGTCCAGCGGAGGATCACGGGAGCTCAGAGAGAGATTCCAAGGCCGATTCAACTCGAGGAAGAGGGACGGCCAACCAAGGGGGAGGTCGTAAGGACGATTCAACTTGTCCTTTAGAACAGATTCATGCCGGGATCGTGGTGGAGGAATGGGAAGGAATGGATGATCTCTGGAACGTTCACATCTTAGACTCACCAAAGGGAGGTGAGCAAGAACTGTTGGACGAAGTGGGAAATAGGCAGGGGGCTTCGAGGTAGATCAGGGCGAACTGCGAAGCCCCGCAACACCTTCGCCTACCACAATAAGAGCTGCACTCGCAGGGAGTCAGCCAGCTCATCTCACATCCCGATCCTACAACTCCTTCATCATCCTTACATGCTTTCCGTTCTCCGACCTCAATGAAGACAAAGAATACGCCACACTAGTGGATAGTGGAGCAACTAGATGCTTCATAGACAAAACCGTTGCTATGCAACATCCCGAAAATCTGGTTGACCTAACAAACAGCATCCCTTTGGAGCTGTTCGACGGGCAACCTACCTCCGCAGGATTGATAACTCAGACCTACACTGACCAGATCAGTTTTGCGGATGGAACAATTCACAAGGTGGAGTTCCTAGTGACTCAATTACACCCCACGGCTCCGATTGTGCTAGGACTGCCGTGGCTACGCCTGCACAACCCAGTAATTGACTGGAAGGAACTTTGCCTGACGTTCCAGGACCGAAACGTCCGAATCTCAGCAGCCCTTGCGTCAGAAATTGTCCAACCAGGCGCCGAGGGAGGTACTGAGGAGCTAGGAAGGGGGGTAAACGGCGAGGAAATACACAAAGGAACTCTCCAACCAGCTCCTGAAGCTCCTCAACAACCTCCTGACGCTCCGCAACCACCTCCAGAAGTTCCTCAACCACCTCCGGAAGCCCCCCTTAGAGCTCCAAGGACGGGGGTGAAACTAGAGGAAGTAAAGGACGAAGAGTACGAGGCGGGTCAACCAGGTCCACACAAGTTATTCCCCTCGGACAAAAATCTAGGACCAGATGACCCAATCCTTATGGGGATTAACGAATGGCTAGCGTTCGCGAGCAAAAGCATGGAAGAAGAGGTGGAGGAAATCCTCGAGGCTGGACGATCTGCCATGGAGAAAGGTAACCCGCAACCAGCGAAGGATTCAGAGGAGGCCTATCAAAAGTGGAAGAGTAGGGACACGGAACGATTCTCCTCCTGGCCTGGAGCTAAGCAAAAAGTCCGGTGGAGGAAGAAAAGAAGGGAACATGGACCTTATCCCGACCTCCCCACCTTAGACATCGAAAGCCTGAACATACCCAAGATTCCCTCAAGGTCAGGTCTGACTCCCAAGGGTTCAATAAGATGCAACAACTTCCGAAGAAAGCAGCTCATAGCGGGTACCCATGTGGTGGAACGAAAATCGGATCCCACCATACAAGGGAAACCCATCAGCTTAATAGGAGCAGCTGGAATGGATCGTCTACTGAGGGAGGGAACCCCAGCGTACTTCCTTCATATATTGCCCATGAAGGAGGAGTCCCCTACCGAAGAAATGCTCCGGGCAAGTGATAGCAACGACCTGGAAAGAGTGCAACAACCAAAGGATCCTGAGAGTGGGGACCCTAATCCGGAACAAGGGGGGGTCGTCAAGGAGCTCGACGAGGAAGTATCGAAGCGACAGGAGACGGAGGAGCTAAAGAAATCCATTCCTGTCCAATACCAGGACTACCTGGACGTATTCTCACCCGGAGAAGCTAGGACGCTACCTCCGCACTGACCCTATGATATCAAAATCGAAATGGAAGGAGATGCGATACCTCCCATAGGGGAGCTCTACAACATGTCTGAGAAGGAGCTGAAATCTCTCAAGGAGTACATCGACGAGATGTTGGGGAAGGGGTTCATACGGTCCTCCAGTTTACCCGCGGGGGCTCCCGTCCTGTTTGCCAAGAAAAAGGATGGCACCCTACGACTCTGCGTCAACTACCGAGCTCTGAACAAAATCACGAAGAAAAATAGGTACCCCCTTCCGCTGATAGGCACCTTAGTGGATCAACTGCGGAAGGTGAAGATCTTCACAAAGATCGACCTCCGGGCAGGATACAACAATGTCAGGGTAGCCCAGGGACATGAGTGGAAGACTGCATTCCGAACTTGGTATGGGTTATTCGAGTACCTGGTGATGCCTTTTGGGCTCACGAATGCCCCCTCTGCATTTCAATTCTTCATGAACGAGATCTTTCGCGACATGGTGGACGTTTGCGTGGTGATCTACTTGGACGACATTCTGATCTACTCAGACGATGAGGTATCCCATGTGGAACATGTCCGGAAGGTCCTTGAACGACTACGGGCGAACCACCTCCATGCAAAGCCGGAAAAATGTGCGTTCCATGTCGACACTGTCGAATACTTGGGGGTGATTATATCACCATTGGGGGTATCCATGGACCCAGAGAAGGTGAAGGCGGTAATGGACTGGCCAAAACCAAGGACGGTTAAAGAGCTTCAGGCGTTCCTCGGATTTGCAAACTTCTATAGGAGGTTCATAGACAACTACTCGGGAATCACCAAGGTGTTCACGAAGCTCCTCCGAAAGGACTCGGTGTGGAACTGGACACCACAGTGTAGCAGTGCCTTCGAGCTTCTGAAGTCAGCCTTCTCTGAAGCCCCAGTCTTGGGACATTACAACCCAGACCTACCAGTAGTCCTCAAATGTGATGTTTCCGACTTGGCTATAGCAGGGATCCTATCACAACTGGATCCTGGGACAGGGGAGATACACCCGATTGCCTTCCATGCACGATCAATGATCTCCGCGGAACTGAACTACGACATATACGATAAGGAGCTCTTAGCTATCGTGGACTGCTTCAAACAATGGAGGGCGTACTGCGAAGGATCTCGACACCAGATTCAGGTATACTCGGACCACAACAATCTCCAGTACTTCACCACTACGAAGCAACTAACAGCACGACAAGCCCGGTGGGCAGAGCTCCTTTCAGGATACGATTTTGTCATCAACTATCACCCAGGGAGGTTGGGAGCCAAGCCGGACGCGCTCACCCGAAGATCAGACGTGTACCCAAAGAAGGGTGCTTCAAGGGACCAGGCCTTGGCAGGGAGGGAAAGAGTACTCATACCTCCAGAACGTCTGAACGCGACCATCTTCATGAACGAAGACCTCCTAGTAAATCGAGTGAGGGAAGCTCCAAAGGATACGAGTATGATTGAAGCATTGAAGCGGATTGCACGGAATGAGGAGGAATCTCTCGTTTGGGAGGATGGGCTGATAAAGAGGGGAGGTCGTATATATGTCCCAGATGTTGGAACACTACGAAGGGAGGTTCTACAGTCGTACCATGACCATAAGTTGAGAGGACACCCGGGGGAGAAACGCACCACGAAGCTCGTGAACCAACTGTTCTTCTGGAAAGGGCTGTCCAAGGACGTGAACTACTATGTGCGGAGCTGTCACTCATGTCTGAGAGCAAAAGCCAGTCGATCCAAACCATATGGGAACCTCCGCCCACTGCCAATCGGTCAACGACCTTGGTCCTCAATCTCCCCTGACCACATCACACAGCTCCCAGCCACGGCAGGTCCAGAAAAATACGACGCCATCCTCATGGTAGTCTGCCGACTCACAAAACAAGCTATATATGTCCCTTGTCATACTACGGATAATGCGGAGAACTTCGCTAACCTCTTCATAACACACGTCTTCTCGAAGCATGGGATGCCCTCTGATATAACTTCAGACCGGGGCTCCCTCCTCATATCCCAGTTGGGAGCTTTGTAGAGCACTAGGGATCGAATCCCGCCTATCCACTGCATATCACCCCCAGACAGACAGACAAACGGAATGAGTAAACCAATCTGTGGAGGCATACCTGCGGATCTATTGTTCCTATGACCAGGATGACTGGGACCTCCTCCTACCGATGGCTGAATTCGTATACAACAACACCCCAAACACGACGACCGGTGTCTCACCGTTCTTTGCCAACAAGGGATACCATCCGAAGTTGTCCATTACGCTGGAGCAAGTACAAGGAGCGGAGGTCAACGAATACGCGCACGAACCAAAAACGCCAGGAGGCCCCGGACTGGAAGGAGGGGGATCACGTTTGGTTGAATATGGAAAACGTCAGAACCAGACGACCTATGAAGAAATTAGATCACAAGTGGACGGGCCCCTACTCAATCTTGTCAAAAGTAGGGAGTCATGCGTACCAATTGGACCTCCCTGGGGACCTCCACAAGATTCATAATGTGTTCCACCTCGACAGGTTGAAACCTCACTTCCACGATAAGTTCAAATGACGGAACTCCCCACCTCCCCCAGTCTTTATAAAAGGAAAGATGGAACACTTCGTCAAAAGCATCCTAGACTCAGAACCAAAGGGCGACCAGGGGAAATGGAATACCTGGTTAAATGGGAGGGGTACGGTGACGAATTCAACTCCTGGGTAGGATGGGAAGGTATGGTGGGCTCGATCGAGCTCCTACGTAACTGGCACCAACAACATCCAAGGAAACGCCAGCCATCGCATCTGCATTGGGCTTCGCTGGAGCGGAAAGCACAGGAAGAGGACCGGGAAGGTAGTAGGGAGCACAGCGGTTGGACGAGGACGACAAAGACACGACGGGAACGACAACCCCATGACAATTGATGACTAATTAACGACAACTTGCATTGTAGGGTTCACGCAACCTGAATGCACGACGATTTCACACTTATTGATTTTTTCGCACAAGTATAAAGGATGTTTTCATTAATTAATGAAAAAGGCAAAACAAAAAAGGAAAAGAGACAAGCTTAAGGTAGAAAACAAGCACAAAAAGGGATAGGATGACAAGAACACTACATGAGGAACGGGAAGGCGCTACAACGATTCATCCTTAATGATACCCTGACCCGCCGCCAGGTCGACAACCTTTCTCGTCACAGAAGCCCGACCCACACGAGACTCCTCCGTTTCGTACAACTCATCATCGTCGCCAGTAAGGTTGATGGCTAGGCTGGCAACGGATCCAAAGTGGGGGGGCAGAGTGGGGGAAGGAGGGAGAGGCGACGGGGAGGTCGGTGACTCCTGCTCAGGCAGGAACAGAGGGACCTGGGGATGGGAACCAACGGAAGAGGTGGATACCGGAGCAACCAGCGCTTCAGGGGACTGCTCGATGACCACCTCCGCCAATGGTTCAGTAACCGGATCCACCACAGACATGGGAGCTGGGGTATTCGGTCCAGGCAAAGGAGTGTCAGTGATATGATGAAAGTACTGTAGCATCAATTTCTCCCAATCCGCAGTTAGCTGGTCGATACTGGGAAGGGCAGGAACAATATCGTCCCACCTCCCAGCACTGTCACTGTGAGGGAGAGGTGTGGACAGTGCTAACATGCGTCAGTGGAGAGGGGTTTCTAAAGAATGGTCGGGAGGAGGTGCGAAACCCGCATGCTGAGCAGCCGTAAGGAAAGGACTGTCGTTGTCGAACCGGGAGTGTTCCAAGACCATGCGATAGAGGCCCTCGTCTTCGTCAACAGCATTGTTGAAAAACCACTGGATACTGCTCATGGATCGCATATACAGATCACCGTGTACACCTCGAGCCGCCTGCATGTAATCCAAGGCCAACCGGAAGTTATGCACGACGACGTCAAGGTCATCAGATTCAAGACCACGTCGAAGGAAGGCAACTACTGCCTCGATAATCGCCCCAATGTAACGGTGGTGATGGTGGAGGACGGTCGCGGGATCCGAACGATAAAGGCGATGAGCAAGAGTGGCAACGCGGCGAAGGTCCTCATGAGCCTTGTCAAGATCTCCCTCGAGTTGCGAGAGAGGGGGCAGAACCACCTCGTAATAACCCTCATCAGGGTACTCCTTGATCATTCGGTCGACAAATGCTACACGATCCCAAGCACGATGAACCTTCTCCTGTAACTGCTCCACAAGACGACGTTGACGTGTGGCAAGAAGGTTAGACTCGTCAACCAAGCCTTGTTGGTACAGCAGGGTCATCGTCAAATGCAAATTTTTGCAATTAGCGGTGGAGAGCTTCTCCACAGCGACCTTCCGCTCCCGGGTGGCGTCTTGAAGGTCTTCCTGCAACTTCCGGAAATGCTCCAAGAGGCTCTGGGAAAAGAGTTAAGCAAGGAAGGAATATTAGAGGAAGACGGAAGACTCACTCAACCAGGAGTCCCCGGTAGGGCCTGCTCCAATGCACGGAATTGATCCAGCACACCACGGTATTCCACTTCTTGTTCGCGGACCTCACAATTGGTAGACTGCAATTGCTCCACCTCCCGTTGTCGAGATTCGAGGGCATGCGAAGTGTCCCGAAGAGCGGAAGTAAGCGAGGAATTCT
Organism: Lentinula lateritia; assembly: GCA_028011325.1. Lineage (NCBI taxonomy): Eukaryota > Fungi > Basidiomycota > Agaricomycetes > Agaricales > Omphalotaceae > Lentinula > Lentinula lateritia. The sequence continues at coordinate 475,059 of JANVFT010000005.1, forward strand.
CCCGCTGCGAGTCAGCAAGCTGAGACTCCAACTCACGAATGCGAGCAACAAGACGCTGATTCTCAGCACGGTAAGGGTGAGCCGTGAAAGTACGAGGTACCAAAGCAGTGCGAGGAGTGGGAGGCATAGGGGAAGAAAGGAGGTCTTGTCCTGCACCCTTTATAGGCGTTCGAGCAGAAGGGGGAGGAACGACTTGTTGAACCAAACCAGAATGCAATTCCGCCACAGTCGCCAACCGAACCAGATCACTGGGACCCTGCATTGGCAGGTCCCTGTCAAGTACCCCCATTTGGGAAGGAGAGGCAGGAGGGGGAACCGGAAGGGAAGTAGGAGCTACCGAGCGAACAGGGGGAACCACCAACTGAACGCGACGGGGAGGTTCTGCATTCACCCCTACTGCAGGGGATTTGCGACGAGAACACTTCTTGGGAGCATCCGACCGAATCTTCTTGCTGGAGGGACCAGCCACAGGCATAGGGGAATGACCGCACTTACGTTTAGCTGCGACAGCTGCTTTGTTCTGTTGCAAGGTGAGGAACTCCTGCAACTCTTGCTGGTCGGCATCAACTGCGTCCTGCTCGTCCAACATATGCAGCTCAAGAAGGATGGAGGTGGAGGAGGTATGCGCATGAAGCGCAGCGTCGCATTCGCGCCAGGCAGTCAAGGGAATACCCCAAGTCGATTGATGTGCTGGAGTCCCGTGGAGCTCCAAGAATCTGCGGCTGTAGGCAAGGTCTTGATTACAGCGACGAGCGAAGTATCTATATCGGAGAATTTTCCCCAGGCTGCAAGTCTTCTTGACGGAGCAGTTCGTGCACCCAGGGGAGTTCGGCAAAACCGTACACTTACCCAGGGTCTTCAAGCAATTGGTACAAGGAGATGCTACCTCCGCTAAAAGAAGCCATAACGGGTCATCCTGACAGTAAGCCGCCAGTGGTTTGCCAGTGTTGAAGACCATCTCGAATAATTGAAGCTGTGGACGAGACGGTGTCTCGATCGTAAAAGCTAGCTGGTCAGTCTCGACCTCCCCATTGGATTCAGGACCCGGGGAAGGTACCTCCCCCAAAGCAGTAAAAATGGGTAAGGAAGGAGATGGTGTGCGAGAAGCAGGACGAGCAGGAGTAGAGTGTTATGATCACTTCTTTTTCATCTTATCTTTTCCTTATCTTGTCTTATCTTTTATCTTTTGTCTTATCTTCTATCTCCCTTATCCTATATCTTGTCTTATCTTGTCACCTGACCTATTATTTATGCTTACTGATACAACATGCGCTTTTCATTTACTTATATTAAACACAGCAGTCTCACAACACATATACAGCATGACGATCGAGCTTTCATTACTTACACATTGCTTTACTTATGTTCTACTCATGTTTACCATTAACCCAGGGCGTTGGGCATTAGTAGGGCAGAGGGTTGTTTACTTGTATATAAGCTGTAGTTACTTGCTGTATTTCCTTAGCTTTGATCTCGTCTATTCTACCTGGTTTAGCCCAGAACTTTGCTTGCCTCTCTTATCGCTCCGCCCTCTGAGATTTTCTTGAGTGTGACGCCTGGTGACATCCGTTACTAGAACCAGTCGCTGACAGAAGATCAAAGCTACTCTTACCACCTGTCACACGCTACGCGATCATATCCCTATCACAGTTATTCCCGCTCACATTTTTACCAATCCTTCACAGACTTCTACTCTCTCTTCGAGCAGTGTCGCCTATAGTACAAAGGTGTAACGTTGAGTCCGACACCGTACTGGCAGACGAAAGCGTCGACTGATCACTAATCTTCGGAGAGGGGTCTTCGCGTGCACATCGAGCTCCATTCCTAGATAGGGAGGGTGCATCTGTTCATCAAACGAGAGTGGAAGGCTGCTTCCCACATCATCGTACTCTTTTTCGAAATCTTCCCCACATTACTCCCGACTTCTACAAATCCAATCATACATTTTCCCATCATCACCACCGAGTTGCATTAGTAACTTGTCTTCCCTACAACGGATTTTACCTCAAGACTAGGACGACCTAGACTTTCGGTACAAACCGATCGTTACCGCACCCCTGATTCATCTGCTCCATCCACTTCATCCTCTATTGAACGAAACATCACCTCATTCATCCCCACTTACATACCACCTGACTACAGCATGTCTAACCCTACTCCCGCTCCTACCACTACCTCCAATGTCCATGGCAAGTCGTTGCTCAGAGAGCCTAGCATCTTTGATGGCGACAAGGCTCAGTTCAAAGAGTGGCGCCGTACCCTCTTTGCCTACATTCGTGATCCAAGGAATAGGATTACTACAGACAGCGAGAGGATTGACATTGCGGTCTCGTACATGCGAGGTCCCAAAGTCAGTAGCTGGGTCCAGAATTATACAGACGATAACTTCAATGACGACGAGGAAGAATGGCGAGTCACGTGGAAAGGATTCAAGGACGCATTGAATGCCTCCTTCCTAGACAAAGGACTCACAGAAAATGCACAGGAGAAGCTAGAACATCTCCGTCAAGGCCCCAGTGAGAGGGCAGAGGATTTCTTCAAGGAGTTTGAAGTTATCATGCGAGACGCCGGGTACGCCAAAGATGCCCCCTACGTCATCAGGCTGATCGAAATGAACGTAAAGCCGAAACTGATCGACCAAGTATACGGCACCAGTAATGAGCGAATCAAGAAGTTCGATGAGCTCAAACAGAAGATCATCAGTATTGATGACATGTGGTGGCGTCGTGAGGAAATGCGGCGCAACTGGTCAAACAGATACCAGCGGAATGCCGGACAAGGGCCTAGTAATCAGAGATGGCAACCACAGACGACACAGGCTCCCGTAACTAAGGCTCCAACCCCTGCGGTACCTACCCAGGATAGGAAAGACGGTACTGGAACGACTTTCAAGGGTGCAGGCAGACCGATGGACATCGACGCTGCGCGTCGCAACAGGGAATGCTTCCATTGTGGCAAGCAAGGCCACATTGCGAAGTTCTGTCCAGAAAAAGCACCGAAGCCGCAGTTCGTCAGAGGCATGTGGAGCCGGATGACACAGGAGGATCAGGAAGCTATGGCCAAGGAATTGGGTTTTGTCCTGCCCCAGCAGTAGACGCAGGTCTGCCGGGGCCAATCTCAGAATCAGTATCGGACTTTTCGTCATCGTCATATGTAGACAGTCAATTTAGTTTTGAATTTGGTAGTACTGGTACACCCAATGAAAATAACTTATCTACAATGACGAACCGAACTGAGAAAAAACCTGTGAGATATGAACCAAACACACCTGAATGGGTGGCGCAGCGGTTACAAATGGACAAACTTCCCATGGCTATAGGAATCCTTAGAGCCTGGATGCCTGAAAGTCGTGTCAGAGAAGCATCGGAAGAAACGGTATTGGCTATACGAAATCTGAACCATGCAACCGCAACAGAAGCAGTTACCAATCTCAAAAGTCGTAAGAGATTCGTCCGAGGTACCCGAGGACGTGAACTAAAGTTACGAACGACTATTGAGAATATCGACAATGGTGTACAGATTGAAACGGAAGCCCTCCTAGACAGCGGAGCCACAGGATCCTGTATCAATAAGGATTTTGTAGAACAACACCAGCTCACTGTTAAGGAGTTACCAGTCAAAATGCCGGTCTATAACGCTGATGGCACTCTGAACAAAAATGGTTCCATAGAAGGTTACGTACAAGTCCGAATGGTGATAGGTGATCATGCCGAACGAATAGATATGGCAGTTACCAATTTAGGCAAGACAGATATCTTCCTAGGCATAGACTGGCTACGTTATCATAATCCCAGCATTGATTGGAAGGAATCTACGTTAACGTTCGAACGTTGTCCTGACAAATGCGGGTATTTGCCACACTATGAATCACCTGAGGATGATGGTACAGAGGAAAAGCTTGTCGACGGCGAAAGGATCTTCTGGTTCGATTGGAATGGGTATCTCTCCGACCAAGGTCATATCAAAGTACAAACCACTACTACAGATGCTGCTACTCCGTACCTTGCCGAGTATGCTGATGTATTTAGTAAAAAGGATTTTGACCAAATGCCGGAAAGACGTCCATGGGATCATGCTATAGAATTAACGCCAGGCTCTAAGCCAGTTGATTGCAAAGTTTATCCCCTCAGTCCACCAGAACAGAAGGCTTTAGACGAATTCCTGGAAGAGAACCTTAGATCGGGACGAATACGACCGTCACGTTCACCCATGGCTTCACCTTTCTTCTTTGTCAAAAAGAAAGATGGAACACTACGACCCGTACAGGATTATCGAAAGCTGAATGACATGACTGTCAAGAATCGATATCCACTCCCATTGATTCAGGAACTCATCGATAAGCTAAAGAATTCCAAAATCTTCACCAAGATGGACGTCCGATGGGGATTCAATAACATCCGGATCAAGGAAGGAGACGAATGGAAAGCAGCGTTCCGGACAAACAGAGGCTTGTTTGAGCCTACGGTCATGTTTTTCGGACTTACAAACTCACCTGCCACATTCCAAGCGTTCATGAATCACATCCTTCGAGAGTTAATTGATCAAGGACATGTCATTGTCTACATGGATGATATCCTTATCTTCACGGACAACATTGAGGAACACCGAGTCATCGTCAGAAAGGTTCTTGATATCCTAAAAGACAACAAGCTGTACTTGAAACCCGAAAAGTGTACCTTTGAGGCTAAGGAGGTCGAATATCTCGGAATCATCGTAGGCAATGGACAAATCCGGATGGACCCAAAAAAGGTTGAAGCAGTTCGAACCTGGCAGCCACCAGAGAAAAAACGTGAACTACAATCGTTTTTAGGGTTTTGCAACTTCTTCCGCCGGTTTATCCGAGATTTCAGTAAAATTGCCAAACCCCTAACACGACTCACAGGGAATATGACTTGGAAATGGACATCTCTCGAACAGGATGCGTTCGATCGGTTGAAAGATCGGATCATCGAAGACGTCACTCTCATTATCCCGAGAGAAGCTGGAAAGTTCCGAGTTGAAGCCGATTCCTCTGACTACGCTAATGGTGCAGTCTTGTCACAGAATGTCGACGGAAAGTGGAGACCGGTAGCTTTCAGATCCAGGTCACTCAATGAAGTTGAACGGAACTATGAAATCTACGACAAGGAGATGATGGCCATCATGGACTCCCTCTCGGACTGGAGGCAGTACTTACTGGGCGCGAAAGAACCTGTTGAAGTCTTCACAGATCACCAAAATCTCCAGTATTTCCGGAAACCTCAGAAGTTGAACCGACGACAAGCCAGATGGGTAGTCGAAATTGTGGAGTACCATATCGAGCTCTTCCATAAACCTGGGAAATCAATGGGAAAAGCCGATGCCCTGTCACGGATGTCAGGCCTTGAGAAAGGGGAGAATGACAATACCAACGTCACGCTACTAAAACCGGAATTTTTCATTTCTCAGATAACGGATCAGACATCTGCCCCCGAAGACGATCTGCTTAATCTCATCCGAAGAAAGAAAAATCAGCGAGACAAGTTAGTACAGGTCGCCCTTGAGTCTAAAGACAAGGAATGGCTTGAAACTGAAGACGGACTAGCAGTTTGGCAAGGACGCATCTATGTACCTAAGGACAAAGAACTCAGAGGACGGATCATACAGGCACATCATGACGCCCAGACAGCAGGACACCCCGGCCGCTATAAAACCATTGAGTTAATCACGCGCAACTACTGGTGGCCAGGAATCAGTCGAGACGTCAGAATCTACGTAGAAGGCTGCGAAAAATGTCAAGCTACGAAGACGCATCGTACCAAGCCTGTAGGGCCGTTACATCCACATGACGTGCCATCTGAGCCTTGGGAAATCATAGGAACAGATATGATTGGGGAGTTACCGGAGTCCGGAGGGTATAATGCCATCAGTGTATTCGTTGATCACTTCACGAAGAGGCTACGACTCTTTCCCACACATACTACGATAACGTCCGAAGGAATGGCACGTGTGTATCGTGACAAAGTATTCCCAGTCCATGGAATGCCCCGAAAGATCATCCACGATCGCGGCCCTCAGTACCACGCCCGCTTCATGAAGGAACTGTACAAGTTACTGGGAATCGAAAGCAACTATACAACTGCATACCATCCTCAGACTAATGGCCAGACGGAACGGATAAATCAAGAAATTAAACATTACATCCGCCTTTTTGTGAATCATCATCAGAGCGATTGGCACGAGTGGCTTCCTATGATGGAGTTTGCGTACAATGATCGAGTACATTCTGCTACAAAAGTTTCACCCTTCTACGCAGACAACGGTAGACACCCATACAAAGGAACCACGCCGAAGATGACGTCACAAAACCCAACCGCCCAGGAGTTTGCCGATAGTATGAAACGGATCAGGGAAGAAGTAGGGTCGGCACTGAAGAAAGCCGCTGAGGACATGAAGCGCCAATATGATAAACACCGGAACGAGGCGATAGAATATAACGCTGGTGATAAAGTCTGGCTTGAAGGAACTAACATAACGACAGATCGTCCAATGAAGAAACTCGGTGACAAACGATTTGGACCGTTTAAAGTTCTTGAAAAGATCGGACCCGGCTCATACAAACTCGACATCCCTCGTACATGGAAAAGAATCCATAACGTCTTCAACGAAACGCACCTATCCCCGTACCATGAACCCCAGTTCCCAACACAACCCCGAAACACCGAACCACCTCCAGAAGTAGTAGGAGAAGAAGAAGAATACGAGGTAGAAGAAGTAGTTGACTCACGCAAGTATCGGAATGGCATCCAATACAAGGTAAAATGGGAAGGTTATGGACCGCATGAAATGACGTGGGAACCTGCAGCTAATATGACGAATGCCAAGGAAGCTGTTCAGGACTTCCATAAGAAGTATCCTAACAAGCCCAGGCCTCGAGTCCTTAAACGGATCGAGATTCCGATTGCTCAGTTTCCCACTGAATTGTTCCGACCAATCCCTACATCCGACATAGAACCGATCCCAAATAACATGCCATCTGAAGCACTTGTCAATCGACTTGCGCGTCATGGAATTCGCGCCTTAAGAGGGGGGTAATGTTATGATCACTTCTTTTTCATCTTATCTTTTCCTTATCTTGTCTTATCTTTTATCTTTTGTCTTATCTTCTATCTCCCTTATCCTATATCTTGTCTTATCTTGTCACCTGACCTATTATTTATGCTTACTGATACAACATGCGCTTTTCATTTACTTATATTAAACACAGCAGTCTCACAACACATATACAGCATGACGATCGAGCTTTCATTACTTACACATTGCTTTACTTATGTTCTACTCATGTTTACCATTAACCCAGGGCGTTGGGCATTAGTAGGGCGGAGGGTTGTTTACTTGTATATAAGCTGTAGTTACTTGCTGTATTTCCTTAGCTTTGATCTCGTCTATTCTACCTGGTTTAGCCCAGAACTTTGCTTGCCTCTCTTATCGCTCCGCCCTCTGAGATTTTCTTGAGTGTGACGCCTGGTGACATCCGTTACTAGAACCAGTCGCTGACAACATCCGCATACCGATAGTAGATCAACGAGAACGGTGGTGCTGGGCAAAGGTCACCTGGGACGACTTCCGGAAACGGCTGAAAGAGCTTCTGGAAACGCTAGAACCACCGAGCGAATTAACCACAGAGACAGACTTTTGGAGAGCGCTACAGGAATTCGACGGAGTCATTACAAAGGTCATAGCAGAACTCGTACCCAAAGCAAAACCCAGCCCTTACCAACGCCGGTGGTGGAACGAAACCCTAACAGCAATGAAGAGACGAACCAGCACCCTATCGGGAAAGTCGCATCGACACCAATTTGAACGAGACCACCCCGTCCACGAGGACTTCCGAAGAACACGCCAGGCATATTCGGCAGAGCTGAAACAGGCCAAAATCAACAAATGGGTTGAATATCTGGAGGAAGCAACCACGAGCTCGGTATGGGAAGTGGGAAGGTTGATGGAAAATGGTTACACGGATGGGGGTAGGACAAGAATCCCAGGACTGGTAGTCTCTGAGACAGGCACCCAAGACAGAGTGGTGGAAGACAACGTTGGGAAAGAATTCGTATTCCGCGGATCCTTCTTTCCTCCCCCTCCACACACCCCAAATGTCCCAGAGAGCCCAATATACCCTCCCCCAGCCTGGAACTTCACGCCGCCTACAAATCGTCAGATCCTTGCTGCAATCCGCCGCATGAAAAACGGCAAAGCCACAAAATCAGGAACAATCCCAAACGACCTTTTCAAAGCTACTGCCCAACTGATAGCCCCATTCTTAGGACCCATCTATCGCGCCACATTTACGCTCCAAGTCTACCCAGACGCATGGTCGGCAACAGAAACAATAGTGCTTAAGAAACCAGGACGGCCGGACTACCGAGACCCAAACGCGTGGCGCCCAATCACCCTATCTAACGGACACGGGAGACTAATGAATGCATGTATTGCAGAGGAAATCACCAAACGAGCAGAACTTCTCGGCCTCCTCCCAGCTATGCAATTCGGAGCAAGGCCTGGACGTAACACGACTGACTCGATCCATCTAATGATCGACCGGATAAAGGAACTCTGGAGAGAAGGATATTTGGTGACAGTCCTGTATATGGATGTCAAGGGAGCATTCCCAAGTGTAGACCTCGACATGCTCAACCATGAACTTCAAATGGTTGGTGTACCAAACAAAATAATAGGCTGGATACAAAGACGATACGCCCAGCGCAAAACCCAACTCTCTTTCGACGACTACATCTCCCAGCCCTTCAGCGTTCCAGGAGGTGAGGACCAAGGGGATCCTTTTGCAGCGGTTGGATACATCCTCTATGCGGCTGGTCTACTTCGACTTTTTCAAGCAGAGAGCGGAGAACAGGGTTTCGGTTTCATGGATGATGTTGCTGGAATGAAATGGGCAAAGGGAGTGAATGAACTTCATGCAGAAATAGGTGATATGATGAGCAGAGAAGGCGGGGTACTAGACTGGGCGGCAGCACACAACTGCCATTTTGGCGTCACAAAGTTCAAATTGGTTGATTTCAACAGGCGTAGAATCCCACATCCCACGGAACCCAAGAAGACTGCCCCACTCACAGGACCGGGGGTGAAGATACATGACACGCTAATCAAATCGGAGGCATACGCGAAATTCCTCGGAGGACTAATGGACAGACAATTACGATGGAACGAGCACCACAGCATGATGGTCAAGAGGGGACAGTTATGGGTCTCACAATTCCGAAGAGTAGCGAGAATGAAAGATGGCATGGTAGCGCAGTTGGTACGACAGCTCTACAAGGCAAAAGCCTTACCCCGGATGCTCTATGCAGCAGACATTGTTCTAGCCCCAGCGTCAAGGAAGAATGAAAAGAAGTGGACCCAAGCCACCCCCACCCGGGGAATCATACGCAAGTTAACCTCTATACAACGTCAGGCAGCCCTAATAATTTCGGGAGCAATGAGCACCACAGCGACCGATATCCTTGACATACATGCAGCACTCCTCCCGCTACCCCTTGAAGTGGAACGCCATCGCCACCGCGCGGCAGTGCGCCTCTTAACTCTACCAACGGAACATCCACTATCAGAAAGAGTAGAGAATGCAGCACGAAACAAGCAAAGAACGAAACACCCATCACCACTCATAGACCTAATGGGGCGGTACGGCCTACATCCAGCGAAAATGGAGAAGCGCAGAGCAGTGAGGTTTGAGGCACAGTGGGACCCTAAGCTGGTCATTCAGATCTGGGAGAGCAAAGAAGCGGCACTCAGAGCGCTTCGAGACGATGATACGAGTATTAAAATTTTTACTGACGGCTCTGGTTACAAAGGCTACATAGGTTCTTCTGCAGTACTTTACAGGGATGGGCAGGAGGAAAGCACAATCCGCTATCGACTAGGTTCAGAGGAACATCACGAGGTTTACGAAGGAGAGTGTATTGGTATGATACTGGGCCTACACCTATCACGAGCACAAGAGTCGGTGACAGCCGTGTCCATTTGGGCGGACAACACAGCAGCCATCACTGCGACAGACACAAGCAAAACAGGACCGTCCCATTACATCCTCGATATCTTCCATCACACTCTAACGGCCTTGCGAGCACAACACCCTGATGCAACTGTCACAATATCCTGGATCCCAGGACACATTGGAGCAGAGGGAAATGAACGAGCTGACGAAGAAGCAAAAAAGGCGGCGAGTGGACGCTCAAGCCGAAAGGAACGACTTCCCCCGCAGCTTCAACGCCCTTTGCCTCACAGCCAGACAGCAGCCATACGAACCTTCCGTCGCAAACTCGAAGAAAAACACAACGAGCAGTGGAAGAAATCGCCAAGATATGCATACTTCCAACGCATTGACCCCTCCGATGCGACTACTGCAAGCAGGAACTACTGGAAGCTAGCACGATGGCTCCCACGAAAACTTCTCTGCGTCCTAACGCAGTTACGGACAGGTCACATACCACTACAACGACACTTACACCGAATTGGCAAAGCTGACTCTCCGACATGCCCCTGCTGCAAACATGGGAACGAAACAGTCATGCACTACTTGTTCGAATGCCGCGCGCACCGACAAGCACGAGGCCGATTGCAAAGAAAGCTCGCCAATGATCGATGGTCTATAGGACCTCTACTATCCACGAAAAGCTCCCTACCACATCTCTTCCGATACATCAACGACACGAAACGCTTCTACCATATTATTGGAGAACTACCGGAACTCAACGATGACGATGAAGACAGAACCTAGCCGAACAGTAACGACGCCCCGAATGCCCACCCGCATACCCCACATCTATCTTTACCTTTCAATTTACTTATGATTTCACCTCTTCGAGCCCTCATCGACACTACACTACATCTTACATTCATCTATATACAGCACACGGACTTTACAGAAACTTGTGCCCTCGACGGAAACCCGTCATGGCTTCCTATGCGGAACCAGACCATGTTGAATAGGCTACATACACCATGATATTTAAACAAAAACGACGACAATACCTACAGTAGAGTATACACTACCATATGCTCCCGCACAGCGGTGTATAAACAGGATTCAAAAAAAAAAAAAAAAAAAAAATGAGCACTTCACCTTAGCGTCGTGACAGGGCTTACAGATGATGGAACTCCTCTTGCCTGCCTGCATTTGGCAAGGGAGTTTTTTGTTCTTGCACCGCTTGCAGGGTGCTCGGTCTTCGTCATTGTCGTCATCGCCGTCGTCCGGATCTCCGCCAACCGGCTATAAACAAAGAGTGAATACGGGAAGCATTACCAAAGGAAATCCCAATACTCACCTGTGTCTTGGCCTTTCCTTTCCCTTTGCTCGTCATCTTCCGCCGGATTTCCACCATAGGCCTCCTCGGAGAAGCAGACACTTCGCTTGGAGAAGTCTCTCTTTGACTTCTGGCGGCCGCCGCCTTGGCCAAAAGCCTCCTCCGCTCGACAACTTCCTCTTCTTGTTGGCGAGCCCGAGTAGCCCGCTCTTGCGCCTCCTGCGCCGCTCGCTCTCTAGCTGCTGCCGCCCTTGCAGCCTTCTCTTCCGCGGCGCTCCTCGCCGCAGCCGCCGCCTTCTTCGCTCTCACCCTCTCTACTCTAGCCTGTGCCCTCCGGATTATCTCCTCCTCATCTTCATCCTTCAAAACCCCCTCTTCAGGGGTGACGGGATCGGCGGGGGAAGCTGGTCGCGGTCTCGAAGGCCCGGCGGTCGAAGAACTGATGGTAGTGGTTTGAGTGCAGCTGATGGACATTTTTTGGACTTAGAAGTTTTGGAAACTTAGGCCATAGTGGAAAAACCTGGCCTTTTTATAGGGACAAACGGCGCACGGACCAGCGAAAATTTTCCTTCGAATTGTGTTTGGTTTACGGTGAACCGAAAAATTTCATTGATGACTAACGCCAATTCCCGGTACCAACGGCTTCTGAAAATTTCTCCTACTGACTGACAGGCCAAATTCCCGATGCTGACGGCCTTTAAAATTTTTCCTCGGTGACTAATCAACTCCCGGGATTACTGGCTTTCGAGGGGGATACTGTCAAGTCCATGCCGCGGGCCTCCACTTCGCCGCTCGGTACTCCGAAGATCTACCTTTATTGTAATCTTTCCCTTATTGTTCTTTCTCGCTACACATACCCTTTCATTCTAGTCCCTCCTTATTGTCTTTTACTTTACCCTGCAGGACTACACGTATAACTCCTAGTAGTTAGTCTGGCGCTCCGCACCGTTGCGCCGCTCCGTAGATATAAATACTGCTTGTACACTACCGTAGTTCCTCAGTTTAACTATCAACTTAGATCTCCCTTCTCAACTTAGCTCCTCTCTAAGTCTTCAGGCTCAACGCCTTGAAGTACTCTCTCTACAGCCTTTGGACTTATAAGTTCTTTGGCTCGCTCCTTGTCACCGGCATTACCGCCGCTCCAACTTGGCTGCTACTTAGCTCCTCCCTCTTATACTCTTGATCTCCGGGGACTAATGGCGTAACGGTGGTGTTGTTAATAACTTTACTACTGTCCCACTCGTCTTCCGCACTTAGACACTCTGTGACCTCTGGCACGGTTACACGGTGTGCATGATCTTAACAAAATCGTGCTGAATCTACCTTAATCAAAGGAATATACCGAATCCTTAGAACGATTCAAATTGATTGAACAAGGCTTCTTACCTAGCTCTCAAAGCTTTGCGGAACCTTCGACAACGCTACCCCTTGCTATTAAATAAATTTGATAGCAGTGAACTCGCATATTGTGTATTAGATTGGTTGGTTGGAGTGCCCATTTGATTCCTTCCTTTCTCTTTCACACAAAAACGAGGCAAGCTCGTTAACGGGAATGGATTTCTTTAACTCCTCCGTCTCCTGGCGCTTCAATGCTCCTTTGTTGAGCTCCTTGACGACCCCCCCTTGTTCTGGACTAGGGTTTCCACTCTCAGGATCCTTTGGTTGCTGCACTCCCTCTGGGGCGCTGTTATCACTCGCCCAGAGCATTTCTTCGGTAGGGGACTCTTCCTTCGTGGGCGATATGTGAAGGAAGTACACTGGGGTTCCCTCCCTCAGTAGACAATCCAACCCAGCAGCTCCTGTTAAGCTGATGGGTTTCCCGTGTATGGTGGGATCCGATTTTCGTTCCACCACATGGGTACCCGCTATGAGCTGCTTTTTTCGGAAGTTGTTGCGTCTTATTGAACCCTTGGGAGTCAGGCCAGACCTTGACGGAATCTTGGGTATGTTCAGACTCTCAATGTCCAAGGTGGGAAGGTCGGGATAAGGTCCATGTTCCCTTCTTTTCTTCCTCCACCGGACTTTTTGCTTCGCTCCAGGCCAGGAGGAGGATCGTTCTGTCATGCCTTGCTTCTCCGGACCTTTCCCTTTCCTTTCCAGAGCTCTGGTTCATCACTTATACATGTTTCCGATATTCTATGCACCATCCTTACAATCTTCACAATACATATTACCTGTCACTCCAGTAGCCATATGACATATGTACCTGACAGCCTCATGTACAGTATATAGGCTGGGGACTCCCCTCGGAGCTCCCCAGCGTGTTATTGTCAAATCTTACCTGGAAACTCTTCCTACCTGGCTTGGTCCCTTTAGTACAGTCTACTAGTACTTGCTAACAGGGCCTGACACGTCTCAACTGTCATATATTTCCTCATTATCTGTTTCCTTTATCTCTGTCTCACCTCAACTCTATTTCTCCTCTCTGTTTCCCATCTCTGGCCTCTTTCTGTCAATCCTCGTATTGTCTACGCCTCTCCTTCGACTCACCATCTACGTCGAGGCTCTACAATACGTCCTTCATCCTTTGGAACCTCCCATTAGGTTCCCAATTCTGCTTCATTGCTCCCTAAGCTCCCCACAGCTTCCCACTCGTATTGGCTACACCTCCCCTCCACATCGAAGCGGTGGTTACGCGTTACGTTCTACACCTCTAGGACCCTCTATTAGGTCTACCCAAGCTCCACAACTACCCCTGGTTAGGCTCCCCTCACCAGTATCGGCACTATCCCATACCTCCTCGTACGGCCTAGGCGGCTACTGCGTTTGCTTAGGCCCAGTCTGGGTAAGACCAGAGCAGGCCTTCTGTGCCAGGGCCTCACACGTTCCGAGTCCCTATTCTTCCACTTTTTGTAGGCCTCCCCTGAATCCTTTGCTGATTTCGGGGTTGCTGCCTCCATGGCAGATCGTCCCGCCTCGAGGGTTTCCTCCACCTTTTGTTCCGTGCTTTTGCTTGCGAACACTAGCCATTTGTTGATCCCCATAAGGATTGGGTCGTCTGGCCCTAGTTTTTTGACCTTGTGTGGACCAGGTTGTCTTGCCTCGTACTCATCGTCATTTACTTCCTCTAGTTTCACCCTCGTCCTTGGAGCTTTAAGGGAAGCTTCTGGAGGTTGTTGCGGAGCTTCAGGAGGTTGGTGAGGAGCTTGGGGAGGTGGTTGGAGTGGTTGGAGAGTTCCTTCATGTATTTCTTCGCCATTTACCCCCCTTCCTAGTTCCTCGGTACCTCCCTCGGCGCCTGGTTGGACAATTTCCGACGCAAGGGCTGCTGAAATTCGGACGTTTCGGTCCTGGAACGTCAGACAAAGCTCCTTCCAGTCAATTACTGGGTTGTGCATGCGTAGTTACGGCAATCCTAGCACGATTGGAGCCGTGGGGTGCAATCGAGTTACTAGGAACTCCACCTTGTGAATTGTTCCATCCGCAAAGCTGATCTGGTCAGTGTAGGTCTGAGTTATCAATCCTGCGGAGGTAGGTTGCCCGTCGAACAGCTCCAAAGGGATGCTGTTTGTTAGGTCAACCAGATTTTCGGGATGTCGCATAGCAACGGTTTTGTCTATGAAGCATCTAGTTGCTCCACTATCCACTAGGGTGGCGTATTCTTTGTCTTCATCAATGTTGGAGAACGGAAAGCGTGTAAGGATGATGAAGGAGTTATAGGATCGGGATGTGAGACAAGCTGGCTGACTCCCTGCGAGTGCAGCTCTTATTGTGATAGGTGAAGGTGTTGCGGGGCTTCGCAGTTCGCCCTAATTTACCTCGAAGCCCCCTGCCCATTTCCCACTTTGTCCAACAGTTCTTGCTCACCTTCCTTTGGTGAGTCTAAGATGTGAACATTCCATAGATCATCCATTCCTTCCCGTTCCTCCACCACGATCCCGGCGCGAATCCGTTCTAAAGGACGAGTTGAATCGTCCTTACGACCTCCCCCTTGGTTGGCCATCCCTCTTCCTCGAGTTGAATCAGCCTTGGAAGCTCTCTCAGAGCTCCCTTGTTCCTCCACTGGACGTTCCAGTGATTCCGGGTTGGGGCAATCCTTTGCCCAGTGCTCCTTTCGTCCACAACGCACGCAGAGTTCCTGCCTTTGTCTTCTCCACTTCTCCGCTCTTTCTTCGGAAGTCCATTTCCTCCCGGTATCCGTAACTCCTGCCCGGAGGATCACTTCAGTCCATTCTCCTGTAAGACCTGGGTCAGAATAGGTCTTAGAGTAGGTTTTGGTAAATGAAGGTTTATGTTGTAGCGTGCTAGGAGCAGGCTGGAGCTTGAAGGGAGCTACGGGAACCGCAACCGAGGACGGGAATGACCTAGTAGTGACTGGAACGACGAGATGATGACCCTTGAGGGGGTTCTTAGGAGGTCTGAGGAGGTCCCTAAGGCGTAGGGAGGTCAAGTAAGAGTGCGGGAGCGTATGATATTGCGTAGTAGGAGTTGTACTCGCTAGAACGTCAATATAGGATTGAGTAGGTCATGGATGTAAATGGGTCTTGAGGGTGTAAGCTCCCGAGAAGGTATATGCCAGGGAGGGTAGGTCCCTGGGGACTGGGTTTGAGGATGGACGTCCTCGAGTGTGGGAGGTGGTAACGGAGAAGCGATACGTAGTTCGACGTGAGGGGTAGCTTCGACGTTACTTAGATCGAGGTCCCGAAGCTTACGAAGTGGCTAGGGAGCTCTGGGAGGTTTGGGGAAGGGTAGCTCACCAAAGCATTTAGGCGTTGGGGAGCTTTAGTAATGTTCGAGGGAGCTCGGAGACTCACTCGGAAGGCTTAGACTTGAAGTAAAAGTGTATGTTCGATCGTATAGACGATCGGAGAGACAGTAGCAGAGAGTAAAGCGAAACTGAGATAGAGAAACAGAGAGTAAAGAGAATTCCGTATGGTTAGCAGGTACAAAGGGACAGGGACTGGACCTATGTAAAGGGTGTGTGTTCAAAATATACCAAGCTGGGGCTTCTGGACGTTGCGGCGCTACTTAAGTAGATACGGGAAGTGAACAAGAGAACATCTGGAACATGAGGCAGCTAATCTAGGGAGGGAGGTAATTGAGATTTAGTACTTAAAGGGGCTGGCTATTAGGAGGGTGTTGTATGCGTATTGGGGTGTGTCATGCCCTGACTACAACCAGACCAGTCTCAGTACCCGTCATACGTTGTCATACATCCCATCCACATCCTGGCCCCCCTCTACACCTCCCTATACCTCCCCTATACCTCCCTATACCTCCCCAAGTACCACCATGCACTCCCCAAGCATTGTAACCCAAATGTCCTCCACTCCGACACGCATACAAGACCCCCCTAACCACCAACCCCTTTAAGTACTAATCTAGATTACCTCCCTCCCTCGACTAAGCTGCCTCATGTCTCCAGATGTCCTCTTGTTCACTTCCCGTACCTATTTAAGTAGCGCCGCAATGTCCCGAATCCCCAGCTTGGTATATTTTGAACACACACCCTTTACATAGGTCCAGTCCCTGTCCCTTTGTACCTGCTAACTATACGGAATTCTCTCTACTCTCTGTTTCTTTATCTCTGTTTCTGTCAGTGACTGGTTCTAGTAACGGATGTCACCAGGCGTCACACTCAAGAAAATCTCAGAGGGCGGAGCGATAAGAGAGGCAAGCAAAGTTCTGGGCTAAACCAGGTAGAATAGACGAGATCAAAGCTAAGGAAATACAGCAAGTAACTACAGCTTATATACAAGTAAACAACCCTCTGCCCTACTAATGCCCAACGCCCTGGGTTAGTGGTAAACATGAGTAGAACATAAGTAAAGCAATGTGTAAGTAATGAAAGCTCGATCGTCATGCTGTATGTGTGTTGTGAGACTGCTGTGTTTAATATAGGTAAATGAAAAGCGCATGTTGTATCAGTAAGCATAAATAATAGGTCAGGTGACAAGATAAGACAAGATATAGGATAAGGGAGATAGAAGATAAGATAAAAGATAAAAGATAAGACAAGATAAGGAAAAGATAAGATGAAAAAGAAGTGATCGTAACAGTTTCTCTCTATTCTTGTCTACGGTTTTGACGATCGTCTATACGATCTAATATACGCTTTTACTTCACGTCTAAGCAATCCGAGTGAGTCTCCGAGCTCCCTCAAACAATACTAAAGCTCCCCAACGCCTAAATGCTTTGGTGAGCTACCCTTCCCCAAACCTCCCAGAGCTCCCTAGCTACTTCGTAAGCGTCGGGACCTCAATCTAGGTAACGTCGAAGCTACCCCTCACGTCGAACTACGTACCGCTTCTCCGTTACCACCTCCCACACTCGAGGACGTCCATCCTCGAGCCCAGCCCCCAGGGGCCTACCCTCCCTGGTACATACCTTCTCAGGAGCTTGAACCCTTGAGACCCATTTACATATACAATCTACTTGATCCTATATTGACGTTCTAGCGAGTACAACTCCTACTACGCAATATTGTACGGTCCCGCACTTTTCCTTAACCTCCCTATGCCTTAGGGACCTCCTGGACCTCCTAGGAACCTCCTCCAGGGTCACCCTCTCGTTGTTCCAGCCACTACTAGGTCATTCCCGTCCTCGGTCGCGGTTCTTGTAGCTCCCTTCGAGCTCCAGCCTGCTCCTAGCACGCTACAACATAAACCTCCTCATACCAAACCATACCTTAAGACCTATTTTTGACCCAGGTCTTACAGAGAGCTAACCTCCCCAACACCTCCTCGAGCTCCCCCATTGCTCCCTAAGCTACGGGATCTCAATCTAGGTAACGTCGAAGCCTTCCTACGTCCAACTACGTACCGCTTCGCCGTTACAACCTCCCACACTTGAGGATGTCCACCCTCGATCCCAGTCCCCAGGAACCTACCCTCCCGGGCATAAATCTTCTCAGGAGCTTAGACCCTCCATACCCAATTCCAACACGACCTATTCGATCCTATATCGACGTTCTAGTGAGTACAACTCCTACTACGCGATACTACTAGGTTCCGTACATCCATCTCCCCTACCTACGCCTTAGGGACCTCTCAGGACCTCACAGGGACCTCTTCCAGGGTCATACCTCTCTGTCTTATCAACTACTAGGTCATTCCTGTCCTTGGTCGCGGTTTCCGTAGCTCCCTTCGAGCTCCAGCCTGCTCCTAGCACGCTACAATATAAACTCTTTATACCAAAACCACCCTAAGACCTATTCTGACCCAGGTCTTACAGGGTGAACGTCGGGACATTTGGGTAGGTATGTCAGGGGAATGGTGATAGTTAGGGAGGTGCGTGGTGGTATTTGGGAGGTGTGGAGGTCAATAGGAGGTGATAGCTGGTACTGGGGTGGGTCTGGTTGTAGCCAGGGCATGACATTACCCCCCCTTGTAACCCCTTCGCGCCCTCGCGAAGGGTAGGCGCGTTTCCTGGGAAGTCACCTGACTTTCATGTGGTCCCCAAAATTTTCTTGTTGAAGTCCGTCAGATTCTTCCTTTTCCCTTCTTTCACCACCTCAGTTTTACAGGTTAAACTCCTATAACTGCAATGTCCTCTATGTCAGCGACTGGTTCTAGTAACGGATGTCACCAGGCGTCACACTCAAGAAAATCTCAGAGGGCGGAGCGATAAGAGAGGCAAGCAAAGTTCTGGGCTAAACCAGGTAGAATAGACGAGATCAAAGCTAAGGAAATACAGCAAGTAACTACAGCTTATATACAAGTAAACAACCCTCTGCCCTACTAATGCCCAACGCCCTGGGTTAGTGGTAAACATGAGTAGAACATAAGTAAAGCAATGTGTAAGTAATGAAAGCTCGATCGTCATGCTGTATATGTGTTGTGAGACTGCTGTGTTTAATATAAGTAAATGAAAAGCGCATGTTGTATCAGTAAGCATAAATAATAGGTCAGGTGACAAGATAAGACAAGATATAGGATAAGGGAGATAGAAGATAAGACAAAAGATAAAAGATAAGACAAGATAAGGAAAAGATAAGATGAAAAAGAAGTGATCATAACATTACCCCCCTCTTGAGGCGCGAATTCCATGACGCGCAAGTCGATTGACAAGTGCTTCAGATGGCATGTTATTTGGGATCGGTTCTATGTCGGATGTAGGGATTGGTCGGAACAATTCAGTGGGAAACTGAGCAATCGGAATCTCGATCCGTTTAAGGACTCGAGGCCTGGGCTTGTTAGGATACTTCTTATGGAAGTCCTGAACAGCTTCCTTGGCATTCGTCATATTAGCTGCAGGTTCCCACGTCATTTCATGCGGTCCATAACCTTCCCATTTTACCTTGTATTGGATGCCATTCCGATACTTGCGTGAGTCAACTACTTCTTCTACCTCGTATTCTTCTTCTTCTCCTACTACTTCTGGAGGTGGTTCGGTGTTTCGGGGTTGTGTTGGGAACTGGGGTTCATGGTACGGGGATAGGTGCGTTTCGTTGAAGACGTTATGGATTCTTTTCCATGTACGAGGGATGTCGAGTTTGTATGAGCCGGGTCCGATCTTTTCAAGAACTTTAAACGGTCCAAATCGTTTGTCACCGAGTTTCTTCATTGGACGATCTGTCGTTATGTTAGTTCCTTCAAGCCAGACTTTATCACCAGCGTTATATTCTATCGCCTCGTTCCGGTGTTTATCATATTGGCGCTTCATGTCCTCAGCGGCTTTCTTCAGTGCCGACCCTACTTCTTCCCTGATCCGTTTCATACTATCGGCAAACTCCTGGGCGGTTGGGTTTTGTGACGTCATCTTCGGCGTGGTTCCTTTGTATGGGTGTCTACCGTTGTCTGCGTAGAAGGGTGAAACTTTTGTAGCAGAATGTACTCGATCATTGTACGCAAACTCCATCATAGGAAGCCACTCGTGCCAATCGCTCTGATGATGATTCACAAAAAGGCGGATGTAATGTTTAATTTCTTGATTTATCCGTTCCGTCTGGCCATTAGTCTGAGGATGGTATGCAGTTGTATAGTTGCTTTCGATTCCCAGTAACTTGTACAGTTCCTTCATGAAGCGGGCGTGGTACTGAGGGCCGCGATCGTGGATGATCTTTCGGGGCATTCCATGGACTGGGAATACTTTGTCACGATACACACGTGCCATTCCTTCGGACGTTATCGTAGTATGTGTGGGAAAGAGTCGTAGCCTCTTCGTGAAGTGATCAACGAATACACTGATGGCATTATACCCTCCGGACTCCGGTAACTCCCCAATCATATCTGTTCCTATGATTTCCCAAGGCTCAGATGGCACGTCATGTGGATGTAACGGCCCTACAGGCTTGGTACGATGCGTCTTCGTAGCTTGACATTTTTCGCAGCCTTCTACGTAGATTCTGACGTCTCGACTGATTCCTGGCCACCAGTAGTTGCGCGTGATTAACTCAATGGTTTTATAGCGGCCGGGGTGTCCTGCTGTCTGGGCGTCATGATGTGCCTGTATGATCCGTCCTCTGAGTTCTTTGTCCTTAGGTACATAGATGCGTCCTTGCCAAACTGCTAGTCCGTCTTCAGTTTCAAGCCATTCCTTGTCTTTAGACTCAAGGGCGACCTGTACTAACTTGTCTCGCTGATTTTTCTTTCTTCGGATGAGATTAAGCAGATCATCTTCGGGGGCAGATGTCTGATCCGTTATCTGAGAAATGAAAAATTCCGGTTTTAGTAGCATGACGTTGGTATTGTCATTCTCCCCTTTCTCAAGGCCTGACATCCGTGACAGGGCATCGGCTTTTCCCATTGATTTCCCAGGTTTATGGAAGAGCTCGATATGGTACTCCGCAATTTCGACTACCCATCTGGCTTGTCGTCGGTTCAACTTCTGAGGTTTCCGGAAATACTGGAGATTTTGGTGATCTGTGAAGACTTCAACAGGTTCTTTCGCGCCCAGTAAGTACTGCCTCCAGTCCGAGAGGGAGTCCATGATGGCCATCATCTCCTTGTCGTAGATTTCATAGTTCCGTTCAACTTCATTGAGTGACCTGGATCTGAAAGCTACCGGTCTCCACTTTCCGTCGACATTCTGTGACAAGACTGCACCATTAGCGTAGTCAGAGGAATCGGCTTCAACTCGGAACTTTCCAGCTTCTCTCGGGATAATGAGAGTGACGTCTTCGATGATCCGATCTTTCAACCGATCGAACGCATCCTGTTCGAGAGATGTCCATTCCCAAGTCATATTCCCTGTGAGTCGTGTTAGGGGTTTGGCAATTTTACTGAAATCTCGGATAAACCGGCGGAAGAAGTTGCAAAACCCTAAAAACGATTGTAGTTCACGTTTTTTCTCTGGTGGCTGCCAGGTTCGAACTGCTTCAACCTTTTTTGGGTCCATCCGGATTTGTCCATTGCCTACGATGATTCCGAGATATTCGACCTCCTTAGCCTCAAAGGTACACTTTTCGGGTTTCAAGTACAGCTTGTTGTCTTTTAGGATATCAAGAACCTTTCTGACGATGACTCGGTGTTCCTCAATGTTGTCCGTGAAGATAAGGATATCATCCATGTAGACAATGACATGTCCTTGATCAATTAACTCTCGAAGGATGTGATTCATGAACGCTTGGAATGTGGCAGGTGAGTTTGTAAGTCCGAAAAACATGACCGTAGGCTCAAACAAGCCTCTGTTTGTCCGGAACGCTGCTTTCCATTCGTCTCCTTCCTTGATCCGGATGTTATTGAATCCCCATCGGACGTCCATCTTGGTGAAGATTTTGGAATTCTTTAGCTTATCGATGAGTTCCTGAATCAATGGGAGTGGATATCGATTCTTGACAGTCATGTCATTCAGCTTTCGATAATCCTGTACGGGTCGTAGTGTTCCATCTTTCTTTTTGACAAAGAAGAAAGGTGAAGCCATGGGTGAACGTGACGGTCGTATTCGTCCCGATCTAAGGTTCTCTTCCAGGAATTCGTCTAAAGCCTTCTGTTCTGGTGGACTGAGGGGATAAACTTTGCAATCAACTGGCTTAGAGCCTGGCGTTAATTCTATAGCATGATCCCATGGACGTCTTTCCGGCATTTGGTCAAAATCCTTTTTACTAAATACATCAGCATACTCGGCAAGGTACGGAGTAGCAGCATCTGTAGTAGTGGTTTGTACTTTGATATGACCTTGGTCGGAGAGATACCCATTCCAATCGAACCAGAAGATCCTTTCGCCGTCGACAAGCTTTTCCTCTGTACCATCATCCTCAGGTGATTCATAGTGTGGCAAATACCCGCATTTGTCAGGACAACGTTCGAACGTTAACGTAGATTCCTTCCAATCAATGCTGGGATTATGATAACGTAGCCAGTCTATGCCTAGGAAGATATCTGTCTTGCCTAAATTGGTAACTGCCATATCTATTCGTTCGGCATGATCACCTATCACCATTGGGACTTGTACGTAACCTTCTATGGAACCATTTTTGTTCAGAGTGCCATCAGCGTTATAGACCGGCATTTTGACTGGTAACTCCTTAACAGTGAGCTGGTGTTGTTCTACAAAATCCTTATTGATACAGGATCCTGTGGCTCCGCTGTCTAGGAGGGCTTCCGTTTCAATCTGTACACCATTGTCGATATTCTCAATAGTCGTTCGCAACTTTAGTTCACGTCCTCGGGTACCTCGGACGAATCTCTTACGACTTTTGAGATTGGTAACTGCTTCTGTTGCGGTTGCATGGTTCAGATTTCGTATAGCCAATACCGTTTCTTCCGATGCTTCTCTGACACGACTTTCAGGCATCCAGGCTCTAAGGATTCCTATAGCCATGGGAAGTTTGTCCATTTGTAACCGCTGCGCCACCCATTCAGGTGTGTTTGGTTCATATCTCACAGGTTTTTTCTCAGTTCGGTTCGTCATTGTAGATAAGTTATTTTCATTGGGTGTACCAGTACTACCAAATTCAAAACTAAATTGACTGTCTACATATGACGATGACGAAAAGTCCGATACTGATTCTGAGATTGGCCCCGGCAGACCTGCGTCTACTGCTGGGGCAGGACAAAACCCAATTCCTTGGCCATAGCTTCCTGATCCTCCTGTGTCATCCGGCTCCACATGCCTCTGACGAACTGCGGCTTCGGTGCTTTTTCTGGACAGAACTTCGCAATGTGGCCTTGCTTGCCACAATGGAAGCATTCCCTGTTGCGACGCGCAGCGTCGATGTCCATCGGTCTGCCTGCACCCTTGAAAGTCGTTCCAGTACCGTCTTTCCTATCCTGGGTAGGTACCGCAGGGGTTGGAGCCTTAGTTACGGGAGCCTGTGTCGTCTGTGGTTGCCATCTCTGATTACTAGGCCCTTGTCCGGCATTCCGCTGGTATCTGTTTGACCAGTTGCGCCGCATTTCCTCACGACGCCACCACATGTCATCAATACTGATGATCTTCTGTTTGAGCTCATCGAACTTCTTGATTCGCTCATTACTGGTGCCGTATACTTGGTCGATCAGTTTCGGCTTTACGTTCATTTCGATCAGCCTGATGACGTAGGGGGCATCTTTGGCGTACCCGGCGTCTCGCATGATAACTTCAAACTCCTTGAAGAAATCCTCTGCCCTCTCACTGGGGCCTTGACGGAGATGTTCTAGCTTCTCCTGTGCATTTTCTGTGAGTCCTTTGTCTAGGAAGGAGGCATTCAATGCGTCCTTGAATCCTTTCCACGTGACTCGCCATTCTTCCTCGTCGTCATTGAAGTTATCGTCTGTATAATTCTGGACCCAGCTACTGACTTTGGGACCTCGCATGTACGAGACCGCAATGTCAATCCTCTCGCTGTCTGTAGTAATCCTATTCCTTGGATCACGAATGTAGGCAAAGAGGGTACGGCGCCACTCTTTGAACTGAGCCTTGTCGCCATCAAAGATGCTAGGCTCTCTGAGCAACGACTTGCCATGGACATTGGAGGTAGTGGTAGGAGCGGGAGTAGGGTTAGACATGCTGTAGTCAGGTGGTATGTAAGTGGGGATGAATGAGGTGATGTTTCGTTCAATAGAGGATGAAGTGGATGGAGCAGATGAATCAGGGGTGCGGTAACGATCGGTTTGTACCGAAAGTCTAGGTCGTCCTAGTCTTGAGGTAAAATCCGTTGTAGGGAAGACAAGTTACTAATGCAACTCGGTGGTGATGATGGGAAAATGTATGATTGGATTTGTAGAAGTCGGGAGTAATGTGGGGAAGATTTCGAAAAAGAGTACGATGATGTGGGAAGCAGCCTTCCACTCTCGTTTGATGAACAGATGCACCCTCCCTATCTAGGAATGGAGCTCGATGTGCACGCGAAGACCCCTCTCCGAAGATTAGTGATCAGTCGACGCTTTCGTCTGCCAGTACGGTGTCGGACTCAACGTTACACCTTTGTACTATAGGCGACACTGCTCGAAGAGAGAGTAGAAGTCTGTGAAGGATTGGTAAAAATGTGAGCGGAAATAACTGTGATAGGGATATGATCGCGTAGCGTGTGACAGGTGGTAAGAGTAGCTTTGATCTTCTGTCAGCGACTGGTTCTAGTAACGGATGTCACCAGGCGTCACACTCAAGAAAATCTCAGAGGGCGGAGCGATAAGAGAGGCAAGCAAAGTTCTGGGCTAAACCAGGTAGAATAGACGAGATCAAAGCTAAGGAAATACAGCAAGTAACTACAGCTTATATACAAGTAAACAACCCTCCGCCCTACTAATGCCCAACGCCCTGGGTTAATGGTAAACATGAGTAGAACATAAGTAAAGCAATGTGTAAGTAATGAAAGCTCGATCGTCATGCTGTATATGTGTTGTGAGACTGCTGTGTTTAATATAAGTAAATGAAAAGCGCATGTTGTATCAGTAAGCATAAATAATAGGTCAGGTGACAAGATAAGACAAGATATAGGATAAGGGAGATAGAAGATAAGACAAAAGATAAAAGATAAGACAAGATAAGGAAAAGATAAGATGAAAAAGAAGTGATCATAACAGATGTCAAAGGTTGTACGTATAGGAAGGTGATCTGTGAGGATGGGTCGTAAGGAGGGTACCGTGTTGCATGTAACTGCGCACTCGAGGAGTGTGTCGGTACAGAAAACATTGTCGACTCTGGTGTAGTTGCCGGAATTATGTGCCTGTAAGGTAGGTATGGATCCCGGCAGTGCCATGTTTAGACCGAACCGTGCTGTAAGTGATATTAGCGTTTGGGCAGCGTCAAGGTTACGTGCAGTGAAAAGGTGATGGTTTCTCATCTCGTCCCATAGCGGGTGATGTCTATTGAAGTCTCCAAGCCATACATAGTGTACTGGTCCGTCTGTTGCTGTATTGGGCGCCGATGTGCGCATCCATTCCTCGAGTACTTGTAATGTGTCATCATGCTTGCAGTCATTGTAGATATTGAATATTCGTATCGTTCCAATATCAGTGACTACCTGGATAGCTGTGATGTCTGGGCTGTCAACATCTAACTGTATCCATCGTTTCGTTTGTATACGCGTGTGCATCATGATGAGCGAGCGGGCCTTGGGTCGGTCTGAGTCTCCGAAGTGTTCCACATGACCGGTGGGGTATACTACTCTCAAGTGGGGCAGTGATCTAGTTCTTCCCTTGGAGTCAATGTAAGGTTCCTGTATGGCGAATATGTCAGCATTAGTGCCACGGAGGAAGTCATGCATGGAATTATCTGATTTATTAGTATTGAGCTGTAGGATATTTAGCTGTTTCTGAATATTTTCGGTTACCGGTGTATCTATCATGGGTTCGTGCCATTGGATGCCTGACTGTTGGGGGTTGCAGTGTCGCCCCATCGCTGTGATGGTTCATGACGTGTTTGCGATTGGGCGGGATGTGAGTGCAGTTGGCTAGTTGGCGGTCGCGACTGTGAGAAGTTGTATTGGTCGAGTGTAGCCTGTGGTGGTCCTGTCGGTGGTCGAGATGTTCTTGGTCTGGAACTTCTGTCGCGAATTGGTTGCGATGTCTGAACCCCCCCGCCTTGGCCGGGTTTACCTCCCGCTAGTCGTCCTTGTCCATTGCCCCGTTTTACTGTAGTCCAAGTATTGTAACTGTTCGCGACTTCCTGCCTCCATCCTTGATCGAAATCCTCCTTGAGAGGAGCATCGTCTCGGACCCAAGTTTCTGGATCTTTTGTTACGAATAGTTCGTATGCTCGTTCTGGTTCCCACTGTACTCGTTCTTTCAGTTTTCGGATGAAATAGGGACAGTCTCTGCTGGCGGCTCCATGTCCTGGTGTTTTGCAGTTCGCGCACTGTAGTCGGTCATCTGGTGCTGTGCAACTGCTTGTCCTATGTCGTCCTGCGCAACGCGCGCATGAGTCATGTTCTACCTTACACTGTTCGGCAATATGTCCAAAGACATTGCATTTCGCACAGCGACGAGGGTCCGACTTGTTCTTGCGTGCTCGTAAAGCTTTACTGCCCACTATTGCTTGATGTAGGATGAGTTTATTGGCTGCCTCTCTGCTGTTCATCGAGAATATTGCATGCGCATATCGTTGGTCATTGCGTCTTTTTTCGATTGGTTTGATCCAGCGAATCTGTGCTATGGAGTCAGCTGGTAGTTCGTTAGCCTTTTCAATGCATATTCGTTCGTAAGCATTCTCAATCGTGGTTTCCACTGGTAGAGATTCGACCACCACTTCATGGTAGTTTGGCCTCAATACGGCGCTCGATCCCCATGCCTCACAGAAGCGGACCAGGCGACCACCAACTTTCATTGATTCCGCCTCCGCTACTGAGCCCATGAGGAGGAAGGCGCCATTACCTCGAATCTTTGTTGCTGCTATGACCTTCATCTTTGCTCCAGTCCCCTCGTCATCCAGCATTTTATCCATCGCGAGGTTTGCTTTTGTCACAATCTCTTTCTCCGTGAGTTTCCAATCAGATTCCACATCCGACTTTATTATAATCCTCCGGTCCCTCATCTCTGCGTCGCGTATTGCTGGGCTGTGTCGAGGTTGTTGTATATGTTGCGCCACTGACTTTGCTTGTGCTGCTGTCGCATATGAAAGTCGGTTGTTGTTTGTCTGCGTAACTTCCCCGTCCTCTGGTTCCACCATTTCTTCTCGAGCTGCGTGTCCTCGTGCCTCTAGGTCCTTCACAAGTTCCTCCATCTTTTCTTTCAACTTCTCTGCTGCTTTCGACGCATCCTCCGCTTCCTTCCTCATGATTTTAACCCTTCCCTCCAGCCTGCATGTTTCATCGTCAAACCGTTCTTCCATCTTCTCTAATAGCTCATCTCTAAGGTGCTTCATTCGGTCGCGGAAGGAGCACTCCTGCAAGATCTTCCCTATGAGTGCGACCTTCTCCCACATGTCACCTTGTGTAATTTTTGTTTTTCCATCTTTCGCAGCGGCGGCCAGCTTCACGAGTTTGACTGGTAACACCACAGTGCAGTCTTCATCTGAGGCCATGAGCTTCATGGTTATTGCTTTCGCTATGAGTGTACGCTGGTCATCATCGCCATTGGTGCTGACGGCTGGGCTCGCTGGTGTCATTTGATTCCTGACTGGATGTGTCGGGTGAAAGCCCAGTTTTTGTTGTCCTGGTGGTGGCTCTTTCGATGAATTCGACGCGTTTCGTGACATTTCAGGTGTAATTTGTTGTATTTTAGACAAAGTAGAAGTTAATTACTCTAATCTGAGTGCCTACGCCTTCCGATGCCTCGAATTGTTCCCCAGATAGCGTGGGAAAGTCGGAGGTGGTGGCAGTACTAGATTAAGAGTTCTCCCTGAAGTGCTCATACTCAGGGCGCCCCACCATCTCGAAACAACGGGAAGGCGGTTCCGGCGAGCGGATCGCCATCATGGAGAGCCAAATGGCGCAGAGTCTCGCTGACCTCCGGGCGTCACGAGAGGCGGATTCGAAAACCCACCAGTACCTCCGCCAGCTATTGAGGAAGCAGGAGGATGATCATGCCCAGTTGATAGCCATGGAGACCAGAATGGCCATGATGGGTATGGGAGGAGGATCGTTGGCGGGACCGTCAAGGCTGACTACCGAGCGGCGGAGGATCGTAGAGGAGAGTGAGGAGGAAGAGGAAGGAGCAGAAGAAGAAAAAGGAGTGGAGGAGAAGGAGAACGGAGTGGAGGAGGATGGAGAAGGGGAAGAAATGGAGGCAGAGGGAGAGGGAGAGGCGCCGGCGCCGACAGCGACGAAGACGGTGGCCTCGGAGAAAGGAAAAGGGAAAGAAGTAGTAGAGTAGTGGTATCACGGACATCGGACATCGGCCCCTCGGCCTTTCTTGTAAACTTCTTGTAGTCTTCTACCCTCTGTACCTATTTTTTGATTGCTTTTTGTATATATCAAAAAAATGTTAACGCGATTTGAAATCGGAAAGCGAATGGGCCGCGACGCGGCGTAAGAAGTAATTAGTTTAGTATAAGTAGTATAGGTGTAAAATGGAAGCTGAATGAAAACTGGAATTAAAGAACCCGCAATAAGCAAATAAGAGAGAGAGGTAAACACTCAATTTGATATCATCGTGTTTACCCTCTAAACACACAAAGTAAACTTCGGCAGAGCGCGGCGAAAAACGGGGAAAGGAATAGGATGTTTTTGTGTGATCAAGGTCCAGGCTTGTGAGGGTATCGGGCGTGGAATGCCGGTACAAGTTCGTCAGCGTGTAATTCATCAGCAGCAACCCAAGAAAACTCATCGTCGGTACCTTCGTAACCGGCCCACCGAATGTAATAACGTAGAGGACAACGTTTGTACCTTCTGTCCAGTTTGGAGTCCAGGATTTCGGCAACGTTGTACTCCTCTTCACCATCAACTTCAATTGGAGGTGGAGGAGATTGAGTACGATTCGGGAAAGGATTCGGCGTAACCGGCTCCAGCTGTGAAACGTGGAAAACCGGGTGAATTTGGCGAAGATAATCCGGGAGCTTGAGTTCATAAGACAAAGTACCAGGTCGACTGACGACCTTGAAAGGACCAAGATATTTTTCAGAGAATTTTTCAGTAGGGCGAGTAGAACGAATGTGCTTAGCAAGAACAAAGACTTCGGAGCCGATCGGGAACTCCGGGTGCGAGATCCTTTTCCTGTCAGCTTGTTCCTTGTAGCGAGACTGAGCTAAAAGGATTTCCTCTCGAAGGAAAGCGTGGAGTTCATCGAGGTTGATGACGAAGTCTCTAGCTAGATCAGACCTCATGTCGACCTCAGGCCGAACGGTGATGTTTGGGTGGTATCCTTTGTTAGCAAAGAATGGAGTAATACCAGTGGAAGCATTGGGAGCGTTGTTATAGGCGAACTCGGCGATCGGGAGTAAAGGCGACCAGTCATCTTGTTGGTAGGAACAATAGATCCTGATGTACTGCTCGAGAGTCTGGTTGACACGCTCGGTCTGCCCATCGGCTTCCGGATGATATCCAGAGGTATAATGAAGTTCCATGGAGAGCGCTTTACCGAGAGCCCGGAAAAATGCCGAAACAAATTCAGAACCACGATCAGAAGTGACATGATTAGGGACACCATGTTTAGAGAAGACATGAATAACAAAAAGCTCAGCTAGTTGTTCGGAAGTAATGGTGTCGAAGGTTGGAGTAAAGATAGCTTGTTTGGAAGATCGATCCACGACGACGAGGATAGCTGTATAGCCATTCGACATTGGCAGTTGCTCAATGAAGTCCATGGAGATGGAATCCCATGGTCGGACCGGAACCGGCAGAGGCTTCAACAACCCGTAAGGCCGATGGCGGCGAGGTTTGTTGCGACCACAAACAGTGCAAGAGGTAACATAGTCACGTACGAAGTCCCTGACCTTGGGCCAAGTGTATTGACGACGTACAGCTTCTAGAGTTCGGTTCTGGCCGAAATGGCCGGAGAGTGGATGATCATGGAAGTAGCGAAGGACTTGAAGGCGAAGATCGCCGTGATTAGGGACATAAATACGGTCGTCAAGGCGTAGTAGCTTGTCACTTCCTAAGCTCCAACGTTCATTGGAAGGATCTTTTGCAAGTTCCAAACCCACAACGGAGCTCGGGTCGGCGGGAAGGGCAAGGATGATTGCCTGGTGTAGGGCTTCGATATCCATGATAATCGAGGCTCGTAAAACCGGGCCTTCCAGGAAGGTAGCTCGAAGAGACGCAGTGAGTTGTTTGTTAGTAAATATAGGACGGAAGTTATGAGGGTTCACTTGGGTGTAGCCGATATCCCCCTCTTTAGGGTAGACATCCCAGCGTCCAGTTATCGAGTCGGGTTTCTCGCTGAGTTTCCCCGGTTGGAAGCGAATGACCATATTAAATTGATGCAAAAATTCAGACCATCGGACCTGTCGGCGTGTGAGAACCTTGGTAGTAGAAAAATACTCAAGATTTTTGTGATTGGTGACGACGTCCACCGGATCACCCGAACCTTCCAGATAGTGACGCCAAGCTTTAAAGGCCTCGAAGATGGCCAGTAGCTCTTTGTCGTGAGTATCGTAGTTGAGTTCAGCCACATGAAGCGTTCTGGAAAGGAAGGCTAGAGGATGAATTTCACCGTCAGCATATTGGATGGAAAGAATAGCCGCAATGGCGTAGTCGGAAGCATTGGTCTCCACAATAAGTGGGCGATTCGGCTCCCAATGGGCCAGTATCGGCGCAGAAGTAAAAGCGATTTTGAGATTTTCGAAGGCCTCTTGACAGCTGCTGTCCCAGATCCAGGGAGCGCCTTTTCGGGTAAGCCGAGTCATCGGCACAACGATATCGCTATAATTATAAATGAAACGACGATAGAAGTTTGCAAAACCCAAGAAGGACTGAATGTCCTTAACCTTCCTCGGAACCGGCCACTCTAGAACTGTCTGAACTTTCTCCTTGGACATGGTCAATCCGTTGGGAGAAAGAATATAACCCAAATACTCAACAGTATCCATATTGAATTCGCACTTCTCGGGATTGGCGTAAAGCCGATGATGGCGAAGCCACCGAAGAACTTCCTTGACGTGTTCTTGGTGTTCTTCTGGCGTATCAGAGTAGATCAGAATATCGTCAAGATAGACGATGACACAAACATTGAGCATGTCAGAGAAGATGTCATTAACAAACCGCTGGAAAGCCGCAGGGGCGTTCGTAAGGCCGAACGGCATAACCTTCCATTCATAAGAGCCGTAACGGGTCCGAAAGGTGGTTTTCCATTCATCACCTTCAGCGATTCTGACCAGATGATAAGCGTGAGCGAGATCCAATTTGGTGTATATTTTAGCTCTTTTTGGAGCGTCGAGAAGATCTGATATGAGTGGGAGTGGGTAACGATCCTTTTTGGTAATACAATTGAGTCCACGGAAGTTGACGCAAAGGCAAAGTTTGCCATCTTTCTTCGGGACAAAAAGGACCGGAGCGCCGTGAGGAGAGGATGATGGGGTGATGGCACCAGTAGCCAGCTGTTTGTCAATAAAGTCTTTAAGGGCGACTAACTCCTTTTCAGACAAAGGATATATACGGCCGAGAGGCGGCGAAGTGCCTTCTTCCAAGTCAATCTTCAGGTCGTAAGGTCTGTGTTCAGGAAGTGAATCTGCAGCAATCTCGTCGAAGACGTCTGCAAACTCAGCATACTCTGCTGGGATGGAAGGAGGTAGTGGAGGGACAGTAAGAGCGGTCGGCGGCGCGGGCCGCGACCTCTGAGTGGATAGCACGAAGAAGTATAGGTTCCATACCAGCGTCCTTGCAAGCCCTGTTAAAGACTGCAGCACTCACCAGTGCAATGTCGACCTCGGGAGTTTCCAGCTGAGCAGCAAATTGAGAGACCGTAGGATAAGAATAGATGGGTTCAAAGGGGAATTTTGAGTCCCCAGGAGGGGTCTCCAGAATTGTCGGTAAGACCGACGGCGAAAGTTCCGGTAGCGGAACAGCGACCTTTGCAACAACGGCACAGACGTCTGTGGAGAAACAAGATGTGAAGTGTTACGGAACGTAATGTTTCGAGATGCCCAGTCAATCAACGGATTGTAGCGGGATAAGAAACTGTAACCTAATACTGCTTTACAGGATGAATCTAAATGAGTACCATAAAACGGTAATAGAAGCAGCTTGCCGGAAGGGAACTGAACGGCGATATTCGCCATATCGGTAATGGGTTTAGAAGATAATGAACCATCAAAGAGACGAAGATTAACAGGAGAGATTTTGGTTGTAGGAATAGAATTTTGAGAAACATAACGAGTATCAATGAAAGAGTCAGTAGAACCAGAATCAACAAGAGTAGGAAATTTAAGAAGAGCAGAAATAGGTTCGGCCGGCGCGGCCAAATTGGATAACGAGAATTCAGTAGTTAAAGATATTACAAGAGAGCGTTCAATAGAGGAAAGAGCGGATGCGTTGAGATATAACTCCCCAGGTGAGGTACGAACCTGATCAACGCAGCTCCCGTTTCGTACCGGGGAACAAGAGCTGCGGATTAGTTTTCCAAATCCTCTTCAACAACCTCAATGGTTGCTTCGGGGGTTTCTTCAACCTCGGCAGCGCGGCCCTTCGATTCTCGGGCCTTTTGCTTATTGCAGTCAGCAATCTGATGCTTACCACCACAGAAGAGCCAAAGATTGTTCTTCATTCTTCTTTCCCGTTTGGAAGGAAGAACTTTACCATCTGCTCCTAGATGGTTGAACGCGGGGCGCTGACCGCCGGATTGGCCGGAATTCGAAGAGTTCTGGGGCTTACCATTGTTGTTAGGCTTACCACCAGAGAAGGGTTTGGGTTTCGGCGTGAACGGCGCCGAAGAGCCCGAAGGCTGAGAATTGTTTTGCTGGTTAGTAGAACCAGTTTTAAAGTCTGAGGAACCCTTCTTCGCGTTCCGAGCAA
Organism: Lentinula lateritia; assembly: GCA_028011325.1. Classification (NCBI taxonomy): domain Eukaryota; kingdom Fungi; phylum Basidiomycota; class Agaricomycetes; order Agaricales; family Omphalotaceae; genus Lentinula; species Lentinula lateritia. The sequence continues at coordinate 508,023 of JANVFT010000005.1, forward strand.
TAAAAGGCTTACCAGCCTCACACTTTCTGGTGTCTTTGCGCTTCCAGTAACGGTTGTCAATACGAAGAACCTCCAGACGATAAGCGGCGAGCGTCGCCGGTTCGGGCAACCGCGCCATTTCGTCCTTGATGTGTTCAGCCAAGCCTTGTCCATAAGCCCATTTCAGGGCGGCAGAATCCCAGTTGGTGCTAGCAGCCAGGGTGTTGAACTGGATGTTGTACTTCCGGATGTTCTCGGTTTCCTTCATCTAAAGGTTACCAAGGGAGTCCTCGGCCTCGCCTTGGGCGTCGTAAATGCCAAAATTGTCCTGTAGCTCCTTTACAAGGGCCGTGAAGGACAACGTCCAGGCCGGCAGCGAGTTGAGGTCCGGGTCGAGGATATCAGGAACAAACCACTCTTTGGCTGACCCACTGAGATAGGAAAGAGTATAATTCACCTTTCGTTGGTCAGTGAAGTACTTGGGACGGTCATTGAAGACCAGGGCGAGATTGACGAAGAACGTCTTGAGTTTCCGGGGGTCCGAACCGTCGAATACCTCGGGCTCCTTGACCTTGCTCTTGGATTCAAAGCTGTCAGAGGGACGGCCGAGTGCGGCGAGAACGGTACCGAGGGTTTCCATAGAAACCTTAAACCCCCAGAGGAGATCCAACATAGCACGTTGCTCGTTGGGGATGTCAGGAGAGTTGGAGGAACGAGGTCCACCAGGTCCACCAGGTCCACCAGGTCCACCAGGTCCGCCGGGACCGCCGGGACCGCCAGGTCCACTGGGGTCACCAGGCTCACCACGCGGTAAACCGCCGGAGTCGTCATCCAGATCGTCATGATTGTTGTCAGCGCCCGGATCATCGGGGTCGACAGGAGGGTCTTGATCGTCGTGATCACCAGTATCCAAATCGAAGTGAGGAGGTGGGTCACGAGGAGATTCTGAAGCAGCTCTACGTTGGGGTTGTTTACCCGTACGGCGAGCTATGGCTTGGAGGATTGGAGAGTCAATTCGAGTTGTAGACCGGCCCCGAACCGGAGCGACCACGGGGGGTTGTCCACGGCGAGGGGTCAGGACTTGGACAGGTTGTCCATCACTAGTAAACAAAGTACTGTACTGGAACTGTTGTTCTTCTTCCATGGCTTCAGGAAGGGTTGACATAGTTGGAACTGTGGCTGGACTGAAACCGCGATTACGGCGACGTGGCTGACCGATGGCAGAGATGGATTCGGTGAAAGGGGCGAAGGATTGAGCTGTGGTGAAGAAAGTGTTTGTTAGCTCTAGATTGAGCTCGAGTTTTCGGAGGCATAAAAAATGATATGTCAGTACGACGTTAACGGATTGAGTTTAATTATACTGTTAAGATCATGCACACCGTGTAACCGTGCCAGAGGTCACAGAGTGTCTAAGTGCGGAAGACAAGTGGGACAGTAGTGAAGTTATTAACAACACCGCCGTTACGCCGTTAGTCCCCGGAGGTCAAGAGTATAAGAGGGAGGAGCTAAGTAGCAGCCAAGTCGGAGCGGCGGTAACGCCGGTGACGAGGAGCGAGCCAAAGAACATATAAGTCCTAAGGTAGAGTAGAACGTACTTCAAGGCAGTGAGCCTGAAGACTTTAGAGGAGTACAGAGTAAAGGAGGGAATCTAAGTTGATAATTAAACTGAGGAACTATGGTAGCGTACAAGCGGTATTTATATCTACGGAGTGGTGCAGCGGGGCGGAGCGCCAGACTAACTACTAGGAGTTATACGTGTAGTCCTGCAGGGTAAAGTAAAAGACAATAAGGAGGGACTAGAATGAATGGGTATGTGTAGCGAGAAAGAACAATAAGGGAAAGATTACAATAAAGGTAGATCTTCGGAGTACCGAGCGGCGAAGTGGAGGCCCGCGGCATGGACTTGACAGATTTGTGCTTTGATTGTGTTGATATGGGTATATCAAGAATTGGGGTTCGAATCAAAGTAAATTAAAACCGAAACACACAGACCCCTACGGAGGGCTAGAACTATGTGCTGGCACAACCACACAGCGTGATTTGCCCTTAAGACCAACGACTGATCCTAAGTTCGAAGAATACCCAACAACTGGATATACTTCTCGCAGTCACAAGGAGCAGAACACAACGTTCCTATACTCACAAGTGCCGGGCCCGAATGGCTGCTAGCGAAGAGGTTTCAGTCTGGCAGGAGTGTGTCTTTCCTTTTTACAGATTAGCACTGCAACGTCGTCCCAAAATCACTTGTATTCCAGATACATCGGATCGCTATTTATACATACAGAATATAGAGTTGCACAGTACAATTAATTTAATACAATAAACGTTCGGAACCGCAAAGAAACTTCTACAATCGGTCAGATACCACTTAATTTGAATCTTCATGTCCTTATTTGGTCCATAATGGTTCCAAGATTCTAGTATACCTCCAAACATAGGTAGGTATTTCGATGTTCATTTAATTTAATTGTTCTTGGAGAATGACTCGAATGGTGTTCAACTGTCATTGCTGTTCAACACTTACTTCGATCGTTTGTCACCTCGTCCGGAGGCAAATCAGCTCTCCTCGATTCTAATCCTATCAATCTGATTCATCTGGATTAATCTCTCTTTCAATAGACACCCATTGTGCCTATACTCTATCAAGGTAGTTACGCATAGTATTCATTTAATTGCATTCTTCATTATTTTCTACGTCAGGACTCTTTGACATTCATTTGATATGTCTTCGGAGCCTCGCAGTACTTCGATCATTCTTCTAGTCATTTTCCTCGATCATGCAACCTGATTGGTCTATTAGACTAAATCGCAGTCTTTTAGATTAATGCATGATCTCGTTCTAGAAGGAGTACTTGATAATTCCTGAGTTCTAGAAAGTCATTTTGAGTCAATCCTCGGTTCATGGTCACTTGAGTAAGTTCTTCCAAACTCCTGCCAGTGTAAGGTCCAATAAGAATACCCTTGGTATGTCATACGTGAATGGTCATCCTTCGGATGTAGTCCGAGTCTGGTATAATCCTGCTTGACAAACAGGTAGACTGCTATCCGAAGGTAGTATCGGGGATGGGTAAACTAACCAACTTGTGGTAGTATGGGTATATGGTCCCTTCAACTTATTAGACTGATTCAGTATTGACTTTGACTGTCAATCTGGGTCTCAATTACAGTCCTCTTGATACGAATCTATATGTGAAAATGTCACAATTCACAGCATAGACATCTAGCCAAAATTTAGGCATGTCACCGTCCAATACCAAGACTACCTGGACGTATTCTCACCCGGAGAAGCAAGGACGCTACCTCCGCACCGACCCTACAATATCAAAATCGAAACGGAAGGGGATGCGATACCTGTTAAGAACATGCACACCGTGTAACCGTGCCAGAGGTCACACAGTGTCTAAGTGCGGAAGACGAGTGGGACAGTAGTGAAGTTATTAACAACACCGCCGTTACGCCGTTAGTCCCCGGAGGTCGAGAGTATAGAAGGGAGGAGCTGAGTAGCAGCCAAGTCGGAGCGGCGGGATCGCCGGTGACGAGGAGCGAGCCAAAGAACTTATAAGTCCAAAGGCTGTAGCGAGTACTTCAAGGCGTTGAGCCTGAAGACTTAGAGAGGAGCTTAAGTTGGGAAGGGAGATCTAAGTTGATCTAAGTCGATAATTAAACTGAGGAACTACAGTAGCGTACAAACAGTATTTATATCTACGGAGCGGCGCAGCGGTGCGGAGCGCCAGACTAACTACTAGGAGTTATACGTGTAGTCCTGCAGGGTAAAGTAAAAGACAATAAAGAGGAACTAGAATGAAAGGGTATGTGTAGCAAGAAGAACAATAAGGAAGAGATTACAATAAAAGTGGATCGTCGGAGTACCGAGCGGCGAAATGGAGGCCCGAGGCATAGGCTTGACAATACCTCCCATAGGGAAGCTCTACAACATGTCCGAGAAGGAGCTGAAATCTCTCAAGGAGTACATCGACGAGATGTTGGGGAAGGGGTTCATACAATCTTCCAGTTCCCCCGCGGGAGCCCCCGTCTTATTTGCCAAGAAAAAGGATGGTACCCTACGACTCTGCGTCGACTACCGAGCTCTGAACAAGATCACGAAGAAGAATAGGTACCCCCTTCCACTGATAGGCACCTTAGTGGATCAACTGCGGAAGGCGAAGATTTTTACCAAGATCGACCTTCGTGCAGGATACAACAACGTCAGGGTAGCCCAGGGACACGAGTGGAAGACGGCATTCCGAACTCGGTATGGGTCATTCGAGTACCTGGTAATGCCTTTTGGGCTCATGAATGCCCCCTCCGCATTTTAATTCTTCATGAATGAGATATTTCACAATATGGTGGACGTTTGCGTGGTGATTTACTTGGATGACATACTAATCTATTCGGATGATGAAGCATCCCATGTGGAACACGTCAGGAAGGTCCTTGAACGTTTACGGGGAAACCACCTCCATGCAAAGCCGGAAAAATGTGCGTTCCACGTCAACACTGTCAAATACTTGGGAGTGATTATCTCGCCACTGGGAGTATCCATGGACCCAGAGAAAGTGAAGGCAGTAATGGACTGGCCAAAACCAAGGACGGTGAAGGAGCTCCAGGTGTTCCTCGGATTCGCAAACTTCTATAGGAGGTTCATAGACAACTACTTGGGAATCACCAAGGTGTTCACGAAGCTCCTCCGAAAAGACTCAGTGTGGAACTGGACGCCACAGTGTAGCAGTGCCTTCTGTCATGCCTTGACCGCAACCCGACCAACCCCAGCACCAGCCCACACGTTCTCACATTTCCTGACTCTCTTTGCACCTCCCCAAGACAGTACCACCAGCCCCCTGAAAACGTCCTGACAACCATCCCGACATGCATACGAAACCCTCCTACACCAGCCCCATTAAGTACCAATCTCGATCACCTGCCTCTCTGGATTATCTGCCTCATGTTACCTAGATTCTGATGTTCCCTTGTTCACTTCCCGTACCTATTTAAGTAGCTCCGCAACGTCCCCAAGCCCCAGCTTGGTATATTTTGAACACACACCCTTTACATAGGTCCAGTCCCTGTCCCTTTGTACCTGCTAACCGTACGGAATTCTCTTTACTCTTAGTCTCTTTATCTCTGTTTCTCTCTACTCTTGTTACTGTCTCGACGATCGCCTACACAATCCAATATATGCTTTCACTTCACGTCTAAGCAACCCGAGTGAGTCTCTGAGCTCCCTTGAACAATACTAAAGCTCTCCAATGCCTAACGCCTTGGAGAGCTAACCTCCCCAATACCTCCTCGAGCTCCCCCATTGCTCCCCAAGCTTCGGGATCTCAATCTAGGTAACGTCAAAGCTACTTCTCACGTCGAACCACATATCGCTTCTCCGTTACAACCTCCCACACTCAAGGACGACCATCTCCGAGTCCAGTCCCCGGGAACCTACCCTCCCGGGCATATACATCCTTAGGAGCTCATACACTCAATACCTATTCTCTCTACAACCTATTCAACCCTAAGTTGACGTTCTAGCGAGTACAACTCCTCCTACGCAACACTACTAGGTTCCGTACCTCCACCTCTGCTACCTATGCCTTAGGGACCTCCTTGGACCTTACAGGAACCCCTTCAAGGGTTACATCTCCTAACTCCAGCCACTACTAGGTCATTCCCGTCCTCGGTCGCGGTTTCCGTAGCTCCCTTCGAGCTCCAGCTTGCTCCTAGCACACTACAACATAAACTCCTCATACCAAAACCTACCCTAAGACCTATTCTGACCCAGGTCTTACAGGTACTACTCGTATAGCTCCTAGTAGTTAGTCTGGCACTCCGCCCCAATGCGCCAATCCTGTAAGACCTGGGTCAGAATAGGTCTTAGGGTAGGTTTTGGTATGAGGAGTTTATGTTGTAGTGTGCTAGGAGCAAGCTGGAGCTCGAAGGGAGCTACGGAAACCGCGACCAAGGACGGGAATGACCTAGTATTGTTCGAGGGAGCTCAGAGACTCACTCGGGTTGCTTAGACGTGAAGTGAAAGCATATATTGGATTGTGTAGGCGATCGTCGAGACAGTAACAAGAGTAAAGAGAAACAGAGATAAAGAGACTGAGAGTAAAGAGAATTCCGTACGGTTAGCAGGTACAAAGGGACAGGGACTGGACCTATGTAAAGGGTGTGTGTTCAAAATATACCAAGCTGGGGCTTCGGGACGTTGCGGAGCTACTTAAATAGGTACGGGAAGTGAACAAGAGGACATCTGGAGACATGAGGCAGCTAATCGAGGGAGGGAGGTAATCAAGATTAGTACTAAAAGGGGTTGATGGTTAGGAGGGTCTTGTATGCGCGTCGGGGTGAAGGTCGTTTGGGGAGTTATATCAGGAATACTTGGGGAGGTGCATGGTAATACTTGGGGAGGTGCAGAGGAGGTACAGGAGGTGGATAGGATGTATGACAACGTGTGGCGGATACTGGGACTGGTCTGGTTGTAGCCAAGGCATGACAAATCCGTAGATATAAATACTGTCTGTACTATACTGTAGTTCCTCAGTTTAATTATCAACTTAGATTCTCTCCTTCACTCTGTGCTCTCTAAGTCTTCAGGCTCAACGCCTAGAAGTACTCTCTCTACAGCCTTTGGACTTATAAGTTCTTTGGTTCACTCCCTGTCATTGGTGTTACCGCTGCTCCAACTTGGCTGCTACTAGTTCTTCCCTTCTCTGTTCTCGATCTCTGGGGACTAACAGCGTAATGGCAGTGTTGTTAATAACTTCACTAGTGTCCCATTTGACCCTCTGCTCTTAGACACCTTGTGACCTCTGGCACGGTTACACGGTGTGCATGATCTTAACAGTATAATTAAACTCAATCCGTTAACGTCGTACTGACATATCATTTTTTATGCCTCCGAAAACCCGAGCTCAATCTAGAGCTAACTCCGAAGAAAACACTTTCTTCACCACTGCTCAATCTTTCGCCCCTTTCACCGAATCCATCTCAGCCATCGGTCAACCACGTCGCCGTAATCGCGGTTTCGGTCCAGCCACAGTTCCTACTACGTCAACTCTTCCTGAAGCCATGGAAGAAGAACAACAGTTCGAGTACAGTACTTTGTTTACTGGTGATGGACAACCTGTCCAAGTCCTGACCCCTTGCCGTGGATAACCCCCCGTGGTCGCCCTGGCTCGGGGCCGGTCTACCACTCGAATTGATTCTCCCATCCTCCAAGCCATAGCTCGCCGTACGGGGAAACAACCCCAACGCAGAGCTGCTTCTGAATCTCCTCGTGACCCACCTCCTCACTTCGATTTGGATACTGGTGATCACGACGATCAAGACCCTCCTGTCGACCCCGATGATCCGGGCGCCAACAACAATCATGACGATCTGGATGACGACTCCGGCGGTTTACCGCGTGGTGAGCCTGGTGACCCCAGTGGGCCTGGCGGTCCCGGCGGACCTGGTGGACCTGGTGGACCTCGTTCCCCAAACTCTCCTGACATCCCCAACGAGCAACGCGCTATGTTGGATCTTCTATCGGGATTTAAGGTTTCTATGGAAACCCTCGGTACCATTCTCGCCGCACTCAGCCGTCCCTCTGACAGCTCTGAATCCAAGAGCAAGGTCAAGGAGCCTGAGGTATTCGACGGTTCGGACCCCCGAAAACTCAAGACGTTCTTCGTCAATCTCGCCCTGGTCTTCAATGACCGTCCCAAGTAGTTCACCGACCAACGGAAGGTGAATTATACTCTCTCTTATCTCAGTGGGTCAGCCAAAGAATGATTTGTCCCTGATATCCTCGACCCGGATCTCGACTCACTGCCGGCCTGGACGTTGTCCTTCACGGCCCTTGTAAAGGAGCTACAGGACAATTTCGGCGTTTACGACGCCCAAGGCGAGGCCGAAGATGCCCTCGGTAACCTGAAGATGAAGGAAACTAAAAACATCTGGTTCAACACCCTGGCTGCTAGTACCAACTGGGATTCTGCCGCCCTGAAATGGGCTTATGGACGAGGCTTGGCTGAACGCATCAAGGACGAAATGGCGCAGTTGCCCGAGCCGGCGACACTCGCCACTCATCGTCTAGAGGTTCTTCATATTGATAACCGTTACTGGAAGTGCGAAGAAACTGGAAAGCGTGAGGCTGGTAAACCTTTTATTGCTCGGAACCCGAAGAAGGGTTCCTCAGACTTTAAAACTGGTTCTACTAACCAGCAAAACAATTCTCAGCCTTCGGGCTCTTCGGCGCCGTTCACGCCGAAACCCAAACCCTTCTCTGGTGGTAAGCCTAACAACAATGGTAAGCCCCAGAATTCTTCGAATTCCGGCCAATCCGGCAGTCAGCGCCCCGCATTCAACCATCTAGGAGCAGATGGTAAAGTACTTCCCTCCGAACGGGAAAGAAGGATGAAGAACAACCTTTGTCTCTTCTGCGGTGGTAAGCATCAGATTGCTGACTGCAACAAGCGAAAGGCCCGAGAATCGAAGGGCCGCGCTGCCGAGGTTGAAGAAACCCCCGAAGCAACCATTGAGGTTGTTGAAGAGGAATCGGAAAACTAATCTGCAGCTCTTGTTCCCCGGTACGAAACGGGAGCTGCGTTGATCAGGTTCGTACCTCACCTGGGGAGTTATATCTCAACGCATCCGCTCTTTCTTCCATTGAACGCTCTCTTGTAATATCATTAACTACTGAATTCTCGTTATCCGATTTGGCCGCACCGGCCGAACCTATCTCTGCTCTTCTCAAGTTTCCTACTCTTGTTGATTCTGGTTCTACTGACTCTTTTATTGATACTCGTTATGTTTCTCAAAATTCTATTCCTACGACCAAAATCTCTCCTGTTAATCTTCGTCTCTTTGATGGTTCATTATCTTCTAAACCCATTACCGATATGGCAAATATTGCCGTTCGGTTCCCTTCCAGCGAGCTGCTTCTATTGCCCATTTATGTTACTCATTTAGATTCATCTTGTAAAGCAGTATTAGGTTACAGTTTCTTATCTCGCTACAATCCGTTGATTGACTGAGCATCTCGAAACATTACGTTCCGTAACACTTCACATTTTGATTCTCCACAGATGTCTGTGCCTTCTGCTATCAACCCTATTGTTGCAAAGGTCGCTGTTCCGCTACCGGAACTTTCGCCGTCAGTTTTACCGACAATTCTGGAGACTCCTTCTGGGGACTCACCTCGCTCTCACTCTCGCTCCCGCTCTCGGACTTCACGGGCCAAGCCCTTTTGATCCAAATTCCCTTTTGAACCCATCTATTCCTATCCTACGGTCTCTCAATTCGCTGCTCAGCTGGAAACTCCCGAGGTTGACATTGCACTGGTGAGTGCTGCAGTCTTTAACAGGGCTTGCAAGGACGCTGGTATGGAACCCATACTTCTTCGTGCTATTCACTCTGAGATCGCGGCCCGCGCCGCCGACCGCTCTTCCACCGCTCCTACTGTCCCTCCACTTCCTCCTTCCATCCCAGCAGAGTATGCTGAGTTTGCAGACATCTTCGACGAGATTCCTGCAGATTCTCTTCCTGAACACAGACCCTACGACTTGAAGATTGACTTGGAAGAAGGCGCTTCGCCGCCTCTCGGCCGTATATATCCTTTGTCTGAAAAGGAGTTAGTCGCCCTTAAAGACTTTATTGACAAACAGCTGGCTACTGGTGCCATCACCCCATCATCCTCTCCTCACGGCGCTCCGGTCCTTTTTGTCCCGAAGAAAGATGGCAAACTTTGCCTTTGCGTCAACTTCCGTGGACTCAATTGTATTACCAAAAAGGATCGTTACCCACTCCCACTCATATCAGATCTTCTCGACGCTCCAAAAAGAGCTAAAATATACACCAAATTGGATCTCGCTCATGCTTATCATCTGGTCAGAATGGCTGAAGGTGATGAATGGAAGACCACCTTTCGGACCCGTTACGGCTCCTACGAATGGAAGGTTATGCCGTTCGGCCTTATGAACGCCCCTGTGGCTTTCCAGCGGTTTGTTAATGACATCTTCTCTGACATGCTCAATGTTTGTGTCATCGTCTACTTGGACGATATTCTGATCTACTCTGATACGCCAGAAGAACACCAAGAACACGTCAAGGAGGTTCTTCGGCGACTTCGCCATCATCGGCTTTACGCCAATCCCGAGAAGTGCGAATTCAATATGGATACTGTTGAGTATTTGGGTTATATTCTTTCTCCCGACGGATTAACCATGTCCAAAGAGAAAGTTCAAACAGTTCTAGAGTGGCCGGTTCTGAGGAAGGTTAAGGACATTCAGTCCTTCCTGGGTTTTGCAAACTTCTATCGTCGTTTCATTTATAATTATAGCGATATCGTTGTGCCGATGACTCGGCTTACCCGAAAAGGCACTCCCTGGATCTGGGACAGCAGCTGTCAAGAGGCCTTCAAAAATCTCAAATCTACTTTTACTTCTGCGCCGATACTGGCCCATTGGGAGCCGAATCACCCACTTATCGTGGAGACCGACGCTTCCGACTACGCCATTGCGGCTATTCTTTCCATCCAATATGCTGACGGTGAAATTCATCCTCTAGCCTTCCTTTCCAGAACGCTTCATGCGGCTGAACTCAACTACGATACTGTTAAGATCATGCAACCCGTGTAACCGTGCCAAAGGTCACAGAGTGTCTAAATGCGGAAGACGAGTGGGACAGTAGTGAAGTTATTAACAACACCGCCGTTACGCCGTTAGTCCCCGGAGATCAAGAGTATAAGAGGGAGGAGCTGAGTAGCAGCCAAGTCGGAGCGGCGGTATTGCCGATGACAAGGAGCGAGCCAACGAACTTATAAGTCCAAAGGCTGTAGAGAGAGTACTTCTAGGCGTTGAGCCTGAAGACTTAGAGAGCACAGAGTGAAGGAGGGAATCTAAGTTGATAATTAAACTGAGGAACTACAGTAGCGTACAAGCAGTATATATATCTACGGAGCGGCGCGGAGCGCCAGACTAACTACTAGGAGTTATACGTGTAGTCCTGCAGGGTAAAGTAAAAGACAATAAAGAGGGACTAGAATGAAAGGGTATGTGTAGCGAGAAAGAACAATAAGGAGGAGATTACAATAAAGGTGGATCTTCGGAATACCGAGCGGCGGGATGGAGGCCCGAGGCATGGGCTTGACAGTATCCCCCTCTTAGGCTTGAGCCCTCGAAAGCCATTAATACCGAGAGTTGATTTGTCACCAAGGAAAAATTTTAAAGGCCGTCAGCATTGGGAATTTGGCCTATCAGTCAGCAGGAAAATTTTCAAAAGCCGTTGGTACCGGGAATTGGCGTTAGTCATCAATGAAAATTTTCGGTTCACCGTACACCAAACACAATTCGAAGGAAAATTTTCGCTGGTCCGTGCGCCGTTTTGTCCCTATAAAAAGGCCCAGGGTTTTGCCGCCAAGGCCCTAGCTTTTACAAAAACTCTAAGTCCACTACCATGTCGACCAGCCGAACTACCACCACTACCACTTCTTCTACCGCTGGCCCTTCGAGGTCGCGCCCTATTCCGCCCCCGCCTATTGACCTCACTAACCATGAGGAGGACGACCTGGGAGAGGAGGAGGAAGACGAAGATGAAATCATCCGGAGGGCGCAGGCGCGCGTAGAGAGGGTGAGGGCGAGGAAGGCGGCGGAAAAGGCGAAGAAGGCCGCAGAAGAAAAGGCTGCAAGGGCAGCAGCAGCGAGAGAGAGGGCGGCTCAGGAGGCGCAAGAGCGGGCCCTTCGGGCTCGGCAACAAGAGGAGGAAGTTGCTGAGCGTAGGAGGTTGCTGGCCACTGCGGCGACCGCTAAAAGTCAACGGGGGACCTCTCCCAGTGAGGTTTCGGCTTCTCCGCGGCGGCCCGTGGTGGGGATTTGGAAAACGAAGAGTAAGGGTAAGGGGAAGGCAAGGACAGAGGTGAGTAACTCCCTAATCTCATTACGCTATTACTAACTTGGAAAATCCTTTAGCCGGTCGGCGGAGACCCAGATGATGGTGATGACGGTGATGACGACGACGACGACGACGACAAGGAGCCCTGCGAACGATGCAGGGTGAAGAAGATCTCTTGCCAGATGCAGGCTGGCAAGAGAAGCTCCATAATCTGCAAACCCTGTCACGACGCCAAGGTCCGGTGTTCGTACTCCGGGCGCCCCTCAACGGTGAAGAGAGAAGGAGGGTCGAACCCGACCGGCGAGCGCCTGGCGGTCCTTGAGAGCCAGGTGGCTCAGCTACTCGCCGACAACCGGCAACTTCGAGATGGTCAAGTCAAGGCCAATACCTATCACCGGCACTTCAACCGGAAATTGGATTGGCTGATCACCGACGCAGCAAGGAGGAGGAGGACACCCCCGGAGATGCCGGAAGCCGGGCCGTTGGGATCATCGAGGAAGAGACGAAGGGTTGTGGATAGCGATGAGGAGGAAGCGAGGGAGATAGAGGAGGGAGCAGAGAAGGATGGAGAGGGAGAGGAGGGACCGGCGCCGGTGAAGGCGCAGTCGGAGAAGGGGAAGGAAAGGGCGGAGTAGTGTATCGACGGACATCGGACCCCAGCCTTCGGCCACCATCTTGTAATCTTCTTGTCGCCCTGCCTTTGTATAATTTTTGTTTTTTTTTTTTTTTTTTTTTTTGGACTTTTTGTAAATAAAAAAATGTTAACTCGATTTTGAAATCGGAAAGCGAATGGGCTGCGAAGCGGCGTAAGAAGTAATTAGTTCGAGGTGTAATTAGTTTAAGTGTGAAAGAAATATACGTGAAATAGTAGATAGAAAAATGAGATTAACAATTACAGCGCTTTTCTAATCTTTGCGGAAAACGTGAAATTTTTTTCGGGGGCTGTGCTAACCCTAATACGACGATAGACTACGATTCTTGTATCTTGACTACTACAATGCCACGTCGATACTCTGCCGATCTCAAAGCTCGAGTTGCGGTCATGTTCTTTGACCAGCGCAGTGATGTGTATACTATTTGCAAACACCTTGGACTGAAGAAAACCCTAGTCTATAACCTTATCAACCAACACCTTACTCGAACGAAGCTTCTTGACCAGCTAGAAGCTGGAATAATCCCTACCAACAGATGTGCCATTAAACATGCAAACCGCTGTGGTCGTCCTCGAATTCTCAATGATATTGATGAACAATATATAACTACACTGGTGGAACTCAGGCCTACCATTTATCTCGATGAAATCCAAGAGACTTTACTCCAAGCTCGTGGTGTCTCCATCTCAATCCCAACTCTATGCCGAGCACTGCGGAGACTCGATTTCAGCAGAAAGATTGTTTCTGCACAAGCATTTGAAAGGAATGAAATGCAGCGGTCTCACTACATGCTCCGGATTGCCAGAATTGCACCCCAACCAGACATGCTTATTTTTGTTGATGAAGCTGCACGGAATCGGCGAACTTCTCAGCGCAAGTATGGTCGTGCAAACAAGGGAACAAGATGTGTTCAGAGGCGCTATTTTGTTCGGGGCAATCGTGTTTCAATCTTGCCTGCACTGACAATTGATGGAATAATTGGTTATGATATCTTTCCGGGATCAGTGAATACCGAGAAGTTTGTTAGCTTTTTAAAGCGACATGTTGTGTGTTTTTCCCTTCATGATAATGTTAATTACATTCTAATATATCATCAGATCCCATATACAACACCATATCCAGGGCCACGTAGTGTTATAGTGATGGATAATTGCAACATTCACCATGGAGAAGAGGTCCGTGAACTCATTGAAGATCATGCTTGTAGGTGTTCCTTATACCCTGTAACATGGATGGAAAGAGCTTACAACAATCATAGTGTGCAAGCTAATGTACCTGCCACCATATTCTCCAGATCTCAACCCCATTGAGCAAGCATTCTCTACAATGAAGGCTTTCCTACGGAGACATTGGCAGGATTTCTCTTGGGGTATATTGGATCAGGCATGTAGAAGTATTACTTCATCAAAGGCTTATGGTTATTTTCAAGCCTCAGGTTACATTTAGAAGTATTCTACAATTTATGAAATATCAAGCAAAAAATAGCAAATTAGGTACATGAGGACAATGAGTACTACTTTGTATATGATAGGAGGACTGAGTAAATAGGAAATATGGTTTACATATCCTGGTCATCCAGTTCACTTTCAAGGATGGGCACATAGCGAGGAGGAAATGGAACAAGGGTACGGGCAATATCACAAAAATAAAACCACTCATAAGGACTCTCAGGTAGATCCTTATCATCGGCTACTCGATACATCCCAGTACCAACAAGTGTATAGAAGCTTCCATCCTTACCACGGCGTTCAAAGCGGATGCGCTTCCTAGGTGGCTGTCAAGTCCATGCCTCGGGCCTTCACTTCGCCGCTCGGTATCCCGAAGATTGACCTTTATTGTAATCTCATCCTTATTGTTCTTTCTCGCTACACATACCCTTTCACTCTAGTCCCTCTTTATTGTCTTTTACTTTACCCTGCAGGACTACACGTATAACTCCTAGTAGTTAGTCTGGCGCTCCGCACCGTTGCGCCGCTCCGTAGATATAAATACTGCTTGTACGCTACTGTAGTTCCTCAGTTTAATTATCGACTTAGATTTCCTCTTCAACTCTGTGCTCCTCTAAGTCTTCAGGCTCACTGCCTTGAAGTACTCTCTACTCTACCTTAGGACTTATACGTCCTCTGGTTCGCTCCTCGTCACCGGCGATACCGCCGCTCCGACTTGGCTGCTACTTAGCTCCTCTCTTCTATACTCTCGACCTCCGGGGACATACGGCGTACGGCGGTGTTGTTAATAACTTCACTACTGTCCCATTCGTCTTCCGCACTTAGACACTGTGTGACCTCTGGCACGGTTACCCGGTGTGCATGATCTTAACAGTGGCTCATTGTCGGAAACATCCAGAGTAGATTCACTTGGCTTGCGTTTTGCATCCGGACCATTCCACCAGCTGGGTGCAGCCTCCTTTAGGCGAATGACATCACCATCTGGAATTCCCAAATCAGTAAGCTTTGCATCAGCCACTCTCGACAATATGTCTGGTCCATAGCGGGCGCGCTGCAATGCGTATTGGTGAGAAGTAGCATTCTCAACACCCAGATTTTCTTCGGCATATTTGAGGAAGCATGGCAACTTCGTAGGTGTATTTTTGATAGGGGAGGTGACAGCAGTTGTCATGGAAGCAGTAGATGGAGGTGGAGTTCGAGAGCGGCTGTTTGTGAGGTTAGAGATTGATGTAAACATTGTTGCCAGGTGTCCAAGCATAGTCATTCCATCTATTGGAAAGGAGTCTGCAGACTCAGACATACTTGTACTATGAGTGCGCCCACCAGTTCTGGTAAGTTTCGGAATAATCTTGCTTGATTTGAAAAGTGGGTCATTGGCAGGTGGTACCCTGACTGTAACACCAGGGGTTTCATCCATCTACATTTTCTGTCAATATATGAGGGTCAAACACACATATATATACACACATACCAGAGCTCGGACCCAGACATCGGCAGCAATATTAGACAAATGAACAGGCATACCATTTTCCTCATCGATGATGGTAAGGCTGTTATTATTGATGTTCCCATGCTCTTTTTGTAGGAGACGGTGAAAGCGTGCTTCCTGTGCTTCTGTTTTTGTGAGACCGTTATCATCCTAATAATCAAAATAAGTTTTTGCAATGCAAAACATTGAAAAAGCCTTACTGTTTCATTCCCTTCATCATCATTCTCATCCTCATCATCTTCATCATTGTCAGCTTTGATTTTCTGATTTTTGTCAGAAACCATTTGTTGCATCTGAGACTTGGACATACCTTTGCTTTTGCTTCGATCTTCAACATATCAACATATATAGTTATAGGCTTATTTGATTGCCTATGAATTATCTTATTCTGAACCTCAAGAAATTCCTCAGCATTGTCGACATCTTGGGCTTGATTCTTGCTGTAGAGAGTTAGAACATGTTGATAGAAATGATGAGATTTGCATACTTTTCACCCGGAATTTGCATCTTCATCTGGAAGCAGTGGCGGACTGTAGCTTTGAGTTGCTTCTCGAGAGAGTACTTGGAAAGAATTTGATTCATGATGAGGACATAATTATTGGTATTCGCATTGAAGATAAACTCCATTTCCTTCGTTTTGACAGATTCCTTCTTCTGCTTTTCCTTCTTCTTGAGTTTACCAGTGTGAGCTTTGGTATATGTTTGAAGTTGAATAGTGCATAAAGACTTATGAGAGGTAGGGACCTCAGGTGCAAGACTCTGGTCGCGTTCGGGGCTGCCAGCAGAAGACATCGTGGTGGAAGTAAAACTCACGTTAGGGTTAGCACAGCCCCCGAAAAAATTTCACGTTTTCCGCAAAGATTAGAAAAGCGCTGTAAGAGAGAGGAATAAACACTCAATTTACTATCATCGTGTTTACCCTCTAACGCACAAAGTAAAACTTCGGCGGAGCACGGAGGAAAACGGGGGAAGGAATAAAATGATTTTGTGTGATCAAGGACCAGGCTTGTGAGGGTATCGTGCGTGGAACGCCGGTACAAGTTCGTCAGCATGTAATTCATCAGCAGCAACCCAGGAGAATTCATCGTCGGTACCTTCGTAACCGGCCCACCGAATGTAATATCGTAGAGGACAACGTTTGTACCTTCTGTCCAGCTTGGAGTCCAGGATTTCAGCAACGTTGTACTCCTCTTCACCATCAACTTCAATTGGAGGTGGAGGAGATTGAGTACGATTCGGGAAAGGATTCGGCGTAACCGGCTCCAGCTGTGAGACGTGGAAAACCGGGTGAATTCGGCGCAGATAGTCCGGGAGCTTGAGTTCATAAGACAAAGTACCAGGTCGACTGACGACCTTGAAAGGACCAAGATATTTTTCAGAGAATTTTTCAGTAGGGCGAGTAGAACGAATGTGCTTAGCAAGAACAAAGACTTCGGAGCCGATTGGGAACTCCGGGTGCGAGATTCTTTTCCTGTCAGCTTGTTCCTTGTAACGAGACTGAGCTAAGAGGATTTCCTCTCGAAGAAAAGCGTGGAGTTCATCAAGGTTGACGACGAAGTCTCTAGCTAGATCAGACTTCATGTCAACCTCGGGCCGAACGGTGATGTTTGGGTGGTATCCTTTGTTAGCGAAGAATGGAGTAATACCAGTGGAAGCATTGGGAGCGTTGTTATAGGCGAACTTGGCGATCGGGAGTAAAGGCGACCAGTCATCTTGTTGGTAGGAACAATAGATCCTGATGTACTGCTCGAGAGTCTGATTGACACGCTCAGTCTGCCCATCGGCTTCCGGATGGTATCCAGAGGTATAGTGAAGTTCCATGGAGAGCGCTTTACCGAGAGCCCGGAAAAACGCCGAAACAAATTCAGAACCACGATCAGAAGTAACATGATTAGGGACACCATGTTTAGAGAAGACGTGAATAACAAAAAGCTCAGCTAGTTGTTCGGAAGTAATGGTGTCGTAAGTTGGAATGAATATAGCTTGTTTGGAAGATCGATCCACAACAACGAGGATAGCGGTAAAGCCATTCGACATGGGTAGTTGCTCAATGAAGTCCATGGAGATGGAATCCCATGGTCGGACCGGAACCGGCAGAGGCTTCAACAACCCGTAAGGCCAGTGACGGCGAGGTTTGTTGCGACCACAAACAGTGCAAGAGGTAACATAGTCACGGACGAAGTCTCTGTCCTTAGGCCAGGTATATTGACGACGTACAGCTTCTAGAGTTTGGTTCTGGCCAAAATGGCCGGAGAGTGGATGATCATGGAAATAACAAAGGACTTGAAGGCGACCATGATTAGGGACATAAATACGGTCGTCAAGGTGTAGTAGCTTGTCATTACCTAAGCTCCAACGTTCATTGGAAGGATCTTTTGCAAGTTCCAAACCAACAACGGAGCTCGGGTCGGCGGGAAGGGCAAGGATGATTGCCTGGTGTAGGGCTTCGATATCCATGATAATCGAGGCTCGTAAAACCGGGCCTTCCAAGAAGGTAGCTCGAAGAGACGCAGTGAGTTGTTCGTTAGTAAATATAGGACGGAAGTTATGAGGGTTCACTTGGGTGTAGCCGATATCCCCCTCTTTAGGGTAGACGTCCCAGCGTCTAGTTATCGAGTCGGGTTTCTCGCCGAGTTTCCCCGGCCGGAAGCGAATGACCATATTAAATTGATGTAAAAATTCTGACCATCGGACCTGTCGGCGTGTGAGAACCTTGGTAGTAGAAAAATACTCAAGATTTTTGTGATCGGTGACGACGTCCACCGGATCACCCGAGCCTTCCAGATAATGACGCCAAGCTTTAAAGGCCTCGAAGATGGCCAGTAGCTCTTTGTCGTGAGTATCGTAGTTGAGTTCAGCCGCGTGAAGCGTTCTGGAAAGGAAGGCTAGAGGATGAATTTCACCGTCAGCATATTGGATGGAAAGAATGGCCGCAATGGCGTAATCGGAAGCGTCGGTCTCCACGATAAGTGGGCGATTCGGCTCCCAATGGGCCAATATCGGCGCAGAAGTAAAAGCGATTTTGAGGTTTTCGAAGGCCTCTTGACAGCTGCTGTCCCAGATCCAGGGAGCGCCTTTTCGGGTAAGCCGAGTCATCGGCACAACGATATCACTATAATTATAGATAAAACGACGATAGAAGTTTGCAAAACCCAAGAAGGACTGGATGTCCTTAACCTTCCTCGGGACCGGCCACTCTAGAACTGTTTGAACTTTCTCTTTGGACATGGTTAATCCGTCGGGAGAAAGAATGTAACCCAAATACTCAACAGTATCCATATTGAATTCGCACTTCTCGGGATTGGCGTAAAGCCGATGATGGCGAAGCCGCCGAAGAACTTCCTTGACGTGTTCTTGGTGTTCTTCTGGTGTATCAGAGTAGATCAGAATATCGTCCAAATAGACGATGACACAAACATCGAGCATGTCAGAGAAGATGTCATTAACAAACCGCTGGAAAGCCGCAGGGGCGTTCGTAAGGCCGAACGGCATAACCTTCCATTCGTAGGAGCCGTAACGGGTCCGGAAGGTGGTCTTCCATTCATCACCTTCAGCCATTCTGACCAGATGATAAGCGTGAGCGAGATCCAATTTGGTGTATATTTTAGCTCTTTTCGGAGCGTCGAGAAGATCTGAAATGAGTGGGAGTGGGTAACGATCCTTTTTGGTGATACGATTGAGTCCACGGAAATCGACGCAAAGGCGAAGTTTGCCGTCTTTCTTCGGGACGAAAAGGACCGGAGTGCCGTGAGGAGAGGATGATGGGGTGATGGCACCAGTAGCCAGCTGTTTGTCAATAAAGTCTTTAAGGGCGACTAACTCCTTTTCAGACAAAGGATAAATACGGCCGAGGGGCGGCGAAGCGCCTTCTTCCAAGTCAATCTTCAGGTCGTAGGGTCTGTGTTCAGGAAGTGAATCTGCAGTAATCTCGTCGAAGACGTCTGCAAACTCAGCATACTCTGCTGGGATAGAAAGAGGAAGTGGAGGGACAGTAGGAGCGATGGAAGAGCGGTCGGCGGCGCGGGCCGCGACCTCTGAGTGGATAGCACGAAGAAGAATGGGTTCCATACCAGCGTCCTTGCAAGCCCTATTAAAGACTGCAGCACTTACCAGTGCAATGTCAACCTCGGGAGTTTCCAGCTGAGCAGCGAATTGAGAGACCGTAGGATAAGAATAGATGGGTTCAAAGGGAAATTTGGACGAAAGGGGCTTGGCCCGTGAAGTCCGTGAGCGGGAGCGAGAGCGAGAGCGAGGTGAGTCCCCAGGAGGGGTCTCCAGAATTGTCGGTAAAACCGACGGCGAAAGTTCCGGTAGCGGAACAGCGACCTTTGCAACAATAGGGTTGATAGCAGAAGGCACAGACGTCTGTGGAGAATCAAAGTGTGAAGTGTTACGGAACGTAATGTTTCGAGATGCCCAGTCAATCAACGGATTGTAGCGGGATAAGAAACTGTAACCTAATACTGCTTTACAGGATGAATCTAAATGAGTAACATAAAACGGTAATGAGTGCGGCGAGAACGGTACCGAGGGTTTCCATAGAAACCTTAAACCCCCAGAGGAGATCCAACATAGCACGTTGCTCGTTGGGGATGTCAGGAGAGTTGGAGGAACGAGGTCCACCAGGTCCGCCGGGACCGCCGGGACCGCCAGGTCCACTGGGGTCACCAGGCTCACCACGCGGTAAACCGCTGGAGTCGTCATCCAGGTCGTCATGATTGTTGTCGGCGCCCGGTTCATCGGGGTCGACAGGAGGGTCTTGATCATTGTGATCACCAGTATCCAAATCGAAGTGAGGAGGTGGGTCACGAGGAGATTCAGAAGCTGCTCTGCGTTGGGGTTGTTTACCCGTACGGCGAGCGATGGCTTGGAGAATTGTAGAATCAATTCGAGTAGTAGATCGGCCCCGAGCCGGAGCGACCACGGGGGGTTGTCCACGGCGAGGGGTCAAGACTTGGACAGGTTGTCCGTCACCGGTAAACAAAGTGCTGTACTCAAATTGCTGATCTCCTTCCATGGCTTCAGGAAGAGTTGACGTAGTAGGAACAGTAGCTGGACCGAAACCGCGATTACGGCGATGTGGTTGACCAATGGCTGAGATGGATTCGGAGAAAGGGGCGAAAGATTGGGCTGTGGTGAAGAAAGTGTTTTCTTCGGAGTTAGCTCTAGATTGAGTTCGAGTTTTCGGAGGCATAAAAAATGATATGTCAGTACGACGTTAACGGATTGAGTTTAATTATACTGTTAAGATCATGCAACCCGTGTAACCGTGCCAAAGGTCACAGAGTGTCTAAATGCGGAAGACGAGTGGGACAGTAGTGAAGTTATTAACAACACCGCCGTTACGCCGTTAGTCCCCGGAGGTCAAGAGTATAAGAGGGAGGAGCTGAGTAGCAGCCAAGTCGGAGCGGCAGTATTGCCGATGACAAGGAGCGAGCCAATGAACTTATAAGTCCAAAGGCTGTAGAGAGAGTACTTCTAGGCGTTGAGCCTGAAGACTTAGAGAGCACAGAGTGAAGGAGAGAATCTAAGTTGATAATTAAACTGAGGAACTACAGTAGCGTACAAGCAGTATATATATCTACGGAGCGGCGCGGAGCGCCAGACTAACTACTAGGAGTTATACGTGTAGTCCTGCAGGGTAAAGTAAAAGACAATAAAGAGGGACTAGAATGAAAGGGTATGTGTAGCGAGAAAGAACAATAAGGAGGAGATTACAATAAAGGTGGATCTTCGGAATACTGAGCGGCGGGATGGAGGCCCGAGGCATGGGCTTGACAGATACTCACGACAAAGAGCTACTGGCCATCTTCGAGGCCTTTAAAGCTTGGCGTCATTATCTGGAAGGCTCGGGTGATCCGGTGGACGTCGTCACCGATCACAAAAATCTTGAGTATTTTTCTACTACCAAGGTTCTCACCCGCCGACAGGTCCGATGGTCTGAATTTTTGCATCAATTTAATATGGTCATTCGCTTCCGGCCGGGGAAACTCGGCGAGAAACCCGACTCGATAACTAGACGCTGGGACGTCTACCCTAAAGAGGGGGATATCGGCTACACCCAAGTGAACCCTCATAACTTCCGTCCTATCTTTACTAATGAACAACTCACTGCGTCTCTTTGAGCTACCTTCCTAGAAGGCCCGGTTTTACGAGCCTCGATTATCATGGATATCGAAGCCCTACACCAGGCTATCATTCTCGCTCTTCCCGCTGACCCGAGCTCCGTTGTTGGTTTGGAACTTGCTAAAGATCCTTCCAATGAACGTTGGAGCTTAGGTAATGACAAGCTACTACACCTTGATGACCGTATTTATGTCCCTAATCACGGTCGCCTTCAAGTCCTTTGTTATTTCCATGATCATCCACTCTCCGGCCATTTTGGCCAGAACCGCACTTTAGAAGCTGTACGTCGTCAATACACCTGGCCCAAGGTCAGAGACTTCGTACGTGACTATGTTACCTCTTGCACTGTTTGTGGTCGCAACAAACCTTGCCGTCATCGGCCTTACGGGTTGTTGAAGCCTCTGCCGGTTCCGGTCCGGCCATGGGATTCCATATCCATGGACTTCATTGAGCAACTGCCAATGTCGAATGGCTATACAGCTATCCTCGTCGTCGTGGATCGATCTTCCAAGCAAGCTATCTTTATTCCAACCTTCGACACCATTACTTCTGAACAACTAGCTGAGCTTTTTGTTATTTACGTCTTTTCTAAATATGGTGTTCCTAATCATGTCACTTCTGATCGTGGTTCTGAATTTGTTTCGGCGTTTTTCCGGGCTCTCGGTAAAGCGCTCTCCATGGAACTTCACTATACATCTGGATATCATCCGGAAGCTGATGGGCAGACCGAGCGTGTCAACCAGACTCTCGAACAGTACATCAGGATCTACTGCTCCTATCAACAAGATGACTGGTCGCCTTTACTCCCGATCGCCGAATTCACCTATAACAACGCTCCCAATGCTTCCACTGGTATTATTCCATTCTTCGCTAACAAAGGATACCACCCAAATATCACCGTTCGGCCCAAGGTCAATATGAAGTCTGATTCGCCTATAACAATGCTCCCAATGCTTCCACTGGTATTACTCCATTCTTTGCTAACAAAGGATACCACCCAAATATCACCGTTCGGCCCGAGGTCGATATGAAGTCTGATCTAGCTAGAGACTTCATCGACAACCTCGATGAACTCCACGCTTTCCTTCGAGAGGAAATCCTTTTAGCTCAGTCTTGTTACAAGGAACAAGCTGACAGGAAAAGAATCTCGCATCCGGAGTTCCCGATCGGCTCCGAAGTATTTGTTCTTGCTAAGCACATTCGTTCTACTCGTCCTACGGAAAAATTCTCTGAAAAATATCTTGGTCCTTTCAAGGTCATCAGTCAACCTGGTACTTTGTCTTATGAACTCAAGCTCCCGGATTATCTTCACCGTATTCACCCGGTTTTCCACGTCTCACAGCTGGAGCCGGTTACGCCGAACCCTTTCCCGAATCGAACTCAATCTCCTCCACCTCCAATTGAAGTTAATGGTGAAGAGGAGTACAACGTGGCAGAAATCCTTGACTCCAAGCTAGACAGAAGGTATAAGCGTTGTCCTCTACGTTATTACATTTGGTGGGCCGGTTACGAAGGTACCGACAATGAATTTTCTTGGGTTGCTGCCGATGAATTACATGCTGACGAACTTGTACCGGCATTCCACGCCCGATACCCTCACAAGCCTGGACCTTGATCACAAAAAACATTCTATTCCTCTTCCCCGTTTCCGCCGTGCTCCGCCGCAGTTTACTTCGTGTGTTTAGAGGGTAAACACGATGATAGCAAATTGAGTGTTTACCTCTCTTTCTTAAATTGCTTATTTTTTTCTCTTAGTTACTATTTCACTTATTCTTCAGTCACACTTAAGCTATGTATACTTCATACTAATTACTTCTTACGCCGCTTCGCAGCCCATTCGCTTTCTGATTTCAAAATCACGTTAACATTTTTTTCATACAATAAAGCAACCAAAAAAGACAAAAAATTATGTACGAGGAAGCAGGCTACAAGAAGGTTATGAGAGTTGGCCGAAGGGCCGATGTCTGATGTCCGTAGCTACACTACTCTACGGCCCTTTCCTTCCCCTTCTCCAACTGCGCCTTCGCCGGCGCCGGTTCCTCCTCTACCATCTCCTCCTCATCTCCTTCCCCATCTTCCTCCAATCCCTGCTCCTCTACCTCCTTCTCTCTTTCGCGATCCTCTTCTTCGTCGCTGTCCATTACCCTTCTTCGCTTCCTCGGCAATCCCGACGGCCCGGCCTCCGGTAGCTCGGGGGGTGTGCTCCTCCTCCTCGCGGCATCCGTTACAAGCCAGTCCAGCTTCCAGTTCATGTGTCGATGGTAGGTGTTGGCTTTCACCTGTCCATCCCGAAGTTGTCGGTTGTCCGCTAGTAGTTGGGCTACCTGGCTCTCCAGAACAGCCAGGTGCTCGCCGGTGGGGTTGGAGCCTCCCTCTCGTTTTACCATGGACGGCCGTCCAGAGTACGAGCACTTCACTTTTGCATCATGGCAGGGTTTACAGATGATGGAACTTCTCTTGCCAGCCTGCATCTGGCAAGAGATCTTCTTTGTCCTGCATTGTTCGCAGGGTTCCTTTTCGTTGTCGTCGTCGTCGCCGTCGTCCGGGTCTTCGTCCATGGGCTAGCAAGAAGAAGTCAGACAATTACCTAGTTATAGTAAAGGAAGAACGCACCTGGGCCTTAGCCTTGCCTTTTCCCTTGCTCTTCTTCGAAATCTCTACCACGGGCCTCTGCGGCGAAACCGACACATCACTTGGGGAGGTCCCCCTCTGACTCCGAGCTGTCGCCGCTGCGGCCAACAGCCTCCTCCTCTCAGCTACCTTCTCCTCTTGTTGTTGGGCTCGACGAGCCCGCTCTCGCGCCTCCTGCGCTGCCTTCTCCCTCGCCGCTGCTGCTCTGGCAGTTTTTTCCTCTGCAGCCTTCCTCGCCGCCTTCCTTGCCCTCACCCTCTCCACGCGTGCCTGCGCCCTCCAGATTATTTCGTCCTCATCGTCTTCTTCATCCTCCAGGCCTTCCTTGTTGTGGGCAGTAAGGTCGATGGGAGGGGGCGGGACAGGGCGTGACCTCGAAGGGCCGGCGGTCGAGGAGTTGGTGGTGGTGGTCTGAGTTCGGCTAGTGGTCATCTTGGGGTACTTAGAAGTTTTGGGGACTTGGGTCATATCGGCAAAACTCTGGGCCTTTTATACGGCAAAACTGCGCATGGACCAGCGAAAAAAATTTTCTTCGAATTGTACTCGGCATACGGTGAACCATTGGATGACTAATGACAATTCCCGGTACCAACGGCTTACAAAAATTTTTCCTGCTGACTGATAGGCCAAATTCCCAATGCTGACGGCCTTTAAAATTTTTCCTTGGTGACTAATCAACTCCCGGTATTAATGGCTTTCGAGGGCTCAAGCCTAAGAGGGGGATACTGTCAAGCCCATGCCTCGGGCCTCCATCTCGCCACTCGGTACTCCGAAGATCCACCTCTTATTGTAATCTCTCCTTATCGTTCTTTCTCGCTACACATACCCATTCATTCTAGTCCCTCCTTATTGTCTTTTACTTTACCCTGCAGGACTACACGTATAACTCCTAGTAGCTAGTCTGACGCTCCGCACCACTGCGCCGCTCCGTAGATATAAATACTGCTTGTACGCTACTGTAGTTCCTCAGTTTAATTATCGACTTAGATTCCCTCCTTTACTCTGTGCTCCTCTAAGTCTTCAGGCTCACTGCCTTGAAGTACTATCTCTATAACCTTTGGACTTATAAGCTCTTTGGTTCGCTCCTCGTCACCGGCGTTACCGCCGCTCTGACTTGGCTGCTACTTAGCTCCTCCCTTCTATACTCTTGATCTCCGGGGACTAACGGCGTAACGGCGGTGTTGTTAATAACTTCACTACTGTCCCATTCGTCTTCCGCACTTAGACACTCTGTGACCTCTGGCACGGTTACACGGTGTACATGATCTTAACACCTTCACTAAACAAAGCTTTAACACCATTGTACTTCATGTCTGTACATTTGCCTGACCAAGGGCACTGGATGGAGAGCACTTGTGCCTTCACTATGGTAGCTTGCTTTGCTCATGCTGCAAGCTACTGTTGGAGCAGACTCCATATGTTAAGATCATGTACACTGGGTAACTGTGCCAAGGCTACAAGGTGTCTAAGGGCGGAAGGTCGAGTGGGACAGTAGTGAAGTTATTAACAACACCGCTGTTACGCCGCTAGTCCCCGGAGATCGAGAGTAGTGCAGAGAGGAGCTAGGAGCAGCCAAGCCGGAACGGCGTTACCGCCAGTGACAAGGAGCGGACCAGAGAACTTATAAGTCCTAAGGTTATAGTAGAGTGCTTCGAGGTAATGAGCCTGAAGACTTAAGAGATGGACTAAGTTGGAAAGGGAATCTAAGTTGATAATTAAACTGAGGAACTACAGTAGTGTACAGGCAGTATTTATATCTATGGATCAGTGCATCAGTGCGGAGCACTAGACTAACTACTAGGAGCTGTACTGTCATATGCATGCAATTCACCCCATACACTTCCCGGCCCGGCCCGGAGCGGCCGGACTTCGGAATAATCACCTTGTGACCTATTTATTATTCCGAGCTTTCATCGAGGTCTTATGACTGTATTTTGGAGGTATATAAGCTAGGATACTTTGTACGTTGTAGTCAAGCTTGTAATCAAGTGTACCACCTTATCCCACTCTTTAATACCTTTGCTTCCGAGCTGCTCCGGACTCCTGGATCACAGGAACCTCATCTAGGCAGCTCATCTTGACATTATATTCCCGGGGACACAACAGTGTGTGAAGGGTGTTGCTAATAGCTTCACCGACGTCCCACTCCCAGTGTGTACTACAGGCCAGTACTTGGCTCCAGACCTCGGAGTTATCCCGGGCCATTTCCGGCCCATATCCGACCTCAGAACCTCTATAGTTATTGACCTGTAGGCATGGTCTTGTCAAGACGGCTGGCCGGCAGCTTCAGCTTTGGTAATATGAAGTCACAGGGTGGAATGGAGTGGAGTGGTGGAGTGTCAAGTCCATGCCTCGGGACCCATTTCGCCGCTCGGTATTCTGAAGATCTGCTTTTATTGTAATCTCTTCCTTATTGTTCTTTCTCGCTACACATACCCTTTCATTCTAGTCTCTCCTTATTATCTTTTACTCTACCCTGCAGGTACTACACGTATAGCTCCTAGTAGTTAGTCTAGCGCTCCGCACCGTTGCACCAATCCGTAGATATAAATACTGCCTGTACGCTACTGTAGTTCCTCAGTTTAATTATTGACTTAGACTGACTTAGATTCCCTTTCCAACTTAGTCCATCTCTGTGAGGCCCTGGCACAGAGGGCCTGCTCTGGTCTTACCCAGACTGGGCCTAAGCAAATGCGGTAGCCGCCTAGGCCATATGAGGAGGTATGGGAAGTGCCGATACTGGTGAGGGGAGCCTAACCAGAGGTAGGGGTAGGAGGTTGAGAGAGGTTTTCAGAGAGATGAGACAGAGAAGAGAAACAGAGGTGAAGGAAACAGAGTTGAGGGAAACAGATAAAGAGGAAATATATGACAGGTGAGACGTGTCAGGCCCTGTTAGCAAGTACTAGTAGACTGTACTAACAGGGACCAAGCCAGGTTGGAAGAGTTTCCAGGTAAGATTTGACAATAACACGCTGGGGAGCTCCGAGGGGAGTCCCCAGCCTATATACGATACATGTGACAGCCATGTGGCATATTACATAATGGTGAAAGTGGACAAGGGGAGCTCTGGGTATACAGTGGGGAGATATAGGAAGGTAGTAAGTGTCAAGTCCATGCCTCGGGCCTCCACTTCGCCTCTTGGTACTCCGACGATCCACCTTTATTGTAATCTCTCTCTTATTGTTCTTTCTCGCTATACATACCCTTTCATTCTAGTCCCTCCTTATTGTCTTTTACTTTACCCTGCAGGACTACACGTATAACTCCTAGTAGCTAGTCTGACGCTCCGCACCGCTGCGCCGCTCCGTAGATATAAATACTGCTTGTACGCTAGTGTAGTTCCTCAGTTTAATTATCAACTTAGATTCCCTCCTTCACTCTGTACTCTCTAAGTCTTCAGGCTCACTGCCTTGAAGTACTCTCTACTCTACCTTAGGACTTAAACGTTCTTTGGTTCGCTCCTCGTCACCGGCGATACCGCCGCCCCGACTTGGCTGCTACTTAGCTCCTCTCTTCTATACTCTCGACCTCCGGGGACTAACGGCGTAACGGCGGTGTTGTTAATAACTTCACTACTGTCCCACTCGTCTTCCGCACTTAGACACCCTGTGACCTCTGGCACGGTTACACGGGTTGCATGATCTTAACAGTATAATTAAACTCAATCCGTTAACGTCGTACTGACATATCATTTTTTATGCCTCCGAAAACTCGAGCTCAATCTAGAGCTAATTCCGAAGAAAACACTTTCTTCACCACAGCCCAATCTTTCGCCCCTTTCTCCGAATCTATCTCAGCCATCGGTCAACCACATCGCCGTAATCGCGGTTTCGGTCCAGCTACTGTTCCTACTACGTCAACTCTTCCTGAAGCCATGGAAGAAGATCAGCAATTTGAGTACAGCACTTTGTTTACCGGTGACGGACAACCTGTCCAAGTCCTGACCCCTCGCCGTGGACAACCCCCTGTGGTCGCTCCGGCTCGGGGCCGATCTACAACTCGAATTGACTCTCCAATCCTCCAAGCCATTGCTCGCCGTTCGGGTAAACAACCCCAACGCAGAGCAGCTTCTGAATCTCCTCGTGACCCACCTCCTCACTTCGAATTGGATACTGGTGATCACGATGATCAAGACCCTCCTGTCGACCCCGATGACCCGGGCGCCGACAACAACCTTGACGACCTGGATGACGACTCCGGCAGTTTACCGCGTGGTGAGCCTGGTGACCCCAGTGGACCTGGCGGTCCCGGCGGTCCTGGTGGTCCTGGTGGACCTGGTGGACCTCGTTCCTCCAACTCTCCTGACATCCCCAACGAGCAACGTGCTATGTTGGATCTCCTCTCGGGGTTTAAGGTTTCTATGGAAACCCTCGGTACCGTTCTCACCGCACTCGGCCGTCCCTCTGACAGCTCTGAATCCAAGAGTAAGGTCAAGGAGCCCGAGGTATTCGACGGTTCGGACCCCCGAAAACTCAAGACATTCTTCGTCAATCTCGCCCTGGTCTTCAATGACCGTCCCAAGTACTTCACCGACCAGCGGAAGGTGAATTACACCCTTTCTTATCTCAGTGGGTCAGCCAAAGAATGGTTTGTCCCTGATATCCTCGACCCGGACCTCGACTCTCTGCCGGCCTGGACGTCGTCCTTCACGGCCCTTGTAAAGGAGCTAC
Organism: Lentinula lateritia; assembly: GCA_028011325.1. Taxonomy (NCBI): domain Eukaryota; kingdom Fungi; phylum Basidiomycota; class Agaricomycetes; order Agaricales; family Omphalotaceae; genus Lentinula; species Lentinula lateritia. The sequence continues at coordinate 536,881 of JANVFT010000005.1, forward strand.
AGGACAATTTCGGCGTTTACGACGCCCAAGGCGAGGCCGAGGACGCCCTTGGTAACCTTAAGATGAAGGAAACCGAGAACATCCGGAAGTACAACATCCGGTTCAACACCCTGGCTGCTAGCACCAACTGGGATTCTGCCGCCCTGAAATGGGCTTATGGACGAGGTTTGGCTGAATGTATCAAGGACGAAATGGCGCGGCTGCCCGAACCGGCGACGCTCGCCGCTTATCGTCTGGAAGTTCTTCGCATTGACAACCGTTACTGGAAGCGCGAAGAAACCAAGAAGCGTGAGGCTGGTAAGCCTTTTATTGCTCGGAACCCGAAGAAGGGTTCCTCGGACTTCAAGACTGGTTCTACTAACCAGCACAACAATTCTCAGCCTTCGGGCTCTTCGGCGCCGTTCACGCCGAAACCTAAACCCTTCTCTGGTGGTAAGCCTAACAACAACGGTAAGCCCCAGAACTCTTCGAATTCCGGCCAATCCGACGGTCAGCGCCCCGCGTTCAACCATCTAGGAGCAGATGGTAAAGTACTTCCCTCTGAACGGGAAAGAAGGATGAAGAATAATCTTTGTCTCTTCTGTGGTGGTAAGCATCAGATTGCTGACTGCAACAAGCGAAAGGCCCGAGAATCGAAGGGCCGCGCTGCCGAGGTTGAAGAAACCCCCGAAGCAACCATTGAGGTTGTTGAAGAGGAATCGGAAAACTAATTCGCAGCTCTTGTTCCCCGGTACGAAACGGGAGCTGCGTTGATCAGGTTCGTACCTCACCTGGGGAGTTATATCTCAACGCGTCCGCTCTTTCCTCTATTGAATGCTCTCTTGTAATATCTTTAACTACTGAATTCTCGTTATCCGATTCGGCCGCGCCGGCCGAACCCATCTCTGCTCTTCTTAAATTTCCTACTCTTGTTGATTCTGGTTCTACTGACTCTTTCATTGATACTCGTTATGTTTCTCAAAATTCTATTCCTACAACCAAAATCTCTCCTGTTAATCTTCGTCTCTTTGATGGTTCATTATCTTCTAAACCCATTACCGATATGGCGAATATCGCCGTTCAGTTCCCTTCCGGCAAGCTGCTTCTATTACCGTTTTATGTTACTCATTTAGATTCATCCTGTAAAGCAGTATTAGGTTACAGTTTCTTATCCCGCTACAATCCGTTGATTGACTGGGCATCTCGAAACATTACGTTCCGTAACACTTCACATCTTGTTTCTCCACAGACGTCTGTGCCGTTGTTGCAAAGGTTGCTGTTCCGCTACCGGAACTTTCGCCGTCAGTCTTACCGACAATTCTGGAGACCCCTCCTGGGGACTCAAAATTCCCCTTTGAACCCATCTATTCTTATCCTACGGTCTCTCAATTTGCTGCTCAGCTGGAAACTCCCGAGGTCGACATTGCACTGGTGAGTGCTGCAGTTTTTAACAGGGCTTGCAAGGACGCTGGTATGGAACCTATACTTCTTCGTGCTATCCACTCAGAGGTCGCGGCCCGCGCCGCCGACCGCTCCTCCATCGCTCCTACTGTCCCTCCACTTCCTCTTTCTATCCCAGCAGAGTATGCTGAGTTTGCAGATGTCTTCGACGAGATTGCTGCAGATTCACTTCCTGAACACAGACCCTACGACCTGAAGATTGACTTGGAAGAAGGCGCTTCGCCGCCTCTTGGCCGTATTTATCCTTTGTCTGAAAAGGAGTTAGTCGCCCTTAAAGACTTTATTGACAAACAGCTGGCTACTGGTGCCATCACCCCATCATCCTCTCCTCACGGCGCTCCGGTCCTTTTTGTCCCGAAGAAAGACAGCAAACTTTGCCTTTGCGTTGATTTCCGTGGACTCAATCGTATTACCAAAAAGGATCCCTACCCACTCCCACTCATTTCAGATCTTCTCGACGCTCCGAAAAGAGCTAAAATATACACCAAATTGGATCTTGCTCACGCTTATCATCTGGTCAGAATGGCTGAAGGTGACGAATGGAAGACCACCTTTCGGACCCGTTACGGCTCCTACGAATGGAAGGTTATGCCGTTCTGCCTTACGAACGCCCCTGCGGCCTTCCAGCGGTTTGTTAATGACATCTTCTCTGACATGCTCAATGTTTGTGTCATCGTCTATCTTGATGATATTCTGATCTACTCTGATACGCCAGAAGAACACCAAGAACACGTCAAGGAGGTTCTTCGGCGACTTCGCCATCATCGGCTTTACGCCAATCCCGAGAAGTGCGAATTCAATATGGATACTGTTGAGTATTTGGGTTACATTCTTTCTCCCGACGGATTAACCATGTCCAAAGAGAAAGTCCAGACAGTTCTAGAGTGGCCGGTCCCGAGGAAGGTTAAGGACATTCAGTCCTTCTTGGGTTTTGCAAATTTCTATCGTCGTTTCATTTATAATTATAGCGATATCGTTGTGCCGATGACTCGGCTTACCCGAAAAGGCGCTCCCTGGATCTGGGACAGCAGCTGTCAAGAGGCCTTCGAAAACCTCAAAATCGCTTTCACTTCTGCGCCGATACTGGCCCATTGGGAGCCGAATCGCCCACTTATCGTGGAGACCGACGCTTCCGATTACGCCATTGCGGCAATTCTTTCCATCCAATATGCTGACGGTGAAATTCATCCTCTAGCCTTCCTTTCCAGAACGCTTCACGCGGCTGAACTCAACTACGATACTCACGACAAAGAGCTACTGGCCATCTTCGAGGCCTTTAAAGCTTGGCGTCATTATCTGGAAGGCTCGGGTGATCCGGTGGACGTCGTCACCGATCACAAAAATCTTGAGTATTTTTCTACTACCAAGGTTCTCACCCGCCGACAGGTCCGATGGTCAGAATTTTTGCATCAACTTAATATGGTCATTCGCTTCCGGCCGGGGAAACTCGGCGAGAAACCCGACTCGATAACTAGACGCTGGGACGTCGACCCTAAAGAGGGGGATATCGGCTATGCCCAAGTGAACCCTCATAACTTCCGTCCTATATTTACTAACGAACAACTCACTGCGTCTCTTCGAGCTACCTTCTTGGAAGGCCCGGTTTTACGAGCCTCGATTATCATGGATATCGAAGCCCTACACCAGGCAATCATCCTCACCCTTCCCGCCGACCCGAGCTCCATTGTTGGTTTGGAACTTGCAAAAGATCCTTCCAATGAACGTTGGAGCTTAGGTAGTGACAAGCTACTATGCCTTGACGACTGTATTTATGTCCCTAATCACGGCCATCTTCGCCTTCAAGTTCTCCGCTATTTTCATGATCATCCACTCTCCGGCCATTTCGGCCAGAACCGCACTCTAGAAGCTGTACGTCGTCAATACACCTGGCCCAAGGTCAGAGACTTCGTCCGTGACTATGTCACCTCTTGCACTATCTGTGGTCGCAACAAACCTCGCCGTCATCGGCCTTACGGGTTGTTGAAACCTTTGCCGGTTCCGGTCCGACCATGGGATTCCATCTCCATGGACTTCATTGAGCAACTGCCAATGTCGAATGGTTATACAGCTATCCTCGTTGTGGTGGATCGATCTTCCAAGCAAGCTATCTTTATTCCAACTTACGACACCATTACTTCCGAACAACTAGCTGAGCTCTTTGTTATTCATGTCTTCTCTAAACATGGTGTTCCTAATCATGTCACTTCTGATCGTGGTTCTGAATTTGTTTCGGCGTTTTTCCGGGCTCTCGGTAAAGCGCTCTCCATGGAACTTCATTATACCTCTGGATATCATCCGGAAGCCGATGGGCAGACCGAGCGTGTCAATCAGACTCTCGAGCAGTACATCAGGATCTATTGTTCCTACCAACAAGATGACTGGTCGCCGCTACTTCCGATCGCCGAGTTCGCCTATAACAACGCTCCCAACGCTTCCACTGGTATTACTCCATTCTTCGCTAACAAAGGATACCACCCAAATATCACCGTTCGGCCCGAGGTCGACATGAAGTCTGACCTTGCTAGAGACTTCGTTGTCAACCTTGATGAACTCCACGTTTTCCTTCGAGAAGAAATCCTTCTAGCTCAATCCCATTACAAGGAACAAGCTGACAGGAAAAGAATCTCGCACCCGGAGTTCCCGATCGGCTCCAAAGTATTTGTCCTTGCTAAGCACATTCGTTCTACTCGCCCTACTGAAAAATTCTCTGAAAAATATCTTGGTCCTTTCAAGGTCGTCAGTCGACCTGGTACTTTGTCTTATGAACTTAAGCTCCCGGATTATCTTCGCCGAATTCACCCGGTCTTCCATGTCTCACAGCTGGAGCCGGTTACGCCGAATCCTTTCCCAAATCGTACTCAATCTCCTCCACCTCCAATTGAAGTTGATGGTGAAGAGGAGTACAACGTTGCCGAAATCCTGGACTCCAAACTGGACAGAAGGTATAAACGTTGTCCCCTACGTTATTACATTCGGTGGGCCGGTTATGAAGGTACCGACGACGAGTTCTCTTGGGTTGCTGCTGATGAATTACACGCTGACGAACTTGTACCGGCGTTTCACGCCCGATACCCTCACAAACCTGGACCTTGATCACAAAAAATCATTTCATTCCTCTCCCCCGTTTTCGCCATGCTCCGCCGAAGTTTACTTCGTGTGTTTAGAGGGTAAACACGATGATAGCAAATTGAGTGTTTACCTCTCTTTCTTAAATTGCTTACTTTGTTTCTTAGTTACTATTTTACTTATTCTTCATTCACACTTAAGCTACTTATACTTCAAAACTAATCACTTCTTACGCTGCATCGCGGCCCATTCGCTTTCCGACTTCGAAAATGGTGTTAACATTTTTTTTATGTACAAAAGTCCAAAAAGAAAAAATATTCAGCAAGATAGAGATACAAGAAGGCTACAAGAAGAGTACAAAATTGGCCGAAGGCCGAAGTCCGAAGTCCGCTAATCGACTTCCATCACCTCCTTCTCCTTTCCTTTCTCAGAGGCCGCCTTCGCCTTCTCCGGTGCCGGCGCCTCCCCTTCTTTCTCTCCTTCCTCCATCTCCTCTTCTCCTTCTCCATCCTTCTCTTCCTCCACTATCTTCTCTTCCTCCTTCTCTCCTTCATCTTCTTCCTCGCTGTTCTCCATGATCCTCCTCCTCTTCAAATTCCTCGGCCGTTCGGAGACCGATCTCGACGGCCCTGGTACCGCCGCTCCCCTCATTGCGTCCCTTGTGTCAATAGCGATGAGCCGGGCGTGGTCTTCATCCTGTCGCCGCAGGAGCTGTCGCAGGTACTGGTGAGACCTCGTAGTGGCCTCCCTCAAGGACCGGTTGTCAGCAAGGAGCTGGGCCAATTGACTCTCCATGACCGCCATTCGCTCCCCACTTGGTCCCCCTTCCCTTCTCGCCTGTACCGGCCGGCCCGAGTACGAGCATTTTACCTTCGCATCGTGACATGGTTTACATATCACGGTGCTCCTTTTCCCTACCTGCTCCAGGCAAGGGATCTTCTTACTGTAGCACCACTCGCAAGGTGCTCGCTCCTCGTTGTCTTCATCGTCGTTTTCGCCATCATCGCCGTCATCCGGATCTCCCCCGCTGGCCTAGTAACAAAAGAAAAAATCAGTAAATAGTTTCAATCTTCAAGTGTTACTCACCTCGTTCCTCTGTGGAACTTTTCCCTTTTTTACCACCCGAGGAATCTCGACCTCCACCCTACGAGTAGAGGTGGTTGCCTCCCCAGGTGAAGGACCCCGGCGATTCCGCGCCGCCGCCGCTGCTGCTGTCCTTCTCCTCTTTTCAGCTGCCTCCTCCTCCAACCTCCTGGCAGTGGCGGCCCGCTCAGCGGCCTCCTGCCTCTGCTTTTCCTCCTCTGCCTTCTGCCGGGCCTCTTCCTCGGCCTTCTTTTTCTCCTCCTTCCTCCTCCGATTCTTCTCCCTGGTGCGCTCTAGCTGGAGCTCCAGTTCGCGCTCCTCGTCAGAAGGGCTGGGCGTCGAAGGGCGGGAAGGGGCCGCAGGAGTAGTTGGTTGCCGACCGGTGACCGGAATGGAGCCGACGGTATTAGAGGTCCTGGAGGTAGTGGTTCGGCTAGTTGACATTTTGGTGACTTAGGAGTTTTTGGAAAGTTGGGTCCTCGTCGGCAAAACCTGGCCCTTTTATAGGGTCAAAACTGCGCACGGACCAGCAAGAAATTTTTCTTCAAATTGTACTCGGTTTACGGTGTACCGAAAATTTTCTTGGATGACTAACGATAATCCCCGGCACCAACGGCTTTTGAGAATTCTTCCTGCTTACTGATAGGCCAAATTCCCAATGCTGACGGCCTTTAAAATTTTTCCTGGTGACAAATCAACTCCCGGTATTAATGGCTTTCGAGGGCTCGAGCCTAAGAGGGGGATACTGTCAAGTCCATGCCTCGGGCCTCCACTTCGCCTCTCGGTACTCTGACGATCCACCTTTATTGTAATCTCTCTCTTATTGTTCTTTCTCGCTATACATACCCTTTCATTCTAGTCCCTCCTTATTGTCTTTTACTTTACCCTGCAGGACTACACGTATAACCCCTAGTAGCTAGTCTGGCGCTCCGCACCGTTGCGCCGCTCCGTAGATATAAATACTGCTTGTACGATACTGTAGTTCCTCAGTTTAATTATCGACTTAGATCGACTTAGATTCCCTCCTTCACTCTGTACTCTCTAAGTCTTCAGGCTCACTGCCTTGAAGTACTCTCTACTCTACCTTAGGACTTAAACGTTCTTTGGTTCGCTCCTCGTCACCGGCGATACCGCCGCCCCGACTTGGCTGCTACTTAGCTCCTCTCTTCTATACTCTCGACCTCCGGGGACTAACGGCGTAACGGCGGTGTTGTTAATAACTTCACTACTGTCCCACTCGTCTTCCGCACTTAGACACCCTGTGACCTCTGGCACGGTTACACGGGTTGCATGATCTTAACAGTAAGGAGGAATATGATAGGTAAGGAAGCAGAATCAGGCAAGGCATGACAATCTCTTAAGTCTTCAGGCTCATTACCTCGAAGTACTCACCCTGAACTTAGGACTTATAAGTTCTCTGGTTCACTCCTCGTCACCGGCGATACCGCCACTCCGACTTGGCTGCTCCTAGTCTCTCTCCTCACTACTCTTGATCTCTGGGGACTAACGGCGTAACGGCGGTGTTGTTAATAACTTCACTACTGTCCCACTTGACCTTCCACTCTTCAACACCTTGTGGCCTCTGGCACGGTTACATGGTGTACATGATCTTAACAAATAGCCTAGTTGCAATGATGTTAGCAAGATAACTGGTGGGGAGAACACACCGTTTCCTTATGTAGTGATTGTGAATTTGGCTCTCATATCATTGATGTTATCTCGGGTAGGAGTCTAGGATGTTGGGTATGAATCAAGAAACGGCGTACAACAGCACAGCTTAAACGGACCGAAAGGTACCGGTATTGTGGCATGTTTGCGATATGGAACGAAAACTGCTTCAATTATCTCAGGCCGGGAAACCTAGCCAAGCAAGGTGACTCGGAAGTGTTTCGAAGATAATGTACCTGAAGTATTACTTGTCGTTGCTCTGTAACCACATACCTTACTTTATCACGAAGTGCTATCAGATTGTTAATCTACAATAATTTTCTAACAGGAACTAGCAAGAAGGGGTGATGAACCTGTTTATTTATCCTCGATAGATTAATACATCAAAATTTCGTCATGCATAGTCGATCCACCTGCGTCTGCGTCACCTTACGACGACTCTGTAATTTCATTCGCATTCAATGCAATGGCTGGTAAAGCCTATCCACGACTGGCTCTCACTCTCGATCCTCTGCCACGTCTCAAGGTTTGCGCGTCTCCGCGGTTCCCTCTGCCTCGCGTATAGTGAACACCACCGCGGGGTCCTTGAGAAGTTGTTTGTGTGGTAGGAATAGAGGGGGCGAAATAACCTCCTCTACTGGGGGCGTCATTATTAACGGGGGGAGACAGTCCTCGGCCTCGAAAAGCCCCCCTTGCTTGTCCTCTACGCCATCCACCTACTGGTAGGCTTGCGTCGTTTGAGGATAAATTATCCAAGCCGGTGTTCGAAGAATCTGGAATAGGAGGATTGGTAGTTCTCATCGTTCCGCTCGCCCCCCGTCCTCGAAAGGCCGTATTGCCCCGTGTGGAATTATCCAGTCCATGATGAGAAGTGTTAAGAGGAATGTCAGTTCCCATCATTCCGCTTGTGCCCCGAACTCGGAAGGCCGTACCCCCTCGGGTGGAATCATGACTGATAGTCGGAGGCAGTCCTCGATAATTTCCCCTCCCTCGCGCTGTAATTTGTCTTTCATTGAAGCTTGAATTCGTCGGCACGTCACCGAATATAGCACTGGTCGCTATGCCTTTCTTCATCTCTTCGTCATTTTTCATAGCCTCCTTCAATGCCTTCTGTTTCTCTCGCTGTTCCTTCCTGAACTGAATCGTATGCAGCCACTGTGGGACGGCGAGACAGACCCAACAGTATCTTGCCAATCGAACGTGAGGGAACGACGATGGAGAGAGATTACGAGCACATCCTGTACAAGGGATAGTTGTCGTCGATGCGTTAGGTTTGAGGATTTCGAGAGGTAATAAGGGGTTAGAGCGGTAATTGTTTCCAGGCTGCGGAGGAGCATCGCTCCATATGGAGACAAAGCGTTGGCTTTGGGCAGGGAGGTCTTGGTCAATATATCCGGCTTGAACAAAGTGAGAATGGAGAGCATCGATGATTTCGACGTCGTGTGCTGCGTATTGGAGGTATTCGTTGGGTAAAGGACGGGACATCCACAATTCATGATCAACTAAAGATTGGAAGCAATATATCAGGTCCTCACTTTATTTTCATATATACTTTAATGCTTACCGTGTTTCTTAGGAGAGGTGGCTTTGCATCCGTGCTCTATCAAACATGATCCTAATCCCTGAAACACATGCACATCTTCGTACTTGTACGCGTACCGTACATTGTTGACCTGTTTATATGAGAAGCATCTCATCAGCCTCTGTTTGTGCTTTTCTGGTGTTTCTCCACGAGTAAACCGTGACTTGATATCAACCAATTCAAGATCGATAACGTTGACCAATTCCACGTTGTACCCGTGATACAACGCAGAAAAATCCATCCGTCCGTCGTATAGAATTTTGAGGATCGTTGGACTAGCTAGGAGGTTGAAAAGAGGTTGGAGGGAACATCTTGGAGCTGAAAGAGCCACGAAATCGAAGAGAAAGTTTTGCGAAATTTGTGGCGCCATGGAACGGATGCAGACGAGGGAAAGTGCACCACCATTGATTCCAAGATCAAGACCTTCACAATCGATGATTAGAGATGAAGATGGCTCTAGAAGTGATACAGCAGAGGAAAACGAGGCTTCTGTGTCACATAGAACGAATTCGATAGATTCGATAGGTTTAGCCTCAGGGGATTTCGCGCCGCTATCTTTACTGCGAGAATTGATCTCAAGCTTGGAGAAATCCTGAGTAACTTCATCTTGTGATTCGGACATCTGTGATATGTTTGTTGAAAATTCAAAGAGTCCACTACATTGAAGACGCACCAAGAGTTATCGATGTGAACTATAGTAAGCTGGGAGTAAAAAGAAGGTTCGATGGCATCGAAGTGGCCATTACATAACTTCTGAGGCTGCGGACTGAAAAAAAAGAAAATCAGTGAAAGAAAATATTCAATGTAGGCGTTTTGTCTGTGCAATTGAGCGAAGAGATATAGCTGCACGTCGACTGCACGTTGTACGAAGCGACTCACCGGGCCGAACGAATTTCCAATATTTTGAACCACGACCAATACATAACAATGAATTCAGAACGGGAAGATATTTCTTTGCCTGCGCCACTCACCAGCAAAACGCCTCTTCCTCGATATCGAGCTGCTTCTGCCTCCAGACGTCGTTCTAAAATTTTGAAAAATTCCCGAGTGTCCTCGACGTCCTCCAGAGCCACCTCCACCAGTGGCCGACAAAATCGAACTCAATCTAACAATATCATGGAAATTGATTCCGAACCCGGTCTTTCGAACGCGAATTTAACTGGCAGAAACACGTCAAATAGTTGGGTTGATGATTCTGAAATATACCACGCTCCATCTCCAAATCCGGACTCGAATGCAGGTCCTTATGCCCTTTTAATGCAGCCTCCTTATTCGCCTCCTCATTCTCCACGCCATGGGACCTGGTATAGTCCAGGATTGGGGAACCCAGAATTCGATGATGATGGTAATCGTTCTCATGCCCAAACTTATGCTCAAACTCGCGGCGCTTCGCCTGACAACGCTTACAATGCTTATCCCGATCCACTTACTCTTACTTCGGGCGACGTTTACGGACAGATGGGTACGAGACATCCTGAAGACAACATTATTCATCATATAAATGGAATGTCGGAAGTTGGTAGTGATGCCTTTATGCAGGCTCTCGCTACCCAGCTTTCACCGGCTTATGTATATGATTTAAATTTGAACTCGACACCGTACGTTTCGCAGAACCAGTCGCAGAATCGGTCACAGGCCAGTCACCTATCGCATCTCTTAAACGAAGAATCAGTAGATCCAATCGCGTCTCGAGCTCAAAGCACTTCCCAGCCGAAAGGGAAGGGTAAGGCATGTGAAGTCGAGGATGATGAGGCACAGGAGGATAGAGGACAACAAAACGAAGAACAAGTAAAGAGGGATGTTACGGAAGAAGAAAAGGAAGATAACGCAGGGTCTAACGAAGCCCCTTCAACACCTCGGAAAGGCAGATCATCTAAAGCCAAAGGGAAACAAAAAGCGGCGACAGAGAGTCCTCCATCTCCACCAAGATCCTCCAACACCTCCGTATCAACAGAAATCCTCGCGGAACATTCCTTCGCCACATATACATGCCCAATATGTTTCTGTCCGCCTACAAACGCGACCATGACTCCCTGTGGCCATATCGCCTGCGGGTCATGTCTGTTCACCGCTGTGAAAACTGCTCTGAGGAGAGAAAATATGATGGGTGGACCTAGAGATGATAGTGGTGGACCGAGGTATGTGTGTTGTTTCCTAAACGCTTTTCTGCTTCTCCTTTCGGAATTTCTCAATTGACGCGTTCTGTTGTTCCCCTTTTGTTTCATTTGTTCACTAATTGGACTATTTAGATGCCCCGTGTGTCGTGCTACAATTTCAGGCTGGGACGGAAGAGGTGGAGGGGTAATTGGATTGGTTATGCAGATGGCCCCTGTTGCTTCTTAGAGCAAAACAGCAGAAAAGTGGTGGATATCGATTGGATAAATCGCGTATTATTGAACTTCAAGAACGAACTGTATGTACACTGCATATACATGATAGGAAAAATTTACAATAGTCGGGAATTCGAAACGATGAGGGAAATCTACCTTCATAACGATCGGGAAATCTGAGGCCACCATCACGCGCTGCCGGAATAATGGTCAGTCCAAGATTTGTATAACTCACTCATATCGGACTCAGAATGTTCAGGTTTCGTGAATGAAGGTTCGAGTCTCATTAAACATTTTCCATTCAGAGTTCGGCTCGAAAACCATTTCTATTTTACGTAGTAGAAAATAAGATAAGTCACAATCCACTTCAGAAATTTTTAGCTACGTCCAGGAGAATGCAAATGATATGGGGCAGGAAGAACGAGATATCTCGTCGTTGACAATGATTGAATAAATTAAGCTCCCCCCCAAGTACACAATCGCGGAGCGACTTTCCCCCCATTCCCAGCGTGTCGTGCCAGTTTCATACAAAAACCGATGACATAACGCCAGATACTGCAACAGCTTCTCAAAGTTCATCGTGATCTCTCGTAGCTTCATCGTCATCATCTTCACCGTAAGAAGGTCCGCCACCACTGTACATCTTCGTGGTAATGGGGTTGACGATACCTTGGACCTCTGCATCGATCGTACGCAACAGTTAGATACCTCATGATAGGATGAAATAACGTACCAGCAAGCTTCTCCTCTAGGTCTTCAGCCGTAGCAGAAACGCCGTTCTCGTCAATCCATTCGGTGGTTTCTTTGATAGTGGCGAGTAGGGTCTTCTTGTCCTCGGCACTGATCTTGCCACCCATACCCTCCTCATCATTGACCTGGGTCCTCAATCCGTAAACGAATGTAGAGAGCGAGTTGAGAGACTCGATCCTCTTGCGCTGAGCCTCATCCTCAGAAGCGAATTTCTCAGCATCGGCGACCATCCGGTCGATTTCCTCTTGAGAAAGACGACCCTTTTCGTTGGTGATGGTGATGGATTCGGATTTACCACTATACAAGACAATAATCAAAACGCAGCTTCAGAAGTGACGTTTCGGGATACATACGTTGCCTTGTCGGCGGCTCCGACTTTCATGATACCGTTTGCGTCGATCTCGAAGGTGACTTCGATTTGAGGAACACCACGAGGGGCAGAAGGGATGCTGGAAAGCTCGAACTTGCCAAGAAGGTTGTTGTCCTTTGTCAGAGTACGTTCACCCTCAAACACTTGAATTAAGACAGTTGGCTGGTTGTCGGCAGCGGTTGAGAAACTGAACCGTTATGAACCAATTAGTCCCCACATTGCACTAACAACGAAATACTTACATTTGAGATTTCCGGGTAGGAATCACAGTGTTACGAGGAATGAGTTTTGTCATGACGCCACCGGTGGTCTCGATACCAAGAGTGAGGGGGCAGACGTCAACGAGTACGACATCGGCAGTTCCTTCAGCACCAGAGAGGATACCTCCCTGTACTGCGGCACCGTAAGCAACAGCTTCATCAGGGTTGATCCCCTTGGAAGGCTCCTTGCCACCGAAATATTCTTTGAGGAGCTGTTGGACCTTGGGAATACGTGTAGAACCACCAACGAGGACAATCTGAGACAAAGTCGTTTAGTCATTGGGAATCCAGAATCAAATATCAACACAAACCTCGTCAATGTCATCTTTCTTAACGTTGGCATCCTTGAGGACCTGTTCAACAGGCTTCATCGTCTTTCGGAACAGATCCATGTTGAGTTCTTCGAACTTGGCACGAGTGAGAGTTTCCGAGAAATCGTTTCCATCTTCGAAACTTTCAATCTCAATTCTGGTACTCTGTTGGCTACTGAGAATTCGCTTGGCTTTTTCGACCTCACGCTTGAGTTTACCGAGAGCGCGAAGATTCTTGGAAACGTCAGTTCCAGTCTTCTTCTTGTATGACTTGACGAGGTAGTCAATGACACGGTTATCGAAATCCTCTCCTCCGAGATGAGTGTCACCAGCAGTAGCCAAAACTTCGAAGACACCATCGTCGATCGAGAGGAGAGAAACATCGAAGGTTCCTCCTCCAAGATCGTATACAATGATTTGAGATTCACCACCTTTCTTGTTGAGACCGTAGGCAATAGCGGCAGCAGTGGGCTCGTTGATGATACGCAAGACTTGAAGGCCAGCGATAGTACCTGCATCCTTGGTGGCTTGACGCTGAGCATCGTTGAAGTCTGAAAATACAGCCACATCAACTCTGAGGCCTATCAACTACTTTTTTGCAGACGTACAAGCAGGCACAGTGACGACGGCGTGGGTGACTTTCTCGCCCAAGTACGCCTCAGCAGTCTCCTTCATCTTGGTGAGAACCATCGCAGAAATTTCCTCTGGGGTCTGAACATTGTCTTGTCAGAATATGCCAAGAGAATGTCGGAATTCGACTCACAAAATCGCGCTTTTCTCCCTTATGGGATACCGAGATGACAGGTTTACCACCCTTTTCGCGAACCTCAAAAGGCCAGTGCTTGATATCACGAGCAATATCTTGATCGTCCATTTTGCGTCCAATAAGACGTTTAGCATCGAAAACCGTGTTCGAAGGGTTGGAAGCATATGCATTCTTTGCGGAATCTCCAATGAGACGTTCTTCATCAGCGAAAGAAACCCATGACGGTGTAATACGGTGACCCTGGTCGTTGGCGATGATTTCGACTCTCCCTCCACGTTGAACTCCGACACATGAATAACTGGTTGAATCAAAGGATTAGCTTATACAGCAGGACAAGCAGCAGCTATTCGTACGTTGTACCCAAGTCTGATGTACGAGCAGATTAGTACTGGATACTTGAACGATAACATTCGTTGGCACGTACCAATACCAATCACAGTTCCATACTCGGAGTTGGACTCCTCAGCTCTGACAGCAGGTGAACAGAAAGTAAGAACGGCTAATAGAGCGAAAAAAGCGAAAGAAAGAGAAGAAAGAACACGACGCGACTGCGAGTGTGAAGGACGTCTAGAAAGACGAGACATGGTGGATGAAAAAAAGTCAATGCTGAATATTTCTTCGAAACTTGATCCTTTTATTCACGGACGTGACGTGTCAAGGTACGTGGCTTTTGTACGTTCCCACGTTCGTGTTCATCAAATTTGTCCGATCCGGCGGTACAGGCTGTGTAAACACTGATCCGGCTGCTCCTAGCGAAATTTCTAGTGCTTTCTTAAATCTTTATCGCGCACCGCTGTTGTACCCTTCTACATAATCTGCTTCAAAATAAATGAAACAAGTTCCACCTTTGGTCCCGCATGTAACTGTAACTTGATCGTCGCGCTACGCCTATGCCACGTAGGCATCCACCCAAATTCGCGAGAGGAAGCAAAATGTCACAAATTACCACGTCGGTGCAACGTAGCGTCTTCCAAACGCTGGAATATCATTCTGACTATACATATGTAATTGGACCAATGTCGAATATCTTCTGTGGTTTCTGGTAACATCCAAGTCCAAAAGGACAGTTCGCAGAATCCACCGCATAGTATTTTTTTTACGTTTCAGATGTATACTTACTCTCATCCTTTGCAGATAGATCTCAGCAAAGAGAAATCGTGTCTTTCCTTCAATAGGCAAGTCCAATACACTGTGCAGACAAGCAAAATATCTGTACATCTATTATCAGACAGGATCAGCAGCAGACAGCTGCACCCTTCCCTAAGTGTGATGAACATCTCATTCTCATGCTTATAAAGGAAAAGGAATTCTGAACAGATCTGACTGTCTCTGTTCACTACAACCTTGGATCACAAGTTCCCTTCGTATGCTTTGTATAGGTCACCAAAAGGATCTGTATCTTCCATGGTCCTTCTCACACTTAATGTTTGCCTCACAGGGTCTTCGGTATTCTATGTAGTCTTATCTGCAGAAACCGTGTGGGCAATATCTGGTCTTATAAAAGAGCAAGCAGGTCTCAGAAGGGGTCGCACCACATCAGTCTCCTCACCCACGCAGTCAATGTCTCTACCAAGCCTAACCATTTCCTCGTAAGTATGTCATGCCTCGGCCTCGCGAAAGCAGACAAATTTGGCCTACTAGGGAGAACCCCGTCACTGAGCAGCACCTTGACACTATATTGACGAAACTGGGACAAGATTTGAGGCCTAACGAGAGAACTGACTATCTGGTGCTTCTGAAGGCATTCCACGACGTGACAGAATCTATCGCCAAGTTGCCTGGTGCGTCTGCAAAACATTGCCATTACATGTTGTACATATAGATTACCAACAGATTATGAGCCCCCGACAGACCTCGAACGCTTTCCTCGAAAGGACATACACTTCTTAAAACCCGAAGATAACAAACTTGGCGCTTGGGCATGGAAATTCACAGTCAAGGATACTCGACCTAATAGAGGCATACTATCAGGCAAGACAGTTGTCATAAAAGATAACATATCCGTCGCCGGAGTGAACTGTCTGCTTGGCACAGACGCAATGACTGGCTTTGTACGATTTCCTTTAATAATATACTTCATCGTCTCAAGTGTGCTGACCCCACGAACGTCGTACAGGTACCCACCGCAGACGCCACTGTGGTAACGCGAACCTTGGAATCAGGCGGTACCATTCTAGGCAAAGCCGTGTGCGAAAATCTTTCCATGGCGGGAACCTCGTTCACTGCTGCCACGGGTCCAGTCCATAATCCTTATGCTAGAGGATATTCCGCTGGCGGGAGCTCCAGCGGTTGCGGTGCTTTGGTCGCATCGTGTGCTGTTGATATGTGAGTCCCCCGCTGAATGACGTATCACTGACCTCCGATCTTGTTTCGATGAACTAGGGCCATTGGTGGTGATCAGGGTGGCAGCATTAGGCTTCCCGCAAGCTGGTGCGGTATATACGGTCTAAAGCCCACACAAGGGCTCATACCATACACCGGAATCGCATCCCTTGGTATTCATAACTCCACATATAGTATGTTGACATTTCAGACCTCTAATACACCTTTTATCTTTTAGAAACCACGATGGATCATACCGGTCCAATGACACGGACATGTTTCGATAACGCACTTCTCCTCAAAGCACTCGCAGGCAAAGATAACATCGATGACCGATGTATCGCTACTCCTTCCCCCTCAGAAATACCAGACTATCCTGCAATCCTAGACGAAGTGAAAGGAGCCGCAAAGACTCTAGAAGGCTTCAAAATAGGTTTACTAACAGAGGGCTTTTCTGACGTACCATGCGAGCAAGGTGCCATGAATGACACTCGAGTATCTAGGAAGGTCAGGGATGCCGCAGACAAGTGGAAGCAAATGGGAGCGAGTGTCGAAGATGTGTCTATACCGGTAAGTAATCACACCAAACATTTTCCGATTTCCATCTCCAAGTCTAAAGTAGATTGACTAGATGCACGCCCTTTCTATGGATTTATGGCTCATGATCGTGCGCATGGGGTGTGTTCCTGGTCTTATGGGAGGTGTCATCGGACGCCAAGGGTTCTACCAGAATCAACTGACGACGAGAATGAGTGCTTTACGCACTCCAGAAGGATGGGACAAGTTGCCATTTACAGCGAAAAACATGGTTTTGAACGGCGTTTACATGCAAGAGTATTGTGTCCGTCGTTTATTCGCTCCTATATTTCAATAGGGCTGAAGTACTTCTACAGCCAGAGCTTTACGGAAAAGCCACCAACCTGATTCGACTTCTGCGAGAAAAATACGACGAAGCGCTGGACCACTTTGATGTGCTCGTTATGCCTACGACGCCATATCTCGCTACCTCTCACGCTGTGCCGGATGCAACTATATTGGCAAAGATTTCCAAGGGACTTGGCCAAACAATGAACACTTGCTCGTTCGATGTTACTGGCCATCCAGCGCTATCAATGTGAGTTTTCTTGATCAAGCGCAGCTTCCGCAATCTGACCGCTTTACTTTTAGGCCCATCGGTATGCTGCCATCACTCGATGACTCTAGTATCAACCTTCCGGTTGGCTTACAGATCGTAAGCAAACATTTTCAGGAGAGTAGGATTTACAAGGCGGCATTCGCATGGGAGAATGTATATCCAAATTGGAAAGATTGCTGAGCCGCTAGTACATGTAATAGTACACCTAGTGTTACAAATCGTTCACTTGGATGGAAATTTAGTGAAATGACAATATTATGCATGTATAATGAAACTTGCCGAAAAATTATACGCCCACCCCTTCATCACCATTAGCCATTCTGTGAAATTCTTGACGTATTTGTACTATGAAGGTGAAAATATCTTGCGTAACGTTCAGTTTGTCTACCAGCAACGGCAGGGACGGTAGAGGGGGCGAAGTCTTCACAACTGCAAGGAGAGTAATTCGTGAACTCGTGTCATCAATCCAGCGGATGTTCAAACCTTTATAATCGTGACAGGAAACATCCAAAATGAAACTAAACTCCCGGTCTGGACCTGATATGTCTACGCCTCTGAAACTTATCAGCAATTGTTCCTTCTCCATCCCTTCTATTGAACAAGCTAAGAGAGTCTCGTAAGCATGTAATTCTGGGGCAACCCGCGATGCATGCGTGTTCAACGTCGATCGTTCTTTGTCCTTGTCTACAAAAGACCCATGATTAAAATCGGAAACACTCTGAAAGAACTTGAATCAGAAACCTGTTTTGAGGCTGACAATCAACGCGCGATATTCGTCAATCTGAGTTTGCATGGTTGCGCTGCGTTCACGAAGGGATGTAATTTGTCGTTTAAATGCGGTCACCGCTACCTCTGCATCTTTCCTTTCCGCCTGCTCTCTCTCTAAAGCTATACGAAGTGACATGTTAGGTTGGACTTGCCGCAGACCAAGCAGGACACTCACTGGCCATCAACTCAATTTCTTGAACCTTGTATTTGCTAATCTCGGCCTCAATTTTTTGAGTTCTATCATGTAACTTCTTCTTTTCCGCTGCATCTTTCGTCCGTTTGTCCGTGATAGCTGTAATGGACTTGTTTTTGTAATTGTTCACGGCCTTCAGGAAGTTTTGCAAAGTTTCTTCGTATACAGGAATATCGAGATCAATGTGGGGGTTGGGATCTGAGAGCACACTCTTTAGGTCAAAGTGGAATCCTCTAGGGGCGAAAGCCATGATAGTTGATGGTTAAAAGAGTTTCTGTCAGTCACACGATCGCGACGCGATTAAAGATTTGTCAGCTTGGGCGCTCAACATCGGCAAACCTTCACTAAGACCTGGTGCTAGTCAATGCAGCTGGTCGACCACGATACTGTACGTTTGCCATTTTCGCCCCGGATTCCTGCAATAATTCTGTACAGTTTCTCAAACAGCTGGTTACACTGTTTGAATCCTCCAAAGATCAAGGCTCGATATGGATAACGCATAAACGACGTACGAGTTTTCAGTAGGTCGAAACAGGTTTACTCTACTGAATTGGTGTACCAGTTTGTTATGACAAGGAGGATACCACCATGAAAGTGGAGGATGGCGTCGAGGACCCCCATGCCTACCCATGTCTCCTTCGAGTCTCAAATGGCGATAAAGTCAAATTTTCAACAAAGGTACGCAATCGTTTGCTGTGTTGGACGCCGTTTCACAGTCTGGCACTATAGGTTGATTCCACAGATTTACTCAAATTTCATCAAGTATATGGCGCTCTTCTTAAATCATGTATGACCTCTCTTCGTAAGAGAGATAAGAAACGCGAAAAGCAACGTGCGGAAGAAGCTGCAGCTCGCAAAAAGAAATTGTCAGAGCCTGTTGTTGTCAATGGATCTAAACGAGGGAATGGACGTAGGAAACGACAACGCCAAATTAAAGCTGCGTTAAAGCAACAAGAGACATTGGGGAAAATCAAGGCAAAGGAGGAGGCAAAAGCCAAGGCGAAGCTGACCTCGGAAGAAGCTTTGTGATCGTTCGTGTATTATTTATCTGTTTTCGTCATTGAAACTATATTGCTCTTGCGATCAGGTCCATGTTCGATGTCCTCTACAATCTTCATCTATCTTGCACAATCAATCAACCCGCCAATAACATGTAGCACAATCCGTAATTTATAGCGTTCTATAGATAATCTTTCAACAGAGTAAAACGGATAAAATCCATATATTCTGAGGTGTAATATTGCTGGACGGGCTCTTACAATCTCCATCGGCCCAAGACTTTTCGCGATGCATTGTCAGTTGCATTCCGAATATTTAAAAAGATGATGGCTGCTCATGAACCATTTAGATGGTTCCTTGAATGTCATTCCAGAGATGAATTCAGAACACATAAAATGTGTCTACATAGGTTTGCCGACTCGGATGTTCGAAACTCACGAAAACAGTAAGGATCGAGGGGGCTATTAAATTGGAAGATTGTACCAAGAGTAATGCAAATAACTGAGTGTCGAAGACTGTTGAAGAAGCTGGTTGAATTATAACGTTGATTTACTGATCTAGAAAAATTAGACATGAAATTCGACAGCATCAAGTACAAACCTCGTCCACGCTGACAAGGCTGAAGTTCGTCCGGTCTGAGGCGTAGATACGCACTTGCGTCCTGCCCCAAAGCGATCAATTTCCTCTTGGGTTTTTCCTGCGATGAAACCTATCTAGGATAGGTATGGAATAGATTAATTCATGTTTGTTCGAGCTGTCCGAGTCGCTGATCTGGAGGTAAATAGGCGTAAGCCTTGTGCGCAGCTATTGTTACGATCTGCGGATGCGACCGCCTGATCAAAGTAGGTAGCGGTCTGCTGAGACTCGAAAGACAAATATTCGTGGACTCGTGGATCCGTGTATCGCTCACCTATTGGGAGTTACTCTATCGAGACAGGTAAGGACAGGTACAACCGCGCTCATGATCTCTCATGATCCCCTCATCTGATCAAGTGAATACTATGAGATTTCAATACCCACATTAGGCCAAGGTGTTCTTTCATATATAAATGTCAAACTCATCCCTTCATGTAATCTCTCCGCCTTGCCATGTCCACCAACGTTGTTCACCTTCGCGATGTTCAAGCCCGCTCAAAGTTTTTCACCGTTTGGGAAAGGCATAGGCACACAACGGTACACTGGCTCGTCGAATGTTTTGCTGAATTCGTGGGTCTATGCCTCGCTGTGTTTCGAATGTTTGTACTGAAATGCATGTTCTACGCTGTTCTACGTTAGTTGGGGGTATTTTTCTACGTATACGCTGGTATGTGATATTTCCCGTGTTGTATGCAGGTGCTCAAATAGGTCCTCAAGGTGTTGGATCACAAGTTCCCTTCATCGTCGGCCCCATATTGAGTATCGATGGGCTTAGCTGTGAGTCGTTTGTTTTTCATTCGCCGTTGTATTTATTGACCGTTCACTAGCTGTGCTCCAGATTGGCCTGGCGTACGCATGCGGGATAATCTTTGCTATCAGCATTTGTGGTGCTACATCCGGGGGTCATTTCAACCCTGCAGTCACTTTGACCCTGGTATTGTTCAAAGGTTTCCCCCCCTTCAAAGCTGTCAGGTACATTCCTCTTTACTCGGATATCTTGAACATCCGTCTAATCAGAGGTCATTCAGATACATAATTGCCCAAATCCTTGGTGGATACATCGCCTGCCTGCTCATATATGTCCAATGGCACGATCTTATCAAAGAGAGCGAGCTTGTACTAGCTGCTGCGGGCACCCTCGACGCTACTTTATTCACTCCTCAAGGTCCAGCGGGCGCCTTCGGCCTCTATGTTATTCCAGGGCTGAATCTGGGTGGGGTATTCCTGAACGAGTTCGTTACCGTGCGTCTGATATCCTCCATTATTGACAGTATTCTAAATCATGTCCCCCTCCCTAGGATATCTTTCTAGCACTTGTGATTTGGGGAAGCATCGACCCGACCAATGTGTTGATCCCTCCCCAACTAGCGCCTTTTGTGATTGCTCTCGCTTAGTGAGCTACATGTTTGCTTTCTGCGTTCTTAATTCACAGATAATAATATTCCTTAGTGCGGCGGCAATCTGGGGGTTTGCAACACCAGCGTGTAAGGATTCGCGCATTTGAATAAATCCGTGTTGAACGTACTCATGTTAACCTCAGTGGCGGCCAATCCTGCTCGCGATCTCGGAGGAAGGCTCGCAGCTATGACCATCTGGGGAACGAAAGGTTAGTTGTTCCTCAAGATCTCTTTGCATCCCCTTTAACGTTGAGCTATAGCTGCTGGAGGTCGTTACGCCGCAATCGCTGCTTTAACTAGTATTCCCGCGACAATGCTCGGAGTATTCATACATGAATTATTCCTTACTGACTACGCAAGAGGTAAGAGTGTGAACTTTTCATTCTTCAGATGCTGAATTCATGTGGCTTCCCCAGTGATTCCTTCCTCTCAACGTGAATATATGGAGGTACACCACAATCACCTCCATGCTCCCGGAAAAGCCGCATCAGACGTGTCTTCAAACGAAAAGGCCGACCTCGAGCATAATGCATGATACAAAATACTGAATCCAATTTTGATTTTCTGAGGGCGATGGGGGTTACGAGGGAGGGGTACGGAATGTCTTTTTCATTAACTACAGCTATATGTCTCTAAAATAAATATGCATCTCTAATAAACCAAGCGAACCAAAGGGATTGATAGTACATTGCGGCCAGAGGCATGATGAAAAGACATGTATCGAAATTATTCTGTGCGACGACCTCTCCTATTATTTCTTCCTAGCCCTTAATGAGTTCTGGGATACCGTCCTTCATTTATATAGTATTCACACTCTGGACTAAACGGAACCTCATAGAGAAATTTCTCCAGATAGCTATATTCGGAAATGTTAAAGGAGTCCCATAAAAGCTGAACTTTGCGTAAGGGACAATTCGAACGAATCAACATTTCTCCCAGTTCATCCAAGGCGTTGTCGCTCATTCGAAGCCAGAAGCTGACCGTCACTTGGGTTAGATTAGGTAGATGAATAAGATCCCAAGCACCACATGCGAAGTCTTCGCCCATACCTTTAATTTTCAAGTTTATAAGGTGAGTATGTCGCAAAGGGGAAATGGGAGAGAACGAATTCGAGCTTGAATATTGCCCGTTATAGAAAAACCCCACCGCCAAAGATTCGAGCAGTGGACAGTGATATAGCAAAGATGCAAACGAGGAGCCGCTGTAATTGTGGAGTTCCAGGATGGTCAAACTTTTTAGATCTATGAGATCGGTGGACGAAATGGAGGAGATTGCCAGGGAACGAAGGCGGGGACACGAAGAAGAGAACTTTGTGCTGACCGATCTTACTGCTGGCAATCTGTTACTCAAATTGAAACCGGAGCCGAGATCCAAGTTTACAAGGAAGGGAAATTGTGTGGCTACTAGCTTAGTGGCTAGTATGCCATAGAAGGTCTGAAAGACTTCCGGCGAATTAGTGTGGAATGTGAAAGACCTCCATCTATTTGTCCGATCCGTCAAAGCCTCCATGACGCTGTATTGAGGGTGATCAAGGGAGATAGTAGAGGAAATGGCTAGAAATGGCAGGGTGTCATGGAGGTTTGTCACCGTCGATATGTCTAGTCGAAAGTCCATAGGACAAGAAGTGCCTGAACGTCGAAGGATATATTTCAACCTTTCAACTATCATGAGCCCTTCCTCCCTCCGAGTCGCATCGTTGTCCCTATAAAAATTCCCGAGATCGATGGAGGACCATAGCTCAGGTTGTGCTAGCGCTTGACTTCTCCACCAGGAGCAAACCCAAGTTAAAGGAAAAACACGCCCGACAAACTTGTTATTTCGAAGGGATAAAGAAATCCCAAAGTCAGTGAACACATCGACATCCGAATGCAGAGGCGGCTCTGTTATAGCCCCTGCGATAAGGCTAAAGATGGCTCCTAATATCTCTGATGGAAGTTTTCGGATAGGGGAAAGGAGCGATTCTTGACATTCCAAAATCATAGGCAGAACAGCTCGAATATTGTCCTTTTCGCAACGCCGAAGATCGTCGCGTGTGGCCAATATATCTGTTTCTAAGTCAGAAAGCGCTTTGGATGAAAGCGGGACATCGTTGATTCGGATTTTTGCGAGAAGATCGTCGTATTTCCTCTGGTTGTACCGTAGAAGTTCATCGTCCATGTTCAAAGAAGCACAAGGAAACGTGGTCGTCACAGCTTCAATATCATGATATTCACGTTACTTATAGTGCGAGAGATCATCACCCCCCCGCATTAATAATGTGTGTTCCATTACTGTAATCTAAGTAGAGATTGTACAGTATGGTAAACTGGTTGTTCAGGAATTGGACCTTGCCAGTGTAATTTAACTATCCTATCATATCCTATCCTTATAGTGAGCCGCTGACGCAAATATTTTAAATGCCGCACTGGCAATAACAGTTCTTACAGCGTGTTCGGAAAATGATGACATTCGTGAAATTTACATGAGCTCATAAAATAAAATAAAATAAAAAGGTACCCGAGCCTTGACGTCGGCTACTTGAGCCCCTCCATTTACTCGTCTCACAATGGTCTTCCGGCACATCAGCGAAGATATGAAGCAGAGGGCAATCTGGCTCCTAGACCATGATCTGACTATTGAACAAGTCGGAACTATTCTAGGAGTTTCCGAGAGCAGTATTTACCGCTGGAAAGGCAACTTGGAAATACATAATTCCGTCATTGCCCCTCCCAGTCATACCCGTGGACGTCCGTCGAAACTTAATTCCGAAATGATTCACAGCTTGGTGTCTTTATCACAAGAGGCTCCCGAAATGTATTTGGATGAAATACGAGATTGGCTGGCACTAGCCCATGATGTTGGCATTTCGAAATCATCACTGTGCCAGATCATTCAGGATGCCGGATTGACGTATAAACGTCTTCATAAAGCTGCGACCGAGCGAGATGATGCGTTGCGGGCAGAATGGATGGCAGATATTTCTGCACATTATGTGGCTCAGCAAATTATAGTTGTTGATGAAACAAGTAAGGATGAAAGAACAATATACCGACATTATGGGCGTGCACCGGTTGGTCAGCGTGCTACTATCTCTGCAAACTTTGTACAAGGTGAACGGTACAGTTTGGTAGCAGCCATGAGCACAGAGGGATATGAGGCATGTCGAGTCGTACCAGGTTCTGTTGATGGAGAGGAGTTTTTCAACTTTATTCTGGATGATGTTGTGAGTCATTCTTCTATCCTTTCCTACAACTGAGTTGTGACTTGGTTTTTAGTTGCCGAAAATGAATCCGTTCCCTCGCGATTGAAGTATTATCATTCTAGATAACTGCGCTATTCACAAAACACGTGCTCTTTGTGAAATTGTTGAGGCCCATGGATGCAAAATGATATTTTTGCCTCCATATTCACCAGATTTCAACCCCATTGAAGAGAGTTTCAGCTGCCGTATGTTGCAATACATCCACTTCCATTCTCAACTAACATGTTGTCTGCAGTCAAAGCCTGGATCCGGGGACACTGGATACAAATACGGGATGCATATGATCCCGAGGTTGCATTGTATGAAGCAACTGGCTCAATTACGGGTGAAAAGGCAAAGGGATGGTTTCGACATTCAGGTTATAACCTAGTGTAAAGTAGTCTCAAGAATGTGTAGCTGCAATATGTATGAAATGCAGTATTATAAATGACAAATGTGTGCAAGTATAAGGGAAATAAATATTATTAGCAAAATAAAAGTAAAACAAAATGGATAAGATATGATTGAAGCAATATATAGTCAGCCAAAAATTTTTACCAAAATTCAACAAAATCGAAGGTGAAAAGACTACTTTCCGATGCGCTTGCCATGAGACTTGTACTTGTTATAAGCCCTCATCACCTGCGAACGCTGAACAGGTTTGATGTCAGCATTGTGCCATTCTTGTGCTGTCACATCAGTCAAGCGTTCTCCTGGTTCATACCCCAGTTGACAAAGTCCAGCCTTAATATCATCACTGAGGCCATACTCAGCACAGAAATCAGCCAACGCATAGCCCTCAGGCGCAGCAGGTGGAGACGAGCGTACATGAACAGATGGAGGGGAATATTGTTCAGCATGAGCAAGCGAAGTCCAAGTACCACCTGCCTGCATAGCAGGCATGCCACCATACGGATACATTCCCATTGGCGGCGGCATTGGCGCTGGCATCGGATATGGACCATAAGGCACCATGGGCATATTGGGATAACCACCGGGGTATATCGGAGTTGCTGGTAAGGCAGGCAGAGCAGTGGCAGATGTCGACGGAGTATTTGGAGAAGTCTTCTTGATGGCCTGACTAGCATGGAATAGTGCGGATGAAAGCGGAATTTGAGTCCAGCTAACGCCCGGTTTATTGTCTCTCTAGTGGAAATGAATGAGGTTCAATATAACAAAACCATATAAAGATAACATACAATGTCACGGGCCCAGACTAGAAGACGCCCACGAGTCAGTTCAAAATGGAGGTTGCCGGGACGGTAATGAAAGCACGAAATGGTTGGGTCATGCTCGCACTTTCCCACTGGATAAAGCGACTGAAGGTGCTGTGTAATGCCTTCTAATTCATCGTCAATCTTTCCCTAAATGAGTGTAAGCATTTTGATTAGCAAACAGTTTATGTAAAATACCTTCTTCGCTACAGGACCCAGAAAGTCATCATCGGAACTCTCGTCTTCATCAATGACAGATTCGACAGTAGCGGGGATGATTGTTTGAACAGGTTTCTTCATTTGAATAATGACGTAGGCCTCATCCTTTGCATGCTTTTAAAATTCTTTTTGAATGGCTACAGCCAGTCGTAATATAATTAAATTACTGTCAGTGATGAAATTATCTGACAGTGACAGGTAATGTGTCCAAATCAAGAATGGCGTGTGACGTGATCACGTAAATGATGGACAAAAATAAGATAATCCCTGCGCAAGGATTGAACTACATACATCATGAATACAGGAAGGAGTAACAACGATGTAACCAGCTGCACCATACAAGAACAACAAGAAACTGTTATAGTAGAAATACATGGGAATATGTAATACATTTTTATACTAAGTGTACTCGGCGCACCAAATTTCAGGCCGGCACTCCCCTCCCCTCCCCTCCCTCGCTGCGCTCGGGGGGTCCCCCGAACCGGGGAGTCTCCGGCGTCTCTAAAGCCTCATTTGGTGCATCAAATATTTGCAAGCGCCTGCGGCGCGCCTAACCCCTAACCGAGTGCGCCCGTTCCTTGGCAATGTTTCGGCCCACTCCATTGTGTTGGGGCTAGCAGAGCTAGCCCCAACCGGAGTAGTCCTCCACATTGCATCATTTTAGTTGTGATGGTTTGGCAACATTCAGACTGTCAAGTCCATGCCTCGGGCCTCCACTTCGCCGCTCGGTACTCCGAAGATTTACCTTTATTGTAATCTTTCCCTTATTGTTCTTTCTCGCTACACATACCCTTTCATTCTAGTCCTTCCTTATTGTCTTTTACTTTACCCTGCAGGACTACACGTATAACTCCTAGTAGCTAGTCTGGCGCTCCACACCGCTGCGCCGCTCCGTAGATATAAATACTGCTTGTACGCTACTGTAGTTCCTCAGTTTAATTATCAACTTAGATCAACTTAGATCAACTTAGATCAACTTAGATCAACTGAGATCGACTTAGATTCCCTCCTTTACTCTGTGCTCTTCTAAGTCTTCAGGCTCACTGCCTTGAAGTACATTCTACTCTACCTTAGGACTTAGACGTTCTTTGGTTCGCTCCTCGTCACCGGCGTTACCGCCGCTCCGACTTGGCTGCTACTCAGCTCCTCCCTTCTATACTCCTGATCTCCGGGGACTAACGGCGTAACGGCGGTGTTGTTAATAACTTCACTACTGTCCCATTCGTCTTCCGCACTTAGACACTTTGTGACCTCTGGCACGGTTATACGGTGTACATGATCTTAACAGTATAATTAAACTCAATCCGTTAATGTCGTACTGACATATCATTTTTTATGCCTCCGAAAACCCGAGCTCAATCTAGAGCTAACTCCGAAGAAAACACTTTCTTCACTACTGCTCAATCTTTCGCCCCTTTCTCCGAATCCATCTCAGCCATCGGTCAGCCACGTCGCCGTAATTGCGGTTTTGGTCCAGCCACAGTCCCAACTACGTCGACTCTTCCTGAAGCCATGGAAGAAGAACAACAATTTGAGTACAGCACTTTGTACACTGGTGACGGACAACCTGTCCAAGTCTTGACTCCTCGTCGTGGACAACCCCCCGTGGTCGCCCCGGCTCGGGGCCGGTCTACTACCCGAATTGATTTTCCCATCCTCCAAGCCATAGCTCGCCGTACAGGGAAACAACCCCAACGAAGAGCTGCTTCAGAATCTCCTCGTGACCCACCTCCTCACTTCGATTTGGATACTGGTGATCACGATGATCAAGACCCTCCTGTCGACCCCGACGATCCGGGCGCCGACAACAATCATGACAACCTGGATGACGACTCCGGCGGTTTACCGCGTGGTGAGCCTGGTGACCCCAGTGGACCTGGCGGTCCCGGCGGTCCCGGCGGACCTGGTGGACCTCGTTCCCCAATCTCTCCTGACATCCCCAACGAGCAATGTGCTATGTTGGAACTCCTATCGGGATTTAAGGTTTCAATGGAAACCCTCGGTACCGTCCTCGCCGCCCTCGGCCGTCCCTCTGACAGCTCTGAATCCAAGAGCAAGGTCAAGGAGCCCAAGGTATTCGACGGTTCGGACCCCCGAAAACTCAAGACGTTCTTTGTCAATCTCGCCCTGGTCTTCAATGACCGTCCCAAGTACTTCACCAACCAACAGAAGGTGAATTATACTCTTTCCTATCTCAGTGGGTCAGCCAAAGAGTGGTTTGTCCCTGATATCCTCGACCCGGATCTCAACTCGCTGCCGGCCTGGACGTCCTCCTTCAAGGCCCTTGTAAAGGAGCTTCAGGACAATTTCGGTGTTTATGATGCGCAAGGCAAGGCCGAAGATTCCCTCGGTAACCTGAAGATGAAGGAAACCGAAAACATCCGGTTCAACACCCTGGCTGCTAGCACCAACTGGGATTCTGCCGCCCTGAAATGGGCTTATGGACGAGGCTTGGCTGAACGCATCAAGGACGAGATGGCGCGGTTGCCCGAGCCGGCGACGCTCGCGGAATATCGTCAGGAAGTTCTTCGTATTGACAATCGTTATTGGAAACGCGAGAAAACTAGAAAGCGTGAGGCTGGTAAGCCTTTTATTGCTCGGAACCCAAAGAAGGGTTCCTCGGACTTTAAGACTGGTTCTACTAACCAGCAAAACAATTCTCAGCCTTTGGGCTCTTCGGCGCCGTTCACGCCGAAGCCTAAACCTTTCTCTGGTGGTAAGCCTAACAATAATGGTAAGCCCCAGCACTCTTCGAATTCCGGCCAATCCGGCGGTCAGCGCCCCGCATTCAACCATCTAGGAGCAGATGGTAAAGTACTTCCCTCCGAACAGGAAAGAAGGATGAAGAATAATCTCTGTCTCTTCTGCGGTGGTAAGCATCAGATTGCTGACTGCAACAAGGGAAAGGCCCGAGAATCGAAGGGCCGTGCGGCCGAGGTTGAAGAAACCCCCGAAGCAACCATTGAGGTTGTCAAAGAGGATTCGGAAAACTAGTCCGCAGCTCTTGTTCCCCGGTACGAAACGGGAGCTGCGTTGATCAGGTTCGTACCTCACCTGGGGAGTTATATCTCAATGCGTCCGCTCTTTCTTCCATTGAACGCTCTCTTGTAATATCTTTAACTACTGAATTTTCGTTATCCGATTCGACCGCGCCGGCCGAACCTATCTCTGCTCTTCTCAAATTTCCTACTCTTGTTGATTCTGGTTCTACTGACTCTTTTATTGATACTCATTACGTTTCTCAAAATTCCATCCCTATGACCAAAATCTCTCCTGTTAATCTTCGTCTTTTTGATGGTTCATTATCGTCTAAACCCATTACCGATATGGCGAATATTGCCGTTCGGTTTCCTTCCGGCGAGCTGCTTCTATTACCATTTTATGTTACTCATTTAGATTCATCCTGTAAAGCAGTACTAGGTTACAGTTTCTTATCCCGCTACAATCCGTTGATTGACTGGGCATCTCGAAACATTACGTTCCGTAACACTTCACACTTTGATTCTCCACAGACGTCTGTGCCTTCTGCTATCAACCCTGTTGTTGCAAAGGTCGCTGTTCCGCTACCGGAACTTTCGCCGTCGGTTTCACCGACAATTCTGGAGACCCCTTCTGGGGACTCACTTCGCTCTCGCTCTCGGACTTCACGGGCCAAGCCCCTTTCGTCCAAATTTCCCTTTGAACCCATCTACTCTTATCCTACGGTCTCTCAATTCGCTGCTCAGCTGGAAACTCCCGAGGTTGACATTGCACTGGTGAGTGCTGCAGTCTTTAACAGGGCTTGCAAGGATGCTGGTATGGAACCCATACTTCTTCGTGCTATTCACTCTGAGGTCACAGCCCGCACCGCCGACCGCTCTTCCACCGTTCCTACTGTTCCTCTACTTCCTCCTTCCATCCCAGCAGAGTATGCTGAGTTTGCAGACGTCTTCGACGAGATCGCTGCAGACTCACTTCCTGAACACAGACCCTACGACTTGAAGATTGACTTGGAAGAAGGCGCTTCGCCGCCTCTCGGCCGTATTTATCCTTTGTCTGAAAAGGAGTTAGTCGCCCTTAAAGACTTTATTGACAAACAGCTGGCTACTGGTGCCATTACCCCATCATCCTCTCCTCACGGCGCTCCGGTCCTTTTTGTCCCGAAGAAAGACGGCAAACTTCACCTTTGCATCGATTTCCGTGGACTCAATCATATTACCAGAAAGGATCGTTACCCACTCCCACTCATTTCAGATCTTCTCGACGCTCCGAAAAGAGCTAAAATATACACCAAATTGGATCTCGCTCACGCTTACCATCTAGTCAGAATCGCTGAAGGTGATGAATGGAAGACCACCTTTCGGACCCGTTACGGCTCCTACGAATGGAAGGTTATGCTGTTCGGCCTTATGAACGCCCCTGCGGCTTTCCAGCGGTTTGTTAATGACATCTTCTCTGACATGCTCGATGTTTGTGTCATCATCTATCTTGACGATATCTGATCTACTCTGACACGCCAGGAGAACACCAAGAACACGTCAAGGAAGTTCTACGGCGACTTCGCCATCATCGGCTTTACGCCAACCCCGAGAAGTGCGAATTCAATATGGATACTGTTGAGTATTTGGGTTATATTCTTTCTCCCGACGGATTAACTATGTCCAAGGAGAAAGTTCAGACAGTTCTAGAGTGGCCGGTCCCGAGGAAGGTTAAGGACATTCAGTCCTTCCTGGGTTTTGCAAATTTCTATTGTCGTTTTATCTATAATTATAGCGATATCGTTGTGCCGATGACTCGGCTTACCCGAAAAGGCGCTCCCTGGATCTGGGACAGCAGCTGTCAAGAGGCCTTCAAAAATCTCAAAATCGCTTTTACTTCTGCGCCGATACTGGCCCATTGGGAGCCGAATCGCCCACTTATTGTGGAGACCGACGCTTCCGATTACGCCATTGCGGCAATTCTTTCCATCCAATATGCTGACGGTGAAATTCATCCTCTAGCCTTCCTTTCCAGAACGCTTCACGCGGCTGAACTCAACTACGATACACACGACAAAGAGCTACTGGCCATCTTCGAGGCCTTTAAAGCTTGGCGTCATTATCTGGAAGGCTCGGGCGATCCGGTGGATGTCGTCACCGATCACAAGAATCTTGAGTATTTTTCTACTACCAAGGTTCTCACACACCGACAGGTCCGATGGTCTGAATTTTTGCATCAATTCAATATGGTCATTCGCTTCCAACCGGGGAAACTCGGCGAGAAACCTGATTCAATAACTAGACGCTGGGACGTCTACCCTAAAGAGGGGGATATCGGCTACGCCCAAGTGAACCCTCATAACTTCCGTCCTATCTTTACTAACAAACAACTCACTGCGTCTCTTCGAGCTACCTTCCTGGAAGGCCCGGTTTTACGAGCCTCGATTATCATGGATATCGAAGCCCTACACCAGGCAATCATTCTTGCTCTTCCCACCGACCCGAGCTCCGTTGTTGGTTTGGAACTTGCTAAAGATCCTTCCAATGAACGTTGGAGCTTAGGTAGTGACAAGCTACTACGCCTTGACGACCGTATTTATGTTCCTAATCACGGCGACCTTTGCCTTCAAGTCCTCCGCTACTTTCATGATCATCCACTCTCCGGCCATTTTGGCCAGAACCGAACTCTAGAAGCTGTACGTCGTCAATATACCTGGCCCAAGGTCAGAGACTTTGTACGTGACTACGTTACCTCTTGCACTATCTGTGGGCGCAACAAACCTCGCCGTCATCGGCCTTACGGGTTGTTGAAGCCTCTGCCGGTTCCGGTCCGACCATGGGATTCCATCTCCATGGACTTCATTGAGCAACTGCCAATGTCGAATGGTTATACAGCAATTCTCGCCGTTGTGGATCGATCTTCCAAGCAAGCTATCTTTATTCCAACCTTCGACACCATTACTTCCGAACAATTAGCTGAGCTTTTTGTTATTCATGTCTTCTCTAAACATGGTGTTCCTAATCATGTCACTTCTGATCGTGGTTCTGAATTTGTTTCGGCATTTTTCCGGGCTCTCGGTAAAGCGCTCTCCATGGAACTTCACTATACCTCTGGATATCATCCGGAAGCCGATGGGCAGACCGAGCGCGTCAACCAGACTCTCGAGCAGTACATCAGGATCTATTGTTCCTATCAACAAGATGACTGGTCGCCTTTACTTCCGATCGCCGAATTTGCCTATAACAACGCTCCCAATGCTTCCACTGGTATTACTCCATTCTTCGCCAACAAAGGATACCACCCAAACATCACTGTTCGGCCCGAGGTCGACATGAAATCTGATCTAGCCAGAGACTTCGTCGTCAATCTCGATGAACTCCACGCTTTCCTTCGAGAGGAAATCCTTTTGGCTCAGTCTCGTTACAAGGAACAGGCTGACAGGAAAAGAATCTTGCACCCGGAGTTCCCGATCGGCTCCGAAGTATTTGTTCTTGCTAAGCACATTCACTCTACTTGTCCTACTGAAAAATTCTCTGAAAAATATCTTGGTCCTTTCAAGGTCATCAGTCGACCTGGTACTTTGTCTTACGAACTCAAGCTCCCGGATTATCTTCGCCGTATTCACCCGGTTTTCCACGTCTCACAGCTGGAGCCGGTTACGCCGAACCCATTCCCGAATCGAACTCAATCTCCTCCACCTCCAATCAAAGTTGATGGTGAAGAGGAATACAACGTGGCCGAAATCCTCGACTCCAAACTGGACAGAAGGTACAAATGTTGTCCTCTACGTTATTACATTCGGTGGGCCGGTTATGAAGGTACCGACAATGAGTTCTCTTGGGTTGCTGCTGATGAATTACACGCTGACGAACTTGTACCGGCATTCCATGCCCGATACCCTCACAAGCCTGGACCTTGATCACAAAAAACATCCTATCCCTTTCCCCCGTTTTCGCCATGCTCCGCCGAAGTTTACTTCGTGTGTTTAGAGGGTAAACACGATGATAGCAAATTGAGTGTTTACCTCTCTTTCTTAAATTGCTTATTTTGTTTTCTTAGTTACTATTTTACTTATTCTTCAATCACACTTAAGCTACTTATACTTCAAAACTAATTATTTCTTATGCCGCCTCGCGGCCCATTCACTTTCCGATTTCCAAAATTGCGCTGCCTTCTCCTTCGCCGCTGCTGCCCTGGCAATTTTTTCCTCTGCGGCCTTCCTCGCCACCTCCACCGCCTTCCTTGCCCTCACCTTCTCCACGCGTGCCTGCGCCCTCCGGATTATCTCATCCTCATTGTCTTCTTCATCCTCCAGGCCTTCCTCGTCGTGGGCAGTAAGGTCGATGGGAGGGGGCGGGACAGGGCATAACCCCGAAGGGTCGGCGGTCGAGGAGTTGGTGGTGGTAGTCTGAGTTTGGCTAGTGGTCATCTTGGGGTACTTAGAAGTTTTGGGGACTTGGGTCGTATCAGCAAAACTCTGGCCCTTTTATAGGGACAAAACGGCGCACGGACCAGCGAAAATTTTCCTTTGAATTGTGGTTGGTTTACGGTGAACCGAAAATTTTCATTGATGACTAACGCCAATTCCCGGTACCAATGGCTTTTGAAAATTTTCCTGCTGACTGATAGGCCAAATTCCCGATGCTGACGGCCTTCACAATTTTTCCTTGGTGACAAATCAACTCCCGGTATTAATGGCTTTCGAGGGCTCAAGCCTAAGAGGGGAATACTGTCAAGTCCATGCCTCGGGCCTCCACTTCGCCGCTCGGTACTCCGAAGATCTACCTTTATTGTAATCTTTCCCTTATTGTTCTTTCTCGCTACACATACCCTTTCATTCTAGTCCTTCCTTATTGTCTTTTACTTTACCCTGCAGGACTACACGTATAACTCCTAGTAGCTAGTCTGGCGCTCCACATCGCTGCGCCGCTCCGTAGATATAAATACTGCTTGTACGCTACTGTAGTTCCTCAGTTTAATTATCAACTTAGATCAACTGAGATCGACTTAGATTCCCTCCTTTACTCTGTGCTCTTCTAAGTCTTCAGGCTCACTGCCTTGAAGTACATTCTACTCTACCTTAGGACTTAGACATTCTTTGGTTCGCTCCTCGTCACCGGCGTTACCGCCGCTCCGACTTGGCTGCTACTCAGCTCCTCCCTTCTATACTCCTGATCTCCGGGGACTAACGGCATAACGGCGGTGTTGTTAATAACTTCACTACTGTCCCATTCGTCTTCCGCACTTAGACACTTTGTGACCTCTGGCACGGTTATACGGTGTACATGATCTTAACACAGACCCACTTAGTGTGACAGTGACAGTACTTAATCTGGCACCGGTAATTACCAGTAAAATTTAATTTTACAATCAGTGGCTATAGCCATCAAAATCAAAAAATGTTAAAAACTGGTATTGCCAGTTTATCATTAATTAAATCTACGTTATAGGGTGTTATAGTCTTGTAGTATGATCAATCATCATGCATTTCTATTATATCTGTAGTTTATGAGAGGCAAACTTTTTTCTCAACTCTTCATTTAATACTGTGGCAAGTAAGTAAGACTATGGACTAAAGAGTGGGGAGGTACTATACTGCAGCATTTTAGTTGTTGCCCATCTCCATTCCTCCAAGGATGTGTGTTGTGGGCCAAGTCAGACCTCCCAGAACTGCTGGAGATCTTGAACTTGACCTGATAAACAGACTTTGCCCTGAGGTATGCTGAGCTGAGGTTCGATCTAAGCCTGAAGCCCGTGTGTGCATAAGTCCCGTTGCTCAGTGGTATGAGCTACTACAATGGCTTCCTTTTCCTTGTGCACTGTAGTACCTTCTGTAGTAGACAGATAATTTATTGACCTATCAATTTTGTTGTTACTTATAGAGTCCCCGAGGCCAAAGCGATACCATGATGTCCGGATTCATAGGGTATAATCGAGGGTCCGCTTGTCGCTCGGCTGGACGTCAATGCGAACTTCATCTGTAAAACCTGTATTTTTGGCTAAGAGCTCGAAAGCAGCTGACAGCACTGTCCAGCTGGGAAAGCACTCCCAGCAGTACTGAAAAACTGCTGGGAGTGCTTTCAGTGCTGGACAGCGCTCTCCAGCTAGTACCCTTGCTCTCGTGAACATCCAGGTTTTGCAGATGTTGTTAGCATAGGTTAACATCTAGACTCATGATTTAGTCCAGGGGAAACTTCGATTCGGGGCGGATGAACTTACCATAATAATGAACACACCTGATACTATCACAGACGGAGAAACTATAAATACCGTGACTGGAGTCGAACATTGATCACAGACCCCCTCATCATGCCCAACACGAAGAAGCTCCGGATTGCGATAATGTAAGTATGTGTTTCTCTCCGTCCTGGTGAGAGCTCTGACGCGTGATGCTTCCCGTTGCCTGATTTTGACATTTACAGTGGAGGAGGAATCGGAGGTTTAACCTGTGCAATGGCACTGAGGGATTGTCCCAACATTGAACTTAATCTGTACGAGCAAGCCGCGCAGATCACTGAGATTGGTGCTGGTATAACGGTGTGGCCTCGTACATGGATGTTTCTCAAGTCTATGGGATTAGAGGAGGATCTGTTGACGATACTTCCAGAGGGATATAGCGATGAACCAAGTAGGTAGCTCTTTTGAATGACCTCCATCATTGCCAATGCTCTCTTTAGAGCTGGCGTTTGAATTCCGCATGAGCGACCGAAAAGATGGATTCACCTTCCATAAGATTTACGCAAAAGGCTCGTCTCAGTTGCATCATCTGGAGAATCAGAACTAGATTTGACTTACCTATCCCCTCATAGGCGGCGCGTTGTGCTTTCATCGTCAAGAAATTCAGAAAACGCTCCTCAAGCACGTTCCCGAACATTGTCGTATACATTTATCTCACCGCTTGTCTCGCTGCGAGGAAAGCGAAGACTGTGTGAAGATGCATTTCAAAAATGGTTTGGAAGAGACTTGCGATATTCTCATCGGCGCGGATGGTATCAAATCAGTAACACGAGAATTGTTCCAGAACAACGGGATATTCTATACAGGTTCACAGGTATTCCGAGGGTTGATCCCCAAAGACAGTTTCGCGAAGTCGTACCCAACTCACAAAGCTCTAGATGGTCCGATACAAGTGAGCAGTCTGACTTGTTATGCAGATCGACATTGACCTCACCTTTCCGTGATAGTACTGTGGAAAAAACAAGGTGAGCATACTAAATGAACGTGCCAATGTACACATGGTTCATTTAGCCATGATTTGATTCTCGATACAGCACATAGTGGTTTATCCCATCAGCGGAGGTCGGATTATCAATGTCGTGGCCTTCTTTTCCAACCCAGTGGATGAAGGTAAACCGGTTGATGGTCCAGCGATAAGGAGCGCAACCACAGAGGAAGCACTTCAAGAATTCTCTGGATGGGATATTGAAGTGGGACAGCTATTAGGCGTAAGTGGCGATTGGGCTTGACTCTTGATATGAACTACCGAAGTCTTGACCAAATACTATGAAGAGTATTGAGAACCCATCTCGCTGGGTAGTACGAGATCTACGCCCTATGAAAACATATGTATCTCGCAGAATCGCCTTGGTAGGTGATTCTTGTCACAACATGACGCCCCATCTAGGTGCAGGTGCAGGTAAGCAATGAATAGATCTAGGCTTTGATCGCAATTTACAAATCACATACACACTAGGACAAGCAATGGAGGTGAGTGAAGACTTGGAAAAAAACCAGAATTCGTTACTCAAACTTCCGCCTAGGATGGATATGTATTGGGTCGACTATTCTCTACAGCGGGTCCAGAAAAGTGGGAGCGCATCCTCCAGGCTTACAACCACGTTCGACATCCGTTTGGGAATAAGATTCAGAGGAATGCGCGCGAACAGGGCTTCTACTACGAGTTGAACGCGCCTGGATTTGAGAATATCACGACCATGGGACAAGAGTTAAGTCTGGAGCAAATTTCTTTGCTACGTACCAGTATCACACAAAATTGGTCTTGGTGGGAGGAAGATGTCGACGAAGATTTAGCGCGAGCAGTTGAGTTTTTGAACGTGGCACTGGATTCAGAGAGTTGAGTGGATAGTGATAGTTTAATGGGGCATACTACATAGTCTGGGTACAAAGTTCCCCATGATATCAATGCAACTTCAGGCTAGCAAGGAAAAATTAAACAGTGTAGGTACCGCAGACACGCGTACGGCCCGGTGCTTCGGACCAATTTAGCAGCCAGCTCCGCTTTATGTCAGCGTTTCGACCTGCTTCGACTTTGCCATTGATACTGTACTGACTCCTGAGTACTGAGTGCTCAGAGTTCTGCTCACATGGCTAGCATCTTTCGTTTACTGTACAGCATTTTCACTTACTGCTCTTCGCTAGGCAGGATCTGGAACTTATTCTCGATTGCCCAACGACGCAGCAAACTCGGAAACCAGGCAGCTACTGAACGGAGAACCAGTTGTTCATAGTTCGACTCACGGTGGCCAAATTGTTGTTCACCCCAATGGAAATTCCTACACTTATACTTACGGGCCGAAAGGACTAGCTGGCCTAGCTCTCAATCGCTACGCTTTACTATGTGCCGTCTTTGCTAGCATCGGAGGATTAAGCTTTGGATATGATCAGGGCGTCGTAAGAAATAAGTATTCACCGTTTGCTAAACTTACCATCTTTACTTCAGATTGCAAATGTGCTTGTGATGAAGGATTTCATGACTCGTTGGCCGATATCACCCTTAGAAGAAGGTTTCATGAGTACGTTTACCGCGTGCTGGTGTTATATTCTTCCATCGATTTACCCTGCTCGTCACTAGCCGCTGTACTAGAACTTGGCGCCCTTATTGGTGCACTATGTGCCGGAATATTCGCGGACAACTACTCTAGACGTTTTTCGATGTTTATCTCATGCAGTGATGCCTCTTACCATTCGCGTGTATAGCTTCATATCTCATAGAACTGTTTTAGTCATCTTCTGTATCGGATCCACACTTCAATGCGGAGCTCGGTCACTTCTACATCTCTTCCTTGGTCGTGCAATAGGTGGAGTGGGAGTTGGTGCGCTCAGTACACTGTCACCTCTATACATGGCAGAAATCAGTCCACCTGAAGTTCGAGGATCTCTAATGGCTTTGGAGCAATTTGCTATTGTGCTAGGTGTTGTACTAGGATTTTGGCTGGGATATTTCACCCGGGACAGTGAGTACATATGCAACCCTTACCACAACATTTCTCCATCAACGAACATTATTTTTTCTAGTCCCAGGCTCTGCATCATGGCGTATTCCTCTCGGCGTACAAATCATTCCAGCTGTGATACTTATTCTAGGCTGTACCTTCTTGCCGGCTTCACCACGTTTGCTCGTTCTACAAGGGAGATACGACGAAGCCATTGCGAGCCTGGCGCAATTGCGACTTAGAAGTTTTGCGGAGGCACAGGAGGATCCGCTCATCCAAGTATGTCACGAAATATTTGCGATGAAGACAACCTGTTCCCTAATATTTCTGTGCAGATTGAATTTCTCGAAATGCGTGTAGAAGCTGCCATGATTCACCGTAGATTTGGCACTGCTGAGAATTCCAAGTCAGCACTATCAGCAGAATGGATCGCTTGGAAGAGGCTTTTCGGCAAGAACTATCGCGATCGGACCATGGTAGGCATTCTCATAGCATTTTTTCAACGTATGTTCCAGCACC
Organism: Lentinula lateritia; assembly: GCA_028011325.1. NCBI lineage: Eukaryota > Fungi > Basidiomycota > Agaricomycetes > Agaricales > Omphalotaceae > Lentinula > Lentinula lateritia. The sequence continues at coordinate 575,260 of JANVFT010000005.1, forward strand.
GTTCACTCCTCGAACCCATCCTGATTCCCATCTTGTACTCCGATAGAATGGAGCGGAATCAATGCTCTCCTATACTATGGCCCTATATTGGTCAGAAATATTGGACTGTCAGGCGGAAATGTAACGCTGTTGGTATCAGGAGGAATAGGCATCGTGCAATTCTTAGCCGTGTTACCTGTGATTGCGTACATTGACAAATGGGGTGTGTGGTTGTCTTCTTTTCCTTCTCTTCGCTCATACCCTTCCATATTCCCTATCTAGGTCGACGGCCCTTACTTCGTGGAGGAAGCGTTGCCATGACTTGTTCCCACTTCAGTATTTCAATCTTGGTAAAATTCTGTTTAAAAATGAGCACCTCAAGATACGCACTGAGCCGTTCATTTACTCAGATCATCCTTTTCGCATCGGATTGGGCTGCACATTCCACTGCCGCTTGGATAGGAGTTGGGTTCGCAAATGCCTTGTGACGTTTCGATTATTGTATAGTATCTCAGTTTTCTACTAGGTTTGTCTACACTTTCACTGCAGCATACGGGATGTCGTTCGGCCCTGTCGCATGGGTGCTACCTAGTGAGGTTTTCCCTTTGTCCATGCGCAGTAAGGGCGTCGCATTATCAACTGCGTCTGTGTGGGTGAACAACTGTAAGTCGCTCTCCTCAATCCTTGTTTGATTCGAAATATGTTTAAACTCCTTGACCTGATTTTACAGTCCTCATCGGCTTGATCACTCCCGTCACATTAGAATGGTCAGCAGCGTAAGTCTTTTCGAGACCATTTCTGAGTTCTCCTAACTCATCACTTGCAGTGGAACGTTCATAATGTTTGCAGTAGCTTCATTTCTTGCTTACATATGGGTAACGTATAACGTGCCAGAGACAGCCAACGTCTCTTTGGAAGAAATTGATGAAATGTTCAAGTCTTCTGCGGGGAGAGAAGAAAGTATACTGAAGGCTCAGGTATGAAAATACATTTGCCACTTTTCCCCTCTATCCTTATAATTTCCATGACTAGATCGAGGAAGACTTGGGACTGCGAGCGCTGATGGTTCGGCTAGCAAGAGACGAAGTTCGTGATTAGATGAACTCGATTAGCCTGTAGATCAAGCCTACTAGGAGACGAGACCTCGATACCCTCATAGAGAGAAGGTTTCCGGAAATACAAGAGTAGTGTAGAATTTGTATCTTAACATTGAATATAATATGTACACATGGAGCACTTTCACGGTATGTTTTCATAAAACAGTCGACCCGCGGCTCATTGCCCGAATTGAAATATGTACATTGCTGGTGAGTACTTCGATTATGTATGCATAACAATATAGAAACACCATCTCTTCTGGCTCTATACATCTAAAGTCTTGGATTCTATTTCTAGACACTCTCAGTGAAGCCCAGGTTGCCCCAACCAGCCCAGCTCGGGTGACAGGCACGGAATGGCTCCGTCTTCGCGATTTGGTTGAGTTCAACAACATCGGCAGGTTCTAGATCGATGATCGTTGCGTTGGCTATGTACAGTACATAAGATGGTCGGATTTTGTAAGATGAGTTGATAAACACATACCAAGGATACGTTCATTGGTAACGGATTTAGGGAGGACTGCACATAAATTAGCGTATATCGACACATTTCGCACTTAATGTCACATACCATTAACGTTCGGCCTATTAGCTTGCAACGAGATTAAAATGGTTCCAGGCTTTACACCGTATTTCTCAGCGATCTTCACCACAGTCGGATTTTTCAACAACGGCGCGCCCTCTGAACCGAGCGGTGAATAGCCAGTGACAGCAATGCCTTTGCTGACACAAAGGTCGATGACTTCCTGTTGAGGGCAGGAAGGGTGCAACTCGATTTGATTAGCGGCAGGTACAACTTCGCTGTTGGACAACAGACGCTTCAGATATTCGACAGAAAAGTTGCTGACACCGATGGCTTTGATCTTCTCTGGATGAGCCTTGTAGAGCTTCTCCATCTCGTGCCAGGTGTCGAGCCAGTCAATGGATTTGTCCGCTCCGCCCTCCTTAGTCATGGGTGCAGGCCAATGCATGAGCCCTACCCACTCACGTCAGTATATGCGCTATCTACGAGGAGAAAAAAGAAGTTACTGACAAAGATCGAGATAAGGTGTGTCAAGCTGCTTCAGAGAATACTCGAGTGCCTCTTTCGGACGACCCATATCAGGATTGTTTAACTTGGTGGTCAAGAAGATTTCTTCGCGAGGAACACCGGACTTTTTGATTCCCTGACCTACTTCGGATTCGTTCCCGTAGGCGGTAGCAGTATCAATGTTCCGATAGCCATTCTTGAGTGCGTACTCCACGGCGTGCTCGACAGCGCCAGGTTGAGAGCGCCATGTACCTACCAGAATGGTATACTACATATTAGTACTCGCCACTCATTCTCAAGTTGAATCAGAGTGCTCACCGAGGCCAAGAGTCGGCATTTCAGCGCCAGTGTTGAGTTTTATGGAGCTACTAGCAGGCATGGTGGATGTTGAGAAAGAAGAAGAATTGTTGAAAGTTCAAGCTCCTTCATCCGTTCTGACCATGATTCCTTAACGTGTCATATGACGTCGTTGATCTTGATAACGGCGATTCTTCGGAGGCTTTTTCTGCCAGTTCGGACCGGAGGCAGACCGGAAACCGTCCTACATACATACATATTTTTTGGTCTCCAAGCTTAACCAAAGAAAGCATGTATAATCCGCTTATTTTTTGCATTCAAATGTGTGATACAGTAAACATAGAAGTAAGTAAGTAAGTATTCTCGGTCGATTTTACGTAGTCACCCGCACCGGGAGCTTTCCTACCGCCCTCTCCTCACCGAAAATAATATTCTTCACTGCCTCCAAAGCGGGTTTTGTATATTCGCTACAGGCCAGGTGAGCATAATCAGTGCTATGCTTACTCTGGAATCCAATGAGATCGTATGGGGTGCCGCTAGAAACAACGACGACTTTCGTCTGAGCCGAATATAGCGTTTGCTCAAGCCCTTGTAATTGCCATATCCCGCGATCAGCATTCCTGAGAGTGAAGATGACTTGTTCGTCAGACTGTACAACGTATACTGATTCCGCGTCCTGTTGGTTGAAGACAACATGGCGTGTATCGGGAACTTGTTGTCTTATGGCCTCCACGAAGGAAAGAAAGGAACCCCCAGCGGTGTTTCGGACTGCGCCTCCTTTTGTTCTCAGTACACCCTCTGCATCGTCCACCGCAAGGTTATAACTTTCCATCGCTGGGGTAAAAACGACGACCTTTCCTCGACTATTTAACATTTCCCCTTCCTTTAAGCAGACAACTGTTCGTTTGTACGCAGCCAAACTCAAAGCAGCATTCTTGTCCTTAAGTTGATCCCAGGCATTCTGATTCCAGCCCACCCGCTCGGCGTACAGGTTCCATTCCAAACCCAAGGCCTTTTTCCATTTCTCGATCCTTTTTGTGCTTTCTCTCAAAACGTCCAAAGAAATTCTACCACTCTCAACAGCCGCCCAGACACGCTCGACAGCTGCTCTCTGCTTTTCGAATGTATGGCAGATCATTACTACGTCTGCTCCGGCCTCCAGAGCGAGCACAGCGCCTTCTTCAATGCCGGGTCCACCTTCCCATTCAACTCCTTTATCAGCCTTATCAACAGATCTGGATCCTTCATTTGCACCAATTCCTTCAGGGACGATTTCGCCTCTCTTTTCCTTTCCTAAATCCTCCTTGGTTCTGGATATGGCATCCATCTCGAGACAATCAGTCACCACAACACCGTCAAAGCCTAGCCCACTAGTTCTCTCGCGCAGGATCCCATTCGTAACAGCAGTGCTCAAAGAGGCTGGTTCGTCAGCCTTTCCTGTGACAAGTGGCAGAGACATATGTCCTGTCATAACAGTGATCATGTCGCGTGCATTATCGTCGAAGCCCAGTGCAGTGTTGGTGCCGGTTCTCATCTTTTCCGTCAACCGCCTGAAGGGAACTACCTCGATATCCTCTAATCCTGACCCATCAGAATTGTGAGTCCACTCTTTGTATATTCGGGGTAGTCCGAGGTGAGAATCAACGCGAGTATCTCCATGGCCGGGGAAGTGCTTGACGCTGGGTGCGACTCCTGCGCTTGTCAGGCCCTTGCATGAGGAAAGAACGTGTTGTGCTACGCGTTCGGGGTCTATCAAAGTCACTTGAGGAGAAGGGGAAACAGGGACAGGGGAATGCATACCATCACCAAAACTACGTACGCCGATGACAGGGTTCTCTCGTTCACTGTTCACGTCACCGACAGGTGCAAATGCCCAGTTCACGCCGAGCATCTTCAGTTCAGCACCTTGAGCAGCGTAGATGGCCTCCGTGAATTCCAAGAAGCTCTTTCGTACAATATCACCTGAAGCCAGGTCGTCGGTATCTGGAATTGAGGCCATGGCCATTGCACCAGGACTGATGAATGTAATGCGGTCGGAATGATGAAGTGCAGACAAAACAATGTGTGTGATATACTCACAAAAGTGTCGCGACACCGTTCGTGCTGAAAGCAGAGACTAAACCTGGCAGAGGATAATCGCGTGAGTAGAATGGAAGAATGCGAGTCCACAGATCCCAGAAACTGGGGTAGATTTTTTATTTACCTCCCTCTTGGTCTGTACCGATCCCTAGTCCAATACTTTGACCAGAATCCCGAGCATGTTGTTGTAGACCTGCAATATGCGATGCAATCTCTTCAGCTCGTCCGTGTGAATCAATCGGATGTTCTGACACCGTCTTCACTACATTCCTTTTCATGAAGATAACGTTCCCTGCCCAGTATCCTGGACCTGTGAGGGTCAGGATGTCCTTTCCTTTACCAGAGAAGGGTGTGGGCCCATGAAATCCGAAGATGAAATGCTATAACGAGCATGAGGAAGGAAATGAAGAGTAGATGTAAGGCTGAAAGCGATCTCGGACCTGGCCGATTTCTTTCTTGATGTCGTCCGTTAGTTTGAGGGTCATGCTGAGATGAGATGAACTGAGGATTGGATTACGGTAAGTAAGACAAAATCGATAGGTATTTTTGTTCGAAAATTCGGACAGTGCCAATCACAGGAAGAAAGTGGGCAGTGAGCGCTTGAGCACGGGTACTGAGCAACCCATTCTAGTACTGGACAAGGGAAGATCATCAAGGTTCCAATTGTAGTATGTACAGCTGACAGTAGTGCTACGGTCCGACGAACGTCGAAGATCAAAGGTCACGTGACCGAGCTGTGGGAAGAACTATACAGTTGAAAAGTGGAATTTCGGCACCTGCCCGCCCTCGTCTCCCCAAACCGCGTCCAGCGCTCCTCAAGACTCTTTTTCAATTTCTCGTCACCACCAAAAACTTAGGCAGCCATGGGTCGTATGCACGCCCCCGGAAAGGGTATCTGTGAGTAATCTATTGATATCGCAACTTTGATCACCTTTTCTGAGTTTCTATTGCAGCGTCTTCTGCTCTGCCTTATCGCCGCGCACCCCCGGCCTGGTTGAAGACCACCCCGGAGGATGTTATCGACCACATTACCAAACTCGCCCGAAAGGGTCTTACCCCCTCCCAAATTGGTGTTACCCTCCGTGACTCGCATGGTATCCCCCAAGTGCGATTTGTTACTGGAAACAAGATCCTGCGTATCCTCAAAAGCAACGGTGCGTCCCCCTCTCTCCACAATGACGAGAGGTTTTCTCTGCTTCTATTTGGTGGCTTTAAAGAACTCATGCGTTGCTTTGTTTGATTTTCTGAATTCTTTCGCTGCTTTTTTGCATGCTCCCTTTGATTTGGGATATACCTTTTTGTTAACGGGATAGGACTTGGCCCATCCATCCCTGAGGACCTTTGGCACCTCATCAAAAAGGCGGTTGCCGTCCGCAAGCACTTGGAGACCAACCGAAAGGACAAGGACTCCAAGTTCCGTCTTATTTTGATTGAGTCTAGGATTCATCGGTTAGTCTTTGTGTGCATTCCAGCTTTAACCAACCTATAATTGTTTTTCTCTCTTCTAGTCTCGCTCGTTACTACAAAACTAAGCAGCAGATCCCCCCGACGTTCAAATATGATTCGGCAACCGCATCTACCTTGATTGCTTGAGCGGGCGCAGTGGTCTCACATATGCCTTTTATACGAGAACTATGTATGTGTAATGTGGTATGCAATCGAATGATTATGTGCATAGTTGATCCTTCAAGAAAGGGTTCTTCATTTATTGAGCCAAGGTGTCGAAAAAATGTTCAGTTATCTACAATATAATCTTGAGCCTGTTCAACCTATATGCAGCGTGAACGGCGAATTCGTATACCTTGATCAGCAGCAATTTTCGCGAAGCAGCGTTTCGATCACGTGGCAAATTCATGGCTACATTTGCTCCTATTAACTTTACTACCACATGAAGCTACGTCTGTAGGGCACGCATGTATGTGTTCCACTCGTTATCAATGGGCGTACTAAATTTCAACAGCAGGATTGTTCATTGAACGTTAATCGACACCTACCATCCTGAATAATCCTCGTGGGTGAAATCCAAAATAAACTTTGGTTCATCCTAATCTTGTTCCTCAGTACTACCATGTCCGATGCTCTACTCAATGCTTTCACTGATTCTTCCATGCAATCCTTGAGCAATTTTGAACTCACTCTTGGTTCATTGCCTTCAGACTTCTCTACACCTCCGCGACCTGGTTTCCGCGTCCCCTCTGCCACATCACAAACAACTGCACAATCTTCGGCAGCAGTGACTACACCTCCTCCAGCTACAATCTCCTTCCGCCGGAAAGGAGAGTCTTCATTGTCGCGCAAGCTTACTGCAGAAACTGACGTTGAAGGGAACTTGGAGACTCCATCTGCGGAGAAGAGTAGATGGGGTGATGCAGGACTTGACACTCCCTCTTCTGCACGTCCCCCGGCGTCACGGCATCGTAGTCGTCCGAGCATCAGCGGAAGTCAAAAGGGTGTACCACTGACGCTCCGTGATCAGGAGAAGGTACTTCCTCATAATCCTGATATTCAAGCCATTCTCATTATTGTCTGCAGCATATCGATAGCTTGAAGAAAGAAAACTTCGACATCAAGCTTCGAGTACACTTCTTGGAGGAACGTCTCGCTGAGCTTGCACCGGAACAAATGGATGCAGCCCTCAAACAGAACATCACTCTCAAGATTGAAACCCATAATCGTGGTCGTGAGATTAAGAGGCTCAAGAAGCTATTACTTGAATTGGAACGCGAATTGGAACGCTTACAGCGTAGTACCGGAAATCGAGGGGCGCGGGAGAGGGAACTGGAAGCGAAATTGGAGGAACGCGATAGAGAAATTCGAGAACTCAGGCGAAGACGAGCGTCAATTGATGGGGGAGATGCAGCACTGCGAGAAGTAGAAGGAAGAAATACTGAGCTTGAAGAAGAGTTGGAAAATGTCAGAGGGTTGTTGGAAGACAACGTCATGGAGATTGAACGGCTACAGGATCTGGTAGAACGAAAAGGAAACACATCAAGTGCTGGGGATGCTCATCGGATAGACGAACTCGAATCTGACCTCGATCAACTGAAACAAACGATTACTGAACAAGCGCAGCTTCTGGATCAGAAGGAGGACGACAAAGTGGACTTGTTAGATGAGATCGAAGCTCTCAGACTCAACATCGAGAATCTCCAACAAAGACGAGAAGTGGAGTCAATAGAGCGGAGTGAAAGCCGGGCTCAGATGCTGGAGGAACGGGAGGAGCGAGAGGCTGTTGAAGACGATTTGAACGCTTTGAAGGACCGGCTAGCTGCAGCATTAATCGAGCTACAGCAGAAGGAGGACGATATTGAGAGAAAGGACCAGGTGCTGGAAGATATGGCATCTCAACATCAACAGATCGTAGGGGAGGTGGAGGAGGAATGGCGCGGGGAAGTAGCTGAACACAAACAACAAGTCGAAGAGCTTCGTGACGTACGCTTTTTTTGTTTCAGCTAGTATGGGCATGGGTTTGACACTCGATATAGGTCCTTGCAGAAAGAGATACAGAGTGTAAAGAGCTCAGGATCACAGTAACCGAGCTAGAGGCCACTATGAATGATCTTCATGGAAAATTTGAAGCTACACTCGCTCATCTCGAACAGGAGGCCGATGATAAGGATGCTCAGATCGAGTCATTGAACGAGGCCATTGAGAAGCTCAGTGAACAGGTATACATATTGGAGGACGAAAATGACAAATTCAAGGAAGACCATGATAAGATGAAGGAAGAGGATGACGCTGAACGGGAGAGGTTAGAAACATTGGCTGCGGCTCTCAAGGAGGTCAGACTAGTAAACCTAACTCTGGCCCGGTCGTTAACATGTGAACTTTGCAGAAATTGACTAAGCTAAAAGCTGAACTCGATGAAATGACAGAGATGTACGAAACATGCAGGCAAGATATCCATGCCCATCACTCACGTCAGGAGGAGCTCGCCACTCATGTTGAAACTTTGGTCGACGAATTAGAGCGCGAGCGCGAAGCCCGGGAACGTGCGGAGTCCGATCTTGACGCTGCCGACAAGGAACACGACGCCAAATTACGTGCCGAGCGTAGAGCATTGGAAGCAAAGGAGTCCGCTCTTCAGAGCACTCTAGATGATCTGGCCAGAACACAATCCCTCCTCACTCAACGCGAAGCCGATCTGCAGGCGGTACAGACTGCTTTGCAGACGCTTGAGACCGAGTCAAAACGGGCAGGAGAAACGCATTCCACTGCCCAGTTTTCCCTTCAGCTCGAGGTTGATCGGTTGAAGAGAGATTTGGAGCGTTTAGAAGCCGAGCTATCCCGTGCACGCGCTGATTTGAATGACAAGGACCACAAGGGGCGGGACCGTGATGGGGCCTTCGACAAGCTACACGCGGAGAACAGGGACCTCGCTAGCCAGCTCGCAGCACAAACACAGGCTCGCCTGAATATTTCTGAAAAGCTTGACAACGCTCAGGCCAGTCTCAGAACAGCCGAGTCGGATATTGCGTCCTTCAAGACCCGTGTGTCAGAGCTGGAAATGCGATTGTCGAAGGATCAGCGGTCGCTGTTGTCCGCTGAAAGCCAATATAGAGATCAATTGACCGAGCGAAACACACTTTTGCTCACAATTTATCAGTATATGGACAAGATCCTCGGTGTTGACAAGACGCCTGTAAGTATATTTGCTCGGTGATATTGGCTATATTCTTACTGTCTAAGGACTTGTAGAAGAAGAGTGGTCAGGCGGAAACAAAGCCGTTTACAAACTTCGGCGTCTTCCACGATAATCTCATCACGCGCTTAAAGGCCCTCAGCCAAATACAAATGGATTTTGACAAGAGATGCAAGGATATCGAAGGTCGTTTTACCGAAAAAATGGCCGACATGAGGAAACAATTGGATAATCGTTGGAAGCAAATTGACAAATTTGAGGCTGGCGTGAAGGCGTTCGCGGAGACCAAGACAACCTGGAGACGTAAATATAACGCGAAAGAAGGTGAAGTCGAGGCTCTCAAGGTATGCTAATTTCGGAGCTTCATCCCCTGACTCACCTCCTCCTACTAGACTACCAACGCCGAATTATCTGCACAATTATCCAGTACCAAACGTCCTGGTCAAACGGACTCGATGGAAATTCGCTCACTTTCGGCTCGAGCAGTCACCGCTGAACGACGACTAAACAATGCCCAGAATCAGCTGCTTGCAACTGAGGAGAAGGTTGCTTCAATGTCGCAGAAAACTGCAGCGGCAGATTCAAAATGGGAGGCAAGAGTGAAAGAATATGAGGCGAGGCTAAAGTCTGCGGAAGAACGCGTCAAGCGAGAGAGACAAGGAAGTAAAGAGAGAGTTAACGAGCTGGAGAATCAGCTGAAGTCAGAGTCTTTTGTTTTACGCACATATGATTTTCGTTACTCATGTTGTTCTTTGCCTTTTTTAGATCTTTACAGCGACAGCTTGAGCTTGCTCAGAAGCGAAGCCAACAGCTTACCGGCGTTATCGACTCGAACAAAGCCGGGTCGGGTTCAGCAAATAGTAGTCCTTCCTCCAGATAATTTCTTCATGCCCCGAGTCTCAGCTTAGTCGAGCTGTCGCCGACGCCCTTTTGCTTTGTTTTCATCTCGACTCTCTTTCGATTCACCTTTTCACATGGTTGTCATTTCTTCACCCCTCGCTGCTTCTTGTATATCTCACTAATTCTGCTTTGGTCGTCCCCTACTGCACATAATTTTATGATCCTCATTCTGCTGTGTTCATCATCTGCATAATCCTCATCCTGCCCTAATACATTGTTTTCTTTTCTCAACCGTCACAAGAAACAGACAATCACACTTGCGTTTGTGCTGATTCGTCTCATTTTTTCCCATACTAATTCCTTGCGGCGACTCATTCAACACTTCTTATTAGTTCATCTCAGGTCATATCTGAATCTGAAGGAAGAAACGCTCCATAACGCTCCCTGTAGGCAACTTATCAAATTTTAAGGCGTGTCCAGCAGGATGGAGTGGTCATTATGTAAAAGAGAAAAAATCACCGCTCTCAAAATCTCTCAAAATCGTTGCTGATTTCGACTTCAGTGAGAACACTTGTAAGTCGCCTCGAGGTATGTATCTGGAATTCTTAGTGATATTGGGCCACCCAGTCACTAGGTTGGAACGGCGTATACATAGCCTGAACGCTTCAGATAAAAAATAATCGAAAACTGGTCGAGTGCGGACGCAGAATCTAGCTGTTCCTCAATGGGACCGCGCTGGTTACACTACCTACTTACTACTCATTGATAATTTCGACGGTTTATTTCGTGTTCCCCCCCCTTTGATTGAAGCAGCGCGCAGCGAAGAGCTCTTCCAATAGAAATAGACTGAAAACTGCAGCGCTGTAACGCAAGAAAAATGATTCCTCACTGTCATCGAGTTTATGTCCTCATAGTATAAGGCTGTTATTTCCCGAAATCAGATGGAGTCAGCAAAGAATGTACAGAGATTGGGGGATAAATGCTATAAGTATTGATATGTCAACAGACAGTTGTTGGGCTCTACAGTGGGGTACCATCTGGGTACCATACATGTTAAAGAAAGAAAGAAGTAAAGCCCCCGGATTAACGTACATGAAGTTGCGGTGGAAACGATCTCGGGCCGAAGTTCAAAGGCTTTAAAGTTTCTCAGTCTCCCACACACCATAACGGTAACATCAGATGGACAGCCAAAGAACCGATGAAGTTTCGAGTCTATTCAATTCTTTCCCGTCTTCTGGCCGAACACCAAGGTTTCAACCTGGTGCACAAGAAGAACCCCTCGACGACCACGCGTCGTTTTCCAGTGAAAGTGACAACGAAGCTGTAACCGTCTACCACGCGCCTACCACTGATAACAGCAGCTGGAACTTTGGACTTGAGGAAGAAGACCTGGAAGAAATGAGAAGATTGCGTAGTGAATCTGCAGCTCAAAGGCAAAAAGCAGCAGCAGCAGAGAAACAAGCCCGAAATACCAAGACTGATTCATTGGCGAAAAGTAGAGGTAAGCCTGGTAAAGCAAAGGCTGTAGTGGAATCCGAGGACGAAGAGGATGAAGAAATGTCGGTCTCTGAAGAGGAAGAAGCTGACGCTGATGCCGACGGCGATGAAGAAGAAGACGTCGATGTGGAGGGCGAGGTATTGTTAATAAATTGCTCTACAGCCCTTCACTAATTGCCAGATGTCGTACTCAGCTTTCCGAAGGTGATACTGACGCTGGTATCCTAATCGCATGAAATTGCTCACATTTTGAAATAGATGAAATTAAATCCATTCCAGTTGCGGAAGTTGACTCTGACGGCGAGGATGATGATGTGCCCCGGTCTCCGCTCAAACCTCGACTAAAGATCAAGCTTAAGTTACCTATAGTTCCTGCTAGCTCAACGTCCAATACCGCTACTCCCGTTCCCGAGGAACAGAAAGTGACACCTAGCCGTAGAGCAGTAGCCAAACGGAGTGCAGCTGTTAGAGGTAGACGCAGGATTCAAGGTATATTCCTCCTAATTGTGATCTATACATATGTCGTCTCAGTAGTACAACAGATATGGAATCGTCTTCTTCCGAAATTGAAACCGAGGACGGTGAATCTGAACCGGTAGAAGACGAGGAGGATGAAGAGGACGATGACATGCAAGTTAGCGTGGATAACTCTTCTGTCACTGCCCACACTCTTCAAGGACGTTCAAAATCGCGCTCAATGACTACCCGACAAGCTGTTTTGGCTAGCGTCATGGATTCTTCCCATATTGCGCTCGGTAAGGACCTTTCACTCTTGATTCTGAACTGCGAATCATGCCAAGTCCAGACTCAGATCTAGCGGCTCAGTCTGTTCAAGGAAATACAAGCAAGAAGAAGAAAGTTCTGAATGAGACCGAACTCGCTCTCCGCAGAGAAGAGAATGCGAGAAAGCGAAAGAATCTCTCAGAGAAGAGACTCGAGGATGAGAAGGTATTCATTTGTCCTCTTTTATTTTGGACGTCGAGTTAATATAATGTCCCCCACAGCTCGAGACAATCAATCGTCTTCTCAAGAAACAAAGCCGTCCACGAACTAAACGCGCTGGAGGACCATCTCAAGCCCACTCTGCGGGTTCATCCGTACCACCTGCTCCGGTGATAAGCTCATCGACGGGTAACAGGGGAGGTAAACGAGGCGGAGCTCGCGGTGGTGCCCGTGGTAGAGGTGGTCGTCGAGGGCGTCCCCGTGCAATCGCCGATGAAGAGGGCGGAGAGGCAGAAGTTGACGCGGAAGGTGATGCTATGGAAATTGATGGGCAGGAAGGGGAGGGTGAGGAGGGCGTTGAGGGCGGAAATGAAGTCGAAGGAGAGTTAAGAGAAGCGCCGGATGGAAGCACGGGGGGAAGTGATCGTTCCAAAGGAATGCGGGCCCCAATGATGCAGGCCCCAATGATACCAATGTTCAGATGGGTTTCCACAACCGTCCTTGTACCAACGGAAATCTCTACGACCGTTGCAAAGCCCCTTTCACCGGACCAACCTATCGGGGTGAAAACTGAGGGAGATATAAAAATGGCAGACGCAGGCAATGTGCCAGCTCAACAACAACCACCGGTAGAGCCGGATAAAACTTCTCTTTCTTCATCGCCTAATGACGATACACTAGCCCCCGTGTCCGTCTTAGAAAGCCCATCTCAAGAAAGGCGTATGCAGTTCTCACTAGCTATCCCAGCTGCATTCCTTCCTCCAGAAAACGCAACTCCTCTCCCTTTGACCGAAATACGACCGCCTGCAATTTGCGCTGTTTCTGGATGTGAGAATTCACGAAAATATCGTCTGGTGAAGGACTGGAAGATCGGTGCGTGCGGGATGGCTCATTTAAAGGTGCTGGAGGGTATGTCGTGATACTAGCATTCGAAGATTTGGACTTTGTTCATATTCATCTGTGTGAAAATAAGAAAGGGTAATTTGTGAAGTATATAGTCGAAACAGACTAAAGTCCTGGATTCATTGCTGGATTGATTTCAATCACAACGATTACGAAGCTTGGATACCGCCCTCCACAAGTATGCATACTATCGTCATGGAAGAACCAATAGATGCAATAATGAATGTATGCACCGTACAAGTGGTCATGAAGAAATGCAATAAATAATTCGTTCTAAGTACATGTCGACCAACCGATAACGTTTGGCGCCGTGCTCGTTTCCACAACAATCCATCCATTCATATCCATCCTTGGACTAGGTCCTCGATTGGAGAATCGGTACAAGGCTATGAGTACATAAACACGGATAAGAAGACAATGCAATTATCGAGAATCGATCGGATGGCTCAATGAACGCCTCCAACCTCCATCGACTTTTCCATATGATTCTCCAGCTCCATCTTCTTTATCCTCTGCTGCGTCCGCTCTGCAGCAGCGTCATACACGAAATGCACCGGTGGGTGATGCAAATTGTGCAGAAGCCCGTTATTCCTCGACCGTGGTCGACCGTTAGGATAGTAGGCCGACTCGGAATCGTCGGAATCCGAGTTATACCCTCCTTCGCTTGAAGGTACAGGTATGTCACCGTCTGAGGCATAAGGGTTATAAGGATCAGACAAGCCTAAGTCTCGGGGTTGGTCGTAGTAAATGTCGTCTGGGTTGAACGAATCTATTCAACAAACATTGAATACGATACCACCACCACACGAGATAATAGTAAAGACTCACTCTCTGTAGCGTCATTAACTTCTACGCGTCTCTTTCCAAGCGCTTTAGCACTAGGCTTGATCGGGGTCAGAATTTCTTCCTCGCTACTGTCATCCACTGGGATTCTCCCGGACCAAGTAGCTCTGCCTTTATCAACATGCAAACTATCAAATCCATCCACTAGATCTATGTCACGAACCACATCTAGTGCGGAGCCTCCGACGCTTTCCCCAGTCCCTGTGCCTGAGCTGGAATGATCCATACTAGGTGTATTTGGACTAGGTGTCCTCGACGGAGGAAAGCCCGACGATCCTGTCCTTGTATGTCCATGTCCATGTCCAGATGCAGGACTCCTTGGGCCATGAGGAGGAGCGCGTGGAGGAGCGAGGGTCGTTCCAGGAACTTCGGGACTGTGACTGGAAAAAGAATTTTGAGCAGGAAGATGATGCTGTAGTTGTTGTTGAGCTGGGTGTGTAAGCAGGGAGTGTGGATGTTGAGGAAGAGGATGCTGCATGACCATAGAAGAAGGACGCGAACCGCGATAGGAGGCAGGTGAAGGTGAACGAGAGCTTGTTAAATGGACAGTACTTCCCCCAGCACCAGCACCTGAGATAGCTGCGATTTCTTCCAGCTGCTGTTGCTGTTCAAGCGTTGCAATGGCCTAGTCAAGAAAGAAATCAGGTTGAGATAGACATCAATTGGAGGATAGAACCAACCCTTCGATCCATTCTAACTTCTTTTCGACTTTTTTCCTCAGCCTTCCTCTCCATCGCAACCCTTTCTACATCATCGTACTGCCCTAGTGCCGCAAGTAGTTCTCCATTGGCTTCGAGCAATGCAGCAAGAAGCTGCTCTTCCGTAGTCTGTTCGTCTACAGGGAAGTCCGTTGCTGGGATACCAGCTGCGTCTGCGAGCTGAGAAATCGACCGGTCTCGATTTCTGTCCCTGGATCTCCGACTCGGATCGTTGTTTTCTCCGTAGAGTAGCGCCTTTTCCCGCTCCTTCTCCTTTCTCGAGCGCTCTGCGCCTGCAGTTGCCCAAGGAATCTGTGCAGCGATAAGTTCCTGGGACGAAAGACACTTCAGACGAAATTCCTGTAGAAGACGATGACATCAATAAATGACTTCGATTGCATGACAGAAGAAAACATACTTTGATAACTTCTCCTTTCTTGAGTTCTTCAACCTTCGCGTGAACACAGGCTTGACTCAACAGACTCGCATTCCCAAGACCAATCTTACATTCCTGGAATAAACGTCGAATGTCTTCTTCCAAAGGGATGATACGGTTTTTTGAAGACTTTTTCTCTTTGTGTTCCCGATCTTTATGACGATGCTCTCGATCCCGGTCCTTGTCACGCTCACGGTGCTCACGGTGTTCACGGTGTTCGCGATCTTTGTGTCGTCCTTCACGGTCTCTATCGCTTCGCTCCTTTTTGGGTTCTGTAATAGGATTGTCGTTTGTTGACTCATACTGTACCGCAGCAGAAGGTGGAATGTTTTCATAGTAAGAGCCACGTCCATTGCCACTGACAGCAGGAGGATTGAACATCGCGTCATCGTTCTCGAAAGGAAAGCCCTGCGCACCATGAGCAGCCATCAGATATTTTTCATGAGTCTGCTCACCTCATCAGGTTTATCTGCGGGCTTAACCTTTTTCCACAAACCTCGGAAGCCTGCATCCTTTTCTGTGTTCGACAATTCAAAAGATGGGACATTTGATTCAGCATCAATGGACGTAGGATCAGTTGTTGTCGTCGTAGACCGAGAAGACGTTGTCGTGGTAGAGATGGTGGAGTGTTCATGTTCATGAGCCACATCAGTATAATTAATTGAATCATCGAAACCAATATTAATGATAGGTAGAACGTCGGGTGGTTCCATACATCGATAAGGACGGGGAGAATCATGCATTGAAGAAGAATAAGTCATCGTATGTTTTCGCCATGACACAACATGGGACGCAGTGGATACGGTTGTCGAATTATGAATAAATTCGGCATCCAAATCAGCAGAGTCGAGATTCGCGATTATTTTTGGCCGATTCAAACCCAGAATGGACCGCAAAGCGGATCGAAAAGATGGGGGTTTTGAATGCGACCGATTTGGTTTGGGGATTGGGGAAATCGGGGGTGGTGGCAAATCGAACGGTGGGGCAGATGTCGTTACAGTTGCATTATGTTTCGATGAGAAGGATTTCGATTTTCGAAGAGGCATGAGTTGAGATGAGAAAACGGTGGAAGAGTGACAGGTTAGGGAGGAAACGAATAAAAAATTGTCAGCTTCTGGAATTTTTGTCCTCTAAGGAGCATGAAGGATGATGAAAAGTTTTGCTTGCTGGAGGAGAGGAAAGAGACGGAAGCAAATGATAAAAATGCGGGGCTGCCCACGGAACGCGCTGTAGCCTATGGAAGTACAGAATGAAAAGTGGAATGATACATATCACTCTGACTCAATCTTGGTCGCAAAGCAAAGGCATCAAGGGTAATCCTTTAACGACGCCAGAGCAGTCCAGAATTGAGCGTTCCGAGCAAAGTGAAACACTGCCAGATTCATATGAACTCCAATGACGAGGCACAAATGCTCCATCGTGTCCGTCGGGGCGCAATATCGACCCTGCCGCGTAATCGTCTGTATCACGGAAGACACACACCGCCCGAGATCCTTTATTATGTAGCTCAAATGCACCGCTCGCGGTTGTACGGTGAAGGCAAACAAAGTGGAAGGACAAAGGAGAGGAGATATGAATGAGGACTCACTGGAACTACTAGCGTACGCTGCAGCAGCTAAAACATCCATCACTCGTTCTCGGACGACTGGTGATGTACCTTTACCCGAACCTGAGCACAAGAGTGCAGGTAAACCGATGAGATATAGCTCAAGGAGATCGACAATGACGAAGACTGACTGAAAGGTCCTCCGCCGGTATTTGTTACCAAATCCTCCAAGGTGTCGAGAAACTTGCGCGCCGTGCATTGCGCGATGAATACATCTGAAGAATTTCTTAGCATTATCGCCAGAAGTCGAGCTGCTGAAAGTTGAGCAGCAGGAGGACCGTATCTGAAAGGAGGTGAGGTAAGAGATCTGATACCATCGTCAGCGAATGGATACACGCACTTGAATTCCCTCCTCAGTGCTTTGACTGCCTCTTTGGCATTTGCCTCATTGGATGAAGCTCGGTCGCAAACTTCCAGGACAAGAGCCCAATCTTCGGAGGCTGTAGCTGTCAGGTAGCCTGCCCGATTTGAGGATAAGATATTGAGAGCATATATGGAAGTAAATGAAACCTCCAACCTATCATTCGAGTCAATTCCGCACTTTCCCGATCTCTGTCCACAGTTCTTTCTTCTTTTCGTAATGGTTCCCGATCCTTCCTATCTTCGCGGTCAACAAACTGCCAGTGCCGTTCTCTTTCTTCTCTATTCTCCTTCTCTTGGGGTCTAGCTTCTTGCTCTCTAGCAGACAGCACAGTCTTTTCCTCTCTCCGTCGATCCTTGTCCTTCACATCGTCCACATGAGAATTGTTCCGGCTAAACAAGGACCATTTAAGTGACTTGTCTTTGTGCTGAGGATCATCTGAATTATTATGCTGCATGTATGATGAGGGCGTATCTCGGCCAGAGGGAGGTATATGATGGAAATCGGAGGAAGATGGATTATACTGATGATTGTGCTGAGGAGCAGGAGGCAAATGAGGTATAGTCCCTGTAGGCTCTAGAGCTTTCAGTATACCGTGGACGCCTGGAGCCTGTTTGGGAGTTGGAACAGAACCACCGGGGTTGTCTCTCGAGGGCTGTTTCTTCCGTGAGGTGGCTGAAGTATTGGCAGGAGGTATTGACGGAGATGAGGGGTTGTTGCTGTTGGGAGGCGAAGCACCCTGTGGAAGATGGCCAGCCGGTAAAGCACCTTGAACTGATCCAACAGAGGAAGTACGGGACACCGGGATGGGCGGAGGCGGTTCATATGCTAAATCCTCTAATGACTGGTCTGGATCGAAGACAGAACTTGGTCGTGAAGGGAGAAAGCCGCTGTGAAGATTTCGGAAATTCCCAGAGTGCACTGGTTGTTGCTGGTAGACAGCATGGGCAGAGTGTATGGGTGTCTGCAAGCCAGGTGTGGTAGGTGGCGTAGCGTCGTCAGTGTAATTGATCCCCTTAGTTTTTGATTTCGAAGATGTGCCAAAGAACTTTTTCATGGATGTGTGGGCTGAATGATATAGGCTTTTAAAGAGGACGAGACGCGAATAGATTAGGGAGATGAAACTTGGTCAAGGCTGTGTGCGCTCACTACCACGATTAACTGGGCACGTGGAAAAGGCGCTTACCCCGAGCCTATATGCTGCCCACTTCAAGCCACTTCAAGGTCATTTGGAATCTTATGCCTTAGGTTTACTATATATTAAGAGGTAAGAATCTTTTCGATTTGAACATACAGACACATTTGAAAGTGAAGAAATTGACAATCTAGCCATGGGGCGTTCACTTTAGATGTCATGATACGTGAGTGTTTTCAATCCAACTAGCAGATTGAGAGAGAAAGTGCGTTCTGGCAATCAAAGGAGGGGTGAGGGTCAAGGCTTGCACAGGAATTGATGCGTCCTCGGTATGAAGTATGTTATAGATAATTTAACACCAATGGACTAACAGAGGACGCCATCAAAGCTCCTCCCTCACGTCGAATGACACATCAGATAGCCTTGCCGCTTCTCCATAGCGGAGCATCCCCACGTAGGGCATCAGGTTGTACTTCAATGCGTAGGAGGCAGTACCGGCGGCACTAATGAGGTAAAGAGTTCGAACAAAAGCAAAGCGGCAAATTCAGAAGTAGCACACCCTTTACTAAAGCCCTTTCCTCCGATTTCTTTGAACGCGTATTTATTCTTTGCCCCGACGACGTTCACGCGAGCATCTTCCGGGCGACGGACGATACGGTCCCACAGTACGATAGAGTTGTTGACCTATTAGATTGACATCAAGAGATATGTAAGGAGCAAGAGTAGCATCGACCTGACCCCTTGAGCATTCTCGTACTCTGCCTCCAATGAGAGGAAGAGTTGCTTCGTATTCCACGTAAACAACGGTGTAAGATCTGTCACCAATCACGTTTTTTGAGAAATTGTTCATGAAGAATTTTTGAATGTGCGCACCTGCAGTCATGTTAAAATTGAGGAAGCCCATTTCCTGTTTTCGTCTTTGCCGAGGTGTTTTAGCATTGAACACCTTCACCGGCTTCATACTGATTTGACCATTGATTTGCGGTGGAAATATCGCCTCTTGAAGCAATGAGGCTATGGTGATCGCCGCCAGGAGCGCCATGGTACATGATGAGAGGAGAGCAGAGACGTTATTTATACGGGTGAAGAAGGAGTGCATCGCGCCAGACGGTACCAGGAAAAGTTAGAAACTTTGAAACGTTGCAAACTTGTATTGCAATTTCAAAAAGCGATCACCTGATCAGCGCTTAACTGTTATTCCAGTGTCCACGTGTCCACGTAAGTCCATGTCCCCTCATGAAAAAGTCGACTGTAGCCGACTGCAGACGGTTTTCTTCTAGGCCTAAAGCAGTCCCCTCTATGAATTCCACCAGGCTATTTTTCTTCCTTCTGTGTGCCATTAAATCAAATCCTGACTCCAGGTAGCTCCAGATCAAGACTCATCTACATCATTTCGAAAAGTTTCAAACACTACTGACGGACCAAGTTTTCCCGGCCGAAAAATATAGAGGGAAATTTTGGAAGCAAACTGCCGATTTCCCCTCAGTCATTAATTCTCTTTCACGGGGAGGTATGATTAGATTTGACGCTTGATTTTCCGTTTGTTTCCCATTTGATCAATATGCTATTTATCATAGAATAAAGATGACCTTTTGCTTTAGATAAAATATGACCTTTCGCTTTAGATGAAGCTAATCTTTCGCTCTATGGTGCATGTCACCTAGCTGCCACTACCTGTGCACAAGCGTGGGAGCAGCCTCAAGGAGTAGATGAATCCTTTGATCCTCTTGTGAAAAGATAGTAAATAGATAGAGGATGAAATGCTCTAGAGGGATTTTGGAACAAGTTGAATTTCAGGAAAATCATGGGGCCATTTTTGCCGTTTCCTTTTATGGTAATATTATGTAATATTAAAATTTCCTGATATAGTAATATTTATCTACTGATACATTGTCAGTGATTCAGTAAATAAGCTCCTCGAGGCCATCTTCAAGGCCAGTTCAGCCTCTTCCAAATCAGATTCATTGCTGACATCTCGGGGTTGCAGGTCTGGCTTGGGCAGTATGCTGAGCCTCAAATGTTGTCATGCCCAGCCTGCATAAGCATGAGTTTCTTTGCATTATGCTTAGCAGATGTTATAGCGTAACAATTTCAACGTTAATTCTACATGTATTTTATTCAGTCCACATGTAATTCTATGTGTATC
The DNA here is from genome assembly GCA_028011325.1 of Lentinula lateritia. Classification (NCBI taxonomy): domain Eukaryota; kingdom Fungi; phylum Basidiomycota; class Agaricomycetes; order Agaricales; family Omphalotaceae; genus Lentinula; species Lentinula lateritia. Next base: position 595,791 of record JANVFT010000005.1, read on the forward strand.
ACATCGTGTCTGGTAGTGAGCTGGCGATTTTGCCGCTTATGTAATATTCCCACGCTTGTGCACAGGTAGTGGCAGCTAGGTGACGTGCACCATAGATAAAGTCAATCTTTCCCATAAGATAAAAATTATCTTTCATGTGAGGCAAAGATTATCTTTCGCATTCGGTAAAGATAATCTTTCGCGCCAGATAAACCCGACATTGCGCGCTTGTAAAATTTTAAATTTTTCCTTCGCGAATCTAAAGAACTTTAGGCGCCGGTCTAAATGTTGAAGTGGCACTCAATGCAAAAATAATATTTACTATCGTCTATAGCTCTACTATATACTCATAGCGCTAGTTAGAGCCTTAGTGTACAATAATGATTTTTCCTCGCAAGTGCCACTGACTAGGCGCCTAAGGTTCTTTAGATTCGCAAAGGAAAAATTTAAAATTTTACAAGCGCGCAATGTCGGGTTTATCTGGCGCGAAAGATTATCTTTACCGAATGATAATCTTTGCCTCACGTAAAAGATAATTTTTATCTTATGGGAAAGATTGACTTTATCTAGAGCGAAAGATTAGCTTCATCTAAAGCGAAAGGTCATATTTTATCTAACGCGAAAGGTCATCTTTATTCTATGATAAATAGCATATTGATCAAATGGGAAACAAACAGAAAATCAAGCGTCAAATCTAATCATACCTCCCCGTGAAAGAGAATTAATGACTGAGGGGAAATCGGCAGTTTGCTTCCAAAATTTCCCTTTATATTTTTTGGCCAGGAAAACTTGGTCCGTCAGTAGTGAAAGAGGCCCCCAGAAACTACTACTGAACCCCGCCCGGCCAGATGCTCTAAATGATGATATGTTTTGGGCCCAAATGACACTATTTTGGACAAGGATTGGTCACATGTGGTCCAAAAATTTGAGAGTAGAAGCTTACTAGCTTACTAGCCAATATCAAATCAAGTTTTCACCTTTTGAATGTTATTCCCACATGAGTCCCAAAATTTTTACTCAGCCAGCTTGAATGATGCTATAATGGACAAGGTCTGTGTAAGACCCAGGTGTTAAGATCATGTACACCATGTAACCGTGCCAGAGGTCACAGGTGTCTAAGAGTGGAAGGAACGAGTGGGACAGTAGTGAAGTTATTGACAACACCGCCGTTACGCTGTTAGTCCCTGGAGATCGAGAGTGTAGAAGGGAGGAGCTAGTAGCAGCCCAGTCGGGGCGGCAATAATGCCGGTGACAAGGAGCGAACCAAAGAACGTTTAAGTCCTAAGGTTATAGTAGAGAGTACTTCAAGGCAATGAGCCTGAAGACTTAGAAGAGCACAGAGTTAAGGAGGGAATCTAAGTTGATAATTAAACTGAGGAACTACAGTAGCATACAGGCAGTATTTATATCTACAGAATGGCGCATCGGTGCGGAGCACCAGACTAACTACTAGGAGCTATACGTGTAGTACCTGCAGGGTAAAGTAAAAGACAATAAGGAGAGACTAGAACAAAAGGGTATGTGTAGCGAGAAAGAACAATAAGAGTGAGATTACAATAAACAGTGGATCTTTGGAATACCAAGCAGCGAGATGGAGGCCTGAGGCATGGACTTGACAAGATTACAATAAAGAGTAGATCTCGGAGTACTGAGCGGTGGAGTGGGGCACCGAGGCATGGACTTGACAGTTACTGATTCATTCTGGATTCACGTGACTCTGTTTACTATAGACTTTTTTGCATGTTTATCACCCTCAGCTGTTACAACTTCATTGGTTCCACACTGAGGGTGAGTATTATATTTTTCCTACATGTACTGACCAATACTCACCTGTTAGATCATTGCTGGTATTGCTCTACATACAGGTATTATCTCAGCTGTCACAACTTCATTGGTTCCACACTGAGGACATTGCTTGTATCACTCTACATACAGATACTTGACCTCCAAGAAGTATGTATCACGCAAGATCTATTGCACTCCAAAATTTAGATTGTTTTGTGCAGGCACATTTTGGTCATGTTTAGGCCTGCTTGTTTGGTTCAAAAATTGCCAAATAATACCACTAATATCTCTCACATTATCCATTTCCATTGTCATACTACTTTATAGCTTCTACTTTGCCCCTATTGTTCCTCTTCTATGCATCATATTTATTGCTCACTAAATGTATTTTCTCATGTGTTTTTTTCCTACCAGTCCTCCCAAAATGACTATGTTCATTTCCACTCCCACTTGCATTAGCCAATGCATATATCTAGTCAGAAATGTGTATTATATTTCAAAGTCCTTCTCTTCACGCAGGTACACTTGCATGCTCCAGTCCATGCACTGCACCCTTTCTCCTCCAGCTTGTCTTTCCAAAGTGACATTGAAGTGCACCTTCTACATCATCAGTATTCAGCTTTCCCACCTCTCTGCATAATACTCACTGTTCCTTCATACTGTGAGGCCCTGGCACAGAAGGCCTGCTCTGGTCTTACCCAGACTGGGCCTAAGCAAACGCAGTAGCTGCTTAGGCCGTACGAGGAGGTATGGGATAGTGCCGATACTGGTGAGGGGAGCCTAACCAGAGGTAGTTGTGGAGCTTGGGTAGACCTAATAGAGGGTCCTAGAGGTGTAGAACGTAACGCGTAAGCACCGCTTCAATGTGGAGGGGAGGTGTAGCCGATACGAGTGGGAAGCTGTGGGGAGCTTAGGGAGCAATGAAGCGGAATTGGGAACCTAATGGGAGGTTCCAAAGGATGAAGGACGAATTGTAGAGCCTTGACGTAGATGGTGAGTCGAAGGAGAGGCGTAGACAATACAAGGATTGACAGAAAGAGGCCAGAGATGGGAAACAGAGAGGAGAAATAGAGTTGAGGTGAGACAGAGATGAAGGAAACAGATAATGAGGAAATATATGACAGTTGAGACGTGTCAGGCCCTGTTAGCAAGTACTAGTAGACTGTACTAAAGGGACCAAGCCAGGTAGGAAGAGTTTCCAGGTAAGATTTGACAATAACACGCTGGGGAGCTCCGAGGGGAGTCCCCAGCCTATATACTGTACATGAGGCTGTCAGGTACATATGTCATGTGGCTACTGGAGTGACAGGTAATATGTATCGTGAAGATCGTAAGGATGGTGCATAGAATATCGGAAACATGTACAAGTGATGAACCGGAGCTCTGGAAAGGAAAGAGAAAGGTCTGGAGAAGCAAGGCATGACACATACCCTCTGTGGCCACCCCAAATTGTATTGTCTTGCTACCCTTTGAACATCATTTCCCTTGTCCCAATGCCATTCATACTTTCTTCAAATGCTATTCCTGTGGCTCCCAAATATGCACCATTTGCAGTCAAAATTTCTGTGTATTGTTCTTCAATACTCAATATCTCCCTGCAATGATAACCTTTCCCCCAAGCACTGCGGGGATGAAGGACTTTTCTCATGAAGAATAGGCTGGAAATTTCAAGAATTTTGTAAAAAAAATTGTAGCTGAGATTATTTTGGAACAATCTGCAAAGGATTAGGCTGAAAGTAATATAGGAATATTCAAAATAATTGTGTTTCTGTAATGTTCATGATTGTTTCATGGAGAAATTTTTAAAAAGTCTCAACAAACTTTAATCAAGAATTGCTAGAGAGTTTTGTACCTAATCTCCTCATATTTACTACGGTTTCATCCCCGCAGTGAAGACATTCCTTCTCTTATGTGCCCTACAACCTCCCCTCCAAAATTTTCTTCCATTGAATTTAATACTCCTCTCAACACACAGGTCCATATGTGATGCCTCCACTGCATGTGCAAAGACAGTTATTGAGAATGGAAGACAAGACATTGAACACATTGGATTGTGGCTGGCATTGCAGTGGGCTGTGGTGCACATTCACTGATGCAGGTACTGGCAGACATCTGTGGTCAAAAGACATTGTCAGAGATAGTGGACTAGGCAAAGAAGTAGAGGGGTTGGTGTTGGAACAGCAGAACACCATGTCAAAACTGTAAATGCATGCAATACAATGTATGTACTGATTATCACACTTCACTGTATCTGTAGTGCTCACAATAAAATTATTATCTTTATGTAATGAAAAGCATCCAGTACCAAGCAGGGTGCCATCCACAACAGTGGAGCCTAGTATATAGGTACATATAGGTACTTACATTGGAAAGTGCTGGAATTATTGCCAAAGATATTGGCAATGTAGGGGACCAACAGTATTTAAGGCTATAGCCCTGACATATGAGCTATGGTGCAATCGGGTATAACACAACCAATTTGGAACAACCGAATTATCTCACGTGAATTTATCTGAATTTCTTATCCCTATTACAGAAATGCATATAATGATAGAGGGAACAAAACTGTAAGACCGATTTTTGATACCTTCAAAATTGATGAAATAAGTTCCCACCGAATGGCGCATTTCCAAAATAGGAAGCTATTAGGGTTAGGGTTATGCTTATAATCCTTTTACTTTTTTATTGTCTCTCATCGTACCTTGATAAATATTACATTCACATTATTTTCAAGTCAAAAGCTTTCAATTGCATGCTTGGGCACTGTTTGTGACTCTCAGAACTGTTGTTTCTTAGACAAAATAAACAAGTGTAGGCACAAAATTTTTTTGCTGACCCCAAATGGCGCCTGTTCCTGATTGGTTGTGTTATACCCGATTGCACCATAACATGTCAGGATACTTCGGTTGCTGGGATTGGAATCAAGCAAGCAGATCAAAACTGCACATGCATGATGCTAGACCATTTGTATATATGGCGAACCAGTCAGCCTAAGTCTCATGACTCCTGTTTTGTTCCTCCTTGGTACCCGTACAGTCTTCGCAGAAATATGTGAGGGATTATCCATCGTTAAATATGTAGTAGTAATAGGAGCAGCCTAGTAGCGATTTCCACCCAATACAAATCATCATTCCGACCTTGTGTAGTTACAAACCCCATTCGGCACCAGAAATAAAAACGACGCGTCGCAGTGTCGGACATTGCCTGATCCACATCCTCACATGTTTTTTCTCGCTGTCGGTGAGAACTATCGTTGGCGTTTCGGGAACTGGAGTTCGCGGACTGGGAGGCCCGCTATTTTCGGATCCGTTTCCATTGGTGTTGCCGTGGTTCCAGTCCACGCTTCGTATAGAGCTCGACACGGAGAGAGCAGAGGTAGTCATGGATGATACCCTTCGGGTTTCCCAACGTTGCGTGGGTAAGTCATCGTCCCAGCGGTCTGTTGTTGAGACCGCTGTTCGAGGTTGTGTTTGAACAAATTGAGAGTAACGGGGAGTAGAAGGTGTAGACGGCATCCTCGGCGTGGTGGGTGTATTGGGTATCGTAGACATTGTGACTGGTATATCTGTGGAAGGCGGAGTAGGCGTGATAGTAGTAGGTGTAGTGATAGTGGGTGTGCGAGGTGATACGGGTGATACGGGTATAGGTATAGGAAGTGTCGCAGACCTCCCACTCGGGGTGAGTTGTGTAGTGATTTTAGGAAGTGGTGGGAGAGGATCAGTATCCGCTCTCTTACCGCGCTTTTTGAGACTGGGTAGACGACCAAGAAAGTTCTTCGATTTTGCCGGTGTAGGCGAAGAAGGGAGTGTTGGTGATTCTGATGTCCGATTCGAACTGGAATAAAATGATATAGCAGATTTAGGAGACCCTAAAGCTGTCTCTGTCCCATTGTTTGTTGGAGTAGAAGTCCGAGGGATAGGTATGAGTGATGAAGGAGGATTCGGAAACATTGTCAATGAGACTATTGATCCAGCGGAAGGTGCAGTCCCACCGGAAGCTAGAGATATCTGGCTACTACTGGCATAACTATGTCGCTGGTTGACACGAGAATGTTCAGAGTCCACGCTGTTCTCGTTTGTATCGGTGGGGGAAAGTAAAGCATCGTTTTCATCTGACTTGACATCTTCTATCAAGGTCTGATCAGCATCCGGTTGTCCATTTACTTGCACAGCAGGAAGTTGGTTCAATAGCGGACGCAATGACTCCTTTACAGTCTGCACGGATGGATTAGTAAATCAATTGTGAAAGAAGTTGAACATTTCTTACAGTAGAAAACACTTGCGGTTCTGAAGGTGTTATTTCATTCGACGGTAATGGGCTGGATAAACGCATCACAAGCGTATACAGAGCTCGATATCTTGGAAGTATAGAATGAATGGTCTTGTATAACATCTGCCCAAGTCTTCAGTGAAATGAGGTACAAGACTTATGGATACAACTAACCTCTTCCGTTCTAGGTCCATTCCAAGGAATCGCTATCTCGAGGCTCTGCAAGCCGGGAGGATGGTAATCCTCCTGTATATTGTGTGAGTTTGCACTGTTTTCCACGTCTTTATCTTCACGGACCCTCCCTCTTTCAACAGCCTTGGACGACGAAAAGCCTCCCAAAGCGGCGCCCGCTGCACTGAGGACTTTCTCAACGGTCCTCCGATCTACATTTTTGCCGAAATTTAAGTAAAGCTCCTCGAGACCGCCGTTAACTTCTGATATCCCCCCGTCCTCAGATTCGTCAGACGACGCAGGTTGTCCTTGGGAAGCTTTTAGAAACCCGACCAGTTCCGCAGGGCGCAAGCCACCTACGAGGGTGTCGTTGATGTTTACACCGACCTTTCTCAGAGTGCGTGCTCGTGAAGGGGCAAGAAGCTGAAGAATGGAGGGTGGTGCATGCACAATTCCAAGGTGGGGGAGAAGGGTCGATGATGTGCATAGTGTGATCAATTCTGATGACAAGTTGCTGTTGGAAAGGGATTTAAGTCCCGGAGACGGGGGCAGCGGAATCTGAGAAGGTTGAGGGGAGACTAGTAGAGAGTTAAGCGGTGAAGGGGGCGAAGAGAAATGATTGTTGAGACGACTGGGTGAAGACGTAGAGAGAAGGACCGGTGAATGGGATATCTCGCGTTCGAGTGTTCCAACATTGTCCAAATCCGCAGCGGGAGGACTATCGAACAGCCTGGGTAAGCTTAATGTTGTGATGTTGACCTGGCCATCAAGCCAGGTTAATAATTCTACCTTTTCCGTCGAGGTGAGGTCCGTGTTGAAGAAAGTGACAGAACGAAGGCCGAACGCAGTATGATGTTGCATCAGGTCAAGGGAAAAGGATGGAAGAGTCAGAGTAGTTAGGTGTGTCATGTGAGCCAAGATAAGAGCTGAAGGAAAGCTATGGAGATATAATGATGGACGATCGTCACATATCAGTTCTCGGGTTATCTCTGTTAAATCCTGCCTCTTGGTCAACAAGATGTCCAGCTCGTCTTGCCGAGAAGAGGAGATGTTCCTGAGATCGAGCGTCTCATATATGACCAGCTGTGCTGCCTGAGAAAAGTTTTTGGAAAGTGGCGCGAGGCCTAGAAGTAGGCTTCGCGGTAGTAACTTGAAGACATGGGCTATAATTTCAACAGGAAGCTCCCTCAAGCCGAGACGCGGGGGAGGCTTCCTTCTTACACTGAGAGTGAACGGCGGAGGTGTCGCTGGGATGAAGGAACCAAGATTTGGTACGGAACTTGCCCTCGTCGGACCTGCCCAAATAGCCGAAACTATCGTCGCCTTCGTAGCTGTTTGAAATTTCGGGCCCTCGATGAGCTCGGCCTGCTCCTCGAGTAAAGATTGCGATAAAGAATGCAGGGAATGAGCATAACTTTCGGAATGAAGAGATGAATTTTTGGAATGTAATGAGTGTATGGAATGAGATATGGAACGAGGTTTCATCGACGAGACGGAGTGTGCTTGTTGCGAGGGTTGAGCAGAGAGCAGAGACTGTACAGATTGTATTGAGAACCGTCGTAGTCTTTTCTGCTGCCCTGGGACCTGTTTTTTCGGCGTGGAAAAAGTTCGATGCTCTTCGTCTTCTTCACGAACGGAAAAATAAATGGACGGGGCAGGTGGACCAAGGTCATTAGGTTGGCGAATCTCTTCCAAATCCTCCAAATCTGACTCTGAAGAAGCTCTGAAAGAGCGGACTGAATCGCGACGTGACTTCGAAGACTTGTCTTTCTTCCGACTCTGTTTGCTCAAGTTCGATGCTTCATGCCCAATACCGAAGACGGATGAGGTGTCTTGTGACGATTTCTTTTTTGGAGTGAACATAGTAGAGACTCGTTTCATGATAGAATCGGAGTAGGATTGGCCGCGCTGGGAACTGTAGAGACTGTTATTCGAATTGCCAGTACTGGGAGGAATGCCGAGACTGGCGCTGGAGCTGGCAGGATGGCCGGAATTCGAGCTGGACGTAGTCATTACCGTCGTCCGACGGTTGAGAAAAGCCATCCGGGCTTTCGGATTATAAGCGAGCACAGCAACCTGATCTGCAATTGGGGTCAATATCTGTGTGTTGTTAGAATTTGGATGGCTTACATCTAAAGGAATGACGACCAGCAACAGCTGGGTACACGGGAGAGAGATAATGAGGACGGGAAGAAGTATGTATGTAGTATCGTACGCGGTCATATTATGTTATAAGCGAAATCGCTGTTATGGGTTGCTACCTTCTGTTCCGTTTCTCAGCCTATGTATTTATCATTTGTATACCCGATTATTGGCCGGTGGATAGACTTCAGACCGTTTCAATGAACATAGATCAAAGCTCGCTGAGCTGTATGTACTCATCGAAGCTTGCGACATTGTCATTGAAGTCAAAGCGTATGTGGTTCTCAGTTGTACAAAATTGGAAAGAACAAAGATACTGAAATAGTATACTATAACTATGAGAACGTCGTCGATGAGTCTGGTGTTGATGAATGAACATGGAGCAAAGAATCTAGCTGAAGAACAATGAATTTCCGACTACTCGAACGTTCCATGAACTCAAAAAACTTACCTGATCGACAATTTCCGATTTCCCAGCTACAGAGGTATCGGAATCGCGATACGACTAGGGTCACGCACTGACATGTCAGCTATTTGAAGAAGGGAAAGAGCATCTCACACCAGCACACGCACTTGCACATCTTGAATACTGGATATTCCGGCTCCTCCTTCCGCACCAGCGGCAATATGACCACTCGGTCCAGCATTCTTCCGAGGTCCTCCAGCTCCACTCCTCTGTAAATCTCGGGGAACAATATCAATGAGAAAATCAAACTGGTCAGACTTGCTCAATGCTGCAGCAATATCTGAGCGCGAAAGTGTTCGTCGTTTGTTGGAATCCGCGATGATGAACGCACGCGCAGTAATTTCTTCGATGAATACTACTGTCTATGAGGACTTAAGGGGTATAATTCATAAGAACACCGCTCACTCTCACAAGCCTTGCAGAACAAGATCGGGGCTATCAGAGCAAGAAATTTATTTGCGCAACACGCGATTAAGTGCGGGACATAAACCCGTACCATCAGCAGCAATCATCTAAGAAGGTGGTCAGCAGAGATAGAAAGGCTAGTTGGTCAGAAGGTCGTCCCAACCTTGACATCCGGATCACTCTTCATTACTTTCTTTATCCGCGCGAGAGGCAATATTGGATGCCTATAATCAGAGGTCTCTTGCTCAGCCGCATCAATTTGGCGTTGCCAGAAGGCAGGTAGAAATTCGTTCAGATGTTCCCCAGAGCGGACATACGGATGCTGTTGTGAAGGAGCCATGTAGGAATTTGGAGGTGAAAGTGCTCAATAACGTTAAGCGCCAATTCAATTTAGTCAATTTAGAGGTCTGTGACAAATCAATGATTGTCCTGTCACGGCTATTCTCGTGACTAGCCGTTTTCTAACCACGACGACCACCACCACAGTCACAGTGCGACAATGTCCAAAGCAACTCTTGACTCTGACTTGTACGGCGGTCAGTGTGAAGCTAAGACAATCTGAATATTACTCATTGATGTGCAGATATATACGGTGATGAAGACAACGACTTTGGTTTCATTGAACCTCCCCAAGAAGAGAACGCGACAGAAACTCCCATAAGTTCTTCTGCGCCGAAAACAGAAGCAAAACCTTTACAGCCTCCTCAAAGCTCCTCAACCTCTACATCTATAGGCGAAACTCACTCATCTTTACCCGCAAAACCAAGTGCCAGCTCCTCACAGAACGGCAACTCTTCCCTGTCTTATTCGGCTCAAATTGCTCAACAGTTTTCAGCCTATCAGCAGACGCCGAGCCAGGAGCGTCAACAGCGCCAGCATCTATCTTCACTACCAAAAACTTCCCCTATAGCCACGATTGATTCAACAACCGGTGATCCGGATACGGTGTTTGGCAAGAAACCTTCCGAAATGCACGATGCCGGGTGAGTAGTATTTTCTCTGTGCTACGTGAAACGTCCTACACACACGAGTTTATATGTCAACCGAGAGTACCTGCTGCTGCAGTTCTGCTACTTTATTGTTTCCCTTACGAACTGTATGATTGGCGACGAATTGCTGTTACTCTCTATGAACAGAAAGATCTGCTACATATGGCATCATGATAATACGTCCACTCTTTTCCAATTTATTCTCAATACTAATTTCGATATCAATCTCTTTCTGTCTGTCTTATTTCACATCTCATTCACTCGGCTCCATTACTCCACCCTGCTCTACGACTACGATTCGATGGTGCATCGCGCTTTCTTCAATCCCACACATCACTAGCAAACTCTTTATCGGCGGTCTCAATTGGGACACAACAGATGGTATATTGTTCTTTACATATCGTCCTACGATACATAGCGCTAATCCACATCTCGTCTTGTCCATTTCTTTTTCTTCGAGCAGAAGGTTTAAGAAATTACTTTTCACAGTTTGGCAAGGTAGCGTAGCTTTCTACATTTTGTTTGAGCGCCTAGGGCGCGCGTCTTTCTAAAACATCTCACCTTCATTCTCAAGGTTGATGCTTGTACTATCATGCGAGATCCATCAGGAACTTCGCGAGGGTTTGCTTTCTTGACCTTTGAGGACCCCAATGCAGTCGTTACTGTCACTGCTCGGGAACATTTTCTCGACGGTAAAGCTGTGAGTTTCCTTCGTTCTCTCGCAGCTTGTGGCTAACACGATGTGGCCTCAGATTGATCCTAAGCGTGCAATTCCCCGCGAAGAGCATCTGCGTAATACGCGGTACTTTGTCGGTGGTCTTGCTCCCTCTACAACGTCCGATTCTATGAAAGAATTTTTCACGACCTACGGAAAAGTAGTAGATGCTACTGTCATGTTAGATAGAGAGTCTGGACGTTCAAAGGGCTTCGGGTTCGTCACGTTCGAGGATGCTAATAATGCAGATCAGTTGGTTGGTAAGAACATTGTCCTTGATGAAAAGCAGGTGTGTTGTCTTGCCCTGTCAATTCTATGTGCATTACTGATAGTATCGTTCTTACCTGCAGATCGAAGTCAAAATGGCTCAACCTCGGAGTCAGCGCGACCAAAATCGCAGCAACACAGGCAACGGCAATGCCAATTCATCAGTCATCAGCAATCCGATCAACAATTCTTTCGAGAATCGCATGTCCCAAACGAACATTCCATTTATACCTCAACAACAAAACCCTATGTCGAACATGATGTTTCAGCGGTCGATGGGGCAGATACCGATGATGGGGCCCGGAATACCTATGATGAACGTGAATCCCATGGGTATGATGGGTATGAATATGCAAAGCTTCAATCCTATGGCAAGCATGATGAGTGGAGGTGGTATGGGCACCAGTGGCGGTGCTGGTATGGGTGGTGTAGGCGGTATGAACATGATGGGTGGGATGAATGGTATGGGAGGGGTTGGTGGGATAAACGCTCTGAATGCTATGAACGCTATGGGGAACCCCGGTGCCATGCGGTTAGGAATGGGACCTATAGGCGCCACGGGCGGAATGAATCAGTCCACGATGATGGGTGGTTCAGGAATGGGTGGTGTCGGTGGTATGATGCAGATGCGTCAAGGAGCCAACATGGGTGCCGGGATGGCCATGCCATTCGGAAGGATGACAACGAACGCTGCAGGTCCCGGGCCAATGCGAATGCACAGCCGGGGTCAGCACAATTTCCATCCTTACGCTCGTTGAAGAAATTTGCTTTTGCCCAGGCTACGCCACTGTATTTTGGACGTTAATATCATACTCGAGGACATTAATCACCTACAATATCGCCCGTTACTCATGGCTCCATTTTGAGATTTATATTGAGAAAAGTACCATACACCAAGATATATTATCGTATAACATATTGCACTATGTAGCTCTCTACTTACCAGGACTCTGGTGATCTTCACACCAAGATCTGGCGCTCTGGAACAATTTGAACCATGGACCGACACCATTCCACTGCTCCCTTAACGAACGAGGGTACCAACTGTTACTCTCAAGCATCGTCACTCGCTCGGGATGAGGCATCAACGCCAGGACACGCCCATCGAATGTTTGGATGCCTGTTATACCAGCCGGACTTCCGTTTGGATTCAAAGGATACGCCTCTGTTGTTCGACCATTAGAATCAACGAATTGAAGGCAGACCAGATTTTGATCCAAGAACGTTTGCTGGTGGGTTGAATCATTGAAAGATACTCTACCCTCACCATGGGCATTGGCCACAGGGAGCTTAGAACCCAACATTTCGCGAAGGAATACAGAGGACCTGGTGTGTACAGTGTCTACAACCTCAACCATGGACACCCGTCCTTCGAACCTTTCACTACGATTAGACTTGAAATCGGGCCAATCTTGTGCACCAGGTATAATACTCCGAAGATGGCTGAGAAACTGGCATCCATTGCACACAGCGAGTGTGAAGGTATCGACTCGGGTGAAGAAATCAATGAACTCTTTTCGAGCTTGAGCATTGAGTAGGACAGAATGAGCCCAACCTTTTCCAGCGCCTAACACGTCTCCATAAGAGAAACCACCACATGCAGCGAGTCCGTGAAAGCCAGATAAACTCAGTTTGCCCGAAAGGATATCTGTCATGTGTACGTCGATAGCGTCGAAGCCTGCGGCGGTGAATGACCATGCCATCTCGACCATTCCGTTAACTCCTTGCTCTCGAAGGATTGCAACTTTAGGCCTGATACCTCTATCACTCACGGGAGGAGAGGGAGTGAATGTTAAATCATAGAAAATCCCTTGATTAGACTGATCCGCGATGAGATCAAATTCCTCTCTGGCCGTGACAGGATTATCGCGAAGCTCCTGCATTTTGAATGACGTCTCGGACCACATCTGCTGCAACTCTTGTCGAGTACTGTTGAATATATACTCCGAGTTATGAACGATCTTGAAACTCTGGTCGGTGGCTGCACTGTTGACGTGGCCCAACGTGTGGATAGAGGTGACAGGGAAACCAGATTCGAGAAAGACGGTCGTTAATTTTGGAAGATGAGACTTGCGAACTTGCACGACTGCACCCAATTCTTCGTTGAAAAGAGCGGCGATTGGATCCGAAGAGTCATTCAGTGCGTTGAGCGAGACCTCGACACCCACTCGGCCAGCGAATGACATTTCCGCCAGTGTGGTAAATAAGCCACCATCTGACCGATCATGATATGCTAGGATGACTTCTGGCTCCTTGATCCTCATCTGCTGACAAGCTTGGAAGAATGCCTTAAGCACGGAGGCATCCTCTACGTCTGGAGATTGTTGCCCGATTTCTCGGAAAACCTGTGCAAGAGCTGACCCACCTATCCGCTGCTTCCCGTGTGCGAGGTCCAGGAAGACCAATATCGTTGGCTCATCGATATTGCTTTGAAGCATTGGCGTCCAGGTTGCAGCGACATCCTGGACACATCCAAATGCGGTGACAATCAGGGAAAGCGGAGAGCTAACATCCTTCTGCTCGTTTCCTTCCTTCCATCTCATCGACATAGACATAGAGTCTTTGCCCACAGGGATACCAATACCTAATTTAGGGCAAAGATCGATCCCAACAGCTTGAACAGCCTCGTACAAGCCAGCACCTTCCCCTTCCTTGGACGCTGCGCACATCCAGTTCGCACTTAGTTTAACATTGGATATTTCTCCAACATATGCTGCGGCAAGATTGGTCAAAGATTCTGCCACAGCCATACGAGCAGAAGCAGCAGGGCTAACTAGCGCGAGGGGTGTACGTTCACCCAAAGCCATTGCTTCACCAGACACAGTGGCAAAACCATACGACGAGCGTGTAACAGCAACGTCAGCAACGGGTACTTGCCAGGGTCCAACCATCTGGTCGCGGGTGACGAGTCCGGTGATTGAGCGGTCACCGATGGTAATGAGGAAAGATTTCGAACCGACAGAAGGAAGACGAAGGATCCGATTTACTGCAGTCGCCACAGCAGAGGAATTCGGAGTAGCTAGGTACTTGCCCAAACTAGTATCGAAGAAATCACCTCCCCAAGTCCGACTACGATCCGATTTCTGTATCTTTGGTGGTTTTCCGAAAAGCATATCCATATGAAGTCTTATCACATCTTCGCCCAGAAGCCTGTCCGTTACTACAAGCACTTCATTCTGTGTAGCGATTCCGACGATTGCGAAGGGACATCGTTCTCGATTGGCTAGCTCTTCAAAAAGTGTAACTTTTTCGGGATGAAGTGCTAAGACATAACGTTCCTGTGATTCGTTGCACCATATTTCCATTGGTGACATAGAGCTGTCCGCGACCAGAACGTCCCGAATCTCAAAGGTAGCTCCAAGATTAGAATCATGAACGAGCTCCGGCAAGGCGTTCGATAACCCTCCCGCGCCAACATCATGTATACTCTGGATTGGATTTCCATCTCCCACTTCACCGCCGAGAGCTACACAGGCATCTACAACTTGCTGGCACCTCCTTTGCATTTCTGCATTGTCTCTCTGTACAGAGGCAAAATCGAGCTCAGCAGAGCTTGCACCGGAAACTTGACTAGATGCTGCACCTCCCCCGAGACCAATGAGCATCCCAGGTCCCCCAAGTACAACCAACTTTGCTCCTGGAGTGATGAGAGATTTTTTGGCGAATACGGTACGCACATTGCCGTAACCGCCTGCAATCATAATGGGTTTATGATATCCTCGTATCTCTACCTGACTACCTCCCTGATCTTGCTTGTTGGCAGGAATCTTCTCGCAAAACGTCCGGAAATACCCGGCTAGAGCGGGCCTACCAAATTCGTTGTTGAACGCGCTCGCACCTAGGGGGGCTTCTAGCATGATATCCAGGGCACTTGCAATGTGAACTGGTTTTCCAAAATCTTCCTCCCAAGGTTGTTCGAAGCCGGGAATTAGAAGATTGGAGGTAGTGAAACCAGCGAGACCTGCTTTGGGTTTGGAGCCGCGTCCGACAGCCCCCTCATCTCTGATTTCTCCTCCAGAGCCTGTAGCCGCACCGGGGAAGGGCGAAACCGCAGTCGGGTGGTTATGAGTCTCGACTTTGATAAGGATAGGCATTTCCTCGACATGAGATTGATAGATGTGTCGCCCATTGTCGTTGGAGACACTAAATCGAGGTGCAACGTACCCTTTGAAGACAGCTGCGTTGTCTGAGTACGCAGATATAGTGTTGTCTCCGGAAAGACGTTCAGTGTTACGAATCATGTCAAAAAGAGAAAGGTCCTGCGCTGTGGAATCTAATGTCCATTTTGCATTAAATATCTTATGTCGACAATGCTCCGAATTCACCTGAGCGAACATGAACAGTTCAGCATCCGTTGGATTGCGATTTATGGGATTCGGGCCAGATATGAAGGCAGAAACTAGATAGGCAATCTCGTCAGATGAGAGAGCGAGCCCGAGGTCTTTATTAGCCTGATTGAAGATCTCTTCGGCAGACTTAGCGGGGGAAGATGTGATGTCCACTGCACGTAGTGGACGTGGCATGTTGTGGGCAAAAAGAAGGTCTTCATGAGGGAGAGATAGATGAAGAGTCTGAATCATTCGGTCGTGTATTAGATGAGAAAACGAGGATATATCATCCAAGGAGAGGGCATAACCATCAGAAGTTGTGAAGACGTATGCCATTCCACGTTCTATACGTTCGACCTGACCAGAAAGGTTACACGTTGCAGCGATATCTGTGGCTTTACTCGACCAAGGTGAGATACTTCCAATTCTTGGCAACACGTAGGCTACGTTTTGCTTATCCAGGATATCATGCAGACTAGCATCATCCCCATAGGTCAATAGGCGTTCGAGCGTTTGTCGGGAAGATGATGTTGGATTGGACAATTCCTCCTCGGCCTGCTTGGATTTACATTTTACAAGGTGAAGCCAGACAGAGTCGACAGAAGTGACCAGAGGAATTAATCTGGTGATATTCCTCAGAAGAGTTTCACGCTTCTGTTCGGATATTGAGGAAGATCCTAGAAGGACGAGCATTTCTGTTGTACACGATCAGCAGTTGTCTTCAAAACTTGGACGAATCCTGACCTCGCAGAATCAACCCAGATCTAGGATCGAAAATTCGAGGAATCAGAGACGCTGGTAATGATCTACAACAGCACACATGAGAATTGTATAGAGAGGCATAACATATATTGATACAGTTCAGAAGGGACTCACCGATGAATCAAGAAGAAATTTGTTTATCAGATAGACGCCGGGACTGGAACCGACATCATACGTGCTCACCTGACTTAAATAGGCTGATAAGCTGAATAACCTTGAATTAACTCCTTTACTTTACCGCAACTCTCACTTTCACCTGCGCTACACTCACACACTCACACTCTGTAGTATGTGTGGTCGGTTCTCGTTGCGACTGGAAGTAAGCGAAGCTATTTAAAACCGACGCCTAACTGATTATGTGACAACTTTCAGCCCCAAGTGATTGGACATGAGCTAGATAGATACAATTTGCCCGTTAATGAGTGGATTGATCAAGACCAGTTTGTACCAAGATACAACATAGCTCCTCGCTCTCTCGCTCCTGTCATTAGGCACAGTAGTCCGAAAAACTCGGCGAGGTTGGGTACAGAATCGTTAGAAGACTCAAACCATCAGTTAGTTATGCAAACCGTGGGTTGAATTCTGTGAACCCTGTTCATATACTGATGTTGACCACCAGATGAAATGGGGCTTGGTACCCCATTGGTCCAAATATGAGGACAAAAGCCTCAATACCATCAATGCACGGTCCGAGAACCTCGTTTCAGGTGGTGGAATGTGGAATAGTCTGAGAGGCCGAAAACGATGTGTGGTGGTCTGTCAAGGGTAAAGGATATGTATGTAGGTTCCATTCACTTAATTGATCATTTTCAATAGATACTATGAGTGGCTTTCGAAAGGAAAAGACAAGATACCTCACTTCACCAAACCAAAAAGTGGGCATCTGTTGTTGCTTGCAGGACTATATGATTCTGTTGAACTTCAAGGTATGGGTGGTATTAATCACCTCATCCGAATACTTGATCAATGATTTTGATTTCTTAAGACAGAACCGACACACTCTGGTCATTCTCAATTGTAACAACTGCAGCTTCAAATGAGTTTGCATGGCTCCATGATCGACAGCCAGTGATACTTTCCACCCAAAAAGACATAGACCAATGGCTGGATACATCTTCGCAACGTTGGTCTGAGGATCTGGCCCAAATGCTTTCGCGTGCATACACTAAGGATTCCCCGTTGGAATGGTGTGTGTACATTGTTGACTTTTGATCTTGCTTACGTTCTTTCAGTTACCAAGTACCAAAAGAAGTTGGGAAAATCGGCATGGAGTCATCAAGTTTCATCCTTCCAATTTCTGTTCGGAAGGATGGAATTGAGGCCATGTTTTCCAAGCAGAAGCAAGCTCAAGCAACTTCTGCAACAAAGTCAACCCCAACCATGAAACGGAAGCATGATAGAGTGTTGTCAAAATCAACCAAAATTCTGGCAACTAAAATTGAGGACAGTTCAGACAGTGACATTGAAATTTTGGAACATCATCCTCCATCTGCAAAAAAGGTGCCCAAAACCTGTTTCATACATTCCGAAAGTTCTAACCATTTCGCACAGAAGAAGATATGAAGAAATATGTACATATATATGATCACTGACATCTCGATACACACTATAATCTCACACTTGTATGCACATTCTGCGAGAAATGAAAATGCATTTCGATTTTTGTTCGCACAATCTTCACTATACAATGAATTACCTACTCAATGATACAGAATGGTTGACAAGATAATAGATGTGTTTTGAGACTTCCGCCTCGTGGAATACAACACAACAAGTAGGGGGATTGATTAGACGAGCATGGCAACAGGAGTCGGAGTCGAGTAGGATGAACGTTACTCATTTCCAGAACAAAATGTGAGATGAACGACAGTGCACGACGAAAACTATGAACCGGAAAACAGAAACAACGGGAAAATATACAAGCTGATTATAGACAAACGTTAACGTTCTGTGCGCGCGGGGGAGAAGATGAGTACTTACCCCTTGGAAAGCTTATGAGGATAGCCTGCGTTGGACATCTAGGTGACCTTGTGTTGGATGGCCTACAAACGAAAATTAGACTGGAACGGAAACAGGGTGGCCATTATATGTACCTGCTCTTCACCCATCGAACTGACGATAGTGACGAGTATCTCCTTGCCTTGTTCGTGATCTTCCTGAATCGCTTTTCCGATATCACCCTCCGGAACCTTGACATCGCTCTTGAGGGTGCCATCCGCAGTCATCAAGTTCATGAAACCATCACCCTCAATGTCGATCTACGCAGTCAATATTAGAAGGAAGTGTCATACGACCACCAGGAACAAGCTCACGAGTTGATATTCATTTCGGCGGACGTGAGGAACGTCCATGTTGTGGGTGGAGGGAGAGATATCTTCCTGTGCGATTCGTCAATGGTTGATAGCTCGGGCCTGCCAGAAATACTAACCAGCTTTTTGCCGGTGAAAATCTGTCAAATCGGGAGCAGAGTCAGATACGTCCGAGGATTGAGTCGACAACACACGTACGTCGATAGCAACCAGGTGAACCTTGGCGTGACCATGCTTTCCAGTCTTGGAAGTGGACATATCAACGATTTTGCAAGGGCGGCCTTTGCGAAAAACTGGTTAGCACACGACCAGGCAAGTGATTCAGAGGGAAAAATACCCTTAATAACAACGTGTCCGTTTTTCCTAAGTGCAGAGCATTGCATGGGGAAGGTCAAAGAGGCCCCAGCACTGGCCTGATGAGATACGATGGTTAATCGATGAACACGAAGAAAAGATAGGAAACGTTTACTTACCTGCTCAAAGGTCTGGTTGTGTTGCTCGTCATCGGACATTTTGAAGGAGAGTTGTTAGATAAAAAGCAAAAGTAATCTAGACGAGAGAGTGTGGAAGGAAAAAAAATGAACAGCAGGGATCGAAAGAAGAGGAAATTTTGGGTCACAGTTGTATATGTAAGCAAACAACGGCTCCGGAACGATCGCCGGCGATACGCCGAAAATCGATTCGACATTTGCGGTTTTCCTGAGTTTATCTTTTGACTTCGCGAAATACAGTTGCTCATCGAATATTCAAAAGCCACTTCTGTGACTCTGCGCACAGGAAGAGCTTGGAACAAGGGGAACAAACCCGAAGTTTACTTACATTTTACAAATTTACATCAGTGACGCATGGCAACCTAACTAAGCCTTGACTAGGTCCCACGGCGCTAAATTCATACCAGGACTACTACTTACAACCATAATGCACCCTTTTGGAGGAACTCCAAAATGCCCTAGATGCCAGAAGGCTGTATATCTTGCAGAGCAAGTTCAGTATTCCTTTAGGATCGTGATTGGATCAGTGCTGACTTCTTCGTATCCTGGTTCAGGTTATTGGGCCTGGCAGAAAGGTATGGAATACAGTCGCACTCGCAACAATCATCTGATTCATAGCGTACCGTTCTAGCTATATCATAAGGTATTTCTCATATCTATGAGAAGCTTCCACTCAAGAATACGATCTTGATCCTTAGCCTTGTCTGGCATGTACAACGTGCAACAAGAGGCTCGACTCTCTCTCGTTGTTAGAGCATAATGAGGAGGTATGCAACGTACCAATTTGTAGCGAAGTTGATTTGCATAATTTCCTTACTTCTCTGAAACCAATCAGCCATATTGGTACGTCCATCCTCAAAGTTTTACAAATTCTATCTCATGTGAGGAGTAGTAAATCTTGTCATATCAAGAATTTTGGTACGCGAGATCTCCGTCAGGCCAATCATCCCTATCGTGCGCGCTCTCCGTCACTCTCCCCAGGCAAGACAAGCAATGGTCAACCTCAAAGATCATTTTTCCCCCCGCCTTCCCCAACTCATCCTCGTCCTTTTGCTACTGGGAACGGATACATACCACAGTCACCGGCCCACAAATCCATTTCCACTGCTACTTCGTCACTTCCACATAATGATGAAACTGAGTTCGTCGGAATATCAACAAACCTGGACGAAGAATGTGAGGAAGGGCGAGATTCAGTTGAAAGTCTTACTCGGAAAACCGTCGAATCCCCATTCAAACCATCTCACCACAACCCGAGTGGCTTATCCCAGATCGTCGGAGATGATAATACAGCTGCTGTTGCTGCAATAGATAAATTCAGAAACACTGTAGGCAGAAGTGGTGCTATGCGACCTATCACACAGACTCCTACCGGAACGAGATATGGAGTAGCGCTTGGCGGTCCTGTGGCACATACCACTGGAAGCCCCCGCAAATGGGGCGGTGAAACCCCAAATTGTCCGAAATGTGGCAAGAGTGTGTATTTTGCTGAACAGGTATGAATTTTTTTGAATGTGTGGATATCGGGAATTTTCTGTTCAAATTGATCTTGGCTAGGTGAAAGCTGTTGGTAAAACTTACCACAAGGGGTGTCTGCGATGCTCTGAGTGCAGTACTTCTTTGGACTCGAATAAACTCCGAGATCACGAAGGTGTTCCCCTATGTTCGCGTTGCTATAACAAGGTCAGTCGGCCAGTGTTACACCTCTTTAGCCTCATAATGACCACATCATGACAGTTACATGGCCCTCAAGGGAATGGTTACGCTTTGTTAGGAAAAGCTGGAGGTTAAACTGTCAACTTTTCCCCTCCATTCCAACTTATAGTCCCTCACCTTCGCTCTCGCCACCTTCAGTCTCTGTTGTACTTTATTATCATGATCATGTCCGCACTATCTTACGATCTCTCCAGCGTATTCCTGTGCTCCATTTTTAAGTGATAAATTATTTTACGTGGCAATGTCTTTTTTAATGCTCCATTGATTCCCGGATTGCACATGGAAACATCGGAGAGGCTGCTACTCCGGAAAGAGTGAATAGTGACCATAACCGGCATTGACGGGATAGCCATAGAGAACGAGGATGACCGGCCGTCATCTTGGGTAACTCGATTCAGCTCCGCCTTGATGCGTAGTGACTGCACACGTTTCGGCCGAGTCTCGGGGCTGTTTGGAAAAACAAAGTGGCAGAAGAAGGAGAGACACGTTTGTCATTGTCAGATATACGAAGAACCGATACAGAAAAAGAGTAGGAGTCCTTTCGGTGGTCTAAGAAACATGAAGGTCATGTTCGAGTTGAGTGATCATTTTCGAAGCCAGCCATAGCCAGTAAAGACCTATGCCTTGGATACTCTCACAAGAAACGAATTGATTTGTCGGCCGTGTGCCAGTAGTGCAACCATGAGATGATTGCTGAAATTGAGCAAGTGTATTTGATGCACAAGAAACACGATTATCCAGATCCATCATACCTTTTGTACGGAATTACAATATGTAAGTAGATGTCCTGTGCACTCTATTCCATTTGAGGAAGATATTGACCAACAGCTATACGGAGATTAACAATCTATTGTCTGCTACGAACCACTCGGCAGTAGCAATTTCCACATTGAACGGCCGTTGTCGTTTGAGAGCCAAGAGCTTGTTGATTGTACTATCCTCTTTGCTCTCTGAGGAATTTACCGGATTCGTAATGCCAGTCGAACTTTGATTAAAGTAAGCGACTAACTCGGCATCAGAGAGGGAAAGATTCAGGTCTAATACAAAGTAATCGGGGATAGAGAATATCAAGCGTCGAGGCTCAATGTCAAGATTCGAGCGAGAAATAACAGTCTTCTCCTGATACTAGTTCAACAAGTCACTTTGCAGCGAAGCTAGTCGCAGAGACGTACCACAGGAGGAGCTTCGATCTGTATTTGCAGCCGATCATCGTCTGTTCTGTACCAGGACCACGTTACGTCGATCTTGGCCCCAATGTCCCTATGAGCAGCCGCTTGTGCCGGATTACTAGAGGGAGTTCTTAGAATACTTTTCGGCTTAACAACTTCCAGACCGGCTTGGGATATAGGGTCAGAAGCGTCCTGTGTCATGATCTCTTGGATGAGTGGTTTTTGCATCGACCTAGATTTGCTTTCAAGGTTGCGCGTTTCCGCGGCCTTCGCCTCTGCGCGCGCCAAGAGAGAAGGTATCGAAACCGTACGAGGTTGTAGTTTACCTTTGGCGGCGATATTTGGCGTCCCGATTTGGCGAGAGAGGACGAGTTTTGTTTGTGCCTCAATCCGCTGAATCGACAGCTCTAATTTGCTTAATCAATGCCAGAATAGTATTTCTTTGAGTCAAAGTTTCCTAACCGATAATAAACACCTTAAACTCGGGGTCCCTGAGCGTTCGAGATTTGATGGAATTGTGGAAGACGCAATCGAACACCAACGACGGTTTCCCAGCTGCAAATGTTATCAGCTATTGAACGTTGAAGCAACAAGGACAAAAGGGGTAGAAAATTTTGAAGGATACCGTGCTAATTGAATACCACGGCCGAAGGTGAATCTGCAGGTTAAAACATAGCCTTGGTATACTTGCCTTTGTCTGTATCGAACCTTCCTTCCGAGACAATGACAGGCACAAACCAGTCATCTAGATTTCCTTTATCCAATTCATCGCCGTTCATAGCACGTTGAATAGCATCTTCGTTTCCATCCGGGGGCGGAGGCACGTTTGCATCCCAAGCAACATTCGCGAAGATTTTGTAGCCTTGTGGGATAGATATTGAGGTATCCTGGGCACTGGGAGATTGTTTCAGGGATAAGGGAGTGAACGACGAAGGCTGCACTGTACTGGTTTTGATGCAGAAACCAGCAACTGGTTTGAGAGAAACAGACAGCATTGGCAATACCACGTGCCAACGATCTGAAAAAAAAGTTGCGCCACTTTATAACGTGTATAGTTGACTCGAATCCATACTGCTTTATCTAGCCAATCGAGTCATCTTGGTATGTAAATTTTCATTTCTCTAGAGGACTTGGACTAGATTATGATATCAGATCAGGGAACAGTTTAGGAAAATTGGTACATTCCCGTTCATCTCGTTATACGTACGGCCTTTGACCGTCCGTTTCCTATCATCTCGTCCTTCAAGATTCAAACGAACCGCATCCCGTTTCACGTTAATCTATTTACTCTGATCCCGCGCAATAACCCGATAAAAATGCCTCAGACGGATATAAAAGAGGCCAGCAAGAGTAGGGCCTTCAGATTTCGTAAATCAATCCATACTTCTACAAGATGGTTCGCCCCCTCATTCTTCATTCTCGCTATACAGCCGTCCCCGATGAGGATAAATTTGATGTCAGCCCGTTGCCAGACTTTGACGACGATGTCCGAGTCCAACAATACCTCCAAGATCGTCGTGTGATTGGTGTAGGTCTTTCATAGTGTATCAATGAACTTGTGCTCATTCGTCGCAGTATGACCCCTTGGTCCAGCCTGCATTGCTCAGGCATGAAATCACTTCCTCGGCCAGCTCTCATCGCACCATCGCATCTGCTCGTTACAGCGCCGCAAGCATACTCGCTGGAAACGACGATCGTGTCCTCGTCATTGTCGGCCCATGCTCGATACATTCCCCTGATCAAGCTTTAGAATATGCCCATATGCTCAAGGCCAAAATTCCCACTTGGTCCAACCTTCTCATTGTGATGCGAGCTTATTTGTACGTGTCTTAGAATTAGTGTAGAGCTTGTGTCTAACTTCTTTCTTTTAGTGAGGTACTTTTTCCTGTAATATTCAGTCAATCACCTTTAAAGATAACCTTTGGCGAATCAGAAACCCCGGACAACCGTCGGCTGGAAGGGACTTATAAACGACCCAGACATTAACGGTACTTTCAAGATCAATAAAGGACTTCGCACAGCACGTCAACTACTTTGTGATCTGACTGACCTTGGCGTCCCAGTTGGCTCCGAGCTTTTGGATACGATATCACCGCAGTACATCGCTGACTGTAAGTACCGTTTAGTTCAAAAACTAGAGTACTGAACAGTATTTCCCTCAGTAATCTCATGGGGAGCCATCGGAGCCCGTACCACTGAAAGTCAGTTGCATCGTGAATTGGCTTCGGGGGTTTCTTTCCCCATCGGATTCAAAAACGGCACGGACGGGAGGTAAGCTTCTAGTATAATACTATATGGACAACTACTGATGGCGTTCCTCCTAATGCCTAGTGTGACAGTGGCCATCGACGCTATGCATTCGGCCTCGAATCCCCATGCTTTCATGGGTGTTACCGAACAGGGCTTGGCGTCTATCGTAAAAACTCGGGGAAACCAGGACGTTCATGTCATCCTCCGTGGCGGTACGAAGGGACCGAATTTCTCTTCGGAGTACATCAAGGATGCAGCCAAAGCAATCTCGAAAAAGCAGCAATTCGCAAGCATCATGGTGGATTGCAGCCGTAAGTTTTCGTCTTGCCCGTGCCTGTATCTGTGCAGTTACGCTGTTCTTAGATGGAAATTCACAAAAGAATCACAACAATCAGCCCCGCGTTCTACAGGACGTTTGTGATCAGCTTGCCGCTGGAGAGCGCAACATTACAGGAGTCATGATTGAATCAAATATTAATGACGGTCGACAGGACGTTCCCTCCGTTGGGCCAGCTGCACTCAAGCACGGTGTTAGCATCACTGACGCTTGCGTGGACTTTGACACAACCGTCGACATGCTCAACAAATTGAATGAGGTCGGGAGCTCAATATTACCTGTGTACTCTCATATTGACTACGAATCACACAGGCTGTCGGTAAACGACGTGCTGTCATTTCGGAAATGACATCAGCAGCCGCCTTTGAGAGCGCTGGACATTAACATCTCAAAAGTGCACAATTATGCTATCGAAAATATCGATTTCGTTGCTTATTCTGCCATATATATATACATACTTAGAGCTCTTGTATATTTGATTCCTGTAGATATACCGATGCGATTGCTTCATCGTGACGAATACATGGATATAATCCCATGGAGCTGAGAGGAAGTGAGTGCAATGAAAATTGTGAACAACAAGACAATTATTTAACAATACAATCAAAAAAACATACACAGGATATACAGCATCGTATGTTGAACATGTACAAGCATACGTACATAATTAGGCAAATACACCCAGCTATTTCAAAGCAGAAAGCAAAACGACAAACGGTTCCAACAGAAGAAAAATAAAGTTAGCATAAAAATTGGATGAAGAGACATGAGATGAAAGAAATCATGAGTCTAGTCAACCTCAGACTCTTCGATGGTATCAACCGCTGCTCCAGGTAGAGACCTTTGTGGGGGGAAATTCTGGTATTTAACTCCCGTATGTGAAGATTCAAACGAACCCGCAATGCCAAGCGCCTCTGCGAAGGACAGTGCAACAACAACGCTTGCCGACAAGACCCTCCATTTGAATCCGAGGATATCAACGCTCTTGAGAAGAGGGCTTGAACTGGATGACAGCGAAAACGGTCTATGTACCGCTGGAAATATGTATGCAACCTGAGCTGCGAGCTGGATGATAGACGCGGTAAGAGGATCGAAAGGAAGTGCGAGTCGGGTTCGCTCGGAATCGACGTTGGTCGTCTCTGATTTCTGTTCTTCAGTACCTACGATCCGTGAGACTTGTCGAGATTCGATAAGGATAACTCGAGGAGGATGAGTTGATGGTCTGAAGCTGATGAGAATGCCAGCGACTACCGGAATGAGCACAGTAGGAATGAACCAATGCAAGAGAACGATCCAGAACATGCTTGATTCAAACGTGGCAAGCGGAGGATATGGAATCGTGATAGATATAAAATTCCAGGATTGCGGTGAAATAGACTGAGGAATAACCGTCGAGGGGGGAATATCCAAGGAAGCGGGGATAGAAGTTGCGCTGGGTGGAATGTGCAAAAACCGCCAAGGGATGATAGAGACAGAGATATACAAAAGTTGCACCAGAACAGACATTGACCAGATGGTGTGAGAGTTGGACAGGAGCTGCGGATCGCGATTGAGGGTGCCTGAGATTTGAGGATACGGGCACCGACTTACCGTACGGGCACTATAAAGTGTCTTATGTGCGCTCTGTGTAACTGCTTCCTGTTTTCGTTTCACCACTTGCAACATGCTACCGAAACGAGGGGTCGGTATGTGCTCGATGATTGTTCGGTCGAAAAGACTTTGATCTACGATAGAGCTGGTCTCTGGACTGGTCGGTGAAGGGGGTATATTGTGGGGTGCATCAGTAATAGCGAGGGAAGATCGGGTCGTCCTGCGTCGACTTGGAGAAGCGCGTCCATCTGATTCTGAAGGTGATAGAGGAGGATTCTTCAGGAAAGCCGAAACATCCGACAAATCCTTAACCGGAGTAGACTCGTAAACAGGCCCAAGCGGGGCGACTCGGGGCGCATTGTGAGAGCGTTCACTTCCACTATCCATTGTGAGACGATTACTGGAGGATAAGGTCAAATTCGCAATATTTGTGCTTGTTCTACTAAGTAAATGCACTAACCCCGGTGGTGGTAGAGCACTTTCCTTCCTCCTCCGTCTTCTATCATAAAGACCAGAAAATTGGGGATCTTCTGCGAGTTCTGACTGATTTTTGTCGAGATACATTTTTATCCGAGTCTGAACTTCCTCCTTGGTCCCCTCCGTGCTGATATTCAAAGCTGACGCGAGCGATTGAAGGTCACTCTTCTTTTTTGGTTGTAAAGATCCGGCAAATTTTGGGGCCATTTCAAGTGTAGGTGCTCAGTGAGAGAGTGAAGAATAGGGGAGTTCAACCAAATTGAAAACGCGTAAACAAAGCGTTGTCATGTGCTACGTTCCCACACTTGTGTTTATCATGATAATTCAATTGCTCGTTGTCGTCTTCTTCCAGTACCAGTACCACCTTCTTTTCCTTCTGCTCTAACAGTCCTCTGGGAGGTCTTTTTCCTTTCTGCTTTTTCTATCTTTACTCTGACTACGATCTTACCTCTCAACCGCTCCTTTCCGTGAAAATGCTTGCTTTATCCTCTGCTTCATATCTCTTGATGTTGCTTGCTAGCCAAGGTTCGAGCACACCAGAAGTTCCCTAACACTGTCATTAATATTTATATCAGTCACTGCATTCACATTCAATGTCTCTGTTCCTTTTCCTCCACAAACTCTGTCTGCTGCACAACTTTTGCCAAACTTTACTGGAGCGATTGCTAACGTGAGTAGGCACCGTCTTCATTAGTTTTTCCCCTACCTAAATTGGCTTTTCAGTGTGCTGCTAATTGCAGTAATGTACAAACCGAGCTTTCCGGGTGTCAAGACGATGCTTCCTGCCTCTGTGCGACCCAGCTAGTATCAGATCTACGCAATTGCGAGCAATGCATGTATGAGTCTCTTATCGCTGCCAACGCACCCTTGCCGGATCCCAAGGCAGGGTCTACTCCCGTACTTGTAGGCGAGTTGCTAATCCTCTCTACGTTGGCTTTTCGAGAACCTTATCAATGGATATGCCACCTAGGTTACCAAGCCGCTTGCGCCGCCTTCAATATAACTCTCAACACCACTCAGGTCGCTTTGGCTCTCCCCACTGATTGGGATGGGCCATTCGGACTCGGGCTGAATATCGTTGGTACCGTTTTCACTGTTGGGGCCGGGTTTATCTTGGGAACGTCTAGTTTGTTGCTCCTGTCAAACCTGTAAGAGGAGGAGGCGGTGCTTGTGCCTAGGTCGTTCGGTGGTATGGACATGTCATTGAAGAAGAGTGCTGGAAGGACGGGAATCACTAATTTGACAAGATCATTCGTTTTTCAGAGTTGTTGGGTAGATGATAGTTACATACAGCTCTGCTCTGTGCATTCTTACTTTGTTCCCTGGTGAAGAATATAACGAGTTTAGTTGGTCGATTTTTGTCATATCTCATTGTCTTGAAGGAACACGATTTGCTACGCCGCAACCATAACGTAGACACGTCAGAAACAGGAGCGATCGTAGATGATCATAGCGACGGTTTCATTACTGAAAACGAGGTCATGCACACGCGAGAGCGTCTGTGAATACTTGTTCTGAGTTTCCCTCCCCTTCGAGCCCCTCCGTCGCTGTACGGGTCCCGAGTTGATGGGACCTCCCGTATTTATCTATCTAGCCCTATCTATCTATCTCTATCTATCTATCTGAAACCTGAAGCTGAAGGCCTGAAAACGGAAGCAAACTAATAAATAGAGCGTGCAAAATGCATATACATAACGTCGACATAGTCAACGGCACATAACACCAGTGAGCAACATGAGGCTACAGTAACACTAGAGCAATCCTCACCAGAGGGAAAAAAGCATATTGTAAGTACTTAGTATAGATCAGTATGTAAATGATATTTTTGTAGAAGGGAGCGGGGAAAATCCGTCTAGACAAGGGGGTGCAAGTCGGAAGTCTGATGGCAAGATGAGAAAGACATAACGGTATTATGAAAGTGGGGGGATAAGATAGACTACGGAACACGCAAAAGAGTAGAGATTCCAAAAATTGCAGGGAGACTAAAAGGTTCGAAGAGTAAGATAACTCGTCAACTGCCGTACCCGCGGTACGGTAGCGACGATATGATGAAATTCCAACCAGTCCAGCCAAAGAAAGAAGAGAAGAGAATCAGGAATATGCCCTGCAAGAGATTAGATCTATGGGATATAATAAGTGCAGTGTCGTCTGTCATTTACACATATATGCCTGTCAATAATAAAGACACGAGTCAATGATCAGCTGTAAGAAATGAGCTGATAAAACACTTACACAAGTTTACAGCGGAATAAATCAAATAATCTTAGGCTTTCAATTTTTCCAAGCTTGATTTGCGGCTTCCCCCAACGATGGTATTAGGCAGCGTAAAGGCAGAGATAGATCTACTCTCCTTGCTGTCCATCTTCCAGATGTTGGCTAGTTGCATCGTCGCAGAGTCAACGCTAGTCTGTCTGGAGCGAGAGGTGACAGAAGTTCGTGAAGGAGACGCAGAAGTGTCATATTCGTCGAAGGAAAGATCCGCCGAGGAAGTGGAAGACGTAGATAATGTGGGAGAATGGACGATATCCTGCAAAAACGAAGGCAGGAGAGGTGCAGGTGTAGGGGCATGAAGCTGGAGTTGCTGTTGAAGCTGCTGCTGAAGTTGTTGGATTTGGAGTTGGTGATGAAGGTGTTGCTGCTGAGACAAAGACCGCCTGGGCTGCGGAGATGTAGAGTAAACGGGGGAAGGTCGGCGATGACCAGACGTTTGATAAATTGGGGGAGCTTTCTGGTTATTGATCATATACTGAGAACCCAGTTCGACTTGTGATTGAGAACGATGAACCACACTGCTAGGGCCTCGCGACTGCGGAGGGGAGACGTCTACAAACTGACGGCGGACCTGTGGAGGTGTCACCGAATGCGCACGCAGGACCTGCGCGCGGAGCGGCGTTAAAGCAGGATGCTGAGCGGCGGAGGGTCCATGATTTTGGGTAAGTACAGAGGTCAGAAGTGCGATCCGCTCTGCCTGAACAGCAGCAGAGATAGAGTCACCATTCCCTTCGGCATCTAAACGCCAACGTCAGACAGGACGAGGATGAGCGTGAAAAGAAATAATAATCACAAGGGAAGCAAGTTTGGCAAACTTTGCGTCGACGCCAATTCAAGTAATTACACTTTTGGCAAATCCAGTCGCCTGGTTGCTAAAAGAGGGGGGCACTCCTTCATGAATTCATGAGAATGGAAAGCGGATGGACGACGAACATGAGCGATTGGACCGCGATTTCCAGTATTGAGAATGGGTGGCTGCTGTAATTTATTCAATTTAATGAGTGGCGTTTGAATCGAACGGCACTCACAGAGATTCCCATAATTACATTTGGGCGTATCTGGCCTGGGTCGGGGAAAGCCTCGTTGTCGGGCCAGTACATGATACAAGGGGATAGAGGGTCAACGGATATGTTTTGAACACGTCCACCCACAGCAAAAGCGCGCCCAGAAGGTGTGAGCAACGGATGCCCATTTTTTGACTGAGAGACCGGAAGCACATTCACTGGTTGAGCCGGTGAAGGAGAAGACGGGCCCGGGGCATATGTTTGGTTATTGTGCATCATAGATATAACACTGGAAAAATTGGGTGTGTTTGGAGAGCTAGCAAACCGCGGTGAGAGTGGTGTACGAGTCGATGGGGGCAATGGGGGCTGATAGTTGAGGGAGGTAGAACTATTTACAACCCTAGAGCTGCCACATCCAATGCAGGCAAGGTTGCGTCTGTAAAGGAGGGAACAAGAATCATCAGTGAGCATCATTGATTCGGAACAGGAACAAAGAAGAGTATTTGTAGGTCGAGCTGCGGCTTTACGGAGATTACAACGTGAAAAAAACCCGCATGGAAACTCACCCAAAATTGTGAGCGGCGCATTTCGGGGAATTACATCTGTGTGAAAAGATGGTAAAGATTAGAAAAATCAAATCATTCAAACCGTAAAAAGCAGTGAAAATTCGCGATCGCGACTCGATCAAATATTAACAAATTCTTGAATCGGAACAAAGGAAACCGATGAAAAACATATGAGAGTAGCTAAAAGCACTCACATCCAGTCTCCGAGCCTGAAATTTGTACGTGGATTCGGAGGATTAGACGAGAGAGGAAAGGCGACACCACGAGAAGAGGACTCTTGCAGAGGAAATTGCTCGGAACGTGCTTCTTGCAGATGGAACATTTGAGGACGACAAGGAAGGGTAAGTTGACTTGGCGTTGGGTTGCTAGCAGCCTTTTGGTTAAGGATAAGTACGGCAAGTACGTAAGGCGTAATAGCAAAATAAACTCACAGATGGCAAATGGAGTTCAAAGCGGCTGAGCTTGTGAAAAGGCTCAAGGTCTGATTCAAGAGCAGGTGCGATAGACATGGTGGTGGGAGGAAGAGAAAGCACAGCACAGGCCTATAGATTGTATATTGATAAGTATCTACCATAAAGAGATCGATGGTCCACGTTGCGCACGCCGCTCCGTCGCGCAAAAATTTGATGCGCCCCGAGAGTGTATTACTCACCTCTTCGTGTGTTTTAAAGACAGCCCAAAGTCCGGGAGAAAGATGTTCGTCCAGTGAAGTCCACAAAGACTGAGGGATCGGTCGAAGAGGCTTGGAGAAGGTCAGCAAAAGGTGCGAGCGTCAAGTGAAACAACCAACACAATCCGACAGAAAGAAAGAGGCGAGGAACACTGAGGGGTTTGGTGGAAGATTGGAGATCTTATGAACGAAATGAGCAGGTCGCAGGGCAGATACAAGGAGAAGAACGTACGCGTACGGCTCTCGAATGGGTGGTCAGGAAAGCGTCAAGGAGATTGCTGGCCATTTTACGAGGGAATAATTGAGAAGAAGAAGTCTCCGAGTCGGATATTTGAGCGTAAGTCATTATTGGTGAAATAAGTAATGATGGCAGATCGTCGACTGTGCTGGAAAAGAAGCTTGGGGTTGAAACGTATCGGGCGGAAGAGAAAGGGAATTAAGGAAATATTGTTACAGGAGCAGCGGTGGACTGTTCAGAGGTTGTTCTGGTATAATATAAGCTTGGAATAAAGGGTGAAAAAAGCCGATTATCCCTTAAATTCTCATTTGAAAAACTACATCGTGTCGTTATGCACAGTCGAAACAGATGAGTTGTACATAGATCTCGCTAATTTCTAAATCTCAGAAATTTCCGGCGCTTGCAAGGGTTCCCACGACTTGAACTTCGTGTAGTGACCAAATCAACATCGATACCAAGATCCACATTCTGACTCAATATAACTATACTTGTACCGGGTTCTCTGTCCTTCAAATCTTCAATCTCCTACTGCCTTCTCTGCCTCCAAAATCCGTCTAGAATCGGCCTCTGGGAATTGTCCGCGCAACACTACGACGGCCTTCGCTCATCTGAAAACTATCTCCGTGGCCGTGGATTGTTTCCGCATACAGCCTACTGACATATTTTCTCCGTGTCGTCATCAACATAAGTCTCTCTAAAGCTGCGGCAACGACAATCCTGAGGACAGGGAACAACCAGGGAACAACTCCGGTAACAATGGTGGTGCATGTAAATAAAATAAAATGAACACCACGTTTACAGGCTCACGTTGCAAGGTATAAGGGGACAATTTACAGCAACATGGGGAACAGGTGCAATATAACAAACCGCGTAGCGTCGTGAGAGTCGGACAGGACGGTAAATTGAGTGAGATTAAGCCATTTTACATACATATACAGGCATTTAAGTGACTGTAGTTAAAAGACTGAAGTATAAAGTGTAAGATCTCAAACTTTTCAGAATCGCGATTGTTTCTACGAACCTGAAGCTCGTCGAGTTCAACCGGAAGGATCCGTAGGTAAGGTGAAGCGAGGTTCCTCAGCCTCCAGGTACAGACATGCACCCATTGCCAAAAGAAATTACAAAGCAAAGTGGATTTGCAGAGAGCGTACATCTGAGTACATATGGTTGTGGACCATCGCCTGATGTTGCGTCCGCATGCAGCAAAAATGCGATGCCTAGATCCGGACGACGGTGTGTTCTGAGGAAAGGGTGTCTCGGAGAGGGAAGCCGGAAATATGGATGTGACAAGATGAAAGACATTGCGGAGACACGGGTATGTTGACTTGATGTTCAAACAGGCTCGTGACAATTCGCAAAAGGCATGGTTAATTCCGGGCAGATAGAATGAGCGTTCAAAGTTCTGCGTTTGAGAAATCGCAAAGTTGGGGCAACATGAGCGTTCATCTTCATCTATCGAAAGTGAGATCGGGTGGAAATTTGTGGCAAGGGGGGAGGGAAGAATAGACATCGACAAGTGAAATGTTGCACCTGGTACTTACAGCGATCTTGAGCGATATATGCGGCAGGGATTCATGAACAGGGTCGTGAGGATTTTATCCCTCAGCAAGGCTTGACAGGGCTTGACCAAAAGAAGTCGGCACGAGTTCCGGAAAAGCATCAAGTGTGGCACTAGGATGAGACAGCAGCAATGGCAGCGGCAGCGGCAGCGTTGACATTGCCATGAAGCACCTTGGCGAGCGCATCACCGGGCTGCAAGTTCAAAACAAGCCCATGTTGACCTACATATTCCATGTACCGTCTCCAGCTTTCTGCGCCCTTGCCAACTTTCGTGGCACCGTCATTAGAACGAGCAGTTCTGCCCTGTCTTAGAGTATTCATGCTCCCCACAACAAAGAGACCCCTCTTAGCCCGAGTGAGCCCAACGTTGAGCCGCCTTCGATCAGCGAGGAAGCCAATGTATCCTCCAGAGTTATTCCGCACGGTAGAAAAAATGATGACCTCTTTTTCGCGGCCCTCGAATCCGTCAACAGTCTTGATTTCGATGTTGGAAAGCTGCATGGCGCGATGCTCTCCGAGGACTGTATTGAAGCGATCACGGTACTTGGGATCGGCGTTGAAGAGTTTTGTGAGCAGAGAAATTTGAGCAACATAAGGTGCGATGATTCCGATGTCTTGCCCATTCAGATTCTGGAACGTGAGATATCTATCAGCAGCGGAAATATTTGTATACGGGATGGATATCACGAACATCATTGTTCAGTAGAAGATCCTCCACCACACTAGCCACGATATGTGCTTCATCCCAGTTGACCCTACTCTTGGTTTTCATACTCTCGTTCCCAGAATGATCAAGGAAAATGACTGGAGGGCGAGCAGATGTCCGCACTTCCCCGTCTTCAACAATGTCCTTCGAATCCGACACGCTTGCAAGTACACCCGGAGGAAGCAACACAGGGGATACACTAGGAGGCATCAATCTGGGTAAGACATATCCAAACGTATCGGCAGTTCCATCTAGCAAGGAACTATTATAGAATTCGAGGGAAGGAAAATGCGAGATGGCTGGATGCATACGATACTGAATGTTGAGCATGATAGATGGAACGACTGTGTGGCGCATGAACAAGAATCTAGATTGATGAGATGAACCCTCACCTCTTTCCTCAGCGAGACGCTCAAAGAGACTTATAGCTAACCCTAGTGATCGAGCTTCTGGGCTTGTGATGACTGGAGGCAGCTGCTTGTGATCACCTATAAGAGCAACGTGACGACACTACGAGAACCATGAGTAATTACTGGAAATAGAACATGTGAGCAGGACGTACTCCTTTCATGAGCGGAATAAGTGAAGCTGGCTCCGTTGACATGGACGCCTCGTCGAGGAAGACGACGGGGAAATCGATGGCATTCAACGCCGCTGAAGCCGACGTGATACAAGTTGTGCAGATCTAAAATCCAGGGTGCGTATCGAATCATTCATTGCGGAGATGAATTGAGGTGGGAGTATAGAGATGCGATATCACCCATACGGAGTAACAAAGTTTGAGTGAGTCAATCGGAGTGCGAGAACCACGTTCAAGTCGTGGGTGACGAAATTATGAAAACGACGCAGTGATGAGACGAAAAACAGTCAGTAAGCTACCAAATTACCTGGGTTTGAAAAGGAGAAGACAGCTTACCACATCGGCATTATTAAGAATATCTTTTACCATTGCCTGTTCCAATCCATACGACCTTCTCTTCGTTGCATCAAGAGATCTACCTTGTCGAATTACATTTTTCAGCATGCCGTCTCTGATCTGGGTTTCCCTTGAGCTCAGACCCTCCTTGGCCATTTTCCGTTCTAAATTCTGGATTTTATTCCGGAGTTCTTTCAGAGTGTCCCCAATCTTCTTGACTCGATCTTCGAGGTCTTTCCAGTCTGCGTAGCGTGCGTGTAATTGCATTTGATATTCCAGAGTCCATTTAGTGAGAGATTCCTTCGTTTTCCCTGCAGATGCAGCTCGTAGAGGCTTGAGGCCTGCTTTCGCAAGGCCTTCGACGAGATTGTCGACGGCTACATTGGTGTAGGTACAGACAAGCAATGGCTGAGGAACCTGAAAATGCATTTTGAGGAGCTTGATTGTAGAAATAATCGTAAGCGTTTTTCCTGTTCCGGGGGGCTAACAGAAGAAGGCACTCAGAAACAACGTTGTGATTAGGTTTAATAGACCTACGCCCTGAACCAAGCTGATACGCTCCCCTATCATCATAGCCATTGCTCTTTTCTGGGTTTCGTTCATTCGACTGAGTTCTTCAAATTGAGGGTCTCCCTCTATCACAACAGGATTGGGGTGTGAATATCTGTTTGCCCAGGAGCTAATCAACATATCGTCATGAAATGCACCATGATTGTCACCGAGAGAAGGAGGTTGTTCTTGAAAACCTCCGGTAGGCAGCGATAGATGATCAGGATGATAGTCATGCTCCAAAACATCTCGTTCGACATAATTAGGATCTTCTGCGTCCTGAAGTGCTCGGTGAGCATGGGGACTCTCGGAAGGTTGAGAGGACTGTAGGAGAACGTCCCTCAGATGGGTACCCATTAGGATGTATTCACGTTCCCGTTGGCCTTCTAAGCCAGAAGAAGGCAAAAAGATGCCCGTTTGTTCCTGCTTGCGAACGTCGAACTTGTAAGAATCGATAGCCGTGCGCATGAGTTCAAAGACGTAGTCGCTCTCGGTCAGGTCTATTCTCCAGCCGTCGGAACCCTCTGGTACGTCAAGCGAGAAGCTTCGGTCAGGGAATGATATGGTGAGATGGGTGGAGGTGGTAGAAAGAACTGAGCCACGAGATGGCTCTTCCTTTAAGGGGTCTATCCGGGAAAGAAGTACTCGAGTTCCATTCCTGCAACCTTCCTTAGCGACAGGTGGATGAGTTACAGATGAATGAAGCACATACAGGAACTTGTGTTCAGGTAGATGAAGACCAGGACCTAATGAAAACGAAGCCATAGGTTTCCCAAAACGCGTTCCTTCCAACCAGTAGGCACTGAGACCAGTCAACGTGTATCCTTCGTCCTTCAGCTTTGGCAGAGACCAAGTGCCGAGTCGTTCTCGAATAAGACTTTCCTCCTCATCCTGTTCGTACTGGAGTAGAGGCAAAAAACTAAGGAAAGAAATTATCAGACAGTTAATGAATTTTATTTAGAAGATAAACGCACTGAGATTTGTATTCATTAAAGGCTGCATAGTATGGAGAACTCTTTTCCAGCGCAGACTGAGGGGGTTTGACGCGCTTAATGAGTGATGGAGAATCCCCGTTTCCAGTATTTGATTTCAGGTCATTGCGTGGTCGTGAGGTGGCTCGCAGTCGCCAGTCATACCGTTCAGCAGAGTGAGAGCGCTCCAAAGTCAGTGGAGGTGTGTTCTGGCGTGTCAATCCATGCACAGTCGCAATAAAAGCTTCCTCCTCATCTATTCGTCGAGAAATGTATCTTTTGGAAGACGGAAGGCTGAAGTTGGACAAACGAAGGCGAAAGTTCTGGTGGAGGATTAATTTGGAGTGTAGAATTCCCGTATACATTCGAGCATAATCAGTAGGGAGAAGACTCCTGCAAGAGTATACGCTAGGTGGATTTGGATTAGGTATGATAGTTTTGACGAATTTCAATGAGCAAGAGTTTTTAACACTGCGGTCCGCGGATGCCGAGCCGCGGCAACTGCTACATACAGAGTCCACTGCTTACTACACCCACTCAGTAATCCTTCGCTGTCTTGAGCCACCTAGCTCGGAATAAATATATCTTAAATACACTCACTGCTGCTGTACTTACGTGCTTCCTACAGGTTGTACTCGGAAATCTTCTTTTGCTCAACGCTCAACGCGAAGACGTGTTCCTGGAGTATCACTCCCCTCCTGTCACAGCATGTAAGGCTGGCAGACAACTCTGGCGAGCGGTGTCAAGGTTTTTTTTCTTTGGGAAATACGGTGCAAATAATGGGCCTGATTCGCAGCGCTATTCTACTCGCGTCAGGCCGCAAGTTTGAACTTGAAGCTTGAAGGCTTACAACTTATATCTTTACTGCTTGCATGCCTAATTGAGCGAGGGATCCTCCCACCAATCGCTACTAATCGCATCTCCTCTGTTGACGTACACGTGCAGGAGGAGGTATGAAGTTAGTTTTCATTCAATATTCTTGACCGTGTGAGATTTCCTTGGCCTTCAGCTTCAGTAAGCATCAAAACCTCTGCGTTGTGCTTCTGCTCCATCAATTTCCTTCCGTCTCCGGCTTCGCATTGCAGGTATGTGATGCCATCGTCGTGAATTGTTTGACTCTTGATATCACCCTCTGCAGGCTAATGTCAGTCCTCTAATGATTTGGTCACAATTTATCAGTAATTAGGTGCTGTTCTCAGTGATATTTCTACACTCTAGATGTAATGTACTCTGCCGGTTTAGTTTGCAGGCTGTTGTTTTAGAATTTGCGAAATGACTCATAATTTCGGAGCTGATTGCCGAGAAAGTTTACGGCGGTGCGCAATATTTCTCGGAAGATCCCGATGCTCTTACCATGTATTGTAGCACCAGTTTTTGCAGTGGTGACTGTAAATTTGTACCTTTCTCACTCACTACTCTATGAGTAGAACATGCTCAAGTAGATTAGTCGAAGAACTTGGGTGGAAACCACAAATATGGAAGCCCTGTGAGCCGGCCGGCAGAAATTTGATTGTGAGACTGATATTTAAATCCTGTTAATACATTTTCTAAGCTTGATCAAGGATTGAGGGTAAT
Organism: Lentinula lateritia; assembly: GCA_028011325.1. NCBI lineage: Eukaryota > Fungi > Basidiomycota > Agaricomycetes > Agaricales > Omphalotaceae > Lentinula > Lentinula lateritia. The sequence goes on from JANVFT010000005.1 coordinate 633,434, forward strand.
GGCCAGTACTAATTATCTAGAGACCAACATACAACCTACTAGAGACCAACGCATAATTGCCGGAGACCAACCAATAAGTGCCGGAGAACTGACGTTTGATGCATCACGCGCATCAATTCAAGAGCATGGAATATTGAACGAAATCTGCCGTCATAGGAAAGCCTACCGGTAGATGAAACGTCGGAGTGATGCTTCCCTTCTCAGGCCTACGTCTTCTTGCGCTCGTAGCTGCCCATAGTAGGTCAGAGCAGATCCAAAGCAGTCAGAATAATCTTCGCGTCTCCCGTATCTCAGGAAATCTCCTTTACGTCGTCCGGCGTCGAATGCTGTCGAATGTCATCCTTCTCAACAAACTTACCAAATCTGTGATTGCCTCTTTTTTTTTTGTCTTTTTGGTAATTTCAAACAATGTAGTACGGCCTAGGGAGATACGGTTCCCGTGACAAAGAGAAGGACGAGGGTCTGCGCGTCTACAGCTTGAGCGAGGAATTTATCGCAAGTCAACTTATACGTCCGAAGAGTGCGCAGTGTTGACAAGAACTCGTAGGATTATTAGGTCGACAGCATCGTACAGCTTACACAATGCTAGCGACGCGGATCCGCAGATGCAGATGGTTCTTTGATTTGTTCATGGGATGGCAGGGGCTGGCAGGGGATGGCCAAGTCGGAGTTAATGCGGCGCAAAGCTGAGGGGGTCATTGAAGATGATGAGCCGAAAACCGACGCGCTAGTAATCGGTCTCGACCGCAATACTGGGGGAGCAACGTGTTGACTTTTTTGATCGACGATTTCTTGGTGCTTGTCATACATATCAATTTTATCACCGTTATCAGCATGGTTCATCATATTAGAATCACTTTGAAGAAAGCAACGATACAACAAAAAATGAAGGGTAAATCGCTAATGCGAGTAGGAGAGCGCAAAGGGGAGGGAGGTGAAAATGATCTCTTATGCGAGCATGATACAATGTGAACAATCCAAAAGTGATACAAAATTGGGAAGGAATATTCCTACCAGAAGTGAAATCAATCTACTACCTTTTGTGAAACTGGCTTTCGCTGAAGAACCTCGACCCATTTCCTGGGGAACCAACCTTCTCTACCTTCCCGAGTCCTGCCTCTCCACCATTCTGCATCAATACCACCTTGAAGGTCAACACGAGGATCAACCTCTATCCCCCTTGCCTGATCCCATTTGGCCATGAGGGCCACAATTTCATTCTCAGCCAAGCTCAATTCCGACGAATTAGTCGCAGTGAATGGATAGAGTGCACGTGCAAATGTCAGAGAAGAAGGATCAAGGGGAGTAAGACTTGGATCCAGTTGACCAGCAATGGGATTTCCGGAAGCAGCTTGAGCTTCAGCTCTGGCAGCGAGGGTTTTGATTAACTTATTCATGGCGTAAGGGACGCCGAAGATGGCGAGAAGGAAGATGATGAGCGGTTTCTTACTAGGCCGTGGAGGTGGGGGACCCGATGGACTTTGAACTGGTCTGCCATTGACAAATTGACGAAACTCTCCTGGCAAGCCCCCGGAGCTGCTTTTGTTACCCGTAAGCAGTTCCTTCATCCAGCGGATAAGGCCAAAAAGACCTAATACGCTCCCTAATGCGTTCCGAAGGTGACCAAATTGGTCAACGACGCCTACCATTGCGAAAAAGGATGAATGGGTGGCCATGAAAGTACTTTCAAGCATCTGTGCAACGCCAGAGAAAGTCTGTACAATAGAATGCAGGAGAGCGAATGTATGTTGAGTCGTGTGTTCTAGTGTTTGAGTGAGAGAAGGAGGTAAAGGGTTGCCGTTGGCGTCGACGGGAACTCCGTTAGGACCCATCATGCCTCCCAAACCATAACCTCCTCCATACATGCCTGCCCCATAACCCATACCAAGACCACCGTAGCCCCCGTAACCACCACCAATGCCGCCTATTCCGCCGTAACTCCCCAAACCACCACCTCCATAACCACCGTATCCTCCATAGCTGCTTAAACCGCCTCCATAAGAGCCATAACCTCCATATGTACCCATCCGTGAGTACGGAGAAGTCCCGTAAGAATAAGGAGACGCATTGGTTGATGCCAGTGCCGTTGTTGTAGCTGTTGAAGGTGAGCCGGGAGGCCTTTCTGGGATAGATGATGAAGGTGACGGAGTAGGATTGGCCACCACTGTTGATGTTGACGATACAGAGGGGGTTGGAGTGGGAATTGAGGGCACAGAGGAAGATGAGACCGCTCCTCCAGCTCGTTCCCATGGTTTTGGTGGTGATCCCATCGCTAGTTAACTTAGATAAAAGAAAAGCTGCCGCTTCGATATAAGTATTCGACAAGGACACTGAAATTGAAGTAGGTTTTGAGAAGTGGAGTAGTGAGGAGACGGGTGTAAATCACATGTCGAACTTGGACCGGTTATGTACTGCCGCCCGTTCAACGTCGGACTTGCGCAACAATGATAATAATGCAGCGAAGGCTGCTCATATAAGTCACGTAACAAGCCAAGAATCTAGAGACACTGTGGGGAAGAACGCGTTTTGGCACCTCCAAAATCCATCCATTATCCGTAGATTTTTACCAAAAATTGACCGATTTTGGGATGTCGAAAAGTTTGTATATTTCTCATATAGCTGGCTATAGAATATGAAGTTCATATTGTGCAGTTATTCTGAATTATTTACCAATAATATTGAGGATATAATGATGACTTTGTGCCTCACAATTTGTTAATATTTTTGTCTGCTCGAAATTTGAAATAATTGTAACATAACCTACCAGTGAACATGAGGAACATAGTCCAAGCTTATTTGGAATAATCATACAATATTCCCCCATAGGTAATTTAAAATTTTCGCGAGATATTCACCTAACAAAAAACATGAGGTTTTTCAAAATAACCTCGCCGAGGTTATGCATACCCGATGTTGGGACATCGAGACGTCAAGACGTCGTTGATATCGGGACATTGAGACACCGGAACGTCGTCGATGTCGAGACGTCCAAACATAGAAACGTCACTGGTGTCGGGATATTGAGATGCGTGACATTTAGGAAATTCGGGACATGTTGGAACATGCCAGTTTTCACATAGTATTAGGTTAGTATTGACCACCACGACCTATGTAGGAATGACATAACTTCTGGCCCCATCCATAAATACACAGAAGGCCCTGAGGAAGGCTTTTCTTATCATTTCACAGAACATAGTGGCTGCACTGGCACATCCTGAATTTCCTGGATGTCACACGTCTTGATATCCCGACCACCAGTGATGTTTCTATGTTTGGACGTCTCGACATCGACGACGTTCCGGTGTCTCAATGTCCCGATATCAACGACGTCTTGACGTCTCGATGTCCCAACATCGGGTATGCATAACCTCGGCGAGGTTATTTTGAAAAACCTCATGTTTTTTGTTAGGTGAATATCTCGCGAAAATTTTAAATTACCTATGGGGGAATATTGTATGATTATTCCAAATAAGCTTGGACTATGTTCCTCATGTTCACTGGTAGGTTATGTTACAATTATTTCAAATTTCGAGCAGACAAAAATATTAACAAATTGTGAGGCACAAAGTCATCATTATATCCTCAATATTATTGGTAAATAATTCAGAATAACTGCACAATATGAACTTCATATTCTATAGCCAGCTATATGAGAAATATACAAACTTTTCGACATCCCAAAATCGGTCAATTTTTGGTAAAAATCTACGGATAATGGATGGATTTTGGAGGTGCCAAAATGCGTTCTTCCCCACAGTGAGAGTGAAGAAAAATCACTCGTTCATGGTTTAAGATTGGAAGGCATGTAAATGTATGGTGTACTTTTTTTTTTTTTTTGAAAGATCTCATACAACAAACAGCTATCTTTATTTGTTCTACAAAAGCTTTGTTGAATACAATTCGAGAAAAATGCGACCCAAAGGAGACTTGAAAATGGGAGGGCAACTCGGAGCTCGTCGCTCATGATCTCGAAGGATCGCGCTTAATGGAAGCACGTGGTGGGAATCTTTGTCCATTTATAGGAGCTCAAACTGTACAGCTGTTTGAGGCCACGGGACGCAACCTATCCAAAATATATCCAAAGTCTCATTTCGTTTAGGTCGTCAGCGAAGGTGAGTAACTGCGCGATGTTTCTCTCTGGCTCTTCCTGGTGCAATCCTTCGGGTAATTGAGGTTGTTGTGAAGGAAGATTAGATTTTCGGGCGACTTGCAATTATTCCTTTCGTCGGTTCTGACTTGAGATTGCAGGTAAGGCGGAATTACAGCAACTTGGAAGTCGCTGTCCTAAACTCAAGAAAAGAATATGAAGATCAACATCGCCAGTGCGTCTCTTGTCTGTTGTTCCGAAATTTGATTCTTATATGACCGGCAGACCCCGCCACGGGGGCCCAAAAACTCATCGACCTCGATGATGAGAAACGTTACCGTGTTTTCTTTGACAAAAAGATGTCGCAAGAGGTCCCTGCTGACTCCATCGGTGATGAATTCGCTGGCTACATCTTCCGGATAACTGGTGGAAACGACAAGCAGGGTTTCCCTATGAAGCAGGGTGTTCTTCTTCCTTACCGTACCCGTCTTCTCCTTTCCGATGGCCACTCGTGCTATCGTCCTCGTCGAACTGGTGAACGCAAGCGTAAATCTGTTCGTGGCTGCATCGTTGGTCCCGATATCGCCGTCCTATCGGTCGTCATCGTCAAGCAGGGTGAGCAGGAGATCCCCGGTTTAACCGACACAGTCCTACCGAAGCGGCTCGGCCCTAAAAGGGCAACGAAGATCCGGAAGTTCTTCAACTTGTCGAAGGAGGATGATGTGAGAAAATACGTTGTTAGAAGAGAAGTTGTGAGCAAGAAGAAGGAGGGTGCCAAGCCTTACACCAAGGCGTACGTCGCGGTTTCCTTTGCGTTAGGAAAATTCCACTGATTTGATTTTAGCCCCAAGATCCAACGACTTGTTACTCCTATGCGTCTCCAGCGTCGTCGCCACCTTCGCTCAATTAAACGCCGCAAGCTGGAGCACCAGAAGGAGCAGAAGACAGAGTACGATACCTTGCTTGCCAAGCGTGTTGCGGAGAAGAAGGCCAAGGTCGCAGCCATCAAAGCCAGCCACCACAAGTATGTTCTCTTATCTATTGAATTTTGCCGTGATTAAGTTCTTCCTCTGTCTTGATAGGACGGCTTGAAAAACTTATGTCTTTGATGTACTACCGAATACCTTACAGAGATTCTTTGTTACATGCTTTGTCGCGCAACTTGCCATACTGTGCTAACACTAAGCTTCAAACTTTACGCACACGTCCACTTTACAAATACTGCCTATGTCTTATGTTGTCCGCAATGAGTATGTATTTCGTTTGAAAAAGTGGAGTAGCGAGAACATTGCCCTGTAAAGGCGCTTATTCAACCCGTGTGATAATTTTTTGCGTAGCTTTGATGTTCTACGCGTCTTCGCTCTCGACCGTGAACGCGTGAACAGTGAACACTAATACTCTTGACAAAATGTCGATGCAAATTTTCAACCAGCAGGTATGATTATCCCGTTTCAATATTCAATGCCCGTCTCATACAATTTAGGCGACAGAAGAAAAGGCAGAGAACGCGCGTCTCTCGTCATTCGTTGGCGCACTTGCGCTCGGAGATCTCGTTAAATCAACACTGGGACCGAAAGGAATGAACAAGATCCTTCAGTCTGCATCGACAGGAGAGATCAACGTCACCAATGATGGAGCTACCATTCTCAAAGCAATACAATTAGACAATGCTGCTGCTAAGATCCTGGTTAACATCTCAAAAGTCCAGGACGATGAGATCGGCGATGGGACGACAAGTGTCTGCGTGCTTGCCGCTGAGTTGTTGAGAGAGGCAGAGAAACTAATCGCGATGAAGATTCACCCTCAGACCATCGTTGAAGGATATAGGATCGCCAGTCTGGCGGCGTTGAAGGCATTGGAAGGTGCTGCCATTGATCATTCGTGAGTAGTGGTCCTATTTCCAAAAAACGTGGTGGCTGCTGAATGTGCAGCTAGCTCGGATCCATCAAAGTTCAGAAACGACTTATACAACATTGCACGAACAACATTATCCTCCAAGGTTCTCTCCCAAGACAAGGGCTATTTTGCGGATTTGGCTGTCGATGCCGTCCTCAGATTGAAAGTAGGAGACATTGCTCTTTCCATGCTTCCTCGCGCTGCAATTTTCATAGGGTTCAACGGATCTGGAACACATTCAAATCATCAAGAAAGTTGGTGGGAAGCTGACGGATTCTTACCTCGATGAAGGTACCGCATATTACTTCGAGTGCGACGTGCATCGAGGGCTTATTCTTATTAATTAGGCTTTATTCTGGACAAAACGATTGCAGTCAACTCGCCAAAGCGATTGGAGAATGCAAAAATCATGATCGCCAATACATGTAGGTCCAGCAATCAGCAGCGTTTGGCTAGCTTGACCCATTATCTGTCACAGCTATGGATACAGACAAAATCAAGATCTTTGGTGCTCAAGTCAAAGTTGATGGGACTGGAAAGCTTGCCGAGCTTGAAAGAGCAGAGCGTGTACGTATCCTGACTATTTTATATTCGTCTATTATGCCGAGCCCCGAACAGGAAAAAATGAAAGCTAAGGTGGACGCCATTGCGTCTCATGGAATTAATTGTTTCGTTAATCGACAGCTCATATACAATTATCCTGAATCTTTACTTGCGGAGAAAGGTATCCTGGTGATAGAGCATGCAGACTTCGAGGGTGTGGAGCGTTTGTCATTGGTGACCGGGGGAGAGATAGCTTCGACCTTTGATCGACCAGATCTCATTAAACTGGGGGAGTGCGAATTAATCGAGGAGGTCATAATTGGCGAGGATAAGGTCTGCTTTTTCCTTTCTTATTCATTCGTCAATCAACCGACAAACACTTATAGTTAATCAAATTCTCTGGAGTTGCAGCTGGCGAGGCTTGTACCGTCGTACTCCGCGGTTCGACGTCTCAAATGGTGGACGAAGCTGAACGCTCCTTGCATGATGCACTGTCGGTCCTCTCTCAGACTGTCAAAGAGACGCGGACTGTCCTCGGTGGGGGGTGTTCTGAAATGTTAATGAGCTGTGCTGTGGATGAGGAGGCGAGGAAAGTGAAAGGGAAAAAAGCTATTGCTGCTGAGGCTTTCGGGCGGGCATTGCGTCAGATGCCTACAATTTTAGCTGACAATGCTGGATATGATTCGTCGGATCTAGTGGCTAAGCTAAGAGCTGCCCATTATGAGGGTCAGTCAGATGCAGGATTAGGTGAGCATCATCATGTCGCGTCGCCGGAATTCAGCTGACTTTCATTCTGCAGACATGAACCAAGGCACGATCGGGTCCATGACACAGCTTGGTGTTACGGAAAGTTACAAATTAAAGCGACAAGTTGTACTCAGTGCGAGCGAAGCTGCTGAAATGATCATTAGGTATGTTTATAGTCACGGAATTCCTTTCGCCATTTTCTAACATTTTCTAACACTTTCTCCAACACTTTTTGTTTTTCAAGAGTGGATGACATTCTTCGTGCAGCACCTAGGAAAAGAGAAGCCGTCTAACAATGTCATTGTTTGTATAGCGCCAGTATAAAAAGATAATTTGTGAACCTTTATTTTTGGTACATAAACTACGCTCGCCGAGCAGGCTCAGGTAGAAATTTCACTCAACAGTTGAAACTTCTAAACTTCGAGGTTTCGAAGAAGCTGTCAATTAAGGTTGCCGGGAAGTCCGTTCCATTTACCGCCGTGAATTTGTTCCGCCGTTCCTCGGCCAGCCTCCAATATTCTGGTCCAGAATATTTAACTGGACTTACAGGCGTTTGCATAATTTCGTGAACAATCAAGTTTTTTTCTTTTTGCGGTCCGAATATACTAGGTGGGGCCAGGTAATGAGATGCACAAGCGTATTTTGGTTGTCATACATGATAACTTCATACATACAAGCTATGGGGACGTGATATGATGCCCACCTATCCAACGAACACGGTGATAGCGATTTGGTGATTTTAGGGTAGGTTATGACTGAGTAATGAATATTTTTCGGAAGAGGGGTCCGAAACAGGCATTGACCGGGATCCGAGTCATGCGTGGGAAAACATCCATTTTGGGATGGACCTCATCCTGGCAGCTGCGTAGAATCGTCGTAGAACCATTTTTCCTACCATGCGTACTCATACACAACCAATTTATCATTTTCTACATACAAGATACATCTTCTTGGATAGTTTTGAAGGCTCAGCTAAGCCATGATGGACCAAATACTCATCCAGGGCTACACATTCCTTGATGTTCAAAAGAGACTCCCAGGTAACATCGTCGTCGACCCATTCTACCATGAACTTCAAGCCCCGCCCGATCCATTTATGGCCCAAAATCTGTTGAAGGAGATTGCACTTGTTGAAGTTGAAACACACTGGAGCGCCCTTCAGCTAACCCAAGCAGTATGCCACCCAGCTCAGTACACAGATTGTCAATGCCTTAATACAAGACTAGTAGGTTGGACTAACAAGCCTTATAGTTGCTCAGTACTCCAATAAACACTGTAGATATGACAGAAGTCAATATAGAGTGTGGATTGATTTGGTTCTTTCAACTATAGTAGGAATACAGGTTTGTTTGGTCTTGTATGTACTCTAAACGCATGAGGCGTGATAATGGGTGTCCACAATTGTGCGCACCTATGAAAACTAACTAACTACAGTAACACTAAAGAAATAGCTAAGTTATGAGTTGTAAAACTAAGAAATGATGTCTGTAAGTACTTTGTACAGTAAGTAGGTCACTACAGTGATAACTAGGAGTGATGAGACGTTGTGTAATGTATGTAGAAAGTGTTCTATCACTACAGTATGCTTAACAAAATCAACCGAATCCCTGTTTCAACTGCCTCATCTTTTTTGCTTACCCCATTATTCTCTTCTTCAAAGCTCGTCTGAGAATCATTGGCATTGTCGGTCCCTGGGTCACCAGTAATTGGTACATCAAATGACTCATGAGAGTCTACAGCATGCGAGCTATGGGAGTTGGAATCAGAAGGGGGAATAGGCCGAGGTTTAGGCCTTGGATGAGCTTGTTTGAGTGGTGCAGTGGGAACAGATGAAGTGAGAGCAGGTTCAGAATCTGAGTCCGAATCCGTTGAGTTCTCATTTTCAGGTGCGTGATCTGTGTGATTCAACGAGGATGTCTCTGAGCTTGAGTTTTCAGATTGGTTTGCCATAGCCTGGGTCTGTCCTCGTCCCTGCCCTTTTCGAATATGTCCATGTCCACGTCCGCGTCCACGACTGCGACCTCTGCCAAGTTCTCTTTGTTGCACTGCCTTTCTTTCCCTTGCGGCCACCTGCAAAACTTTTTTCTCCCGCGCCGCTGTTTCTTTTCTCACTTTTGCCTCGTTCTTCTCGAATGCCTCTATCTTCTTTTTCAGTTCTTTAAATTTTGGCTTGAGCGACGTCAGGACACACTTCATCTCTTCTTTCAACAGCTCTTTCATGTTTTCCTCTGCTGTTAAATGTCGACTCATTCCCATGTTCACAGCGACATGTTTCCTCTTCTTTGCGAATGCCTTATTGCACAACCTCTCATTCTCGGCCTCCATTAGCTTCATGTGGGCAAAATTTGCACTCAACAGTTTCCCTGTTGCCTCAAGCTGTGTGCGCATGACCATATTTTCGGTCCGGAGATATTCTTTTGAGACAGTGCGGTGCGCGTGAGGGAGAGGAGGCAGAAGTACAATTCCGCACTCATTGCTTGTGCTGGGAGTAGGAGTCAAAGAAGTAGAAGATGATGTTATAGGTTCAAGGAGTGAGGGAAGCTGTACAGAAACGGGCATAGCAGACTTTGTTGTGAAGTTTTTTGCAGGTTCATACAAGATTGAATTGATGGCGTTGCGATTGAATGGGTGTATACCAGTTTTACGGAATGCTGCTGCTATTGTAGTCGTCTTAAATGCTTTCTCTCGAGCTGTTGCATAATGTCGGAGTAGATTATACTTGTCAATAACAATGTATTTGCGGGACAATGAAGTAACTAGGGCCTGAGTATATACAGATATGTGAGTATTGTATATGAAATGTTCATCAAGGCTGATGTGCCTTCCAGCTGGATGCGAGAGGTCCGAACACTCCTACATCACAAGGCTGTAGGGCATGCGTGGTATGAGCAGGAAGACAAATGACAACGATTTTGTGCTGTTCTGCAAATCTACAGAATCGATATGTGCAATGGGAATTATGTCCATCAAGAATGAGTAAGCGGTGTTTATTTGTGTGGTTACGAGCTGCAGTGACAGGTTCAAAGTCTTTCTCGAGCCAGAGAGAGCCAAGCTCTTGGTCAGTCCAGCCATTGGGTGAGGTCAAAATACTAACGGAAATGCAAGTGAGCGCAATTCATGACACAAAGGATGACTGAGACATACCTTGCCTCTGCTGGATTGACATCACCCCAATGAATGTCCCACCTCTGTCCTTCAAAAATCACTGACGGGTGGAGGGCTGACCCGTCGGCGCAAACTGTTTTGATGATTGTCACTAAATCACGATTGCCAGACTCAATGGAACTGACAGATTTCTGGTTACGATCCACAAGGACAGCTGTACGCTGACCAATACCCAATTGAACTCCTTTTTTGTCCATATTGTAAATGTTTTTGGGAGGTATTTCATACTGAGCAACAGTGTCTGCGAGAATATCATAGAAGGTAGAGACTACAGCTGGAGTAAGTGAACGAGCTCGACTCTCCTCAAGACTAGTGGTGAATTTCAATGCAAGATCTGGGTGGCGAGTCCAAAAACGGCAAATCCAATTGTCGCACATAGGTTTTCCCGCAATATCTGAGGCATATGCAGAAACTGTTAAGCATACTGTAGTGATAGAACACTTTCTACATACATTACACAACGTCTCATCACTCCTAGTTATCACTGTAGTGACCTACTTACTGTACAAAGTACTTACAGACATCATTTCTTAGTTTTACAACTCATAACTTAGCTATTTCTTTAGTGTTACTGTAGTTAGTTAGTTTTCATAGGTGCGCACAATTGTGGACACCCATTATCACGCCTCATGCGTTTAGAGTACATACAAGACCAAACAAACCTGTATTCCTACTATAGTTGAAAGAACCAAATCAATCCACACTCTATATTGACTTCTGTCATATCTACAGTGTTTATTGGAGTACTGAGCAACTATAAGGCTTGTTAGTCCAACCTACAAGTCCTGTATTAAGGCACTGACAATCTGTGTACTGAGCTGGGTGGCATACTGCTTGGGTTAGCTGAAGGGCGCTCCAGTGTGTTTCAACTTCAACAAGTGCAATCTCCTTCAACAGGTTATGGGCCCCGTGCTCTAAACTGTGCATTGATCTGTTGTTGTCCTTGTTTGTTCTTTACTTGTGCGCTCCCATCAGTACTCCTACTGTTGTGGTCTTTCCAACTACATCTTGTCTATCTTGACTACTGTTAACCATGTCTTCTACAACCATCTCAACTACTCCATCATTTAAAGTCCTTAACAAAGACAACTACAATGATTGGAAGGGAAACATGAAAGCATCTTTGATGTCTCATGGGTTATGGAGGCTAGTCAGTGGAAAGGAGAAACAACCTCCAGCCTCTGAAACAGAGAAACTGGAGAAATGGGAACTTAAAGCTGAAAAGGCTGCTGGTTTGATTTATCTTGCTGTCAGTCCTGCTCAGCAAGTTCCAATAAAGGCTCATCAAGAGGATCCTATTCTTATGTGGTCTATCCTGGAGAAGCAACATGTGTCCAAGAAGCCTGGTGCTAGGTTCAATGCCTATAATGCGCTCTTCACTATCACAAAGTCTGCTGATGAATCTCTAATGGATATGGCTGCAAGAGTTGAAGCTGCAATGGCTGATATTCAGAATCTGCGCCCTCCTGTTGCACCTATTGCTGTCCAGTCAAATGGACATCCTGTCCCCGGATTCACACTCGATTCCTTGGACTCTGAACTCCAATCTATGGCTCTTATACGTGCTCTACCAGAGGAATATCGGCATCTATCATCAAACTTGCTTATGCAGGACAATCTCGACAAAGAGAAAATCCTTGCAGCGTTCCTAGCAGAACAGCAGAATCAAGAGCACGCTGAGCAGCAGTCTGTGAATCGAGCTGCACAGGCTGCATCTTCTTCAAAGAAGAAATACACAAAATATCCACCTAGGACTGGAGACCCTAAGGATTTTTGTAGGTGGTGTGGTAAAAAGGCGGTCCACTGGCCTGAGGACTGTCCCAGTAACCCTCACAATAAAAAGAAAGGCATTCAAGCCAATAAGGCCAAGGTGACTGAGGAGGATACTGAGGTAATTGAAAGTGCGGGTACTACTACTGCAAGTTCTCTTTCTAATGTACTTTCTGCTTCATCATTTGCTGATACTATGGAATGGAATACAGACACAGGCGCCACTTCTCATATGACTCCACACAGACACTGGATTCGAAACTATACTCCGTACAGAGTGCCTATTCGTCTCGCAGATCATACAGTTGTGTATTCAGAAGGAATGGGCAACGTTCTTTTCACTCCTATTGTTAATGGCAAAGAAGTCAGACAAGTTTTATTTTCTAGAGTCTTACATGTTCCTTCACTTAATAACAATCTCCTCTCCGTACTATATCTCACCAAGCACAAAGGTTTTACTGTACAAATCCTAAAAGATACCATAGAGTTCTCTCTACAAGGCTCTGTCCTATTTACTGCTTCTGTTAATAACAAATCAGTTGGTTATCTCAATGGTCTTACAATAAGTAATGGTACAGAAGATGAAAATGCGCATATTGGTGGTACAACTCTTCCTCTGAATCTTGAGCTTTGGCATAGACGCTTCTTTCACTACAACTATGGTGATGTTAGCAAGCTGTCTAAGAATAATATGGTTGAGGGCTTTAAACTCGAGTCAAGTGCAAAACCAGACCCAGTATGTGAACCTTGTCTTGGGGGAAAGATGCATGCAAATCCTTTTCCCAGTACTGAGACCCGCGCTTCTGAAGTGTTGGAACTTGTCTTTACGGATGTGCATGACACTGGTATTATCTCACACGAAGGCTACCGCTATTGGATTCCATTTATCTGCGATAAGGCTCGCTTTCGAGCTGTCCTGCCGATGAAGAAGAAGAGCGATGCATTTGCTGCATTCAAGCGGTTCAAGGCCTGGGCTGAGAAACTTACTGGATTAAAAGTCAAGATACTCAGACACGATAAAGGTGGAGAGTATATATCCAAGGAGTTTGAAAAGTTCTTGCAAGACGAAGGGATCGAAGTACAACGTACAGCCAGAAATCGACCCCAACAAAATGGAGTTGCTGAAAGGCTAAATAGGACATTGGCGGAACTACTGACGGCAATGCTACTGGAATCGGGTTTACCAAAGACATTCTGGGTGGAATGCCTGGCTGCGCTTGTTTATGTGTTAAATCGTAGCCCTACATCAGCTGTTCCAGATAAAACCCCGTATGAAGCTTTCTATAAGAAGAAGCCTAATGTGGAGAATTTTCGGGTATGGGGATGCATGGCCTATGTGCATGTTCAGAAGGATAAGAGACTACACCTTGGTTCTCATATGGAAAAGTGTGTGTTCATTGGGTACCCTGAGGGAGTTAAAGGATGGAAGTTCTGGAACCCTGTTACCAAGAAGATTATCATCAGTGAACGTGCAGACTTCGATGAACGATACATGTATGCATCCAAATCACCAGATAAACCTACTCTTCGCAAAGACTATGTTCCTCCTGAGCCTACTCCGAAACAGCAACCTCTTAAAGTGACTTCGAGTGCTCCCAATGAACTATTCACTCTGCCAATCCCTATTGATGAATCTGAATCAGACTCTGACTCCGAAGTTGATGAAGGCAATAACCCGCCCAACCCACCTCGACTTGAACATACACCTCGACATGAAGGCGGATTCCAAGGGTAGGGAGCGTTTCTGGAGGCCTCTGCAAACCAACAGATCCCCACCAGCAACTGAATCCTCCATTCAGTACCTTGGAAGTGTACAGGAGGCCTCCTCCTCACTTCTGACAGGTACATGAATATTCAGTTGCTTCCTCACACCAAAACTCTACAGATATTCCTCACTTCTGAAATTGTGTACAGGTTTCTCCACAACCTCACTTTTCAGCTGTGTACAGATTTATCTCTCTCCAGGTTTTACCTCACTTCTGTACAGGGTCTCACCCTCAGATGTGTACAGGTTCCACCTGATTTTTTACAGAAGTGTACAGGCTGTGTTCCTCACCTCTTCAGTTGTGTACAGGTGTTTCCACCTCACTTCTTCAGTCGTGTACAGGCCAGACCTCACTTCTCAACATGTGTACAGGTCACACCTCACTTCTGTTCTCAGATGTGTACAGGTAGCACCTCACATGGGGCCAGTTGGATCAGGTGATGTGTTGATCATGTGTTCTGTTTCAGTCAGGTGCCAGAGTTTCTGAGCAGAGGCCTGTGTGAAAAAGGTCAGAATCATGTGATCCCATCAACTCTTCCTTTCTCTCTTACCACCACCATCTCCTGCCACTTTGGTGATTTGGGTGAGAACACTGGCTTTCTTCCACAGCTCTGATAGCTTCAACATCACCCTCCAGGTCATCCTTTCATCTGTACAGGCCTAGCCTCAGATTCAAGGACCTGCCATAGCTCTGACAGCTTCAACATCATTTTTCCTTGTCTTTTGTGTATAGATTAGAGGTCTGGGTGCTCAGTGTGTCTATGATATCTTTTATGGGTGCTTTACATGGTTTTCAACTGATGTTTGGGCAGATCTAGGTTGATCTGGTCATTTTTTGGTCATTCTCCTTGCTATTCCATAGCACATCTTCATCTCAACCTTTCCCTGGACCTCCTTCACTCTGATCTTCAGATCCCAGCTCTCTCACTTCCCTGATACCCTCAGAAACCTTGGGAATCTCTTTCCCAAGCTCCTCCATGCTATCCATGCATTATCCAGCCTGATCAGCTGTGATCTAGGACTTCCTGAGGCATATCTCCTTCATCAACACCTTTCTCCTCCTCCTGGTGTCCTCCAACCTCTTATCCAGCCTGATCTGTGATGATCCAGGCCCTACTTAGGCCCCTCCATCTCCTCACTCATCTCAAACACCTTCCTGGCTCTTATCCAGCCTGATCAGCTGTGATCCAGGACTTCCTGAGGTCTCTCTTCCTCATCAACACCTCTATCCTCCTCCTGCTCCACTGTAGCCTCTTATCCAGGCTGATCTGTTGTGATCCAGGACATAATCAGGCCATCTTATCCCTTCCCCTCTCTCAGCCTCCTCCATGTGCCTTATCCAACCTGATCAGTTGAGATTTAGGACTTCCTGAGGCTCCTTTCACTCATCAAATCCTCCATCTTCCTCTGGGTGTCTTGTAGCACCTTACCCAGGACCTACCTAGGCCACCTCATCACTGCCTTTATCTCTAGGCTTCTTCCTGTCTCTCAATCAGCCTGATCACCTGTGATTTGAGACTTCTTTAGGCCTGTTTACCTCTTTAGGATCACTATTTTTCACTGGTTATCCTCTATCATCTCATCCAGGCTGATCCCTCATGATCTAGGAGCTATCTGGGTCACTTTACTTTGTTATTTACTCAAGTTTCCCTTGCTCTACATCCTGTCTGCCCTTATCCAGCCTAATCAGCTGAGATTCCTGATTTATCTTATCAGCACCTTCAGCTTCCTCTTGCTCTCTCTCAACTCCTTGTCTAGGGTGACTTGCTATGATTCAAGAGCCATTTTAGCCATTTAGGCCACTTTCTGCCTTATTGCCTTGGAGAGACTTTGAAGAGACTTCTGCCAATAATCTCTCTGAACCTTCTTTGGCTTCCCTGTTGCCCATCTCATCCAGGCTGACTTCTCCTGATTATCTTCTGCACTTCTTGGCTATCCTCCAGCCTTGGATTTAGGCTTATTCCTGCTATATGGGCTTCTATCTAGCCTGATTTACCTGGTATTTGGGTCTCTGCAGGTCAATCTTACAAGCATCCATAATTGAGAGTTGAACAAGTCAATCACTCATTCCATTTTATTTGGGCATGATTCAGCCTAATCAGTCTGTAGGGTTGAGACTGCAGCATTTGTGAATTCAGGAGATGTTTCTGTGTCTTATCCAGCTTATTCAGCTAGGACTCAGAATTTCCTCAGATTTACCCACCATGCTTGTCTAATTCCTCATTACCCTCAGTCTCCTTGGCTTTCCACTACTTTCATATCCAAGCTGCTCTATGTTGAGTCAGAATATATCCAGGGCTATCTGTTTGTATCCTTCTCTCTCAGCCTTCTCCTTGGCTTCCTGCTGCTATCCTTCAACTCCTCTGTCAAGTTGATTATCCATAATTCAGCTCCTGATATATTCAACCATTGGCTTCCCAGCTGATTTCAGGATGGTATCCTCATCTTGTTCACCTTCCTCAGGAGTCTTTTGAAGAGCTTTTTCTGCTCAACTTGGATCTCCTTCAACATTTTAGCACCAGAAATCCTTCACTTCAGCTCATTGTCTACATGGCCCCAGTGAAACTCAAACTTCTACTGCAGATTTTCTCAAGTTCATTTCTCTCACCAATGGTGGTCTGGAACCTTGAACTTTCACTTGTCAGTGATTGTTTAGTCCTCTACACTCTCTTCAGATATTGGATTCAATCCATTTCCTGAAGCACTTTGTTATCAAAAGGAAGAGTTACTGCCCATATTTCACTTTGTCTCAGGACATTGGGCACCAAATCTGAGCTATTTATTTAGCTTCCAATGTTCACTTCAGTGAACTATCTCACCTTAGTCAATCACCTCACTTCAAGTTTGCCTTTTTTGAAGGATTTGGAGTCTTGGATCCACAATCCTCTCCTCATCTACAAACTATCCTTTCCTTGGCCACACAAGTTTACACTTGGGCTTATCCTTCAGGCTATGTTTCTGTACAAGGAGTCAACTACATATTAAACCTTCAACCTCTATCCCTCAGTTTTATACTGCACAGGGATCTCATTTCTTCATCTTATAATGATCAGCAATTGGTTTATATCCTTGCTTCTGGTCAAGGATCTCAACCAATCCTTTGAACTATGAATATTCTGCCATCTTCTGGTTTACATCCTTTAGGACCTGCCCTAAACAAGGATTCCAACCTAGCACTTCTTCTCTCCATTTTGTTCCAGTTTCTCAGCTATCATCCAATATTAGTATAGCTTTAGAGTCAACTTGGAACAAGGACTGCAACCAATCATCTCTATCTTGGTCAGATGCTCTGCATAGTGGTGGATTCACAAAAATTAATCTGCTAAGTTTCATTTCATACTTGTTTCATTTTAAATCACTTACTGCTATAAAAATTCAGACTATTTTCTCAATCTCAGCTATTGTTCAAGACATTCCATTCCTGTGAATCCTTCAAGCCTTGCTTGTACAAGGATCCTATTACTGGTTCCTATCTTTTTGGCCCCTATCCTTCAGGCCCTGCCTGTACAAGGATTCCACTCAGCCAGACTCTGGCTTCACTTTCAAATCCTCCATTCAATCTTAGGTTCAGACTCCTGTACAAGGATCCTCACTTGAGAGTTATATTCTTCAGGTCCCACCTGCACAAGAATTCAGCTCTAGGCCTATTTTTGAGGCTATTCATCCAAGGATCTTCACCTTTGGTCTTTACTTGTCAAATCTCCTTTGCACTACTGGTTCTCATCCTTCTGGCTCCAGTTATACAAGGATTTTCACCCTCAGTCTATAACTATCAGGTCTCACCTGTCCATGCCACATCCTTTAGGTTTCACCTATACAAGGATCTTCACTTTTCAGTCTCTATGGTTCACATCATCAAGATTGAGCTCACCTCTCCAAATATTGTTACTATTTGGTGTACAGGTGTACAGCTTTCAGATCTACATCTTTAGCTCCATCCATACAGGGAGTTTTATCTAGTTTTGCCTCAGGATCTATTCCCCAGGTCCCACTTGTGCAAGAATCTATATCTAGCCACACATCCTTTAGGTTCCACAGGTCCCACTTGTGCAAGAATCTATATCTGGCCACACATCCTTTAGGTTCCACCTATGCAAGGATTTTCACTTTAGTTTTCTGGGCTCTGCACCATCTCTCAGATTCAGACCCTAAGGCTCTGCTTATACAGGAATTTTCATCTGACTCACCAAATCTCCAACTTTGGGTCACTTTTGAGTTACATCCTATAGATTATCAAAACAAGGATTCAGCTCAACAATTATCTGGACTTTATCCACTTTTCATCCTTCAGTGTTTCAACACTGCACAGGGATGACAACTCTAGGGTGAATTGGGAATTTTCTGAACAAGTGGTAATACCTCTCTCAAGTTTGAGATTGGTTTAATGCTGACTTTGGAAATATTCCTGAGACACTTGACACTTTATTCCCAGTGGTCTTCTGGATACAGGTCATCCATTTCCCTCTCTAACTCTCTCCAATCAATAATCATATCCATTCATCTCATGCCTCATTCACATTTTTCTCACCACCAGCCACCCCTCAACAACATCTCATAGGTCTTATAGCCCTGCATGATGCATTCAATTTAATGGGGCTTTGGCCCAGTTTATGGCTAAACACTTCTCCATGAGTGCAAATAGGCATAGGTCGACATGAAGGCGGATTCCAAGGGTAGGGAGCGTTTCTGGAGGCCTCTGCAAACCAACAGATCCCCACCAGCAACTGAATCCTCCATTCAGTACCTTGGAAGTGTACAGGAGGCCTCCTCCTCACTTCTGACAGGTACATGAATATTCAGTTGCTTCCTCACACCAAAACTCTACAGATATTCCTCACTTCTGAAATTGTGTACAGGTTTCTCCACAACCTCACTTTTCAGCTGTGTACAGATTTATCTCTCTCCAGGTTTTACCTCACTTCTGTACAGGGTCTCACCCTCAGATGTGTACAGGTTCCACCTGATTTTTTACAGAAGTGTACAGGCTGTGTTCCTCACCTCTTCAGTTGTGTACAGGTGTTTCCACCTCACTTCTTCAGTCGTGTACAGGCCAGACCTCACTTCTCAACATGTGTACAGGTCACACCTCACTTCTGTTCTCAGATGTGTACAGGTAGCACCTCACATGGGGCCAGTTGGATCAGGTGATGTGTTGATCATGTGTTCTGTTTCAGTCAGGTGCCAGAGTTTCTGAGCAGAGGCCTGTGTGAAAAAGGTCAGAATCATGTGATCCCATCAACTCTTCCTTTCTCTCTTACCACCACCATCTCCTGCCACTTTGGTGATTTGGGTGAGAACACTGGCTTTCTTCCACAGCTCTGATAGCTTCAACATCACCCTCCAGGTCATCCTTTCATCTGTACAGGCCTAGCCTCAGATTCAAGGACCTGCCATAGCTCTGACAGCTTCAACATCATTTTTCCTTGTCTTTTGTGTATAGATTAGAGGTCTGGGTGCTCAGTGTGTCTATGATATCTTTTATGGGTGCTTTACATGGTTTTCAACTGATGTTTGGGCAGATCTAGGTTGATCTGGTCATTTTTTGGTCACCCTCCCTCCTCTCCCATATCACATCTTTACTTGCAACCATTTCACTTTCCCCTAACCTTGTTATTTTATTTTTACCTCTACTTCTTTTTTTTCATTTATCTTGTCTACCCTACCATTCCCTTCCTGTAGGTAGGGCCCTGCATGATGCATTCAATTTAATGGGGCTTTGGCCCAGTTTATGGCTAAACACTTCTCCATGAGTGCAAATAGGCATAGGTGGACCTGAAATTCCTGTGACTGAAGATGAATCTGATGAGCAACCCATTGCTATACGACGTCCTACTCGCAATCGTAAACCTCCTGGTGAATGGTGGAAGACAAAACCATCTACATCTCGTGTACCTGCTCCTAATGATGAGTCTGAGGATTCTAATGATGACTACTACGGCGATGCAGAGCTTGCAGGAATATCTACTCAGATAGAACCTCGAAATTATAAAGAGGCAATGCACAGTTCAGAAGCATTCAAGTGGGAGGAAGCTATGAATGATGAAATCTCAGCTCATCTTGCAAACAACACTTGGGATATTGTTGACCTGCCACCAGGAGAGAAAGCAATTGGGTCTACTTGGGTATTTCGGATTAAACACAATGCTGATGGTTCTATTGAACGATTCAAAGCCCGCCTCTGTGCTCAAGGCTTCAGCCAAAGACCTGGTTTTGACTACTTGGAAACCTATGCTTCCACTCTGCGCTGGTCCTCATTACGTCTTGTCCTTGCATTAGCCGCTATTGATGATATGGAGCTACGCTCTGTTGATATCTCACATGCATTTATAAACTCGGACATTGACACCACTATCTATATGAAACAGCCAGAGGGATTCAAGCAAGGGGGACCAGAAAAAGTCTGCAGGCTAAACAAGTCCATTTATGGTTTAAAGCAGTCACCCCGTCTTTGGAGTGAGAAACTCTGTAGTGTTTTAGTCAAGCTCGGCTTTAAACGCTTAGAGTCTGATCCTTGCGTCTACTTGTTTCAAAGAGGCGAAATCAAGGTGATTGTACCAGTATGGGTTGACGATATCACTCTTGCTTGTAAAAACTCTGGTGTCCTCGATAAATTCGTCATGGAACTATCAAAGGAACTCAAACTCCGTGATCTAGGCGAAACTACCTTCTTGCTCGGCATAGGAATCAGGAGAGATCGTCCTAATCGAAAGTTGTACCTCAATGCAAAGCAATACATCATTCGTAAACTGGATGAGTTTGGCATGCAGGATTCTAAACCTGTCAAGACTCCCCTTAATCCCAACGTCACCCTCTCTAAAGAAGATAGTCCACAGACACCAGAGGATAAAGAAGCTATGATTAATGTCCCCTACATGTCAGCTGTTGGCTCCCTATTGTTTTTGTCTATGATCATTCGCGCTGACACCGCTTATGCCACTGGTGTTCTAACTCGATTCAACTCTAATCCCGGACCTGCACACTGGCTTGCTGTAAAGCACTTGCTACGCTACTTGAAGGGAACTATCGACTACGAGTTGGAACTAGGACCAGACCCTACTGCACCAGACTTGATCACAGCTATCAGTGATTCAGACTTGGGTGGTAATAAAGACAATGGGAAGTCAACAACTGGGTACATCATCAAGATTGGATCAGGTGCTGTCAGCTGGAGTAGTAAACTGCAACCTGTGGTTACTCTATCCTCAACAGAAGCCGAATTTGTGGCATCTAATGCAGTGGGCAAAGAAGTGTTGGCAATTTGTTCTCTACTCACCGAGCTTGGTTATAAAGTCGCCTCTCCTACCACTATCCATGTCGACAACCAATCCTCCATCCAAGTTGCTAAAAACCCGGAACATCACGGCCGAATGAAGCACCTCGATCGGACTTTCTACTGGCTCAGAGAACAAGTCATACATGGCAAACTTGCCCCTTCTTACCTGCCCACTGAGGACAATCCAGCAGACCTGCTCACAAAGGCCCTTGCAATTCCAAAGGTAGATAAGTTCCGAACTATGATCGGACTTGTCAAACCTACTACCTCCGACAATGAATAAGGATATACAGTGTTTGGGGGTTGTGATAAAGAGAAGAAGAAAAAGTTGTGAAAGTGATGGACTTATGCTAGATTGCAAAAGTGTTCCATCAGGGGGTTGTGTTAAGCATACTGTAGTGATAGAACACTTTCTACATACATTACACAACGTCTCATCACTCCTAGTTATCACTGTAGTGACCTACTTAGTGTACAAAGTACTTACAGACATCATTTCTTAGTTTTACAACTCATAACTTAGCTATTTCTTTAGTGTTACTGTAGTTAGTTAGTTTTCATAGGTGCGCACAATTGTGGACACCCATTATCACGCCTCATGCGTTTAGAGTACATACAAGACCAAACAAACCTGTATTCCTACTATAGTTGAAAGAACCAAATCAATCCACACTCTATATTGACTTCTGTCATATCTACAGTGTTTATTGGAGTACTGAGCAACTATAAGGCTTGTTAGTCCAACCTACAAGTCCTGTATTAAGGCACTGACAATCTGTGTACTGAGCTGGGTGGCATACTGCTTGGGTTAGCTGAAGGGCGCTCCAGTGTGTTTCAACTTCAACAAGTGCAATCTCCTTCAACAGAAACCATGGGTAACGAGAGAGGCACACCACGCTGACCCTGTACTTTGATCCACTTCACAAGAAGATCTTCCTGTGCAGGTGAGAGATTCTGTTGGTGGGCATGAGCCTCAGAGCGAGACTTTCCACCATGAACACGTCGCTGGAGGGTAGCTGGATGAATCCCATAGGCTTTGGCAGCCTTACGGACAGAGAGTTCACCATTAGAAGATTCAATAGCCTGCATAGCACTTCAGATTGCTTCTTTTTTTGACTGCGGTGGAGTGGCTCCTTCAACACCCTCATCATCCGAGTCACTAGAGACGAGTTCAGGCATATCAGCGTCATCCAGTGCGTTAGACATCCTGAAAGATGGAGAGTAAAATGTTGGGATTGATTATTCATCCTGACACCCTGATGAGGTGTAAATGGTATTAATTGCATTATAAATCCATCAACTAGGCAGAAGACAGTGTAAGACCTAAAAGTGTTGATTGGATGGCCTATGTTACCATATGTAAAGTCCTCATTAGTTGAACCAAGACCAGATAGCTCAGTGGTTAGAGCATCTGGAATATAACCAGAAGGGCCTGGGTTCAATCCCCAGTCTGGTCACTTTGTTTTCAGTTTATGACTTTAACATAAAATTCTGGGGCTGTTGGACCCAATGCAATTATATTGGTAATTCTCGTTGATAGGAAGTACATAATGAGGTTGCTGTTGGGATTGATTATTCATCCTGACACCCTGATGAGGTGTAAATGGTGTTATGCATACTAAAAATCCATAAATCAACCAAGGCAGATGAGATAGTAAGTCCTTAAAAGTGTTGATTGGATGGCCTATGTCACCATATGTAAAGTCCTCATTAGTTGAACCAAGACCGGATAGCTCAGTGGTTAGAGCATCTGGAATATAACCAGAAGGTCCTGGGTTCAATCCCCAGTCTGGTCACTTTGTTTTCAGTTCATGACTTTAACAGTTGCAGGTGGACAGATTCAGGTAAGTAATAATCAAAGATTTTGAGATATGAGTATTGGTACGTAGTAGATGGATAGGTGATAAGTAGCCCACAGGACGTCAAAGGGCACAGCTCATAGCATTCCTGATGATGATGGCAAAGGTCAAAATTAGTGATAAATAAATACCTCGAGTGGTAGTTACGCACCAATACCATATACTCCAAATAATAACATATATTTGGGATGTGGACTGGGATGGACCACCTGAATACTCCCAAGTCTTGTATGCCATCCCGAACATGCAAAAAAAATGGGAAAAATCATTGCAGGCATGATTGGTATAAAGCCATCAGTCTCGCTACTTGATCCAAATTCGAAGCGGATCCGATGCATAGCTGGAGAGATATGGAGAATGACATTTTGCATCAGATTAAGCATACTGGACAGTCAAAGATGAGCTTCTTACATGTACTGTGCTCCGAGGCATCACACATGGCTTGAAAGAAGTGATGAACTTTGTCCTCATGCCCATCGAAAAGTGAAAGGAGCAGGCGAACCGCAACACAGACCCAAATTCCTCAAAATGAAGCCTGAAATAATTAAGGATTTCACGTGATTTTGCCGACTGCGTCAAACAATCAATCCATTGTTGACTATCCGTCCTTTTGATCATCTCCAAAACATGTTCAGAGCATTTTCTACAGTTGCTCTACATAAACGATGTCACATTTCTTACTCTAAACAAGTATTACAGCTTGGGGATGGCAGATGATTCATTTCATGGTCTGACTCACTTCTAGGCCCCCCCTAGTATCCGTTCCCAATTCGGAATATCTAAATGTGATGTGATTGCTTCTCAACCCCATGCCTCCTCAAAAAATGCATATATTGGTGTTGAAGGAGATTGCACTTGTTGAAGTTGAAACACACTGGAGCGCCCTTCAGCTAACCCAAGCAGTATGCCACCCAGCTCAGTACACAGATTGTCAATGCCTTAATACAAGACTAGTAGGTTGGACTACAAGCCTTATAGTTGCTCAGTACTCCAATAAACACTGTAGATATGACAGAAGTCAATATAGAGTGAGGATTGATTTGTATCTTTCAACTATAGTAGGAATACAGGTTTGTTTGGTCTTGTATGTACCTAAAACGCATGAGGCGTGATAATAGGTGTCCACAATTGTGCGCACCTATGAAAACTAACTAACTACAGTAACACTAAAGAAATAGCTAAGTTATAAGTTGTAAAACTAAGAAATGAAGTCTGTAAGTACTTTGTACACTAAGTAGGTCACTACAGTGATAACTAGGAGTGATGAGACGTTGTGTAATGTATGTAGAAAGTGTTCTATCACTACAGTATGCTTAACAGATCTCTCCACTGTACAGAGCTCACAACACATCCATACAGATCTGACCACATCCACTGCTTCATATCACCTCTAGATTGTCAGATCTTGGATATCAGGGCTCTCAGTGCGCAGATTAGCTCTGATCTTTCATATCTACATAGTACTGACTGTTATCTGAGCAGATCTAGCTTGATCTGTGCTCTTTTCTTGTCATTCTCCCTTGCTCCTTCACAGCACATCTTCAATATCATCTCTATATGGCTCCAGAGCGCTCCACATCACCAGATCCTCTTGCTAGCTATGATATCTCGCCCTCAGCACCTCAGATCGCCCTTGATAAGGCTCAGATCGCTTCTGATAAGCCCTTACAGCGGTCCCAAACACTTCCATCCACTTCTTCCACTCAGATCTCCCTTGATAAGGGTAAAGGTCGTGCCCAGCCCTCTCAATCTACCTCCTACATCGCTTCTAGGCCCTCTCCTTCGATCCGATCAGTCCGGATCAAGCCTAGAACCCTTCAGGAGCGCCTACAAGTCACCCCAGAGGCTGGTACTGCCCCCCAAGTCACAGGATCTGGGCACAGAGAAGCTTCCATTGCACTTTCTACTCATTCCCATCACTCATCCCATCATATACCTTTACAGGATCGCATTTCCGACGTTCCCACGCCTCCAGATGCCCTGGAACAGGTCCGCCTCACTGCTGAGGCCCTTGGACAGGTTGTTGAGCAGTACAGAAACAATGAACTCTCTCCCAATGATGCTTTCAGAGCCCTTAGATCTCTCACTGATGATGCCACAGTTGTCAGAGACTTCATTGGTCAAATTCAGGACATCCAAAGGGATCATCTCAGAGCCTCTAAGGAGAGAGTTGCAGCTGCCAAAGCTGCTGCTGCTGCTACTGCCTCCAAGAGTAAGAGTAGAATTAGTGATGGACCACTTGTGTCACCTGAGAAAGCTGTTAATGAGGCTGCATGGGCCCTCATGGAGAGAGAGCTTGCTGAGAATGCACTCCAGCTTGCTGCTGCTGAAGCTGAAGCAGATGAGATGGAGCAGGATGCTCATCAGGACAGAAGCAACTCTCTGCAACAAGCTCTTCTTAAACTTGTTGGTCAAACTCAGAGTTCCTCCTCTCCTGGGACATCCTCTGGACTCCCTCCTAGTCTCTTGGAGGCAGCTCCTCATCTCTCTGCACTCACTTCTTCAGATATCCTCTCTCCCACTGTTTCTGAGACTTGGAAATTGCGGATGCTCTTCACTGTGGACAGTCATGTTGACACCACAGTCAGTTTACTCTCTGCTCAGCCATTCACTGATCCCCTACCTCAGTCCTTGCTCAAACTCATTGTCAAGGACAGGTATGTGGACTTTGAAAAGATCCATGCTTCTATCACTAGTTACACTAGTATCTTTGATGATAGCACTGCATTTGGCTCAGAGTACAAACTGGTCAAGAAAGAACACACAATCCGCTCTCTCCCTGTCACATCTGAAGCACAGTGGCTCCGAGTTTTTGATGCCTGGCTTGCCCCAGTGCTTAAGATCTACCCACATCGTCAGAGTGAGCTTTCTGCATACAAGGCATCTATTATGGAGTTTTTCAGGGCAGCTCCATCAGATCCCTCTATTGCCTTTAGAGTGGACAGGGAGGCGCGCCAGAAAGCTTCTAATACTCCCTTTGACCTTGGAAATGCAGAAAACTTCAGACTCCTGCTGCTTAAAGAACTTCTCAGTGCTAGAAAACGTCCCAGCTCCTCTCCTAGCACTTCTACTGCTTCAAAGCGCCAGGATACTCCTTGTATCCTTTGGAATGAAGGGAAATGCACTTCCCCATGTCCAAATCGCCGCAAGCATGGCTTCTGTAGTGTCTGTGGAGAGCCCCACAAAGCAATTGACTCCCAATCCTGCTATGAGAAGCTTAAGCACAGTAGATCAGAGGGTAAAAACCGTTCTGGCAGGGCCTAGATCATTAGCTGGTACTAAGAGAGCTGCTCCAGAGTCAAACTCAGGTTCTAGCAACTCTATACCCCGGTTTAGGCGTGGTTATTTATGGTCTACTTCATCTAGTTCTTCAGAAATCATCCCTCCCAGTATACAATCCACTTTGACTGCACCTCCACTTCCTTCACCTCCTGCACATCTCTTGAACAATCCTCAGATTCAATCTACTCTGAAAGCTATGGCTCCATTCATCAAAGTTGAGACTCCTTTCAATGTTGACAGATTGGAGAATCTCCTTGCTTCCCATCCCAATCAGCCCTTTGTAGCCTCTGTGATGCGCTCCTTGAGAGAAGGTTTCTGGCCTTTCTATGAGGCAGAGTGGGAAGTTGAGTCTAAGCAGAAACTGGACAACTATGTCTCTGAGCCTCAAGACTTTGTTGCATTGAGAGCTCATAGAGATCAGGAAGTTGCAGCTGGGAGATGGTCTCAAGCTCTACCTGAAGATTTTGTACTTTTACCTGGGATGAAAGTTTCTCCCATGTTTGTGGTCTGGCAGAAAGGAAAACCTCGAGTTGTAATGGACCATACTGGCTCTGGCCTTAATGAAAACATCCCTAAGGCAGAAGGCAAAGTCAAGTATGATGATATGCACACCTTTGGTCAAGTACTTAATGATGTCTTGAAAGAGCATCCTGATGAAGAACTTATTCTCTTCAAAAGTGATGTCTCTAAAGCTTTCCTCAACCTCCCTGGTCATCCCCTCTGGCAGTTGTGTCAAGTTGTGGAGGTTGATGGTAGATATCACATAGTCCGACGTTTGGTGTTTGGAACCAGGACTTCACCCCGCTGCTGGTGCAGCCTCTCATCTCTCATGTGTTGGTTTGGCTCTGAAAAGCTTGGTATCATTGGTCTCCATGTCTATATGGATGACTTTTATGGCTGGGACTTTAAGAGGAATCTGTTACTATTCCATGATCAACTCCGCCCTAAGAGACAGGTCCAACTCCTGGTATTCTGGGACATGATCTTGTGTCCTTATGAAGACAAGAAACAGGAGCATGGAGTCACTCTGAAGATCATTGGATTCTGGGTAGATATTGTCAAGGGATCCATCTCACTCTCTTCTGAGTCTATCCAAGGTCTTGTAGCAGACATCACTACATTCCTCTCCTCCCCAAAGCGCCAGGCTGCTCTCAGAGACTGGCAACACCTAGCTGGTTCACTGAACTGGTCCTTGAATGTTCTTCCATGGGCCAGACCTGCATTAACAGAGTTGTACAGGAAAATGAGTGGAAAGACTCTTCAGTTCAGAGCTATTCCTATCAATGGTGAAGTTTTCAGGGATTTGACTTGGTTCTCAGATCTCCTACAGACTGCCATTGGGATCCGATTTGTAAATGCTCAGATATGGCATGACAGTCAAGCAGACTTTGTGGGCTGGACTGATGCAAGTAACATTGGCCTTTCCTATGTCTATGCAGGAAATGGTTTCTGTTATCAGCTTCATCCCACTGAAGGTAGTCAAGTTGTAGACATCTTCTTCAGAGAACTCCTCTCCATCCTCTGTCTGTTTCATCACATTGCTTCCAAGCCATCTCCTCCTCAACATGTCCTCATCTACTCTGACAGTCTGGATTCTGTTCAAGTGCTCAACTCACTTTCCACCAGAGAGTCCTCTCACAACTCCATTCTCCTGGCCATTGCTGCCATTGTTCTCAAGACAGGGATAGATATCAGAGTCCGCCATATTGCTGGTAAATCTAACATCAGAGCTGATTTGTTGTCCCGACTTTTGCTTGATGATTACAAGCTTCAATTCCCCTCAGAACGCGTCCGCTTATTTGAGCCTCCTAGAGAGCTCCTGCCGGCGCGATGGAGAGGGTGCTTTTAGAGGCATTGGGTGGGCAGAGCCACCGGAATGGCCCCTCTGTTCACCCACCTATGGACTTGAACAAATTAGATGATCTTGTCCTGTTTCTCCAATCTCATGCAATTGAACAGTCAACTAAAAACAACTATTCTACTGGTGCTAGGGACTATGTCCGCTTCTGTACCTCTCATAACCTCTCTCTGGATCCTACTCCATCCACTCTATCAAGGTACATTGCCTTTACATCAAGGCACAAAGCTTCTGGTCCAAAATATCTTACTGGTGCAAGGCACTATCTGAAAGATGTCTATCCCCACTTTGATGAATCTCGTTCCCATCCTCTTGTACAAGCTACAATCCGTGGTTCCAAGAAGGTCAGAGCTGACCCTGTCAAAAGGAAGCCACCACTGCGCACTTCTCACCTTCAACAGTTCCTTGAACTTAAAACCAAGTCTTACAATCATCTTCTGTTTGCAACCCTCATTAGCTGCTGCTTCTATGGATGTCATAGAGTTGGTGAACTCACATTCTCTAATCAGAAGTCACTCCGAGATTGGAGGAAGGTAATAAAGCGCTCCACCCTCAAGTTTGAGGCTGGGAGAGCTGGCTACCACTTACCATATCACAAGGGTGATCCATTCTATCAGGGAACTGACATCTTGTTCTGTTCTCAACAAGTTGCTGATCCAGTTACTCTACTGAAGGAATATGCCACTGTTAGGGATAAACTCCATGGTGCTAGACCTGCTTTGTTCATACTTGAAGATGGTAATGTCCCTACCAGAGGTTGGTTTGACTCCATGTTCTTTGCTGTCCTTAGTAGAGAATTTGGAGGCCATTCTGGACGTGCTGGGGGCGCTACTTTCTATGCAGGACTCGGACTTCAAGAGATGATCATCATGGCCCTAGGTAGATGGTCATCAACAGCTTGGAAGATCTACATTAGAGATAATCCTGCAGTCAGAGCTGAACTTGAACTAGTTGCCATTAGGAGACACCAATCATCATCCTCATAATATTACTCCCTTTCAACTCGCGTCTCATTCACATTTCTCTTCACCACCATCCACCCCTCAACAACAATCCATAGCTTGCTTATAGCACTTCATGATCCGCAATTTAGGGGCCCTTGGGCTCAAGTTTTGGCTAAACACACCTCCCTTGAGTGACTAACTAGCATAGGTCGACATGAAGGCGGATTCCAAGGGTAGGGAGCGTTTCTGGAGGCCTCTGCAAACAACAGATACACCCCAGCAATTAGATCTTGTGTTCATCACTTTTACAGTGCACATGAATACATCTAATGTTGAGCATACTGTAGTGATAGAACACTTTCTACATACATTACACAACGTCTCATCACTCCTAGTTATCACTGTAGTGACCTACTTAGTGTACAAAGTACTTACAGACTTCATTTCTTAGTTTTACAACTTATAACTTAGCTATTTCTTTAGTCTTACTGTAGTTAGTTAGTTTTCATAGGTGCGCACAATTGTGGACACCTATTATCACGCCTCATGCGTTTTAGGTACATACAAGACCAAACAAACCTGTATTCCTACTATAGTTGAAAGAACCAAATCAATCCACACTCTATATTGACTTCTGTCATATCTACAGTGTTTATTGGAGTACTGAGCAACTATAAGGCTTGTTAGTCCAACCTACAAGTCTTGTATTAAGGCATTGACAATCTGTGTACTGAGCTGGGTGGCATACTGCTTGGGTTAGCTGAAGGGCGCTCCAGTGTGTTTCAACTTCAACAAGTGCAATCTCCTCCAACATCTAATTGCTGATGTTCCCCTTGTCCTACCATCACTACCACCTGCTAATATCTCGATTTCCATTGCCCCAATCACCTCCAACAATCACCTTGTCCATATCTTGATTAGGTCTCACACTATGAACACTTTTTCATCAGAATGCTCAACTTTTTATTCTGAGACTTCGAGTTTGTTTTATTTATAGCTCGTCGTCCTCGCGCCATATACACGCGTGCGTTGGTGGACTACAGCAGGAAATTGTCAGGAACAACGCTATAAAATTTGTTTGTCAATATCTTCACTACTGCCCCGGCAGTGATCACTTTTACATACCAACTTCGACTTTGCAATTTCGAAGTTTTGGTAACTTGTTGTCAGATGATCAAGGCAGGTCATGGGACACTTCTGGCAGTCACAGGTGCCGGAGTTCCGAGCAGAGGCCTGTGATTAGCAGCATCAGGAGTGTCATCTGATCCTGTCCTTCTTCCTTCCTTTCCCCCACCATCTTCGGATTTGGGTAGGGTATCTGCACACTCCCCACAGCTCTGATAGCTCTAACATCACCCCACCAGCCTCTCCTACATCTGTACAGACCACAGGCTTCGTTCTAGAGTCTCAGATAACGGAATTTCTGGTATGGCTCCGCCACTATCACTGATCTCTCCACTGTACAGAGCTCACAACACATCCATACAGATCTGACCACATCCACTGCTTCATATCACCTCTAGATTGTCAGATCTTGGATATCAGGGCTCTCAGTGCGCAGATTAGCTCTGATCTTTCATATCTACATAGTACTGACTGTTATCTGAGCAGATCTAGCTTGATCTGTGCTCTTTTCTTGTCACCCTCCCTCCCATCCCTCTATTGTACTTGTAATTTCATTTCACTTCATTCTTACTTTGATATGTACTTGTAGTATGCTACTTACACCTTACCTCACCTGTACCTTGTAGTAGGGCACTTCATGATCCGCAATTTAGGGGCCCTTGGGCTCAAGTTTTGGCTAAACACACCTCCCTTGAGTGACTAACTAGCATAGGCTGTAGATTGATCTTACCTTAACAGGTACCTACATCAACTCAGTCGTTCTATCATCAACTGAGATTAATCTTACCTTAACAATAATATATGAGGACTATGATGTGCTAGGATATGTAGGGACTTGTAGGATGTGCGCAGTGAGAAAACATGTCACATCACGTGGCTGATAAGATAGGATATATCCGGACCGCCAAAAAAAAACTCGATTGTTCACGAAATTATGCAAACGCCTGTAATGATTTATTACTACAGAAATCTAACTGCTCCATAAGTAAGGTGCACTTTTAATCTCACCTGACATTTCTAGCTGATGCGGCACCACAGCACATCAAATACCACCCTCTGCAGAGGTCAGAACTGGTTGTACATGATTCTGGGCAAACAGTGAGCAGTGCCTATTCTTGTGTCTTGAGGGCTAAGATTAATCAAAAATCAAGTGTTTGCTGAAACACCACCAGTTTTTGCCACTGTGCATTGAAAGTAAGTGCAAAGATATATGTACATCAGCTAGATGCAAGCAGTTTCTACAATATTTATCAATCTTGTATTTAATTCATCACAAGCAAGCTTCACCACTGAACTAGCCAGCTCAAGATGCTTTCCTCTCCAAGCATTTGTCACTGACTCTTCCTTGACCTGTAATCCTGCCTCCTCAGCATGAGTGTTGCAATCAATCATGCACTGTTACCTTGATTGCAATGGGGGGAAGGAAGGACATATTGTACTCAGGCTAGCTTTCCATTGTTCATCACTTCCAACAACATGTTACTGTGATGCATATAGCATCAGATCTGAGGAAAGCAACACATTGCAGTCTGAGCTCATTGTTAAATGAGGATTCAACTGCTCTTGGGCTCTGCCTGTAAGACCTGGGTCAGAATTGGTCTTAAGGGTGGATTTGGTATGAGAGGTTTACATTGTAGCGTGCTAGGAGCAAACTGGAGCTTGAAGGGAGCTATGGGAACTGCAACTGAAGATAGGAATGACCTAGTAGTAGTTCTGGTCATGAGATGTGATCCTGGAAGGGGTTCCTAGAAGGTCCAGGGAGGTCCCTAGGACAATAACTGGTGAAGATAGAGCCTATGCTAGTTAGTCACTCAAGGGAGGTGTGTTTAGCCAAAACTTGAGCCCAAGGGCCCCTAAATTGCGGATCATGAAGTGCCCTACTACAAGGTACAGGTGAGGTAAGGTGTAAGTAGCATACTACAAGTACATATCAAAGTAAGAATGAAGTGAAATGAAATTACAAGTACAATAGAGGGATGGGAGGGAGGGTGACAAGAAAAGAGCACAGATCAAGCTAGATCTACTCAGATAACAGTCAGTACTATGTAGATATGAAAGATCAGAGCTAATCTGCGCACTGAGAGCTCGACATGAAGGCGGATTCCAAGGGTAGGGAGCGTTTCTGGAGGCCTCTGCAAACCAACAGATCCCCACCAGCAACTGAATCCTCCATTCAGTACCTTGGAAGTGTACAGGAGGCCTCCTCCTCACTTCTGACAGGTACATGAATATTCAGTTGCTTCCTCACACCAAAACTCTACAGATATTCCTCACTTCTGAAATTGTGTACAGGTTTCTCCACAACCTCACTTTTCAGCTGTGTACAGATTTATCTCTCTCCAGGTTTTACCTCACTTCTGTACAGGGTCTCACCCTCAGATGTGTACAGGTTCCACCTGATTTTTTACAGAAGTGTACAGGCTGTGTTCCTCACCTCTTCAGTTGTGTACAGGTGTTTCCACCTCACTTCTTCAGTTGTGTACAGGCCAGACCTCACTTCTCAACATGTGTACAGGTCACACCTCACTTCTGTTCTCAGATGTGTACAGGTAGCACCTCACATGGGGCCAGTTGGATCAGGTGATGTGTTGATCATGTGTTCTGTTTCAGTCAGGTGCCAGAGTTTCTGAGCAGAGGCCTGTGTGAAAAAGCTCAGAATCATGTGATCCCATCAACTCTTCCTTTCTCTCTTACCACCACCATCTCCTGCCACTTTGGTGATTTGGGTGAGAACACTGGCTTTCTTCCACAGCTCTGATAGCTTCAACATCACCCTCCAGATCATCCTTTCATCTGTACAGGCCTAGCCTCAGATTCAAGGACCTGCCATAGCTCTGACAGCTTCAACATCATTTTTCCTTGTCTTTTGTGTATAGATTAGAGGTCTGGGTGCTCAGTGTGTCTATGATATCTTTTATGGGTGCTTTACATGGTTTTCAACTGATGTTTGGGCAGATCTAGGTTGATCTGGTCATTTTTTGGTCATTCTCCTTGCTATTCCATAGCACATCTTCATCTCAACCTTTCCCTGGACCTCCTTCACTCTGATCTTCAGATCCCAGCTCTCTCACTTCCCTGATACCCTCAGAAACCTTGGGAATCTCTTTCCCAAGCTCCTCCATGCTATCCATGCATTATCCAGCCTGATCAGCTGTGATCTAGGACTTCCTGAGGCATATCTCCTTCATCAACACCTTTCTCCTCCTCCTGGTGTCCTCCAACCTCTTATCCAGCCTGATCTGTGATGATCCAGGCCCTACTTAGGCCCCTCCATCTCCTCACTCATCTCAAACACCTTCCTGGCTCTTATCCAGCCTGATCAGCTGTGATCCAGGACTTCCTGAGGTCTCTCTTCCTCATCAACACCTCTATCCTCCTCCTGCTCCACTGTAGCCTCTTATCCAGGCTGATCTGTTGTGATCCAGGACATAATCAGGCCATCTTATCCCTTCCCCTCTCTCAGCCTCCTCCATGTGCCTTATCCAACCTGATCAGTTGAGATTTAGGACTTCCTGAGGCTCCTTTCACTCATCAAATCCTCCATCTTCCTCTGGGTGTCTTGTAGCACCTTACCCAGGACCTACCTAGGCCACCTCATCACTGCCTTTATCTCTAGGCTTCTTCCTGTCTCTCAATCAGCCTGATCACCTGTGATTTGAGACTTCTTTAGGCCTGTTTACCTCTTTAGGATCACTATTTTTCACTGGTTATCCTCTATCATCTCATCCAGGCTGATCCCTCATGATCTAGGAGCTATCTGGGTCACTTTACTTTGTTATTTACTCAAGTTTCCCTTGCTCTACATCCTGTCTGCCCTTATCCAGCCTAATCAGCTGAGATTCCTGATTTATCTTATCAGCACCTTCAGCTTCCTCTTGCTCTCTCTCAACTCCTTGTCTAGGGTGACTTGCTATGATTCAAGAGCCATTTTAGCCATTTAGGCCACTTTCTGCCTTATTGCCTTGGAGAGACTTTGAAGAGACTTCTGCCAATAATCTCTCTGAACCTTCTTTGGCTTCCCTGTTGCCCATCTCATCCAGGCTGACTTCTCCTGATTATCTTCTGCACTTCTTGGCTATCCTCCAGCCTTGGATTTAGGCTTATTCCTGCTATATGGGCTTCTATCTAGCCTGATTTACCTGGTATTTGGGTCTCTGCAGGTCAATCTTACAAGCATCCATAATTGAGAGTTGAACAAGTCAATCACTTATTCCATTTTATTTGGGCATGATTCAGCCTAATCAGTCTGTAGGGTTGAGACTGCAGCATTTGTGAATTCAGGAGATGTTTCTGTGTCTTATCCAGCTTATTCAGCTAGGACTCAGAATTTCCTCAGATTTACCCACCATGCTTGTCTAATTCTTCATTACCCTCAGTCTCCTTGGCTCTCCACTACTTTCATATCCAAGCTGCTCTATGTTGAGTCAGGATATATCCAGGGCTATCTGTTTGTATCCTTCTCTCTCAGCCTTCTCCTTGGCTTCCTGCTGCTATCCTTCAACTCCTCTGTCAAGTTGATTATCCATAATTCAGCTCCTGATATATTCAACCATTGGCTTCCCAGCTGATTTCAGGATGGTATCCTCATCTTGTTCACCTTCCTCAGGAGTCTTTTGAAGAGCTTTTTCTGCTCAACTTGGATCTCCTTCAACATTTTAGCACCAGAAATCCTTCACTTCAGCTCATTGTCTACATGGCCCCAGTGAAACTCAAACTTCTACTGCAGATTTTCTCAAGTTCATTTCTCTCACCAATGGTGGTCTGGAACCTTGAACTTTCACTTGTCAGTGATTGTTTAGTCCTCTACACTCTCTT
Organism: Lentinula lateritia; assembly: GCA_028011325.1. Classification (NCBI taxonomy): domain Eukaryota; kingdom Fungi; phylum Basidiomycota; class Agaricomycetes; order Agaricales; family Omphalotaceae; genus Lentinula; species Lentinula lateritia. The sequence goes on from JANVFT010000005.1 coordinate 668,563, forward strand.
CAGATATTGGATTCAATCCATTTCCTGAAGCACTTTGTTATCAAAAGGAAGAGTTACTGCCCATATTTCACTTTGTCTCAGGACATTGGGCACCAAATCTGAGCTATTTATTTAGCTTCCAATGTTCACTTCAGTGAACTATCTCACCTTAGTCAATCACCTCACTTCAAGTTTGCCTTTTTTGAAGGATTTGGAGTCTTGGATCCACAATCCTCTCCTCATCTACAAACTATCCTTTCCTTGGCCACACAAGTTTACACTTGGGCTTATCCTTCAGGCTATGTTTCTGTACAAGGAGTCAACTACATATTAAACCTTCAACCTCTATCCCTCAGTTTTATACTGCACAGGGATCTCATTTCTTCATCTTATAATGATCAGCAATTGGTTTATATCCTTGCTTCTGGTCAAGGATCTCAACCAATCCTTTGAACTATGAATATTCTGCCATCTTCTGGTTTACATCCTTTAGGACCTGCCCTAAACAAGGATTCCAACCTAGCACTTCTTCTCTCCATTTTGTTCCAGTTTCTCAGCTATCATCCAATATTAGTATAGCTTTAGAGTCAACTTGGAACAAGGACTGCAACCAATCATCTCTATCTTGGTCAGATGCTCTGCATAGTGGTGGATTCACAAAAATTAATCTGCTAAGTTTCATTTCATACTTGTTTCATTTTAAATCACTTACTGCTATAAAAATTCAGACTATTTTCTCAATCTCAGCTATTGTTCAAGACATTCCATTCCTGTGAATCCTTCAAGCCTTGCTTGTACAAGGATCCTATTACTGGTTCCTATCTTTTTGGCCCCTATCCTTCAGGCCCTGCCTGTACAAGGATTCCACTCAGCCAGACTCTGGCTTCACTTTCAAATCCTCCATTCAATCTTAGGTTCAGACTCCTGTACAAGGATCCTCACTTGAGAGTTATATTCTTCAGGTCCCACCTGCACAAGAATTCAGCTCTAGGCCTATTTTTGAGGCTATTCATCCAAGGATCTTCACCTTTGGTCTTTACTTGTCAAATCTCCTTTGCACTACTGGTTCTCATCCTTCTGGCTCCAGTTATACAAGGATTTTCACCCTCAGTCTATAACTATCAGGTCTCACCTATTCATGCCACATCCTTTAGGTTTCACCTATACAAGGATCTTCACTTTTCAGTCTCTATGGTTCACATCATCAAGAATGAGCTCACCTCTCCAAATATTGTTACTATTTGGTGTACAGGTGTACAGCTTTCAGATCTACATCTTTAGCTCCATCCATACAGGGAGTTTTATCTAGTTTTGCCTCAGGATCTATTCCCCAGGTCCCACTTGTGCAAGAATCTATATCTGGCCACACATCCTTAGGTTCCACCTATGCAAGGATTTTCACTTTAGTTTTCTGTGCTCTGCACCATCTCTCAGATTCACATCCTTAGGCTCTGCTTATACAGGAATTTTCATCTGACTCACCAAATCTCCAACTTTGGGTCACTTTTGAGTTACATCCTATAGATTATCAAAACAAGGATTCAGCTCAACAATTATCTGGACTTTATCCACTTTTCATCCTTCAGTGTTTCAACACTGCACAGGGATGACAACTCTAGGGTGAATTGGGAATTTTCTGAACAAGTGGTAACACCTCTCTCAAGTTTGAGATTGGTTTAATGCTGACTTTGGAAATATTCCTGAGACACTTGACACTTTATTCCCAGTAGTCTTCTGGATACAGGTCATCCATTTCCCTCTCTAACTCTCTCCAATCAATAATCATATCCATTCATCTCATGCCTCATTCACATTTTTCTCACCACCAGCCACCCCTCAACAACATCTCATAGGTCTTATAGCCCTGCATGATGCATTCAATTTAATGGGGCTTTGGCCCAGTTTATGGCTAAACACTTCTCCATGAGTGCAAATAGGCATAGGTCGACATGAAGGCGGATTCCAAGGGTAGGGAGCGTTTCTGGAGGCCTCTGCAAACCAACAGATCCCCACCAGCAACTGAATCCTCCATTCAGTACCTTGGAAGTGTACAGGAGGCCTCCTCCTCACTTCTGACAGGTACATGAATATTCAGTTGCTTCCTCACACCAAAACTCTACAGATATTCCTCACTTCTGAAATTGTGTACAGGTTTCTCCACAACCTCACTTTTCAGCTGTGTACAGATTTATCTCTCTCCAGGTTTTACCTCACTTCTGTACAGGGTCTCACCCTCAGATGTGTACAGGTTCCACCTGATTTTTTACAGAAGTGTACAGGCTGTGTTCCTCACCTCTTCAGTTGTGTACAGGTGTTTCCACCTCACTTCTTCAGTTGTGTACAGGCCAGACCTCACTTCTCAACATGTGTACAGGTCACACCTCACTTCTGTTCTCAGATGTGTACAGGTAGCACCTCACATGGGGCCAGTTGGATCAGGTGATGTGTTGATCATGTGTTCTGTTTCAGTCAGGTGCCAGAGTTTCTGAGCAGAGGCCTGTGTGAAAAAGCTCAGAATCATGTGATCCCATCAACTCTTCCTTTCTCTCTTACCACCACCATCTCCTGCCACTTTGGTGATTTGGGTGAGAACACTGGCTTTCTTCCACAGCTCTGATAGCTTCAACATCACCCTCCAGATCATCCTTTCATCTGTACAGGCCTAGCCTCAGATTCAAGGACCTGCCATAGCTCTGACAGCTTCAACATCATTTTTCCTTGTCTTTTGTGTATAGATTAGAGGTCTGGGTGCTCAGTGTGTCTATGATATCTTTTATGGGTGCTTTACATGGTTTTCAACTGATGTTTGGGCAGATCTAGGTTGATCTGGTCATTTTTTGGTCACCCTCCCTCCTCTCCCATATCACATCTTTACTTGCAACCATTTCACTTTACCCTAACCTTGTTATTTTATTTTTACCTATACTTCTTTTTTTCATTTATGTTGTCTACCCTACCATTCCCTTCCTGTAGGTAGGGCCCTGCATGATGCATTCAATTTAATGGGGCTTTGGCCCAGTTTATGGCTAAACACTTCTCCATGAGTGCAAATAGGCATAGGCCTGATATCCAAGATCTGACAATCTAGAGGTGATATGAAGCAGTGGATGTGGTCAGATCTGTATGGATGTGTTGTGAGCTCTGTACAGTGGAGAGATCAGTGATAGTGGCGGAGCCATACCAGAAATTCCGTTATCTGAGACTCTAGAACGAAGCCTGTGGTCTGTACAGATGTAGGAGAGGCTGGTGGGGTGATGTTAGAGCTATCAGAGCTGTGGGGAGTGTGCAGATACCCTACCCAAATCCGAAGATGGTGGGGGAAAGGAAGGAAGAAGGACAGGATCAGATGACACTCCTGATGCTGCTAATCACAGGCCTCTGCTCGGAACTCCGGCACCTGTGATTGCCAGAAGTGTCCCATGACCTGCCTTGATCATCTGACAACAAGTTACCAAAACTTCGGAATTGCAAAGTCGAAGTTGGTATGTAAAAGTGTTCACTGCCGGAGCAGTAGTAAAGATATTGACAAACAAATTTTATAGCGTTGTTCCTGACAATTTCCTGCTGTGGTCCACCAACGCACGCGTGTATATGGCGCGAGGACGACGAGCTATAAATAAAACAAACTCGAAGTCTCAGAATAAAAAGTTGAGCATTCTGATGAAAAAGTGTTCATAGTGTGAGACCTAATCAAGATATGGACAAGGTGATTGTTGGAGGTGATTGGGGCAATGGAAATCGAGATATTAGCAGGTGGTAGTGATGGTAGGACAAGGGGAACATCAGCAATTAGATGTATTCATGTGCACTGTAAAAGTGATGAACACAAGATCTAATTGCTGGGGTGTATCTGTTGTTTGCAGAGGCCTCCAGAAACGCTCCCTACCCTTGGAATCCGCCTTCATGTCGAGTAACTGGGAGCTAGGAGACGTAGGAGTGTTGCGTAGTATTGTTAAGATCATGTACACCGTGTAACCGTTAACGAGCTTGCCTCGTTTTTGTGTAAAAGTGAAAGGAAGGAATCTAATGGGCACTCCATGTTAAAGTCATGAACTGAAAACAAAGTGACCAGACTGGGGATTGAACCCAGGCCCTTCTGGTTATATTCCAGATGCTCTAACCACTGAGCTATCCGGTCTTGGTTCAACTAATGAGGACTTTACATATGGTGACATAGGCCATCCAATCAACACTTTTAAGGACTTACTATCTCATCTGCCTTGGTTGATTTATGGATTTTTAGTATGCATAACACCATTTACACCTCATCAGGGTGTCAGGATGAATAATCAATCCCAACACTCCAACCAACCAATCTAATACACAATATGCGAGTTCACTGCTATCAAATTTATTTAATAGCAAGGGGTAGCGTTGGCAAAGGTTCCGCAAAGCTTTTGAGAGCTAAGTAAGAAGCTTCGATCAATCAATTTGAATCGTTCTAAGGATTCGGTATATTCCTTTGATTAAGGTAGACTTAGCACGATTTGTGCTTTGATTGTGTTGATATGCGTATATCAAGAATTGGGGGTTTGAATCAAAGTAAATTAAAAACCAAAACACACAGACCCCTACAGAGGGCTAGAACTATGTTCTGGCACAACCACACAGCGTGATTTGCCCTTATGACCAACGACTGATCCTAAGTTCGAAGAATACCCAACAACTGGATATACTTCTCGCAGTCACAAGGAGCAGAACACGACGTTCCTATACTCACAAGTGCCGGGCCCAAATGGCTGCTAGCAAAGAGGTTTCAGTCTGGCGGGAGTGTGTCTTTCCTTTTTACGGATTAGCACTGCAACGTCGTCCCAAAATCACTTGTATTCCAGATACATCGGATCGCTATTTATACATACAGAACATAGAGTTGCACAGTACAATTAATTTAATACAATAGACATTTGGAACTGCAAGGAAACTTCTACAATCGGTCAGATACCATTTAATTTGAATCTCCATGTCCTTATTTGGTTCATAATGGTTCCAAGATTTGAGTATACCTCCAAACATAACTAGTGTTAAGATCATGCACACCATTGACACGCCTAAATTTTGGCTAGATGTCTATGCTGTGAATTGTGACATTTTCACGTATAGATTTGTATCGAGAGGACTGTAATTAAGACCCAGATTGACAGTCAAAGTTAATACTGAATCAGTCTAATAAGTTGAAGGGACCATATACCCATACTGCCACAAGTTGGTTAGTTTACCCATCCCCGATACTACCTTCGGATAGCAGTCTGTTGAAGGAGATTGCACTTGTTGAAGTTGAAACACACTGGAGCGCCCTTCAGCTAACCCAAGCAGTATGCCACCCAGCTCAGTACACAGATTGTCAATGCCTTAATACAAGACTAGTAGGTTGGACTAACAAGCCTTATAGTTGCTCAGTACTCCAATAAACACTGTAGATATGACAGAAGTCAATATAGAGTGTGGATTGATTTGGTTCTTTCAACTATAGTAGAAATACAGGTTTGTTTGGTCTTGTATGTACTCTAAACGCATGAGGCGTGATAATGGGTGTCCACAATTGTGCGCACCTATGAAAACTAACTAACTACAGTAACACTAAAGAAATAGCTAAGTTATGAGTTGTAAAACTAAGAAATGAAGTCTGTAAGTACTTTGTACAGTAAGTAGGTCACTACAGTGATAACTAGGAGTGATGAGACGTTGTGTAATGTATATAGAAAGTGTTCTATCACTACAGTATGCTTAACAAAGTCTGCACGTTCACTGTGTTAAGCATACTGTAGTGATAGAACACTTTATACATACATTACACAACGTCTCATCACTCCTAGTTATCACTGTAGTGACCTACTTAGTGTACAAAGTACTTACAGACTTCATTTCTTAGTTTTACAACTCATAACTTAGCTATTTCTTTAGTGTTACTGTAGTTAGTTAGTTTTCATAGGTGCGCACAATTGTGGACACCTATTATCACGCCTCATGCGTTTTAGGTACATACAAGACCAAACAAACCTGTATTTCTACTATAGTTGAAAGAACCAAATCAATCCACACTCTATATTGACTTCTGTCATATCTACAGTGTTTATTGGAGTACTGAGCAACTATAAGGCTTGTTAGTCCAACCTACAAGTCTTGTATTAAGGCATTGACAATCAGTGTACTGAGCTGGGTGGCATACTGCTTGGGTTAGCTGAAGGGCGCTCCAGTGTGTTTCAACTTCAACAAGTGCAATCTCCTTCAACAATGATCAGATAAGTTTCTGACGTGTTTCCTTATTGTTCCATATTTGTCTCATATCTATATCAAATAAGTTCTGCACAAGTTCTATTTCTTTCTTATCACTTATCTAATTATTGTTAAATTCAGGTCCAAATTATTATCTTATCTGTATTCCATAAGTTCCCTGATCTTATTCAATCCTTATCCGGAAATTTTTGTCCATATATATCATATAAGTTTTACATATCTTACCACCTTTTATTGAGGACAAAGCAAATTGTGGTATTGGATAAGTGATTTATTAGTTATTGAATAAGTTCAGCATCTTATATGCTTGTAATTTCACGCTTGTTTCAGATAAGTTCTAGTTAAGTCACGTGAACTTATCAGACTTTGCATGCAGTGATTGTCTTGTAAATTAAGCAAAGAAGTTGACCAACCGCAATATATCAATTTTACTTTGTCACTTTCTCTCCTAATCAAAGAAATCTTTGATCACCTAAGTTTGGGCCAACATTGAGTCCAAATTTGATCAGAGATGGTCCAAGTCGATAGGACTACAGTATAGTACAGGAGTATTTATACCTACTAATTGGCATATTGGGGCAGAGTGCCAGACTAGCTACTAGGGGCTATACGTATAGTGTCTGCAGGATAGAGAAAAAGACAATAAAGAGAAACTAGGATGAAAGGGTATGTGTAGCAAGAAAGAACAATAAGGAAGAGATTACAATAAACAGTAGATCTTGGAATGCTGAGCAGCAGAGCAGGGCACCGAGGCATGGTCTTGACAGTAGTTGGAAGAAGAGATAAAGTCATGCCAAATTTTGGGATACAGTGAAGGATGGCTGTTGGTCATCTGTTACACTATTTTTCCACTCGCAAAGCTTGCAGTTTGCCTGCTGAATTGTTGTTAGTGCGGGCCTCAACCCAGCTATAGCTACAGCTTGTGATCTGAGTTTTGCTCGTCCAGTAATTGAAAATACAAGCAAAGAAGCAAACACCTACCCTAGACGACTTTTTGTGAGGTGGCCGGCTGCTGTATGTTGTTGAACCTGACCTTTGTGTTTTACTAATCAATGTTGCACTGTTCTGTACAGCTCACTCATAATCTTACTGTTCAAGACAAGATTTTTTTTGCTGTTTTGGTGCAGGGGAATCTTCAAAAATCCACGCCAAGGAACCGCTCAGCTTTGACTCAGTCTTCTGTTGTGCCCACTGTCATGAGGAGAATCCCTCAAAGTTTAGCTCGTCACCTGCAATCTGTGTAAGTCAAATTCTATTACCACGTGGTTAAACTTTACTGAAGCACAGATCAGACATAATCTGGAAGTCCTGTCTGCTTCGAGTACTGCCACTCAGGTTTATACCCATTTCAAGGAGCATTGGTACTGGAACCCCCGTCATAACTTGAACTTAATGCCTATATGTAGGAGCCTCACAATAATTAAAAAAAACCTCGAGTATCCATCCAGACCGACGTTATCTACTGAACAATCAATACTTGATGTGTATATGAGTGGTCTGGAGTCTTCCCCCTGACGAAAAGAGACTGATCATTTTTGTAAGGCCCTACCTAAAGGTTCGACAATAAGTTACTCAGTAAGGAGCTGAAGTTTTGGCCAGTTTCTTTCGAAGTGGGTGATCAGGACGTACTCCTATCTTCCTTAACATCTTCGCGAGTTCAGATGCTAGTTTCGCTTGCTCTTCCACCTCAATCTCCGAAGACTCCAATAAATTCTTCACTGCACGGGCTAAACGACCTTTCGGAGCGGGAGAAGGTCCCGCTCCGTTTGATTTTGGTATCTTTTTCTTGACCTTTGTTCCTTTTTTGAGTTTAGGTACTGCGAGTAAAGGTTCGATGAATTCCACACGAAATCGGCGATGAGCAAGGGCAGATATGTGAACGATGCGGTCAACTGGGCTTGCCGCCTCTGCACATCCTTCCGCTTCCACCAGCGCCTCAGGACCAGCGTCGATATCTCCCCATTTTCTCAGCTCATCCGTACGCTTTTCTCGCAATTTCTTCCCTAATTGCTCGCGTGTGTCCGTAGCTTTAGCAGTCTTGGCAACGTGTTCGAGAACGTCGCTGACCGTGAGCCACCCCTTGTCTTCATCAACAGCGCGTTTAACATAATGTCGATTGACGTAGTTGAGTAAGCGGTTTGCGGACTGTGCGCCTAGAGAATATCGGTTGAAGCAAGGGATAATGTAATGGATCAGGTCGGAATCTTCCTGGGGAGCGCCAAGTAATAGTTCTCTCGAAGCATCGGCGAAGTATTTATCAAGTTGGTCATAAAGATCAGTCCCACTCATGGGTACATCATGACGAGATGAAGCATTGTATGTTTCTGTCTGAGAGGTGATACTAGCAGCGATAAGTCTCCGTCCATTGAGGTAGAAAATATAGGTACTCACTAGTTGTAACAGGCCGAATGAACTCCAGCATAGAAATCTACTTCAATCGCGGGTGCTTTGGTTGTATTATTCGTACTACTCTTCACAATGTGATTTAATGCTGGAGTAATATACGCCCATAAAGAGGACAAGGACGCGGCAGGGTTGGCGCTTCCTGTCGCTGGGTTGGGAAGAGGAGCAATGGGGGTTCGTGCGGGTTCCTTTCCTTTGGACGACATGAGTGAGAGAGGCGAAGTCACCGGCGGAGTTTGCCATGAACTTCCCGACTTTTTGCGTCGCTGCCATATCTCAGTTTCAGCTCTGCTCTTCCATGTCTTCGCTAGCTCTCCTTCGCTTTTCATGTCACGTCGCTCGAGTCATGCATCCTTATTTATGTAAATGCAATGGACGACTCATTCTCAGGCTAACGTTGATTCCTAACCATTCCTTCGGACGACCCAAACGACCGCCGACAATACGCAACTGCAAGACAGCGCTCATGAGACCGAGCCTTTCTGTGAGTAAAGACTCACGAAGACTCATTCCAGACCTGCAACCGTGACAAGTCAGAGCTCGATATTGACGTAGCAGTAATGAGGTTCATAACAGGCAAATGAAACCATGCGCCGGATGGAGATGGCCGTGACTCTTCGTACAAAACCAAAATGATTCGAGGGTTTTGTCATTTGGCTATTGGACAGGTGAGCTACTTGGTGAGTTACTTTGCTTTCCATAACAAAGTCTTGTACTTGATGATTCTGTCATAGGAAACAGTCTCTGTCGGTCTTGTGCACGGTATCAACAAAAACGACAAAGTCATTACTTCATACCGTTGTCACCCTCTGGCTGTTCTTCGTGGGGGAACGATTCGGGACGTTATCGGAAATCTCATCGGTCGCCAAATAGGAACGTTTCGCGGCAAGGGTCGTTTAATGCACATCTTCACTCCTTTTTTCGGATGACACGGAATTGTTGGCGCTCAGGTTCCGCTCGGCGCAAGTATCGCCTTTGCTCAAAAGTACACGAAGAGGCGACCTGTTCTTTTGCTATATATGGTGACCGCGCTGCTAACCAGGATCAAGTTTTTGAAGCTTTCGATATCGTATGTTCATACATTCAACAGGTCGCTAGGAATGAGTAGCCGATATCGTTGTGGACAAGACTCTGAGATCTCCCTTGCGTCTTTGTTTGCGAAAATGGGTACGTCTGCTGAGCGCAGTTCATCCAGCACGCAATACTTCACCCATTCAAACAGAGTGTCGAGTATGCTAGGAAATGGATTCCTGAAAGTTGCTTGAATTTGTCACCGTTGTGGCCATTCGTGACTACCGCCTTTCACTCTCTTATTCGAACCCTGAATTCAGAATGTTGGACCCTGGTTCTATCTACCGTACTCGCGAGGAAGTTCAGAGGATGCGAAGTATGCAAGACATTCATGGCCTCCAATGTCATATTCAGGAGTGGGAACTTGCTTGATCTCAAGGTGTGTCCTTAGAGAATGAGTCTAAATATCTAATTTAAGTCTATCCTTCCAGCAAATTGACAAAGACGCAATCGAGGAAGTCACCGATAACCTTTTGAATACTCAACTATGCCGGAACTGAGCCATCCTTCAGAAGAGGCGTATTGGGGAAATTCGCAAGCTTACGACCGGGAAAGAGACGTGCCAGTCAGTGACGATCAGTGACCTGATTGGTGACTGGTGACTGCTGTATGTCATCTCTCGTTCGTTTGCCCTGAATCACCTGGTCCCTCGGATTTTGCCCGTCAGGCATGCGCAAGAGCTCCAGCAATTAGTCGGCCCCACTACATAGATTAGCGGATGAGCGGGAGCAAATCCATCTTGGTAGATGTACAATGCTTCAGAGACTCTTTAGATAGCACAAATGGTAGAAATAGAAGATATGAACTTTGAGTGAAATTTCTCAATCTCCGGTGTTCAGCGTAACGTTTTCAGGTAGTTTGTGTAAAGCATGATTACATTTGGAGGGGGGCATAGTTACGAAACACAGGGAGATACAGAGCAATACGAGTAAGGAGAGATGGAAGCCATGAAGCATCATTGCATATCTATGCTATATATGCATTAAGGCCGTATCGAAATCGGATGCAGTGAGAACCTGGTGAGGACCAAAAACGCAAACACGATGGATCAGATAACAACACTATTGCTACGACATGTTTCGGCTGAACGGCTGTGCGGCACTGGAAGGTAATGCCAAACAAACCCCAATGGTTTTTGGGATCTTTTGAATTTTAGCATGTGTCTTCCCCCGATAATGCCAAACATAAAAAGCTATGTTCTACGTCGCGATTCTAGAGGCTCGCCCTTCTGGAAGATTACAATATGCCAATCGATTTCCACTCGTTGAAGCATGCAAACCAGAGAAGACCCTGCAGTGGCTATCGGATAACCTGAAAACGACACTAGCTCTATCTGGCCATTTAATTTTCTACAAGGTGAGTATAACCCGAATTACATTAGTTGTGATCACGAAACTATTGCTTTTAGTTGAAACAATTCATTGCAATCACTGTCGGAGGACAGGATGTGAAGCTCAAGTGTGAACCTTTCATAAATGAAGACACATTGAATATTTTTGGGACACCTGCTTTTTTGAAGTCAACTTTTCAGGATCTCCATCTCGATCATCTTGGAGACACAGAGCAAGAATGCATTTGCTTGGTAGCGATATGTACGTGACCCGTTATTTCTTCATGGCAGAACGTTCATACCTTGCTTTTACCAGGGACACCCTCTTCAGATGAGTATAACTCTCGCGCTACAGCGTCGTTGCTGCCTATTTCGGAGGACAATTTCGGTCAGACTTTCTTTGATGCTGCTTTTTGCAACTGCTAAATAGTCATTTTAGATCGAGAAGCCATCATACGCGCCGCCCAAAGTAGACCGCCGCCCTCAATAGGAGCCAAAAGCACTGAACTCATATCTACCCAGACTGAGCAACGTCCAGATGCCGCTTATAATTATCGCCCCCCTGAACTCGCTCCTCCTCCGCTCGCCATTTATCACCCTGTTTTTGCTCGGTTCCGACATAGCATGGCTGCTCCGACGGAGACCCTTGAATTTACAAGCCAGGAGCTTGACCAAGCGTCAACGTTTATCGATGTATCCCTTCGACATTACCCGGATGAAACCTCCCGGCTGAATGCACTGCAAGCGGTGATCACCTGCAGCGGACAAAAATTTTGGGGCGAGCGAATCATCCTTGTCGACAATGGAAAGAAAATACAGCCAGACGGAGGTCTCACAATAAGTATCCGAGACCTTCCTGTATTGTATTCAACCTTGGGAGAATTGAAGAATGGAGGAGGTGACGGAGGTTGTGACACATCCGACCAAGCCCAGTGTGCGTATATGAAGGTTGTGTCTTCACCTCAAGTATGTGTCGTTCAATCAATCCAAATCTCTGCTGATTTTTGCCCTAGTATACTCGTGTGCGAGAAGTCTCATGCTGCCCGGCTCTCCTCGTAGGCCTCTCAGGTCATGTTATGGCAGTCTGGGGGGCTGCTTTTGCAGACCGTTTCTTCTTTGAACGTCTATCCTTGGTTTTTGTCGGTCCGCAGCCGGATTCTTGTGCTCGTTCCCCTACTTCTGGTCGGAGTGACCTTGAAGTGGGCATCAGAATGGTCGCAAAGCTACTCCGAACCCTTGAAGTTTGCAATGAAGAACTTAAAACCCATTATCAAAATCTAAACTTGCCCCGTTTGTCTTCGCTCGGTGCTTCCACATCAGCCCGTATCTCCCAGTCCTCAGGTCGCGCATATCGTCCACATTCTCCAAACCGGCTCCAATCTGGGGATCCTTCTCGATTTGTCCACTGGAAATCGTTGTCATGTGGGGGAAAAGAATATAACCTCGAGTTTCATCGGCGTCTAACCACATACATGGACAAAACTGTCTTTCTGGCTGCCATGACTCTTGCTTCTGACTCTAAAATCCCCCCTACCAATGTAGTTGTCAAGTTCGCGTGCCGTTACGGTGAGACTGGTCATCGTCTCCTTGCGGAAGCTGGTCTCGCTCCCCGCATTTACTATTGTGCCTTTGATGAAACTATCGGTCTATGGGTTATTGTTATGGACTATGTCGAAGGTGTAGTTTGCAAGGGCAAGCTCGTTGGGGGTGAAGCCAAATCACTCACTCGCGCGATCAAACTACTCCATGATAACGATTTGGTATTTGGTGACCTTCGGGAGCCAAATATCATCATTAGCAAGCCAAGAGAATGTGTGTGTGTGGTAGACTTTGAATGGTGTGGTCCATGTAAAGATATCAAGGAAGGCGGGAATGTTGTCCAAAGACGCACGCGATATCCTACCAATATTGCGCTCAGTGCCGAATACAACTGGGCTCCCGGTGTTGAAGCAGATCGAGTAATTGCGAAGGAACACGACAACCATCGACTTCAAATGATGGTTTGATTATTACCCTCATGACGCCAAATTTTCGAGGACGCAATGATGCCCAGTCAAACATGATTCCTAGCTCATTTTCTCACTGAACAATCACAAAATCGGTGTAGGAATTCTTCTGAGTAATGCTGATTTCGAGGAATGTCGTTAGGGAGAATAACAGGCAAAACTTCTGTGTGAATGACATTTGTGTAGGGCTATTGCAGTACTGCAAAGAAAGCTTGGTATCTATGAATTTGATGATCACATTTCCGCACTTATAGTATCTTCTTATAAGATGTTTTTTGCCTGTCCTGTCACAATGTGTGTGGCTTTTTCCCCATGTGCTCAATAAACTATTCCACCTTTCCACCATGTCCTGTTGTCATAGTAATGTTGAATTCTGCATAACTTTCTGTGAACATTACAGGCCATTTGAACCCACATTGACTAAATATACACACAACATATAGTACCAAAAATCAATATGTTGTAATGATCTGTAATTGGTGCACTTGACCAAGCGAGGCTCCTATTATCACATCGTGATCCTGGGAACCCCATTTGCAGACCGCCAAAGGACGAAGAGCAAGGCTTATAGGGCGGTGTTATTTCATGGACGGCGGTGCCCAAAAGCTTTTGGAATCTGTGACGATTAGGACCCTTCATGCACAAAACTTTTCTCGTTCTTCAACTCAAGCTTCACTAGTTCTCACCGACCTGCTCGCTCGGTACTTAACATTGTTGACCTCAGCCTGTGCAAAATATGCGGAACATGCTGGCAGAACGCGTATTACAGCGAAGGACGCGGTGACAGCTCTGGAAGAGTTGGGTGTGAGCGTCGAAGAGCTACATGAGTTCGGCAGTACTGAAGGCGTCGAACTCAATCGTTACGCGCTTTTTAAATCCTTGCGCAGGGTTGAAGATTTGAAGGAGTTCCAAGGTCAGTTCCTGTTTTGATAGAGCCTCTCATATGGCCAACGCTTCTCAGCCCAACTTTCGGATGGTCTAAGGGCTGACCTCGACGATGCCATTTCCTTGCACTATGCATATGTGTCACCAGAACTTGCACAAGTTCTTGAAGAAGAGGGGGAGGGAGGGGATGATGAAGACACCCTTTTTGCAGCTGATGATTCATCTATGGCTATGGATGGGTCCGAATCTTTCCCGAGTGTATCCAGACTCGATCTCTCCTTAGCAGATCCCCTGTCTCCCTCGCGAAAACGACAGAGGACTTGGGACTGGAATCCTCCCGAACATGTTCCATCATTCTTGCCACCCTTTCCTTCTACGTCGGAAACATCTTCTACTCCACATCCTCTTCGAATACCTCCTACCGAGCTACCGCCTAACCCAACAGAAGGCGCAGGGATCAATCAACCACCATCTCCTCCTCCAATAACTTCCACGCAGCCGCTGCAGCCTCCGGCTCTTACCTCCACCTCAGCCGCGGCTTCAGACTACCTTGTCCAAGTTCCCTACACCCAATCCACTATTTCAAATGTTTCTGAATGGCATCTACCCTCTGCTCCTCCAGACACCACTTCTTCATCACGCCCTGAACCACGTTGGGCCACCCCGGCAATAGAGCCGTCATTGATTGCTGCCTATCATCACATTCTCACTCACCCACCGGCTCCCAATGCTACTCATATAGCCAATCCTCAGAGGCACAAGGTTGCGATGGCGTTGTTGGCTCTCACGCAGAGTGCTTCGCGCTGGGAACTTCCTGATACCCTCTTTTCGACGCTCGCAACCAATCAACCTCGAGTGGCCTCCATCGGCCCTACATATCCAGTGTTGATTGCTGATCACCTTCCGGCAGAAGGGGCGAAGAAGGGCGAAAAAGAGTTCAAGTTTCCTGCCACAGCGCCCCGTTCTGTCGCTACAACTGAACGTATATCTCAGTCAGTTATTCAGCAAGGTTCAAGGATCCCCGAACTCGCCCGCCATGTCCTACCGGTTCGTAAACACCCCCTTATTCCTTTTGAGCATGAGTCTATTGATGTACCTTTTACTTTTCAGCCAAGTATCTTATCTCGCACAAATCGCCTCACTCACCCACCACCACTCACCCGTAACAACAAAACTCTTACTTACGGTGCGGGCATTCCCGCACCGTGGAATGTCAATACCATACCCCCCGACAACGCTGCTGCTAATTTTACGAAAGACTCTCAAACTAATGGGAAAAATGTGCCGCCTCCTGTCCTACCCGATGCTCGACTCTTCGCTACATGGGACCACGAACACAAGGACTTTCGAACACCCCTAACCCCTGCCAAACAACGAACTCGAATGGGCAATGTTCAGTTGGGCTCAAATTCGTCAGTCAATGACCTTGAGCGGAAACCTAGTGCTGGCACAATATCATTAGGTGCCAGAAGTAGAGCTTCCAGTCGGGTCGGATAACTACGATTCTATTTGTTCTCCTTCAATTGTTGTCACGCACGGCATTCGCTGTTATCATGATCATTTCAGGTGGACTTTTTCGTTGTACTGTAACTTGTCATTTTCCATATGTAGATTGTCTACATCTAGCTCCTTCCTTACGCTGAATATAGTATCATATGGTCGACTATGAGATAAGTGATTGAATTGACCAGCTACAAATATCACAGTAGCAATTGCAAGAGCACTAGGATACATGGAAGGGAATTGATGAGAACTGTTGACTCTCAAATCTTTTCATTCTATCATGTTCGAAATCTTTCAAGAGGGTTAGCGATGCGGAGATCCACATAACTTGCACAAAAAAAGATCATTTCAGAACTTGACATTCGTATGGATATGTAGACGTGTCTAGAATGAGAAAAATATAAAGACACGAGCTCTTCGGAGAATACTGAGCGAACGAATACCTCAAATTTCCATCTTGGCATCATCTTCTTCCACGTCCATCTTTTCTGCATCTGCCATCTCATGCGACGCGTTTTTAACCAATGATCCCCTCATCGCGATCTTCGGTCTTTCCCTTTCCTCAATCAACAACTTCATCCGGTCCCAAACCTCCCGTGCTGCGCTCCGAGCGACATCGCGTGCACGAACCAAGTCGTCTTCATCAACAGCCTTCGCAGACCCCGAATACGACGAATGCCAATTTGTCCAAATGCAAGATGATGCATATGTATTTGAGGAGACGGAATCCGAAAACAAGAAAGCAAAGCATCCTGTTGCTTCTAATCGAGGTATTGGTTCTTCCGTTAAATGGACTTTGTAGATGGGTATTTCCCCTTTGACTGGAGAGAGGCGAACAATAGATACAGCACAGATTACACCGCGCATTGGGACTGAACCTGCGTTCAACAGTGACAAAGTACAACAGTTGATCATGGCCGCGACAAGTTCATCTGTGACATTCGGTGTCGGGACTAACGCCTGCACGACAAACTGAATGAGTGTCCTTGGGTTCGCCTCCATGATGACTTCCATCTGTAACACTTCCTTCAATATCACTGCAGCTTTTTTGGATTCGGTACCCGGGACATTGGTTAACGGTCGAACGTGAACTTCAATGGTACTCTGTGAAGGCTGTTCAGAAGCAAGCCGCACTTCAATTGGGCCGGATATGCTGGTCAAGTATTGGGGATACAATCCAAATCCAAATCGCGCCGAGCCATCTACACGAGAGAGGGAATCGAAAGACAAAATTAGGTCCAGAGTCATGGCGGATCGGAGGAAGGGGCGATTAGATTAGATCATATCATATCGTACACAAAAATTTAACTAATTCGATAAAAGCTCAAAAGCTTTGACACCCTCCTTTCCCAAAAGTGTTGCCACCCCCACTACTGAAGCACCGGCTTTGCGCATGCGCATCAAAGCAGCTGGGGATGTAACCCCTCCTACTCCAATGATAGAGATACCACGTAGTCCATCTCCACTATGGTTCTCCGCGTGTAAGAGTCGATCAAACGTGTATACGTTTCCCAATGATAAAGCATGTATCGCATCACCTGCAAGTCCACCAACAGCAGTAGGAACAGCGAACTCTTTATCTCTCGACTCGTTTGCAGTCGCAAGGGTTTCGATAACTTGTTCAGGAAACAGAAGTGAATTCCCCAACGTATTCGTACACGTCAAAAAGGCGAACGAATTCCGTTGCCCTCTATCAGCATCCTCGTAGTTGAACTCTTTCAGCATTGAGAGCATAGCGTCGAATTGACCTCGGTATGTGTACGGTGGAAGCTTGAGCCCAATAGTCAGAGACTTGTCCTGCATATGAGTTTCGGACAAAGCTCTCAACAAAGGATAGATGGAAGGTGGGATATAACCAGAGGGGGAAGCAGAAGATACATTTGGACAGGACGTGTTGAGTTCAATGGCTACCAGAGGTGCGAATTTAGGGGTCGAGCGCAAATTTTGAACAAGAGCAATCATCGAGCTCAACTCTTCGGCAGAGCAGGCAGTAATGCTGAGTATGAATGGTTTCACGGGCTTGACATTGAATGAGGCCACCGCATCGGACAAAATCTCCCTCACCCAGTCAATATAAGAAGGTAGGGGAAGTGGAGAATATCCATACGAGTTGAGTGACGACGTTGAGGAGTTGGCGAATACGACCTACATGGAATGATGATCAGACTTGAGCATCATATACATACTTGTGTAGCAAAATTTACAATGACTTACCCCGCAAGAAGAGATCTCGTTATATCCTTTAAGGGTGCTTGTTCGTGTGGTGACTGCCCCGGTGAAGGGCGACGAATGTAGATCCCTAAGTTGATCCAAATTAGAAGCCCATGCGCAAGCCGTATTGATTAACGCGGGGCTGATAGTTATGCTTCCAATTTGTGCCATTGAGTACGTATGTATACTTATGGTTATGGAAGAAGAATTTAGGGAAAGATAAGCCAGTGGGAAATTTCCAATCTGGCGCGAATTTCACCTATCTTATTAGTATTGGCTTTACAAGGAAGTACATGTAGATTCTACAACTAATCGTCGTCATCCCAGTTGCCCGATTGTTGAGGGATTTTCGGACCACCCGCGGGTTTGCTCATGATGATACTATCTACGCTCAACACCGACACAGCAGCCTCCGTCGCCAGACGTATCGCCCAGGATTTGGCAGCCAGAGAATCATAAATTTGATGTTGAGATGCCTTCAGCGTGCCATCTGTGTCCGCCTTTATCACAAAAGAGAAAGAGAGTTGAAGACAAGAAGATTGAATCAAAAAAGAACGAACCTCGACATCAACGCCCCACTGTGCGCCACCTTTTTCTTCGTGTTTGGCCCAAAGTCTGCTTACTACTTCGTTGGCTATTGCACCACCGAGCGCGTTTTCTGCGAGCTGCCTCGGAACGACTTCTAGAGCACTTGAATACTTCTTCACCGCATGCTGCACTAATCCCTTCAATCCACTTCCATAAGACTCGATCTTTTTCGCAAGCTCGATCTCAGTCGCGCCCGCACCAGGTACCATTCGAGGATCCTTGAGCAATGCCTTGATGACATTGACACCATCGTCGATCGCTCGTTCCAAATCATCTAGATGGTTAGCTGTAGCACCGCGCAACACGATAGTTGCCGTGCGAGTTTTTTCGCCCCCCGAAGTCGGATCGAAACCTGGTTCACCCGGGGAAAGTTGTCGTAGGACAGTGACTCTGTCTCCACCAATCTCGACAGTTTCAAAGACATCGACGAAGCCAGCCTCTTCAGGTGTTGGGGCGCCGATTCGTGCAAGAGGAGTCGCGTTGACGACCCGACATAATCTCCTCAAGTCAAATTTGGAAAGGACCTTCAGAACGGCGATACCGAATCGATTGAGATAATGTAGGGCGAGTTCTCCAACTGATGAGCCAGCTATGATGACTTTGACGCCAGAATCTGCAATTTCTTTGAAAATCTGAAAGACATCAGCCGGTGTCTAAATAGACAGAAATAACAAATGGTTACTTTCTCCAAATGCTGTTCTTCTCCTTTCGTGAAATTGAGCATCTCATCCGCATTTTTTATAAGAACTGTTCCCTTCGTCTCTGTCTGAGCAATGTCGAGCGCCGATGTGAAGACCGCCACTTTGGCTCTCGTCACTTTTTTGAGCATTGCTGTGGAACAACCAAAATCAACGACTGACTTCGTACACGTAACTTTCAAACACACTCTCTGGTTCCCGACCGAACACCATACCCTGCACTACCCGACTAGCACTTAGCCCACTACCCATTATTTTGACGACCCGTACGTTATCAACGTTGAAATTCTTGGGGTTGGGCGGCATCACAGCTAATGCGGCTTCTGCCACAAGAGCGGATAAGGGGTCTTCGAATCCATATTGTTTTGATGCGATCGCGGGCTTGAGTGCCGATGCAAGAGAAGAAGATGTCAAAGGAGAGGGAAGGGAGAATGTAGATAGTTCTGATAAAGAGGGGTAAGTCAATGAACCTAATGCAGATGCAAACATAGCTCACTATCGAGTTCCTCTAAGGCTTTCGTGCATGCAAGCTCGTAGCCTTTAATCACTTCGGAAGGATGTAAACCCAAGACCAACAGCTGCTCGGACTTCTTTAGTAATTCTCCGGCAAGAATGAGGACTGTGTTGGTAGCGTCTCCCATCTGTAAGGTAATAGTCAGCGATGGTCATGGTTATTCTGAAATTTGAGAGTCACACCTCAGCCTCCTGTGCCTGTGAAGCCATAACAAGAAGTTTAGCGGCAGGATGCACAACTTCGACCTCGCGAATGATCGTTGCTGCATCGGATGTAACGAACAGTCGCCCGAGATGGTTGATGAGAAGTTTGTTCCTGCCTGAGTTCGAGGAAGAGAAAAGACTTTAGGGAACGCAAAGAGACATGAAGACATGGAAAGACGCGCCATTGGGCCCGAAACTGGTTCTAACGAGATCAGAGAGTTCATTCACGGCTTGAATATTGCGGAGGACTGCTTCGTCAATTCCCTGAAGATACTAAAACGGAAAACGCGAAGAGATCACATTTTTGCAATGATGAAGAACGAATGAAGGATGTACTTTGTATCCATCTTTGAATAGCTGGATATTGTTCGCCTTGGGAACTTTGAGAGACATTCTGATGTCAGAGTGTCGTTTTTAATTTTGAGACTGGCACGGTGACAGATCGTAAATGAGAGATGAATGATAAGTACAAATTTCAAAGCGAGGGGACTGTAGACGAGGGTGCTATTTTGCTGCTAAGGTTAGGGCTATTACTGATCACCAACGCGTGGCGTGTCACGCGTCGAGTGTTACGTCGTTCCAAAACAAAATTTGACTCGAATTTGGGAAAGATCGATAGCGCAAATATCCGTCAAAATTTCGGTTCTTTACCGTCTTCCACGACTTTTGTCGGCCCCTTGTACATCCATTCGCAGATTCTCAAAGAAGATGGCGCAACCTGCTGAAGCGTCGCAAACCATTGAACTGGCACAGGTCCGTCGTATGCTCCGCTAATGCGCTGGCCTTTCCTGACGCTACAGATCCAGACTGGCAAGCGTGATTATTTGAAGGCTCTTGAAACAAAGTATCAAGAGCAATGGGCTTCCCAGCATCTCTTCGAAGTAAACGCGCCTTCTCCGTCAGAACTCCAGGGTTTGTCCAAGGCAGAGGCAATGCAAAAATATCCTAAATGGTTTGGGAACTTTCCCTATCCTTACATGAATGGGAGCCTTCACTTGGGGCATGCGTTCACGATTTCCAAAATTGAATTCGCAGCAGGATATCAGAGAATGTTGGGCAAGCGGGTATTGTTTCCCCATGGCTTCCATGTAACAGGTCTGCCTATTAAAGTCTGTATCATTCGCACAACATACCTCAATCAACTAACTCTGTTATAGGCTTCAGCCGATAAGCTCGTCAGGGAAATTGAAATGTTCGGAGAGGACTTCGAAGACTTCGAACGCGTCCAGGCCGATATTATACGTCAAGCAGAGGCGGAAGAACCTTCCTCGTCTGAAGTTGGTGATTCAGCCACAATAGACAAATCGAAGGGAAAGAAGGGAAAAATTGTAGCCAAGTCGTCCGGCCATAAATATCAGTTCCAGATCTTGTTGTCAATTGGCGTGCCTCGTTCAGATATCAAAAAATTCGCAGACCCTATGCACTGGCTAGTTCACTTTCCTCCAATCGCCATAGTGGGTCTAAATATAATTATCTTGAAGGCGACTCTTGACTTGTATCACCGTCATAGGAAGATCATACAGCATTTGGTAGCCGGATCGACTGGAGACGAAAGTTTTTGACGACGAAAGCGAATCCTTACTACGATGCTTTTGTTCGCTGGCAAGTAAACAAGCTGTACAAATTAGGCAAAATCAAGTTTGGAGAACGGTACACCATCTACAGTCCCAAGGACGGCCAGCCGTGTATGGACCACGATCGGCAGGATGGAGAAGGTATTGGGCCACAGGAGTATACCGCTATCAAATCGGAGGTCATCGAATGGAGTCCGGCTGCCAAAAACCTAATAGAAGGAAAAGTTGGTGGCCGGAAGGTGTACATGGTCGCTGCAACATTGCGACCAGAAACTATGTCAGGAGCTCATATCTTCTCGCTTGTATCTGGTTCTGAACCCCTTGCAGGTACGGTCAGACCAATTGCTTCGTCGGTACTTCTATCAAGTACGGCATATTCGCCGTCAGTGATAAAGTGGCTTACCTATGCACATATCGCGCTGCTCGAAACATGGCCTTCCAAGGGGTGACTGAAATACGTGGAACTATTGACCAGCTCCTCGAGATCGATGGTTCAAAACTTGTCGGTACCAAGATTAGGGCGCCTTTCTCCATTAATCCCGAGGTGTATGTACTACCTATGGACAACGTGCTGGCGACAAAGGTTTTTATCCATCCTTTCTGACAAGCAGGTGAACTGACTTTGATCTCGAACAGGGTACTGGTGTCGTCACATCCGTCCCCTCCGACTCACCAGACGACTTCCAAACTCTGACTGACCTCCGCAAAAAAGCTGATTTTTACAAGATTGACCCATCGTGGGCAGCGATCGACCCTGTTCCCGTCATTTCTACTCCGACTTACGGCGATCTCACTGCTCCTGCAATTGTAAAGCAATTGAAGATTCAATCTCAAAAAGATACAAAGCAGCTTGCCGAAGCAAAAGAGATCGCGTACAAGGAGGGGTTCTATAGTGGTACGATGTTGGTCGGGGAATTCAAAGGCCAGTCTGTGCAAGAAGCGAAGCCGAAAGTACGAGAGAGTATGATTCAAGCAGGGTTAGCATTCGCATATGCGGAACCGGAAGGTATGGTCACCTCCCGGAGCGGGGACGAGTGCATCGTCGCCTTGATGGATCAATGGTACTTGGATTATGGCGAACCAATGTGGAGATCACAGGTGGAAAAGTGAATCGGTTTCTGCCCTTAGAATTCTCATCAACTCAAAAACCTCTTCCTCTAGGCACGTCGCATCAATGGAACTTTATGGGCCTGAAACTCGAAACGCATTCGCAAAAACCCTTGCTTGGCTAAATCAATGGGCTTGTGCACGAACATATGGACTGGGGTCGGATATGCCCTGGGATCCTCAATACTTAGTAGAGTCTTTGAGCGACTCTACAATCTATATGGCATATTATACTGTGTCACAGCTCTTGCATGGTATGCGACTAGACGTCGACCCTTTTTCCTTGTTGATGTTTATCTACAGAAAACAGTATCGATGGCTCTAACCCTGGACCGCTTGGTATAACTGCGGACCAAATGATAGATGAAGTCTGGGAATACGTGTTTTGTGATGGACCATGGCCCTCCTCTGCCTCACTACCACAGGAAAAAGCTGATGCTTTAAAGCACGAATTCAACTACTTTTACCCATTCGACATTCGCTCATCTGGAAAGGATTTGATCAACAATCACTTATCATTCGCCTTGTACAACCATGTCGCCATTTTCCCTCAAGACAAGTGGCCCATAAGCATTCGTACGAATGGGCATTTAATGTTAAATGGTGCGAAGATGTCCAAAAGCACAGGCAATTTCCTAACCCTTCGGGACGCTGTGAACAAATTTGGCGCTGATGCATGTCGTCTTGCCTTGGCTGATGCTGGTGATGGTATCGAAGATGCTAATTTTGATGAGAAGAACGGAAACGCCAACATTTTGCGGGTCCACACCTTGTTGAGTTGGTGTGAAGTGAGTCAATCCTGAACTTTTCACTCGCATATTTATTCATGTGTTTTTTTAGGAAATGATCAAAGACGAAGCCAACCTACGACATGGACCACGTAACTATCACGACGAAGTCTTCGAGAATGAGATCAACGACCTCATCAATACCACTCAAACTCATTACGATGCGTGAGTCGCTTTTACTTCTATCTGCAAAGTAGTGAAATCATACGAAATAAAATCAGACTCAACTTCAAAGACGCTCTCAAGTTTGGTTTCTATGAACTCCAGAGTGCACGCGATTGGTACCGAGAAGTCACTTCTGATGTAGGTATGCATGTCGACCTAGTCCGATACTGGATCGAAATTTCTGCTCTTTTGGCTGCACCTATCGCCCCTCACTTCGCCGAACACATTTATATCGAAATACTCAAGAAGCCTACATCTATCCAGCTCGCCCGCTGGCCAACACCCCAAAAGCCTGTGGACAGAACTCGCATCGAGATTGGACAATACATGCGCGGGACGGTCAAGATGATTAGAGATGCTGAAACGGCCCTGGTGAAAATGCTTAACAAGAATAAAGGCAAAGGGAAGGGTGCTACAGCTTCATTTGATCCCAAGAAGCCGAAAAGTGTGAGGGTCTACGTGGCGACGAGCTTCCCAGCATGGCAGGAGAGTTGCGTGCAAGCTGTAAAGGCCGCGTATGACTCCGAGGCAGACAAGGTCGACGACGCAAAAGTGCGGGCATTATTGACGGAAAACGGGTTGATTAAGAACAAGCTAGCAATGCCTTTCATACAAGCGTTCAAGGTAGAGTGTTCTTTGCTATTTCTACCAATGTCTCACTATATTCAACCTCGAATAGAAACGAATGGCTCAACTTGGCGCTCAGACTGCTTTTAGACGAACCTTGCCCTTCTCCGAAAAGGTTGTTCTTACTGAGCTTTTGCCATACTTGAAGAAGACACTGAGCTTGGTGGACGCCGATATTTTGTCCGTGGACGAGGCACATGCTAAAGAAAATGAGGCGGGATACAGCAAGTCTATCATCGATAGCTCAGAACCAGGTAGCCCTGCATTTGAATACCGAAATGTGTAGGAGTGTTTCGGTATCTAGATTAGAGTTTAATGCCAAACCAAAGAGAAGAGCATTTTGAAATCACCCTCTGTATTGGATCTATGTAGGTAAGCAACTGGGACAAGGGGGAATAGTGGGAATACTACAGTACATACAGATACTATTGCTACAACAAGAATTCAAGAATTCGTAAAAAGGTTAATGTAGCAAGAAAATAGTCTCAATGACAGCGAAGTGTATACCAAAATCATACGAACGTCCGTAACGCAAGTATCGATTGCATAAAAACACTCTTGAACTGCTCCTCGTTCATCAGTCTGGGATATGAACCACTGGACAGATCTAAATAACGAAGCTTCCAGTCTGAATAATGACGATGCTTCATTTCCTCGATGAACCTCCTAATTTGCCCTTCATCCTGATCGCGATCGCTATTGGACCGACCACAGAATAGTGGAACGTCACCTTCAGAAGGAACGATGGATTTTACGAGCAGCTCAAGTTTGTCCATTTCTGGGAACCTTTCCGCGAAGAGGTCAATAAGCTGGGGACTGAGGGTCACTGGGCCTATTCGTGCATGGTGAAGAGCTTGTTTCTGGCGAGATGGAGGGAAAGCGGCTGTTAGAAGGTCGAGGTCCTCATAGGCCAGATGCGAGCCGGTGAAGACGAGCGATGTCAAGGTGTTCGAGAAGGTTCTGACACAAAGAAGGGCAGATTCAAAAGGGACTAGGTAGAGGCTGATTTCGAGTTTGGTAATGCAAGCCAGATGAACCTTAGAGAAGGTCTGGTCCATCCATGCACCAAGCTGAAGCTCATTATGCATCATTAAGCTGCGACCTCCTAGTTCGGACGCACGAATAGATAATGTGCGCAACGTGTTCGAGTGGGCGTTTAAAAAACCAATTAGACCGTCAGGATTACCCAGGTTGGGAAAACTCATCGGAATCGAGAGGGATAATTTGTCGAGTAGAGGAAGATAAGAAATGGCGGCAAACAGAAGTGAGAGATCAAACGGCTCCCAAAGTTGAACTGTGAGTTTGCGAAGGGATGAATGTAGTGAGCTGATCATATGAGCAAGCATGAGGAGAATGTTATCGTAACGGTCAGCATTGAGGTGTTCAACGCGGATGAAAAGATCTAGTTCTTCAAGCTCTGGAAGGGACTGGTTATGAAATGACGATAACATGTATTGAAGCTTTTCGAGAGAGATCTCGAGACGAAGACAACGCAAATTCAATCGTAAAGGTGACGAGAGAACGAGTGCAGGATCGCTTCCAACCGAGGGCAAACCACACCATAGAATATGGTAGTCAGTGAGATTGGGGAGCCCGCTGAAGATTTCCATCATGACTTGCATGAGGTCGCGGCATGTTTTGAATTTAAGGGGAAGACGCGGTTTTTGCTTCAAGATCAGCTTTTTCTGGTCGCGTATGAGGCCAGCGAGTTCGCCGAATTTGGAAAGCAAAGATTGAGATGAAGATAGATCCATCGTATCTAGAGCATCCTTGACGAAATGTGGATAAAGATGCAATATTCGAACACGTTTCGCGACTGGAGGGTCTCTATTATGTGCGGTCAGTGACAAAGCTGAGATTTCACTGTTGTAATTACTCACTTGAGACGTGCCAATGTCCATATCATCTTTCTACTGAGATAGGAAAAGCTGATTTGTTGATAGCGCTGATCCATAGCGACATTGAAAAAGGCACTGTTGACACTGTAAAGCTCCTGTATGGCCAGAGGGGAGATATAATCGATGATTTGTAACCAGACATCGTTTGGGAGAGACATCCAGCAAGACTGGTTCGTCGAGGGGAATGATGGGGCATGAACAGCGCAGTAAGAAATAAACTGACTTCTATAAGGGCTTCGGTGACAGCTCTGACAAGTGCAAGTTAAGGCCTGTTAAAATCTGTCGAGCCTCAGTTGATGGCCGCCATCCGGAATTACACTTCGCATACGTCGTTAACGATCGTTCCTTTTTTTTGTTCTTGCATCTTTTTTGTCTTCGTATATATGTATATGTGCTACCGTATCTCATAGTAACAATTGCTGTTATAGTGCTGTCCAGGTAAAAAAAAAACACAAGAAGAAAAACAAAAATCTGATTGAATATTGAATCTAGCCTAATAGGTGGTTAGGTCACGCGCTACATCAGCTTTTTTTCCGAAATCCGACTGACACTGACATCCAGTCAATCCGCTTCACCCTATACCCATCCACACCTTCTCTTAGGTTATATTGAACCTTCCGTGAGTCAATTCATTATTCGTCGGCCTTGAATATTCTTAATTGCTGTATCTCCCTTCCGGAAGCCCGACGAAGTATACCTATTCGATTCCGACCGCCGTTCTTATTTTCGAAATTTACAGCAATTCGGCACGTTAACTTTGAGCTGCAAGACTTGGAGTCGAGAGTGACATTTTTACACAATCTTCGCTGCCAGTGCCTCGAGGTTGAAGGGTTCGACGCTGTTCGACGTTCGCGGCAGACAGCTGACTGCTCGATGGAAGAGTAGATAAGCGGCATTTTTGCACGTCCCGTTTACAAGCCACGGAGCTCATATCATCTTATCTACTCATGTATAATCCTCTTTTCTTTACGGTGAGTGCAACAATTACAATTTACCGCCGGCTTGTTTAGGCTTTAACATTCCACGGAATGGACAGTGAATTGATCAAGGGCCTGCCAACCAGGTCCAGACAAGTCCAGGCCGATACAGGCCGATACTCCCTGCTACGCTACCTGACGTCACAATTTTCGTGTAAATCATTGTAACACTAAACTGGATTTCTATTCACGGTCCTAAGGCTAAAGCACTGTTGTATCCAGGTTGTAACAGATATTATATATATGTATATACCTCTCCCCATGGTATTTACACAACCCTAGTATCATGGCTCCTCCGACGTCCGACATTGTACAAACAACGTCCCTATACTTAGGTCGCACTCGCCTGCACTCATTGAGATTCCCACTAGTTCAAAATAGGCAAACATGAGTGAATCTTGGGTTCGGCCACTCCAAAGATATCATTCTCCTTGAGAGAAATAAATATATAGTCAGTATTCCTTCCGGATCCCCATAGTTGAAAATGTGAGGTGCGAAAATATTCTTCATTAACTTGAGATGTAAAATTTAATCAATCTTTGCGTCCGACAAGCGCAGATTCGAACCACATAGTGAATCTGGCAACAGAGAGGGTTGAGGACAGGTTGAGGAAGAGTGAAAATCAAGTGAGCTTGACTCATTCCAAAATCACCGAGATTACTTGGATCAGCACATTGGGCAGCCTCTTATTAATTCCTCACAAGTTATTGTATCTGTACAACATAGAATTATCATATATATCGAGATATAAGCGTATACTAATTACAGTGTCTGGGTACTGATAATAATGAGCAAAGCACATGTCCATACGCAACAGCGACCGAAAGACCAATTGGTAAAACTAATAAATACCCCTGGGACTCCTCATTGGTGAATAGCCAACCTGAGTTGACGCAGCCTCGAATGCAGCTTGTGAAGAAGACGCAGATAGATCAGAGCCCATCCTTACCTCACTCGGAGGGCGTTTATACTCAGAACCCAACAACGACTGCATCATTTCATCTTGATCAGGCTTGCTCGACATCCTCTTCGAATCCCTAGATGACGACGACACACTAGCAGCAGTAGCAACAATTGCCCCTGTCCTCTTATCAATACTAAACCGCAAACCGCTCAACTTGCGCTCCAGTGTCTCTTCGTCGTCGGTCGGCATGAGCAGTTCACCGAATCCAGAATGGGCAGACAAAGCAATGGTTGCGGCGATTGTACCAGGAGGTGTGGAAAGGTATAGCCCTCTGCGTTGTCGTCGGCTGATAATGTGTACCAAGACTCCCACGAGTCCGATGAAAAAGAGGAAAAAAGCCAGAGCGTGACCAGGTAGAGGACTGAGAATCATGAATACCACTGTGACCGGAGAAAAAGGGTCAACATACTTGATAGTCAGTCTTGGGGCTATCGACGACAATTGAGCATCCATCGTACTGTCTTGTGGTACAAAATAGATGGATTGTGCCACTACTGCCAAGTAAAGGGTCTGCCATACATCGTGAGCGGCTAATGTTGAGCAATTGGTTTTTTTAAAAAAAACAATACGAACATAGACCGTGCTTGTGATATCCAGAAACGAATTGTCGGCGCTGAAGACGGCATCGGCACCACCAGGGGACTGAGCCGCAAACCTAAATATTGCACCAGGGACACCGTTTGTGGTCGCAGTTGCTCGAGCCTGAATGAAAGGATCCGTCTGATTCTCGAATATGACACTAGCAAATGATATACTTGAGAAAAAGTACTCGAAGGAGAAAGAACATAACTGACCCATTGAATGGACTATTCGCAAAGGGGCCAGTGACGTTGTTAGACGGTACATTGCTATCCAGTTCTAGCACACCAACCACAGACTGGTTGTTCAAGTTCGCCGTGGCTTCGACATTAAATGCCTGCAAAGTAGGTTTGCAAAAGACCGTCCTGGCTTCTGGGGTGCCGTTTGCCGCATGATGAAAGAACCTACGAAGTTTATAGAGATCGTTGATATCACATCTTACGACCGTGGAAGCAAGATGACAACCGTACCAGAACATGACAGGTCTTTGTGTAATGTTGAGCTGGCTGCAAGTATCAGGGACGTTCACAACACCATATTGTTGCGAGGAAACCTGTTGAGTTCCATTCAAGTTAGATACGACCACTTATTGTCAATATCGCAGCGACAACGAACAGCTGTATTGGATGCCTCTGCCGTCTGTGTACACCCGTCTGCCGATGTAGAGTTGATGATAAAGCCGCCATCACTTGCTGTAAGAGAAGGAGGGCCTTCTGGGCCCAGGCAATTGGTCGTCGTTTGAATGGCTGTTGTGTTGACTGTCATGGTACCATTCAGGTAATCTTTACTAGGGAACTACGAAGAAGGAATGATATGTCTAAGAATTGTTCTTCGATTGGAAAGAAAGATTGGTCCAATACCTCGAACTGAGCAATGGTCCAGCTATTGCGAATGAACGGTGGATCAGGCAGACTGTTAAAAACAGCGGCCTCGGCGAACTTTGAAAGAAAGGATCAAGGTTCATCTATATTTTGGAGATAGAATGACGCACTCCGGCAGAAGAGACGAAAGCAGTCAAATCGGAGAAATCCGCCAATCCAATAGCTCGTGTGCTGTTGACCGTTGTATCTTGAGATTGAGGACGTTCATACACATTTCTCATTTTCAAAACATTAGAAGTCACCTGTCGGTGTATTCAGGTTCTGAAGCTGGAACATAGATCCAGCTGTAAAGCAAATGAGCAACACAGAAAATGCTATATATATAATATAGCAGAAGTGTCTCACCAAGTGGTTGCAGGATGTACGTCGCAAGTGCAGTCAGAGTAGACCAAGTTATGACGCGATGTTTGAACTTGGCAGAATTGATGATACTAAAAACCGAGCTGGGGTAGACAAGTATCAGATGTCTTGTATTCACAATTCATAGCAATGATAACTGACCCAAGGGTGACCTGAGATGTGGAATGGGCATTACTGAGAGGTTGCTGATAGAAGACACAGGACTAACATAATCCAACAGTACTGACTCCTGCGGCTTCGCATTACCACGAGACATGACAACGTATGGCTATACGTGCGTAACAGTCAGTAGACCCATTGAAATCTCGAGATATATAGAGCAACGTACTTGATACCATCTGATATGCCAATCCAACACACGGTAAAACCAAGCTGGAGGAATGACGATCCTAATGTGAACGATTCAATAAAAATAAATTCAGAGTGTCTACACTACTTGCATCGTAGGAACGAATGACTGGAAGAAAGTCAGCTTGTGTATTGTGCACCGTATTTTGGAAGACAGAACACACCAATAAGAATTGTGCTGAAGCAAAGCTGATCACATTCTTCTCCGGTACGCTAAATCCTGGATATGAACTCCTTAGTTAACCACATTTGGAAGACAGAGATAGATATGAACCGTTGTGTCTCTGTGAAAAGAGAATTGCCGCCTCTAATCCCACAGCCAGCAGAAGCAAGGATAATGGCACGCCGATCAGTATGGGCAAGCGCAAAGCCACAGGAATCTGGATGAAGATTACTCATTTTTGATACGTCGACGTAAAGGCCAAGGTCCATACATATCGATTTTTCTTCCTATCCGTAGTCGGAAGGAGATGCGTCAAGTCTTGCGCCTCACCCGTGGCAAGGCTTGGACCTGCCTGACTTCCAGCGACACTCGAATAAGCGTTTTCGGAATCGTGGTACGTATACGATTGTGCTTTGGTGGGGGTCCGCGAGCCATCGGTAGATGGATAGTCATACTCGGATGCAAGGTGTGGTTGGTGTGGCGCAGCCGCGGTGAGCGTTGCTGAACTGGGGGAGAACGCCATGGTAGAGAAAGAGGACGAAAAGTGTGATGACCGGTTTGAAATCCAGTGGGAATCAAGACAAAAGCCGTACAGTCAAATTGGGTTCAACCAGTGTTGGCATGATGGTTGATCGAAGAACTGCCCGCCGGCCCAAACCGAAACAAGGAATGGGTTCCACATTTATTTCTTCAACGCATGCATCCATCGTCGTTACTTGTTGAGAACAGATTCACTGAGCCAGTAACTTTATAACAATTGATATATGGTGGAGTGTTATTGACGATAATCTGTATTTTCTCGATACATATATGTACATAAACTGACAGACTTAGGATAAACCAGGAATAAACAAAATATCTCTCTGTTGCAACTGTTTTACCGACATCGCCGACCTCGACCCAGGTTCTCCAACCGAAACCACCCTGAAAGGAAAGATGCTGCACAAGACGGACAGTACGATATAAGTAAGATACGCCGAAGAACGTGTCCAAATCACCGCCTCGTGAGGCGCAAAAGCGCAACCATAAAGACAAATGTAATTGTCACTGCAACGACAGCAAAAATAACAAGACAAGTGGTAGATCCACTCTTTCCCTTGTGATCCCTAAGTCTTTCCCTCTCTTTCTGCATGACGCCAAAGTTGCTGTCCAATTTCATCTGCGTTTCTTCAACAATGGATTTGTCCTCCACAAGCTTTTCCGAAAAATTCTGTGCATTCTTTCTCAATTGAAGAGCCATTTGCACTAATTGCTCCGACATGGCTTCGTGTCTCGCTTTGGAGTTTTCTAGGAAAGCACCACTGGCTATCGCGGTGGACTTGGTAGCAGTCGGTAAAAGCGGTGATGCCAGTGTTGGGATAGGCCACGCAATACTTTCTGACGGTGAGTCGAACGGCGATGTGAGCAGACTGTCAGTGGATATAATTGACATATTTTGTGCAGGTTCTCCTTGCATTTCCGATGGAGGATCTGAATTTGGGATATCGAGCGCAGATTGTGGTATACTTGGAAGTATAGGCTTGGGTTTGGTATTTTGGGGCATAGAGCGCTGGACATAATGAGCAACTTGATGAAATACGTTGGCTTGATGGTGATACCTTTTGTACAGATTCGAGAAACGTCTCAAACCGCTCGAGGCTGACTCGAATGTTCTCATAACGTTCCGAATCCTCGCTTGAAGCAAGTTGAGCACCAATCTAAGCCGTAGAACGAAATACACATACGCAGATATGCCAGACAACTCGACATTCACCAATAATCTCTTTGCAAACTTGACATTCTAGACAAACATTATTAGAATGGGGTGAAGAAGTATATTGATTGACGAAGCACCTGCAAGGTCTCCAGCGACTTTAACCACAGCTCGCTCACAGCGGGTTGTTCCCAGTCCTGTCCATTAATGGCCTTCTCAAGCCTTCGTAATAGTCTTGTCAAGTTGATGTCGTCGCGACGAGCTGAATGCATATTGGAAAATGAAAATGACATAATAATAATACTCAGAAATACATGACTTAGCTGCGGTGCCGCCGAAGAATTACGCCATCAAATTCCGACATAAACTTTCCTCTATAGTCCTTTCCCTGTCCTTTCCTTTGTTGCATATTTTCATCTTCCAACCGGATATCCTTCACGATGTCAACCCAATCCCGCGATATCTCTTCTCGCTCCAAGAGCTCTTGCGATTCGTGTCGAGTTCGAAAGTTCGCGCTCTAACTTCAAAGCTATGATCAGTCTTACTAAATCTACCCTCTCTTTAGAGTTAAATGTAAGAATTTCTTCTCTTTCTGTTTCGACGCTGTATCCCGGAACTATGATATAGGTGATAGCGCTGAACGGGGAGGGAGGCCGTGCTCTAAATGCGAGGCTTCAGAGATCGAATGCAAGTTCACATATACACGCAAGGTACTCATTCAAAAAGCTTTCTCCAAGCTAAACTCACGTCTAGCAGAAACGAAGACCCAATCTGGCGCCAAGATCGCGAAAATATGGTGTAGACGCTGTCCAAGTCCTCGTCGAAAACATCGTCTCTTCCTTGGACGACTATTCCATCCCTCAAGATCCTGAAAGTGTTCGTGAAATGCTCATATCTATGGCGAAATACGCCCGTTCTCTCGAGCTGCGAATAAATCATTCTAGTCAAGCAGCATCCTCTACGACTACGAACTCGAACCTGGTCGTCAGTGGAGATTCTGTTTCTCCAGAGAGCAGTACCAAAATTTCCTCCGAATCTGGATTGGTATCTGGAAGCTCAGATAAGGAAGATAGCGAGGGCGAGCAATTGATGGAGAACTTCAAAACCCTTTCCATCGGCCCACAGCAGCGCCATTTCGGAAGATCGAGCACCTACATGTTTCTCTATGGTTCAATGGAAATCAATGGGAAAGTAAAATCACGTATGCCGCTCGAGTATGACCTGAAACCAGAGCTTTGGGCTACAGATATCGTGAGTTTACCCACTTTCTGTATCGAAAACCTGTTTCAAACACCTCAATAAAACTTCTCTACTAGTGGAAATGGGTTCCAGAACCCGAAGAACCACACTATACTTTCCCGGACGATGATCTGCTTTGGGATCTCATTAAAATTTACTTTGAGCAAATTTCTCCGTACTCTTTCCCTCTTTTGCATAAACCTACTTTTGAACGCGCGGTCACTTCGGGTCATCACCTCAATGATCACAATTTCGGAGCTACGGTGCTTGCGGTGTGTGCACTAGCTTCAAGGCATTCTGACGACCCACGAAATTATATCAACGCGATGGACTATGAACAGCTATTAGGATGGAAATGGTTCCGTCAAATACGACTTGTCAGACCAAGTTTTGTCGATACGGTATCGCTTTACGAACTCCAGCTATACTGTGTATGTATAGAAGTTCTTTGTCGAGTCTACGAATCATCGACTTATTGTCGTACTCTAGCTTGCTTTTTCATACTTATCGTCCACAACTATCGCAGATGCCTTGTGGCCTTTAATCGGGTTAGGTATACGCTTTTCCCAAGAGAGAGGTGTTCATCGTGCCAAACCAGGGCCTCGAACTCCAGAAAACGAATTGTGGGTTCGAGCATTTTGGTGCTTGATAGGTCTTGATATCATACAAGGTATTACTTTCGGACGGCCACCTGCCACAACACCGAACGAGTACGTTACCGACCTCACTTGCAGAACAATATAAGCTCACTCCGGTGTTTTATGCCTTCCAGCTTCGACGTAGATCAACCTGCGGAATGCGATGACGAATATTGGGAATGCTCTTCTGGAGAACAGTTCATTCAACCACCGGGAAAACCTTCCATGCTATCCTTTGGTGTACACTACAACAAATTATTGCAGATCGCCGGGTCTATTCAAAGAACCATTGTCAGTCAACTAATGTTGCTCTCGCTGTCCTGTGATACTAATAAGGCTTATATAGTATGCTGTCAAGCGTCCTGACTCGAACCAGTTCGCGTGTAAGCACCCACACGAACAGTCGAGTATTGAATGGAATCAACGACAAGTCATTAAGCACGACTCCGCCTTGAACCAATGGTTGGATTCACTACCTGAGCATCGTATGTTCCGCTCTTTTTCTTCTTTCTCATGCCTTATTTGACGTATCCGGCACAGTCCGCTGGGATCCTCATCGCGTTAACCCAGTCTTCTTCTCTCAAACAGTAATCCTCCATCACACCTTCTATTTTGTGCAGATGACACTGCATAAAAAGTTTGTTATGCGAATTACACAACCTTTGAACTATTCTTCAGATTCTGGATCCAGTCCCGAATCAAATACTACACACAAATCATCGGCAAATTTGGAGATGAGAATGAGTTTTCCATCCTTGGCTGTGTGCGCCAACGCCGCACGATGTACGGTCAATATCTCACAAGCTCACCACCAACGGGGGTTACATCCTTTGCCGTGGACATTGATGACTCTACCTCATGCCGCTTCAGTCCTTCTCGTCGCGCTCTGGAGAAGCAAACATTCGACCGGATCAGGCTCAGCGGCATCTAGGAAGGAGTTGGCTGATCTACAGAGATGTTTTGCACTGCTAATTAGTTACGAGAAAAGACATCAGGCCGCCGGACGAATCGTGTAAGTGCATTCAAGTGTAAGTGTATATCATGATGCCCATAATTTATTCTTAGGGACAAGTTCGCCGCATTACTTAGAGCTGAAGGACTTGATTCAATACCTGATCCCCCTCATCTATCTGGCATGAAACGCTCCAGGCCGGACGACTTAGAATCGAATCTGGATTGGCCTACTGCCGCTCAATCTCATGATATCGTCTCGCAAAATGGTTTTACTAATCGAGACCTCAGAACGTTGGGGAATAGAGTAGGAGCCCCCAGTTGGAATTCGATTCCCCTAAATTACGAACCAGGCGTATCCAATCTAATTACACCGCTTCATGATATCCCCTCGACGGAACCACCGTCTACTCTCGCCAAACTGGAGATGTGGGCAGACCCGCCTCAGTCTGCTAGCTCTAACGCCTCCACAATTGGATCACCGAATGGAAATTTGACCATCAATGCCCTGACCAGCAGTGGAATTTATGGAGTTGGGGTAACGCCATCCGCTAATGCGCTGGCTCCCCATGTTGTTCAGAACCAAACACGACCGCTGGACGCTAGTGAAGTGAAAAATGGCCTCTATGACGGTAGGCTTTCCCTAGTCTCATTCATAAACTGATCTTCGAGCTGACAACCGCGAAGGATTCTATCAATATATAGATAATGGGGGTCTGCCAACCACTTTCAATGTTGCTGGGATTGACCCAAATAGTGAAACCGGGATCGAACAATTGATGAACACACCCGACCTGGAGGATTGGAATACGTTCATGCGAAATGTAGATGAGGCTTTGTTTGAAGTAGGGCTTGGACGTTGACACTCTTTAACTTAGTACCTATGGTTGATAGTATATACTATATGTAACTTGATGTTGATCATAAATAATAATCGAGGGTTGTACTTCATCGCACCCAGTGGGCTTTCGAACTTTCGTTCTGGTGTTAACTCTCGCAGTTATGGGTCTTGCCAAGATGTGGATTTTCGATAGCCAAACCGATCTGGATGATGCTAGACGTACAGATAGAGTGGAGAAGAGGTAAGAGTATGTATGGTACTATACGAGACAATTGCAATAATGAGCATGGAGATATGGACAAAGACAGATAGGAGGAAGAAAAGGTAAACATTAACAAAGAAAACACCAAGACGGCACACGCAGACAAAGGGAATGTTTTTCACTGCCAATACTGCCTCTGTTGGTAATAATATCCAGCATCGTTCTGGCCCTGAGGATATAGCGGAGCACCATGTGCGCTTTGTTGAGGAGCACCAACTCCTGCGCCAACACTGCTACCACTACCAAAACGGTTCCCACCATAAAAGCCTTGACCTTGTGGACCACCTTGACCACCTTGACCTTGTCCCTGGCCTTGCGATTGTGCCTGACCTTGACCTTGACTTTGTGGAACATTCCCTCGCCCAACCCCAACATCCTTAGGAGCATAAGGTTTATACGCTGTTTCAGGAGATGCCCCACTTCTAGGACCTGCACCAGAACCGGATACGACCCCAGCAGAAACACCACTCCCAGCGCCACTCATATAGCCTTGTAATGCGCCTTGACCGCCATACAGCTGCTTAGAATAATCCTGGCCTAAACCGAGACCGTGCGAGTTGTGATGTTGATGGCCTTGTTGCTGATGGTGTTGTTGCTGCTGCTGGGTGTGTTGCTGGTAGTCATCGTATCCCTGCTGTTGCCCATACAAACCCCCACCGTAACTCTGTGGCTGGACGCCAATACCACTATGGCTGATCACGCCGCCGGGGCCATGCACGCCCATTCCTCCGGGAGAAGGTTTGCCTGCAGGACTCGGGGCGCTTCCTGGTGGAACAGGGTATATCGTAGGATATTTGCCTAAACCATGATAAGGCTGTGGAACGCCCATTCCCCCAACACCATATCCATAAGTAGAGGGAGCGGCACCATAAT
Organism: Lentinula lateritia; assembly: GCA_028011325.1. NCBI lineage: Eukaryota > Fungi > Basidiomycota > Agaricomycetes > Agaricales > Omphalotaceae > Lentinula > Lentinula lateritia. Next base: position 705,116 of record JANVFT010000005.1, read on the forward strand.
AAGAGTTTTGAGGAGGGAAAGGTTGATAATAATATGGGAGGGGGGCAGCAGGATGATAACCAGCAGGGGCAGACCCTTGGCCTAGTTGAGGTTGCCCTTGGGACGAGACAGACGTAGCGGGAGATTGTTGAGATTGTGGTACAGACGACTGGGATGACACGGAAGGTGGGAGGCTAGTAGAAGTACCTGTGGAGACGGTTGAGGGTGCCTGCTGCCCTTGTTGTTGGGAAGGAAGGCTACCCTTGAGATCGTCGTGTCCGAGTACACCACGTCCGAAGGTGTTAGGCTGATAAGAGTCATAAAAGTTCTGAAAACCGTGATATTTAGATAAGGATAGACGAAATAGAAATTAAGCGACTCACCCTCTGTCCACCTTCATAACCATAATTGTCAAATGCACTTAGACTTTGCTGCTGTTGATGGCCCAATCCTTGACCACCAAGTCCACTCATTCCTCCTAAGCCACCCATGCCCCCTAGAGTTCCCTGGCCCATGCCACTTAAGCCTTGTCCTAAACCTTGACCACCAAGACTTTGAGAACTCAACGCACTTCCGAACGCTCCGTAGCCATTGTTGTCCTGCATAGGAGGGGTAGGTGAATGATGGAAACCACTGCCAACACCTGCTGAGACGTTATTGCCATACGGAGACTGTTCATTCTGCCGAAGGTAGCTTTGTTGCTGCTGAACTTGTTGAGGTGAACTTTGGGCTTGCACTTGAGCTTGAGAAGATTGGTCGATATGTGTAGGTAAGCCAAGCTGTGAGTAATGGTGGTGAGAAGGGAGGTTTTGCGACTGAGTTTGGGCAGCCTGTTGCTGAAGCTGCTGCGGCAGCTGCGAAAGAGAAGGCGTCTGAGGGAGAGGCTGAGACGAAGGAGGAACCTGTTGGAATGATTGCGCTGGAGAGTTAGAGATGCTGGTGGCGACTGAGGAGGACACGGTAGGTTGAGAAAGACTGGTCTGAATGGGCTGTGACTGCGACTGATACAGGCCACTATTCAGAGAAGTAGAAGGCGGAGGTGCTACAGATATTGATTCGGGGGCTGACATCGAAGCCTGGGCGGCAGGAGTACTAGATGCTTCCACGGTTTCGACTTCAGGCTCAGGTTCAGGTTCACTGGTGCCACCCAAACTGAGGCTCCCAAATTGCATACCAACTTTTTCCACGCCGGCAGATTTGAGCTCTCCAAACGAACCGAAAGATGAGATACCAGACAGGTTGGCGCCAATGGAGGAAGGCGTGGGAGGCATCACAACACCCCCTTGATCGCTAGCAATCTTGGCGTAATTAGAGTAACGCGCGCTGTTACGCTGGGAAATAGGTGCAGGACGCGTAGCGACCTTTGATGGGGTAGAGGGAGCAGGGGTAGGGGGAGCGGATGGTGCTGCTGCTTGTTCGTGAACAGTAGTTTCAGGGGGTTTCGAGGCAGTGATTTCTCCCAGAGCTGGAACAGTTTCAGGCTCCGATTTCTGCTCAGGTTCTTTCACTGGCTCCGGAGCAGCCGCAGGTGCCGAGGGTTCTTCGTCGAAAGAAGGATTTTCCACAGTGGTAGGATCCTCCCAACCAGTGCTAACCGTGGGTTCGGCTTCAGATGGAGCGGGTACGGAAGTAGATGCAGAAGTGAGATGATTGACTGTCGTAGATTCGAGGGGAGCAGGAGGGTGGATAGCAGTCACGGGAGGTCGTGGAGAGGGATGTTGAACCACAGGAGCAGGTGGTGCAGCAGGCTTTTCTTGGGGCCGAGCAATCTGGGCCCAAGAAAGTTTTGACGTGGCGGGACTTTTTGAAATCAGTTTCGCTGAGAGGGGTGAGGCAACTTGAATGGAAGTGCCGGAGGTGGATCCATTGACATGTGCGGGAAGTGCGTTGTCAGGATCAGCGTCTGTGTTACCCCATGCAGACGAACCTCCCCAAGCAGAGGAAGCGGAAGATTCCTCGGGCTTGGCCGCATCTGTCCAGCTAGCAGGAGTTTGTGAGGTCGAAGGTGTGGCCTCACTTGCAGCGTTAACTGAAGGTTTGAGCGCGTCGCCACCCTTGTCGTCGACATGTTGACTGACTGCAGGAGAAGAAGTGCGGGGAACATGACCATTCGCATGCCCCCCACGACCGCCACGAAAATCGCCCCTGGGACGGACAGCGCCACCTCGTGCAGAACCACCTCGATTCCCTCTGGCACCGCCTCGACCGCCTCTAAAGTCACCTCTGGGAGAATGCGCCGAATCCTTAGGTGTATTTCCTCCTTTCTTGTCTTTCTTGCGCGAGACAGAACCCCATTGTTCGGCTTTGCCTGTAAGATATTGAACCATAAGAAAAAAGCAACAGAAAAAGACAAGTAAGATTCAAACCATCGCTGATCCGTGATGCAGCCAGCTCTACATCTCCATTTACTTCAGCAAGTAGAGATTGCAGGTCTAAAAAATGATATTTTAGGACGCGCAGAAAAATCGAAGAAAATAAGGAAAAAGTCACCTTCATGTGACCAAGAAGGGAAGAATTCTTGAAGTTGCTGAGCCTTGTCTTTGAGTTTTGGCTCCGACTGGCCGTTCGTTGTGGTCGAGCGGATGGCAGACTTGTAAGAGGCCATACTAAGATGAGTGTAAAAAGTAAAGCGTGTAGAGAGGCGGAACAGCCTTCTGTGGCTAAGGTGTGAAAATCCTGCTAAATTTGGAACGCGTACTCTGAGTGATAATTATTTCTTACTTCCAGGCGCGATTATTTTTGCAGGCAAAATCCTCTCTTTAATTGATCAAGTACATAGGCAGCCCCGCCGTATGTTACTGTACATAGACACTATCAACCTATGATATTCCTGCCATTCCAAAAGCCTCCCTTCGCGTCATCATATGGCTAGTATCCCCAAATGAAAGCTCCCAGTCCCCGGCGACGTTTACCAGGAGCAACACCACCAGCAGTCGCTGTGCAGTCGATAGCAAGATTCTGGCCGGCAGAGAGGATACCGATCATGTCTAACTGTGCGCTATTGAGTGCCGAAATGACAGAAGAATCCGTCCTGTAAATCAACGTTGAGGGAAATACATAAACAATATGCATGTGAAATGACAAGTCTTGCACTCACGAATTTATAAAGTTCAAAAGATCCTGGGCGTCAACAATGCTTTGACCAACTACGTTCGCCGCAGAAGCAACGTCCTGTACATTTGTCACGACTCCACCTGCAGAAGTGAGAGCTGCTATCGCAGCTCGAGCGGCAGTTTGGGTGGAATTATCACTGAGCCGTAGTCAGATATGTCAAACCAGGGTATTACAATGTGAAATATATACCTTTTGGCAGCTTTTGCAAGTAGTTGTATGTCCTTCGTGGACTCTTCAATGGCAGAAACAGCCTCAGCAGTCGTAAGATCACACTGAGAGTTTGAGGCCCGTCGTCCAAAGCTTGACCTTAACGCCCGAGAAATTTTGGTCTGAACACTGAGGTGAATTAAATGAATACACAGATGAATGATAGTATGAAATTCCAAATACACACCTAGCCGCCCCATGAATGGTCCTAGTAGCAGTGACGGTGACAACCTTTTAATTTGCATCAGCAGGGTTCATGTACAATACTAGAGGCAAGTCCAACTTACCCTTGAATTAGAGTTGGAATCAGAGGATGCAGAATTAGAGACGGAAGAGTTAGACGAGCTTTGTGACAGCTTCGCGCATTCAGCTATCGCATTGTCACCGTTAGTTTTGATGCCGTTGACTTGCGTCAAGATCGTTGCAAGTTGTGATTGCACGTTGGAATCATTAGTACTTCGGAAAAAATCAATAGACGCAGACCAATATTGTGGAATTACTCACGAGTTAATCGAGCTCAACGCCTGCGCTATTGTAGCTAACCCACTGGCGATTGCTGGAACACCAGTATCGTCCGGGGTGACTCCTGCAAGGACACCTTTCACTATAGTTGCGACTCCTCCTTGCGAGGTATGCAATCCGGAAAGCGCCTGATTGGAAGCAGATATCACAGCGGAATCATTGCTAGAAATGTAATATAGTATGATACTTATGATAGTTGCGAATGACTCGGATATCTTACCTTGAGTTCAACAAAGCTTCGATGGATCTCGAGGAAGAATTAAGACTAGAGATCACACCCAAACGCGCAGTGTTGCACGTTGAGAGCACCGATTCGCGACGTTCCACGGGGACTAATGTGACATGATCATCATATTTTGTGATCGAAGTTGACAGTATCAAGTGATGAAATCGTTGAAATTTGAAAGCTTACCAGCTAGTGCGTTCAACGCGCCAAGAGCAACGACAACAACAGAAAAGATTGAACGAATCATGATACAAGTCGCAACAAAAAAATGTGCAGGAAGATCAAGTCAAAGGGAAGGAAATGCCGAAAGACACCAGGTCCACCAGGTTAAAGTGAATAAATCGCAGGTGAGTCGAAGAATTGAAAGATTGATTGAAAAAGAAGGAGAAGAAAAGAAAGGCTGATGAAGGTCAAGTTTCTGAAACTTGGAGAATTTATAGCTTGATTTTGGGGCAGTCCTCTGACGACCAGATCTTTAGGGAATGTGTGCAATAAGTGTTGAAATATTGTTGGGATATCGCTTTTTGTGATAACGCGTCGAGAGAGCTGTTTGGAGATGATATCAAAGGAAGAGTATTAACATTTGTATTTGCATTTTGATCATTCCCGAATTCATTGAATCAATGAATGCCGGGAGGTAATCACAGTCCTTGACCGGGTTCTGTCAATAGAAAAGTGAACCTTGAGCGTTGAAGAGGATCCCAGCCATGTACATAGTAACAGGTAGTAACGCATGAGCCATTTATCCGCTTTTGACATAGCAGTTGACCATGAACGGCTCTCCGATACTACCACCGTCTCCTAGTAGTATGTGTAAGAATCAGCAGGACGTTGTTGAGCTACTACTAGATCTCGCAAATATACCCAGTTCAATACTTGCCTGCACTAGGCCATTCCTCACACCTAGTGTACGCGTATTCCTAACTCGACAGATCAACGATAACCAGCGATAACCTGAGCGTTCCGATTTGGTTCCAATGTGCTTGAATAGATTATGCAATGGCAGAATTCGAGCCTGCGGCCGTGTCGAATTATTCTGTCATGAAATGGTGAAAGCAACCACTGTCCTGCGATCTCGGGCTTGTTCCAGACAGCTTCCTGCAATGCCGAAGCCTTCTAAAGCCTCTTCGAGTGGCTCGAGAAAGCTCGAGAAGTATTTTTTGCATAGACATACAAAAAGCCCTTGAAATGACCTGGTCCCGGCTTAAATTTAATAGTGGCTACCAGAGCTTAGAGGTTCCCGACGCTTCCCGAGATTGGTTTAATAGTGAAAAATGAATCACATCCACGCGTGATTGTTTCAACTGATCATGAACCGCGGAAAAAGTAGACTTTGGGAATGTGGAATCAGATAAGATCAACCTTATCCTCTTTTCGACCGACTTTCAAGTCTATTTTTGTGAAATCACTCTACTCTTGGAGACGGGGAGCTTCAACTCAGCCATTTCCTCATTTTACAGCTCAATAATTGCCAATGGACATGTCTTTTAATCAGATTTATGCTCTCGTTGGTATGAGGAAAAAACGAGACGAGTAAAGACCCTTCCGGAGTTGTGCTTTGAAATATGGACTACCACCGCCATGGAAACCCAGAGATTATTTCATCTGTACAACGACACTCCGAGAGGTGTACGGTCGGTTCATCATGATCTAATACATCCCGCACGGTTTCCTCGGGCAAATTTGACGCTCAATTCGACACCGACAAAAGATCCCTTTGCGGCGCGTATACAAACTCGGGACCGCATCGTCTAATCATGCGAAGGCTGTCGGGAGTTACTATGGGATGTGTCACATGAACATAATATCAGGAACAGAAGAGGGAAATGCCGTGCATTCAGGACAAGCAGGAGCCACTGCGGGGATGAAGGACTTTTCTCATGACACTGCGCCTGGGGTAATAAATGCCGGCCGAGAAAGTATGTGAGAAAGTATATGGAAAAGATTTCCATTCTCAGTAAATTTCTGATCCAGGAAAACCAGTATATTCCAAAATAGAAAATTTAGGCAAATTATTTCCATTAACAGTTAGTATCCCGCGAAAGATTTTTACGGGAACTAATTCCCTTTTATGACCACAAAAAGAACTATTTCTGAGTGAATTTGCCAAAGGGGAAAGGAATTGGTATTGTTTCTCTTTTCAGGAATGTTTTCTTTGAACGATATTTCCTCTTTTTGGACTGAGAAATGTATTCGAATTGATTATCTTTAACCTTTGGGATATATTTACTTTTCCGGCCAAGAAACAAATCGACCAAAAGGCGGGAGATGTCCGGGAGATGTATACCTGACCTTAACCCAGAAAGCTTCTCCTCGACGCAAGCTGACCAGGTAAACCGAGCACAGGGTAATTCTCATCCATCCTCCTCCCGACAATCATCGGTAGTATTAGGGTAAAAACAGTGATCAATATTCGAGGGGTACAAATAGGTTGGAGACTCAATGATATTTGTAGCTAAGTAGTGTCCATTGCTTCGTTTTCATGTTCATTGGGGTCATAGCCTCTAAAATCATACATCTCAATATCATAATCTGCGAGCTTGAGCTCAGCCAGCTCATGAGGCATGAGGGCAGATAGATATTCTTTACAAAAGACACTCCGGGGGAGGCCAATGGGTGGAGGCCTGTGATCAATTTTGTCAGTGCGAATCCTTGGAATACGAGGAGCTCCTGCTCGGTGAAAGATTGCCGTTTCCACTCCAGGAGCACTGTCCGCAATCCGGTAAGAGTGAAAAGGTTCTTCAGAGTCTCAGGTACCCTCACGGAGGACTCGTTCAGTGTTAAGATCGTGCACACCATGTAACCATGCCAGAGGTCACAGAGTGTCTAAGTGCGGAAGACGAGTGGGACAGTAGTGAAGTTATTAACAACACTGCCGTTACGCCGTTAGTCCCCAGAGGTCAAGAGTATAAGAGGGAGGAGCTAAGTAGCAGCCAAGTCGGAGCGGCGGTATCGCCGGTGACAAGGAGCGAACCAAAGAACATATAAGTCCTAAGGTAGAGTAGAGTGTACTTCAAGGCAGTGAGCCTGAAGACTTAGAGGAGCACAGAGTAAAGGAGGGAATCTAAGTCGATAATTAAACTGAGGAACTACAGTAGCGTACAAGCAGTATTTATATCTACGGAGCGGCGCAGCGGTGCGGAGCGCCAGACTAACTACTAGGAGTTATACGTGTAGTCCTGCAGGGTAAAGTAAAAGACAATAAGGAGGGACTAGAGTGAATGGGTATGTGTAGCGAGAAAGAACAATAAGGAAAGATTACAATAAAGGTAGATCTTCGGAGTACCAAGCGGCGAAGTGGAGGCCCAAGGCATGGACTTGACAGTATCCCCCTCTTAGGCTTGAGCCCTCGAAAGCCGTTAATACCGGGAGTTGATTAGTCACCGAGGAAAAATTTTAAAGGCCGTCAGCATCGGGAATTTGGCCTATCAGTCAGCAGGAAAATTTTCAAAAGCCGTTGGTACCAGGAATTGGCGTTAGTCATCAATGAAAATTTTTGGTTCACCGTAAACCAAACACAATTCGAAAGAAAATTTTTGCTGGTCCGTGCGCCATTTTGTCCATATAAAAAGGGCCAGGTTTTGCCGCTACGGCCCTTCCTTCCTCACAACTACAAGTCTCTCCAATGGCACCTAGTCGCACTATCACCACCACCACTACTACCGCTTCTCCCAACGCCGGTCCCTCGACTTCTCGTCCAGTACCCCCTTCGCCGTCTGATCTGGTCGACTTTGAAGAAGATGAACAGGAGGACGACATCGATGAAATCATGCGAAGGGCAAGAGAGAAGGTAAAGAGGGTGAAGGAGAAGAAAGCGGCGGAGGCGGCGAAACGGCAGGCCGAGGAGGAGAAGGCCAAGAAGGCTGCTGAAGAAGCACACCGACAAAAGGAGGTAGCAGCGCAGGAGTTGGTAGAAAGGAGGCAGAGGATAGCGGAAGCAGCAACGGCCCGCAGTCGGCGGGGTACTTCTCCCCGGGAAGGTTCGGAGTCTCCTCGTCGACCAGTAGTGGAGATTAGGAGGAATAAAGGCAAAGGAAAGGAAAAGGCCCAGGAAGAGGTACATGGCTGGTCAATTTTTTCTTTCTGTCGCAAACTAATTAACGTTTTTGTAGGCGGCCGGCGGCAACCCCGACGACGGCGGGGACAAAAACGACGACGACGAAGATGATAGGACGCCCTGCAAACGATGCAGGGCTAAAAGGATCTCTTGTCAGATGCAGGCTGGCAAGAGAAGTTCTATCATCTGTAAACCCTGTCACGACGCCAAGGTCAAGTGCTCGTACTCTGGGCGGCCCTCGACAGTGAAGCGAGAGGGGGGAGGACAACCGATCGGCGAGCGCCTGGCAATCTTGGAGAGCCAGATGGCCCAGCTGCTGGCAGACAACCGGCAGCTTAGAGAGGGCCAGTTGAAGGACAACAATTACAACCGCCACTTCAACCGGAAGTTGGACTGGTTGATGATGGATGCCGCAAGAAGGAGGACTTCGCCGCCGGAGATGCCAGAACCAGGACCATCGCGGCTGCCGAAGAAGAGAAGAAGGGTTGTGGATAGCGAGGAGGAAGAAGAGGATAGGAGAATCGGGAAGATGAGGATGGAGAGGGAGACGAGGAAGTAGAGGAGGAGAAAGGGGAAGAACCGGTGCCGAAGAAGGCCCGGTCGGAGAAAGGGAAGGAGAGGGAGGAGTAGGGTGCACGGACATCGGACATCGGCCTCTCGGCCCTTCTTGTATTTCTTGTATTCTTCTTGTAGCCCACTGCCCCTCTGTATATAAAACTTTTTTGCTTTTTTCTATGTAAAAAAAATGTTATCGCATCTGGACATCGGAAAAGCGAATGGGCCGCGAAGCGGCGTAAGAAGTAAATAGTTTGGTATAAGTAGTATAAGTGTGAATGGAAGCTAAGTGAAAATTGTAATTCAAGAAACCACAATAAGCAAATAAGAGAGAGATAAACACTCAATTTACTATCATCGTGTTTACCCTCTAAACACACGAAGTAAACTTCGGCGGAGCATGGCGGAAACGGGGAAAAGGAATAAAATGTTTTTTGTGATCAAGGTCCAGGCTTGTGAGGGTATCGGGCGTGGAATGCCGGTACAAGTTCGTCAGCATGTAGTTCACCAGCAGCAACCCAAGAAAACTCATCGTCGGTACCTTCGTAACCGGCCCACCGAATGTAATAACGTAGAGGACAACGCTTATACCTTCTGTCCAGCTTAGAGTCGAGGATTTCGGCAACATTGTACTCCTCTTCACCATCAACTTCAATTGGAGGTGGAGGAGATTGAGTTCGATTCGGGAATGGGTTCGGCGTAACCGGCTCCAGCTGTGAGACGTGGAAAACCGGGTGAATACGGCGAAGATAATCCGGGAGCTTGAGCTCGTAAGACAAAGTACCAGGTCAACTGATGACCTTGAAAGGACCAAGATATTTTTCAGAGAATTTTTCCGTAGGACGAGTAGAGCGAATGTGCTTAGCAAGAACAAATACTTCGGAACCGATCGGGAACTCCGGATCCGAGATTCTTTTCCTGTCAGCTTGTTCTTTGTAACGTGATTGAGCTAAAAGGATTTCCTCTCGAAGGAAAGCGTGGAGTTCATCGAGATTGACGACGAAGTCTCTAGCAAGATCAGACTTCATGTCGACCTCGGGCCGAACGGTGATATTTGGGTGGTATCCTTTGTTAGCAAAGAATGGAGTAATACCAGTGGAAGCATTGGGAGCGTTGTTATAGGTGAACTCGGCGATCGGAAGTAGCGGCGACCAGTCATCTTGTTGGTAGGAACAATAGATCCTGATGTACTGCTTGAGAGTCTGATTGACACGCTTGGTCTGCCCATCGGCTTCCGGATGATATCCAGAGGTATAGTGAAGTTCCATGGAGAGCACTTTACCGAGGGCCCGGAAAAACGCCGAAACAAATTCAGAACCACGATCAGAAGTGACATGATTAGGGACACCATGTTTAGAAAAGACATGAATAACAAAAAGCTCAGCTAGTTGTTCAGAAGTAATGGTGTCGTGAGTTGGAATGAAGATAGCTGGTTTGGAAGATCGATCCACAACGACGAGAATTGCTGTATAACCATTCGACATTGGCAGTTGCTCAATGAAGTCCATGGAGATGGAATCCCATGGTCGGACCGGAACCGGCAGAGGCTTCAACAACCCGTAAGGCCGGTGATGGCGAGGTTTGTTGCGCCCACAGGTAGTGCAAGAGGTAACGTAGTCACGTACGAAGTCTCTGACCTTGGGCCAGGTATATTGACGACGTACAGCTTCTAGAGTTCGGTTCTGGCCGAAATGGCCGGAGAGTGGATGATCGTGAAAGTAACAGAGGACTTGAAGGCGAAGATCGCCGTGATTTGGAACATAAATACGGTTGTCAAGGCGTAGTAGCTTGTCACTACCTAAGCTCCAACGTTCATTGGAAGGATCTTTAGCAAGTTCCAAACCAACAACGGAGCTCGGGTTGGCGGGAAGGGCGAGGATGATAGCCTGGTGTAGGGCTTCGATATCCATGATAATCGAGGCTCGTAAAACCGGGCCTTCCAGGAAGGTAGCTCGAAGGGACGCAGTGAGTTGTTCGTTAGTAAATATAGGACGGAAGTTATGAGGGTTCACTTGGGCGTAGCCGATATCCCCCTCTTTAGGGTAGACGTCCCAGCGTCTAGTTATCGAGTTGGGTTTCTCGCCGAGTTTCCCCGGCCAGAAGCGAATGACCATATTAAATTGATGCAAAAATTCTGACCATCGGACCTGTCGGCGTGTGAGAACCTTGGTAGTAGAAAAATACTCAAGATTTTTGTGATTGGTGACGACATCCACCGGATCACCCGAGCCTTCCAGATAATGACGCCAAGCTTTAAAGGCCTCGAAGATGGCCAATAGCTCTTTGTCGTGAGTATCGTAATTGAGTTCAGCCGCATGAAGCGTTCTGGAAAGGAAGGCTAGAGGATGAATTTCACCGTCAGCATATTGGATGGAAAGAATCGCCGCAATGGCGTAACCGGAAGTGTCGGTCTCCACGATAAGTGGGTGATTCGGCTCCCAATGGGCCAGTATCGGCGCAGAAGTGAAAGCGATTTTGAGATTTTTGAAGGCCTCTTGACAGCTACTGTCCCAGATCCAGGGAGTGCCTTTTCGGGTAAGCCGAGTCATTGGCACAACAATATCGCTATAATTATAAATGAAACAACGATAGAAGTTTGCAAAACCCAAGAAGGACTGAATGTCCTGAACCTTCCTCGGGACCGGCCACTCTAGAACTGTCTGAACTTTCTCCTTGGACATGGTTAATCCGTCGGGAGAAAGAATATAACCCAAATACTCAACAGTATCCATATTGAATTCGCACTTCTCGGGATTAGCGTAAAGCCGATGATGGCGAAGCTGCCGAAGAACCTCCTTGACGTGTTCTTGGTGTTCTTCTGGCGTATCAGCATAGATCAGAATATCGTCCAAATAGACGATGACACAAACATCGAGCATGTCAGAGAAAATGTCATTAACAAACCGCTGGAAAGCCGCAGGGGTGTTCGTAAGGACGAACGGCATGACCTTCCATTCGTAGGAGCCGTATCGGGTCCGAAAGGTGGTCTTCCATTCATCACCTTCAGCGATTCTGACTCGATGACAAGCGTGAGCGAGATCCAATTTGGTGTATATTTTAGCTCTTTTCGGAGTGTCGAGAAGATCTGATATGAGTGGGAGTGGGTAACGATCCTTTTTAGTAATACGATTGAGTCCACGGAAATCGACGCAAAGGCGAAGTTTGCCGTCTTTCTTCGGGACAAAAAGGACCAGAGCGCCGTGAGGAGAGGATGATGGGGTGATGGCACCAGTAGCCAGCTGTTTGTCAATAAAGTCTTTAAGGGCAACTAACTCCTTTTCAGACAAAGGATAAATATGGCCAAGGGGCGGCGAGGCGCCCTCTTCCAAGTCAAGCTTCAGGCCGTAAGGTCTGTGTTCAGGAAGTGAATCTGCAGCAATCTCGTCGAAGACGTCTGCAAACTCAGCATACTCTGCTGGGATGGAAGGAGGAAGTGGAGGGACAGTAGGAGCGGTGGGAGAGCGGTCGGTGGCGCGGGCCGTGACCTCAGAGTGAATAGCACGAAGAAGGATAGGTTCCATACCAGCGTCCTTGCAAGCCCTGTTAAAGACTGCAGCACTCACCAGTGCAATGTCAATCTCGGGAGTTTCCAGCTGAGCAGCGAATTGAGAGACCGTAGGATAAGAATAGATGGGTTCAAAAGGGAATTTGGACGAAAGGGGCTTGGCTCGTGAAGTCCGAGAGCGAAGTGAGTCCCCAGGAGGGGTCTCCAGAATTGTCAGTAAAACCAACGGCGAAAGTTCCGGTAGTGGAACAGCGACCTTTGCAACAACAGGGTTGATAGCAGAAGGCACAGACGTCTGTGGAGAATCAAAATGTGAAGTGTTACAGAACGTAATGTTTCGAGATGCCCAGTCAATCAACGGATTGTAGCGGGATAAGAAACTGTAACCTAGTACTGCTTTACAGGATGAATCTAAATGAGTAACATAAAAGGGCAATAGAAGCAGCTCGCCGGAAGGGAACCGAACGGCGATATTCGCCATATTGGTAATTGGTTTAGAAGATAATGAACCATCAAAAAGACAAAGATTAACAGGAGAATTTTGGTCGTAGGAATAGAATTCTGAGAAACATAACGAGTATCAATGAAAGAGTCAGTAGAACCAGAATCAACAAGCGTAGGAAATTTGAGAAGAGCAGAGATGGGTTCGGCTGGCGCAGCCGAATCGGATAATGAGAATTCAGTAGTTAAAGATATTACAAGAGAGCATTCAATGGAAGAAAGAGCGGACGCGTTGAGATATAACTCCCCAGGTGAGGTACGAACCTGATCAACGCAGCTCCCGTTTCATACCGGGGAACAAGAGCTGCGGATTAGTTTTCCGAATCCTCTTCAACAACCTCAATGGTTGCTTCGGGGGTTTCTTCAACCTCGGCAGCGCGGCCCTTCGACTCTCGGGCCTTTGCTTGTTGCAGTCAGCAATCTGATGCTTACCACTGCAGAAGAGACAAAGATTGTTCTTCATCCTCCTTTCCCTTCGGAGGGAAGTACCTTACCATCTGCTCCTAGATGGTTGAATGCGGGGCGCTGACCGCCGGATTGGCCGGAATTCGAAGAATTCTGGGGCTTACCATTGTTGTTAGGCTTACCACCAGAGAAGGGTTTAGGTTTCGGCGTGAACGGCGCCGAAGAGCCCGAAGGCTGAGAATTGTTGTGCTGGTTAGTAGAACCAGTCTTGAAATCCGAGGAACCCTTCTTCGGGTTCCGAGCAATAAAAGGCTTACCAGCCTCACGCTTCTTAGTTTCTTCGCGCTTCCAGTAACAGTTGTCAATACAAAGAACTTCCAGACGATAGCGGCAGCGTCGCCGGTTCGGCCAACCGCGCCATTTCGTCCTTGATGCGTTCAGCCAGCCTCGTCCATAAGCCCATTTCAGGGCGGCAGAATCCCAGTTGGTGCTAGCAGCTAGGGTGTTGCACCGGATGTTCTCGGTTTCCTTCATCTTAAGGTTACCAAGGGAGTCCTCGGCCTCGCCTTGGGCGTCGTAAACGCCGAAATTGTCCTGTAGCTCCTTTACAAGGGCCATGAAGGACGACGTCCAGGCCGGCAGCGAGTCGAGGTCTGGGTCGAGGATATCAGGGACAAACCACTCTTTGGCTGACCAACTGAGATAGAAAGAGTATAATTCACCTTCCGTTGGTCGGTGAAGTACTTGGGACGGTCATTGAAGACCAGGCGAGATTGACGAAGGATGTCTTGAGTTTTCGGGGGTCCGAACCGTCGAATACCTCGGGCTCCTTGACCTTGCTCTTGGATTCAGAGCTGTCTGAGGGACGGCCGAGTGCGGCGAGGACGGTACGAGGGTTTCCATAGAAACCTTAAATCCCGAAGGAGATCCAACATAGCACGTTGCTCGTTGGGGATGTCAGGAGTGTTTGGGGAACGAGGACCACCAGGACCACAGGACCACAGGTGCGCCGGGACCGCCGGGACGCCAGGTCCACTGGGGTCACCAGGCTCACCACGCGGTAAACCGCCGGAGTCGTCATCCAGATCATCATGATTGTTGTCGGCGCCCGGTCATCGGGGTCGACAGGAGGGTCTTGATCGCCGTGATCATCAGTATCCAAATCGAAGTGAGGAGGTGGGTCGCGAGGAGATTCTGAAGCACCTCTACGTTGGGGTTGTTTCCCGTACAGCGAGCTATGGCTTGGAGGATTGGAGAGTCAATTCGAGTTGTAGACTGGCCCCGAACCGGAGCGACCACGGGGGGTTGTCCACGGCGAGGGGTCAGGACTTGGACAGGTTGTCCGTCACCAGTGTACAAAGTGCTGTACTCAAATTGTTGTTCTTCTTCCATGGCTTCAGGAAGAGTTGACGTAGTTGGAACTGTGGCTGGACCGAAACCGCGATTAGGCGACGTGGTTGACGATGGCTGAGATAGATTCGGTGAACGGGGCAAAGATTGGGCTGTGGTGAAGAAAGTGTTTTCTTCGGAGTTAGCTCTAGATTGAGCTCGAGTTTTCGGAGCATAAAAATGATATGTCAGTACGACGTTAACGGATTGAGTTTATTATACTGTTAAGATCATGCACAACGTGTAACCGTGCCAGAGGTCACAGAGTGTCTAAGTGCGGAAGACGAGTGGGACAGTAGTGAAGTTATTAACAACACCGCCGTTACGCCGTTAGTCCCCGGAGATCAAGAGTATAAGAGGGAGGAGCTAAGTAGCAGCCAAGTCGGAGCGGCGGTAACGCCGGTGACGAGGAGCGAGCCCAAGAACTGATAAGTCCAAAGGCTGTAGAGAGAGTACTTCAAGGCGTTGAGCCTGAAGACTTAGAGAGGAGCTAAGTTGATAATTAAACTGAGGAACTACGGCAGCATACAAGCAGTATTTATATCTACGGAGCGGCGCAGCGGAGCGGAGCGCCAGACTAACTACTAGGAGTTATATGTGTAGTCCTGCAGGGTAAAGTAAAAGACAATAAGGAGGGACTAGAATGAAAGGGTATGTGTAGCGAGAAAGAACAATAAGGAGAGATTACAATAAGAGGCAGATCTTCGGAACACCGAGCGGCGAAGTGGAGGCCCGAGGCATGGACTTGACAAACTCCTCCTACGCAACGCTACTAGGTTCGGTACCTCTACCTCCCTGGACCTTACGGGAACCCCTTCAAGGGTCACATCTCTCTATCTCAGCCACTACTAGGTCATTCCTGTCCTCGGTCGCGGTTTCCGCAGCTCCCTTCAAGCTCCAGCCTGCTCCTAGCATGCTACAACACAAACTCCTTATACCAAAACCTACCCTAAGACCTATTCTGACCCAGGTCTTACATTATACCAAGCTCTCCCGTTGCCGAACGGACTCGTTGCGACAAAATGTCTGCGACGTCAATGGAACGACCTTCTAGTTCCAAACTCGAATCAAAGAAATAAAAGAGCGCCTTATCTGGTGGAAACACGACACAAGCTCAAAAGTCAAACCAGGCTGCTAGCTCCGCCGTCATCACGGTGGCAGCTGGTCACCGCCTGATGTCCATCCCAGAGCAACCGTTCGGGGATGAAACCGCTAGCAGCGTAAGGACCCCCGAGGGACATCAACCTGCGGTTCAAGAGCTCCCTCCAGTGGACCCTGGGATGGGACAACCGCAACGGAGGTATACCTCCATGGGTTATGTCCAACCTGCCAGTAGCCCCATGGGAGGTTTCGCCTATTCCCCTACTTGAGGAACGAGAGGACCTCCCCCTGGGCCAGTACCGCAGCTAGATATGGAATCAGCTTTGAACGCAGGAGGAAGAGTCAGCAGCCAAGTAGCCGCTATAGAAAGAATACAAGGGGAAAATGCGGAACCTCTTACAGTACGACAACAGGAGAAACTTCAGGAGAGGAGGGTGTTGCCCGTAGGATCTGAACAGTCTCGGGTGTCATCCAGGAGGTTACCGACTCCGCCCGTACAGTCCCTTAATCCTCCTCCCCTGAGATGAGGAAGTTTGCTCTCCAGCCTCCTGAGGAGTCCGGCTATGGATACGCCCAGCTGGGAGCGTACACACATGGTACATCATAGTAGGACCAACTTCCCCGTGCAACCATTATCAGAGATGACGTTGCGACTGGAAGATGTCATTAGAATCCAGGAGTGTCTCCCGGAGGACGTAGCTATGGTCTTACGGGAGGTCCTGGAGCCGATGGGGATCGAAATATTGGGAGACGATCTTGAATTTTCAGACCTACGAGTACAGTTCCTAACAGTGGGAACTCAACTGGAAATAGACCTCCCAGAGAAGGCTCAACAGTGGCTGATGACCCGGCAAACCGATCGGACTTTCTCTGGCTGAACAACGTCCTATTGGATCCAGAGAGGATGTTGGAATTGTTAGAAGCAGAGGCACGTTACGTACGATCGTTCCGAAACTCGAGGGGAATACTTCCCCTCCTCCCTCACACTCATGGAAGGGAGAAAGAGTTCTGCGGCGAGACGGGACTACGAATATTGTACCGAGCATCTAATTACAGAACAGGAGCTGTACGGTTTGAACCTCCCCCTTCAAAGGTTAACATCCCGAATTACCAGGCTATCCAAATACTTCGGAACGAGAATCTAGCGGCGGCGGCAGCTAAAATCGGGTGAAGCAAACAACGAGGATGCTAGCGCAATTGCTGCAAAAAATTGTAGACGCAGGAGATACACCACGGCTCACCTCCTTGCCCCCGGTGGAGTCGATGCCCAATCAGGATAGTCCTGTCCGGGTCCGTAGCGGACAGACGGTGTACACGTACACGCCCATGAGGCATATGCACCAACTTCTGATGAGGAGTGAGGAGTCTGAAGCGATGTTGTGTTCGCAGGAGACCCGACACCAGACATTACTAGCAGAATCAGACACTGTCAAGTCCATGCCTCGGGCCTCCACTTCGCCGCTCGGTACTCTGAAGATCTACCTTTATTGTAATCTTTCCCTTATTGTTCTTTCTCGCTACACATACCCTTTCATTCTAGTCCCTCCTTATTGTCTTTTACTTTACCCTGCAGGACTACACGTATAACTCCTAGTAGTTAGTCTGGCGCTCCGCTCCGCTGCGCCGCTCCGTAGATATAAATACTGCTTGTACGCTACCGTAGTTCCTCAGTTTAATTATCACTTAGCTCCTCTCTAAGTCTTCAGGCTCAACGCCTTAAAGTACTCTCTCTACAGCCTTTGGACTTATAAGTTCTTGGGCTCGCTCCTCGTCACCGGCGTTACCGCCGCTCCGACTTGGCTGCTACTTAGCTCCTCCCTCTTATACTCTTGATCTCCGGGGACTAACGGCGTAACGGCGGTGTTGTTAATAACTTCACTACTGTCCCACTCGTCTTCCGCACTTAGACACTCTGTGACCTCTGGCACGGTTACACGGTGTGCATGATCTTAACGGACACTCTGATGCTGTCAGAGGAACTTTCTGGATTGAATCTGTCAATATGCATGCAATTCACCCTAATACACTTCCCGTCCCGGCCCGGAGCGGCCGGACTTCGGAATAATCACCTTGTGACTTATTTATTATTCCGAACTTTCATCGAGGTTTATGACTGTATTTGGGAGGTATATAAGCTAGGATACTTTGTACGTTGTAGTCAAGCTTGTAATCAAGTGTACCACCTATCCCACTCTTTAATATCTCTTTTACCTTTGCTTCCGAGCTGCTCCGGACTCCCGGATCACAGGAACTCCATCTAGGCGCTCATCTGGACATTATATCCTTGCCACTATATTCCCGGGACAACAGTGTGTGAAGGGTGTTGCTAATAGCTTCACCGACGTCCCACTCCCAGTGTGTCCTACAGGCCAGTACTCAGCTCCGGACCCTCGGAGTATCCCGGGCCATTTCCGGCCCAAATCCGACTCGGAACCTCTTATACTTATTGACCTGTAGGCACGGTCTTGTCAGAATCTAGAAAGGGCCTTGGAATTCCGCTGCAGACTGGTCGCGGATAATCGGGGGACCTCGTACATGGTTCAATGCGAACCAGAAAGTGCAGGGGAGTTCCCCTTGGAGCAATTTGACCAGAACCGGTAACGAGCTTGCCTCGTTTCTGTGTGAAAGAGAAAGGAAGGAATCTAATGGGCACTCCAACCAACCAATCTAATACACAATATGCAAGTTCACTGCTATCAAATTTATTTTCATAGCAAGGGGTAGACTGATTCAGTATTGACTTTGACTGTCAATCTGGGTCTCAATTACAGTCCTCTTGATATGAATCTATACGTGAAAATGTCACAATTCACAGCATAGACGTCTAGCCAAAATTTAGGCATGTCATCCCCCCCAAACTAAAGAATTGACCGTCCTCGGTCATTCGTAGTTTTTGTACCAGGGAAGGATACCCAATCTGTTATTAGATTGATTCGACAAGACTATATCTCCTTTTAATGTAAATCACTGGGTTTGGATCTCTACTTCTCCGTGCTTTCCAATCAATTTGGATGCCCTCAAATGGGTTTCTAGCGCTCATATTATCAATTTATTCACACGCTTGCTACAAATCGTAACAGTTCAGCGCTCAATTTGAATTGAATACCTTTTGGTATTCTTATCACATTTGGAAAATTTAGTTCACAATCATTTAATCATCTGTTCCCAGAACGAGCTTCCATTTCACGGCAAACTGCTCTGACGTACACGCTGAATCAGTGTGTACGATTGTTTGGTTCGGGGCACAGGGTTCAACAAATTTTTCGTTGAAGTCCATTTTCTCCTTTATTCCCCTCTCTCATTTCATTTCAACTAAAATGGCTTTGACCTCGAGTGAAACTCGATCTTCAGCCTCCACCACTCTTCTTCCAACTTCCTTACTGGAGGCTCAAGTCCTCCTGGCGGGTATCCAGTTGAAATCGACTCTTCCTTTGTTTTTCGAAAGTCCAGTTTTCCAATGTCTTCAGGCGGGAGATTATTCTCCTCCTTTACTTGATTCTCAGAATTCTCCGGATTACGCTGGTTCGAATATCTTTCCGGTCTTTTCGTATCCTCGCGCTCTGGTTTCATTCTGTTTTCCTTCCGAGACTTTGCGCCCTTTGTCAGTAGCATCAGGCTTGGACCTGTTTTGTTCTGCCCAAATGGCAGTTCGAACTTTACAGGTCTTGACGGATGATTCCCATCAACAGACACCGGAAGTTTACAACATTTTTGAGGAGGCTGCTCATTCTTGGTGCGTAACTGAGTTACCTCTCTACATTGCTTATATTAATGATTTTTTACTAGATTTATATTCATGACTTCTGGATTGGTCGGGCTAATTGTCCACTATTCGCAGAGCAGGTTTTACTGTTGGCAGAATCCCTATCT